>OZ014532.1:65842372-67042372 GCA_963966105.1 Volucella zonaria | reverse complement strand
ATTTGGAGGTTAGCTTGAAACCAGTGGGTTAGTTTTCCGCACAGTAGTCTTTACGACCCATCCACAAATGAAAGGGATCCTATTGAGACCTTGAAAATTCTCTCCAAAATTCAACGTGTCTGCGGAATTGGTTGAGTACACATACGAGTATGTTCACGAAGTAATCCAAAATTCTTACCTCCTCGTATATCTTCTTTTCTTTCTTTTTTTCCAAGGGCACGTGTGATTTGCAGAAGAACTTTGAACTCCACTGGTACTCATGGCTTAAATCCAATACTGTGCCATAGCAAAACGTGGAGAGAGGCTAGGCTAGAATTTTGTAAAATATTATAATTAAAATGAACGCACTAGCTTATCTTAACCACAAGCTGAAACGTGGTTCAACTACGCTAATAACCAAAAAAAAAGTTTGACTTACGCAGCAGATGTCCAAGCGATGAAAGGCAGGTTAAAAGAAAAAAAAAGGAAGAGGGAGATATTGCCCTGCCTTAAGTACTCTGTGTGTGCTAAGGGAATTTAGCCAAAACACCAATTGTTATAATAGTCGCTTTCACGCTAATAAGCTGGTTTGAGTCTTAGATGTTTGTGCGAACTGTTATACGTTGAAGAAATCAAATTTTAAGTTGAAAGCAGAATTTGAATAAAAACAATTTGTGCAGGGATGTCGCTACATTTTTTACATTGGTTTAGGTATGAATCGATCTAAAATGCAAGATAAAAAAGAGGAAAGTTGAAAATGAGGTAGAAATTACTGCAACTGGTGGTGGTCCAAATCGATGTCATCAGTTCAATGATATGGAAGAGGGAGTAATTCGTTTGCTTGAATTAAATAATTGCGTGGATTCTCCTGGTATCGAATTCGGGCGTAGCGAAACTGATACAATGCTTCCAGCAATTTGCAGTCAATTAAGTTTGCCAAACGATGGCATCCAAAGCTCAGAAAGACCAACAGCTCAAAGGAAAACGAGTTGAAGAACTGCAACAGGGTCATATAACACTGTTAGAAAATCAAACTTCTGCTCAATACAGTTTAACGACAATATGACCACTCAAAGAAAAAATATCAACAGGACAAAGAACATAAAAGCGAAATCCTAAAATTAAAAACAGAAAAATTAAAACTTTATAAACAAAATAAAGAAAATAAAGACAACCACAAACCGAAACGAAAAATAAAGACACTAGAGCTTAAAAAGCAAATGCAAGATTTACAAGATCCTGAGAACATAATATGTATGTAGATAGTACATTATTTAATTTTTTTTGAGACTGGAGTCGTATTTATTTGCCTTTTTTAACTTTCCTTTTTACTTTCATATTTACCTTTTAGTGTTCCTTTTTAAGTTTTTTATTGAGACTGAACTCATATGTATGTATATGTATACATATTTTTTTTATTAGGTTTAAATGTGGAGAATGAACTCGGATTTTTTTGTCATAAAATTTACTTCTTGTTAAAGTTTACTTCTTGTTAAAGTAAACTTTTATTTTTCATCTATTGAAATAATACCACATTGTTTTTCATTAAATATATTTACATAAAGCTTAATATCGTATCTCTAATCCGCCTACCTTCATCAAAAGTATCATCGGTCAAGATATCCTCAACGGCATCATCATTGTTTTCCTGCTCAATGTTGTCAATTTCTGAGTTTTCGACTGCATACTTAGCACAAATGTTATGTAATGCCGCACTCACACTTACTATTTGTGTTGACTTTTTGGGAGTATAATGGAATTCTCTTGCGGTTAGCAAACACCTGAACCTGCTTTTGAGTACACCAAAAGTTCTTTCCACAATATTTCTTCCCTGCGCATGCATTCATACATTCCCCTCAAAAAATAATGCCATTGATGACATGTTTTTTTAATAAATTTTTAGACTTGTTATTTTTGTAGAACTCGTAATTCTAACTTTTTAATTAAATTGTGTGCAAAACTCGAAACCATCAGTTTTCAAACCAAAAAGGTTTTAGAACTGTCAAAGTTGAAGTTGCAATGACTTTATTTTTTGCTTAATGTTCACAATAGCTAATATTCCAGTATCAATTTTAATTGATAAATTTGCCAATCGTCAATTTAATTGATAGTTGATCTTCACAATAGTAATGAAAATTAGAATTTTTTATTTTTCTAAAGGTAATTAGTAATAAAAAACAGTCAAATTTTGTCTTATGTTTATAATTTAATTATAATTTTCTTTGCACTTTCATAAAAAAAACAACAAAATTCTGTCAAGCGCACAACCCCATTCACAATAATGGAAATATTTTGAAGGCATTCACAATAGCACAATACTTTATCAACTCATTGTCACAATACCAAATTCGATTTCAATTAACAAATTCTATCAATCGTCAATCGGTTGATAGTTGATCTTCGCAATAATGGTGATATTTTCAGAAACATTTCATGAACTATAGCGGTGTGTTGGATACGTTGATGGAAAAGAAATAAAACTAGCTGAAAAACCTTCCGAAGATGCCGAGGCATACTTTCCTCGTAAAAATATATATTATGTGAAAGCACAAGTAGTTTGCGACTACAAAAAGAAAGTTCGTCATACGGTTCTTGGATACCCAGGGAATGAGTACGACAGCAGAATTTATGTATAATAATTGCGATCTATCAACAAAATCATCAGACTATCTGAAAGGAGCAGAATGGTTAGTAAGAGACAGTGCCTACAAATTGCCTCCCACTGTTATCACTTCTTACAGATCGAATTCAAGTGAAGGATCTCTTTAAGATCGAACAGAATTCAACAAATCATTTACCCATATTCCCGTTGTCGTTTGTCGTTAACGACACTAGTCATTTGTCATGTCGTGTCGTTTATTAGTCGTTATTCTATAGCCTTTTCGACACTACAAATTTGTAGTAGAATCGTCAACGACGAAATTGTAATAAAATCTCTAAATACATGAAGTTATCTAAGAAAGCATTTCAAAGTGTGTTGGAGGTTGTAATTAACAATCTTCCAGGCAGTCTGCGATCATCATCGGTACCTCCTATACTGAAGCTAGCGGCAACGTTGAGAATTTTTGCTGAAGGTTATTCCCAAAGCGGAGCGGGCAATGATTTTAACTTGGGACTAGCTCAACCAGCAACAAGGAAAATATTTGGGCAGCTAATCACAATTCGTAAAGCCCATATTTGCCCTCAGTGGATCAAATTTGAAATGACACAGCAGGAAAAAAAACCTAACAAAATTGAATTTTTTCGAACAAACTGGCTTTCCTGGGGTAATTGGGTGTATTGATGGCACCCATATCAAAATCTTACCACCGAAAAAAGAAGAGCAGCACGAGTATTTGAATAGAAAAGGATTTTATAGCCTAAATACAACGATTGAAAGTTGAGTTTTGTTTCATCAAACTTTTCCAACATGTATACCTTTATTTATTTTATTTGAGGTTTGCGATAGTAAAATGTCTATCAGATATATTGACGCCCGACAGTCAGGTTCCTGCCACGATGCTCTGGTGTGGAGTTGCAGCGAACTAAAACAGACATTACTATAAACGCCAAATATGAAAGCGGGGAGAGAAATTCTTGGCCTCTAGGTAATTATCATTTGGTTGAAAAAGGTAATCTTATCAAAAACGAAATATTTTTAAACTACGCAGGCGATGCAGGATCCTCTCCAACCTTTCCTAATGACGTCGTTTAGATCATCGCAGGTGGGAAGTCGCCAAAGCGAATATAATGCAGCGCATGCAAAGGCAAGAAACATCGTTGAAAGAACGATAGGAGCTTTAAGATAACCGCTTCTGTTGTTTAATTGGTCCTCGACAAATGTATTACAGCCCAAGGAAAACTGCGCAAATGACAAATATATGCGCAGCTTTGCATAATATTTGCATTTACTATAGAACTGAAATTCTTTTGCAAAATGTAAATAGCATCGAAATTGAAGAGACTGCAGGAAATAACACCGAAAATGAAGAAGCCGCAACAGTTTTTCTTCTTCTAATTTAAAAATTTTTCGTTGGTGTCTCCCAGTTTCCCTCATATGGTTTTCAATACGTCGTGCGTTTCTTTTTAGTTCCTTGTACAGATCGTCCTGTATATTTATCTGTCTTGTCCAAAGTGCCTCTTTATTATTTTTTTCAAATGCACGCTTCTTGGAGTGTGATCTATGTAACTCCGGTGCACTCTTCGAAACTGCTCGGCACACATCACTGGATGATTATTCGGTTTGCACCTCATTTACAACATCCGCAACGGCAAGATGTTCTGGCGGAACAGAAGCAGACAATCCAGATGATGACGGGAAAAGTGAGGCTGACGATGTTGATGGAATTGATGATGAAACAAAAGCTACACCTTGTGGATTTAAAATTTTTTTAAACTGCAGCAACCGTTTCTTCCAATGGAGAGAGAAAATGTTGGTTGATTTCTCCTCCTCCTGTTGCTTTAATGTAATTTTTTTTGTGGATTATTTTTTTTTTGATTTTGAACTTCATGTCAGCCCAAACCTATGAAAGAACAATAATTGAAATTGTTTTGAAAACAAAACACTTTGCCTTACTTTTTGCCAGCCCTCCCATTGTCTCATTAGCGATCCCAGGCAGTTCAAGTTAGTTGCTACGGAGTCCCATTCATTTTTAAAATTTACTTTATTTACTTCCTTGCTAAATCCCCTAGCAAGGTAAGATTTTTCCTACGTTACAGAAACAAGATATTCAAATTGTTTCTTATTTGTAATTTTTGTCCTTAAAAATTCAAAATAAATTGAGATTTGAAATAATAAATAAAAATATGAATTTTACTTACATTTTTCCAGCCATCTTTCTCACTGTCGCCAACTTACTCGTAAATGCGAACGACGAAAATAATCGTTTTTTACGACCTTGTTGTCTCGTTTTTAATTAGGGAATACCGAATTCTTGCCGAAAATGAGATTCTACTACAAACATGGCGTTGAAAATTTCCTCACGACGCTTGTCATTTCATTTCCTTAAAAAACGACAAAATTAATACCGATTTAGTCGTGTCATTTTTTTTGTTGTCGAAAGCGACAACGGCAAAAGGGGTGATCGAGTAAATATCGAACCAGAATCGTACATTGCGTTGGCCTTCTGAAGGAAAGATTCAACAGCTTAAAAGAACTAAAAATTCAACTGAAGGGAGACAGTAGTATGAAATTTGTATACCGATGGATACTAGTTTGTGCTATATTACACAACATTATTGCGGATCAAAGTGAAAGTAACGACATTTTTGAGCTACCTGATTCGATGTGTGAAAATATTGAAAGCGATGAACACGAGTTAGCAAATGAGAACCTTCCTTCTGTGGGAGGAGAACCCAAACGTCGTACACTTTTGGAAATAATGAAAGCGTCAAGGTGTTAAATTTCATATCCTTTATTTTAGGTTCTGTTACTCATAAATAAAATAAATATTTCTTCCATAAGTCTTAAGATTGGTTACCAGTATTTTGTTTTAAACTTAGTTCAAATTTTCGTAGCTGCTCCTGGAACTCAATTTCTAATTTTAATTTAGCCATTGTCCTTTCATCTTTTTCCATTTCAAGTTTTTTTATTTCCATTCCTTTTCCAACTCTAGCCTCTTCAATTCGAACTGTTTTGTGTTCATTTCTTGCTGTTCCTATTTAATTTTTTCAAAATTCAACCTTTTTTCCTGCATTGAGAGCAATAAGGAAATCGAATTGCTACCAGTTTTATCTCTTTTTTGTTGTATTTTAAAAGTAGAGCGAGAAATTCCGCTTGTTGTTGGTGAACATTCTGGTGGCGAATTTATTAGAACTGAACTGTTTCTGCTGGGGAATCTAATGAAATATGGTCCTCTAGGGTTATTTCACTTGAAATAACGTATATCACCGACGAGTAGATGTTTCTACGGCTACCGAAAACTTGTTTCAATTAGGCCCAGTAAAGACAGATTTTGGCAATACATTCTGAAATATGGAAATAAATTCACTAAAAAAACAATAAAAGGGTTAGAAAAATCACACCTGAAACACTTTTTTCACTCCCTTCAGCCTGTCTGATTCTTCCATTTAACTGCAAACATGAACGATGACTTTACGTAGCGTATTTTGTTCTTCATTGTTCGGCAGTTAATAACTTTAATGCTTGGAGCTTTTCCTCCAATTTTCTTTTATAAAACGTTTGGACTGTGGGTAAGTAAATTACCTCAAACGACTCAGCATAGTCCTTGATTTCGTCCACGACTGCTTCCAGCAAATCTCGTGGTTCGACATCTGTCGACCGGTGGCTTGCATATAAACTCGTCTGTTCTATTTGCTGCAATTTAAAATATTGTTCTCAAATGTTTGATTGAAATTTGTATTCCCACCTTTGCCATAGTTTCAATCAAATTTGATAACAGCACGATTTTGACAGCAGTGTAATTTTCCAAGGGTGTTTTCCGAGCCAAAATCTTTGCAGAAATTTACGTGGCTCTCGTAAATAATTTTTCATACAAAATTTGACAGATCATTTATGCGATGATAAATTTATACGGTTTACGTGATTTAGTATACGCTAATATATCAAATGTCGATATATAACTTCATTTGGCGTTTCTGGCGTCTCAGTTATTGGAAATGGGAATTTAAGGGTTCGTGTTTTAATTTGATTCATATTTCGCAGTTATTTACAAATTTCCTAATTTTTTCCTTAAGCTTCGAGGTATAATAGATGTCTCTGATTTCATCGTATATTTATACAGCGACGATTAGGTAATTTATGCACTTTCGCTATCACTTCTGCTTCTTTTTCTTCATTGTCTAAATCACCTAAAAACTTGATGCATTTGATTACTCTTAAGAGTTTATTTTTACTGAAGTATTGGAACTTTGCAAATACGTGATGATGGTTGGAGATAACATATACTCCAAAGGCAACTGTGCCCTTGTGTTATTTCATCATTATCATCATTCGCTCCTGTATCTCCTTATGCATTCATTCGCCAAACTGTGGATAGCATCCCAAGACCCAAACTCAGATTTTGCTTTGCCTATGCGGTTGGCTATGTTATATCCAGTTCAGTTCCGCCATTGATTGAGACAATACTCCCAAGGTATTGAAAACTCTCTACTCTCTCAACTGTCTGTCCAGCAATACATATATGAGTTGATGAGTTTGGTCTTAGGCTGATCATTTTTGTTTTTGCCGAATTAATTTTCAGCATAACGGCGTCTGCTTCCCTTTCCACATTTGTTGTCATTTGGTGAAGGTCCATTATTCTGTGAGACAGAAGGCATACATCGTCAGCGTTGTCAGCGTGTTTGAGTTCAGATGTAAGAGTCCATCGAATTCCTCCATTTCCTGTTAACAAGGCCGCATTCAGTACATCGCTAATCACCAATAGAAACAGTTTTGGTGAAAGTATGCAGCCTTGCGTAACCCCGCTTTGGACTTCGAATTCCTCAGACAGTCTTCCTCTGTCTAAGACGTGACACGTGGACCCTTCATATGTAGTCTTGATAATTGCTATTAATTTATCAGGAATGCCTCTCCTGCGCAAGACACGCCAGATAAACTCCCGATTGACACTATCAAACGCCGTGTCTTCGAGGTGTTTTTTGATTCGCTCCGGGATGATTGTAGCTATTATTTTGGCCACAGCAGGCAGCACGCGGATACCTCTCGAGTTTTCGCACTGCATTAGATTGCCTTTTTTAGGGAGCCTGACGGTCATACCCTTCTTCCACTCGTCCGGAAAACTCTCGGCTTCCCATGCTCTCTCGACAAGTGTGAGCAGCAGCTCAGCTGATGCGTTAGCGCAGCAAGAAACAGGTCCGCAGGTATGCCGTCAAGTCCTACCGCCTTATTGGTTTCCAGTGTTTTGTTCGCGGCAATAATCTCTGCCTTACTGGGAGACTTCAGTCTGATTTGGGTGCATATTACTGGCGAATACTAGGTTTAGAAACGAAGAATAATGCTCCTTCCATCTCTTCAGTTGATCCTCATCCGATATTAGCAACGAACTGTCTAAGCCTTTCACTGGGCGGTGAGTAGAGCTTCGACCACCTATAAACTCTTTGGTGATTCTGTAAACGGTTCTGCTGTCGCACCTCGCTGCTGCTTCTTCTGCTTGCGTGACCAGCGCATTAATGTAATTGCGCTTGTCATTTCTCACGCTACGCTACCACTTTTTTCATCTTCATGGGATATAGGGACTCTAGCTCGAACCTCCCTGCTGCTGCAGTTGCTGCAATTCGAGCTCTTAGTTGTTTTCGTTCGTTGATCCTTCTCCAGGTATCCTCCGAAAGCCACGCCCTATGGCTTCCCTGCGATCGACCGACAATCCTTTCAGCACCTGATGTGAAAACAGTTTTCATAGCACACCAATGGTCTTGGATGGTGGCGGGCAGTGAGCTGCTGATTGTTTCCACTCCTCGTGAGAGATGGTCCCTTAGTTCGTGGCACATTGTGGGAACTCTCAGTCGGTCTACGTTGAACCTAGGTATTCTTGTGTCGTTAGATCTTCGAGCGGCAGCAGTGCGTAATTGGACAGTAACTATCATAAGATGGGGATCTCGTACCAACCTCATGACCGCTCCTCGCTTGTTTCGGACATCTAGAAGACTGACACCCAACTGATTTTATGCCAGGCTGGCCCAGGTTACCTAGTCTAGGCATAAGACCCTAGACAATCTCGCACTTGTAAGTTTGGCCTACCTGTATAAGGATTTATACACGTAGTTGCCCGGGGACCACCTCGAGGAGGTAAAGCAAGTACTGCATTACGAACTTGATGGTTGCGCTACTGGTCCAATCCATGTTTTGAACAGACAGTAGTTACCCTATCAATCGTCATGCAGGCCCCCATGCCTTTGTGTGGCAGAAATTGTTCATTATGTCTAGAAAAAAATCTTCTATAAAACCATTTAATTCTATTAGGTACTATTCTTCTTTTTTTAAACGTACGAGTATTATGGCATATATTTTTTTGATTGTTTATTTAATACTAACTGGGTTTTATATATATTTACGGGTGGGTCTATTATTGGGATATGAACACTACTATCCTCATTTGTACTGTAGGTAGTTGCGACTACTGATCCATATTTTCTGCGTTTTCATTACTCTGTTGATCAGTATTTGGATAGCTCGTCCACCACCTGGTTATCCTTGCCTTAAACATATTCTATTTCAAAGTAGAATTCTAGAAGCTTTATGGCGGCTAGTTCTTTTTTTGCGGTTGAATAATTAATTTCATGATTATTCAGAGCACGTCTGGCATAGCAAGTCGGATGGCCATCTTGGAATTGGACAGCACCGATTGTATAATTTGAAGCGTCTGTCCTAAGCGTAAACTTCTTCGTAAAATCGAGACGTTTAAGTACTGGTTCAGATTTTCAAAACTTTGATTATAGTCTGGGTCGCTTATGTCAATTTTGGCTCCTTCCTTTAACCAGCTTTGCTACTTTGGAATAGTCGGTACTAACCCGTTATATACATACCTTCCGTCGTGATGGCATATCCCAACAATTCTGTTTCCTTTTTTAAGAATTCGCTTAAATGGTTCCACATTTAAATAAACTTCTTTGAGCTTTTCGAGCACTGCTTTAATCGAAATTATGTATTTCTGTAAGCTGGTTGAAAATATTATAACATCGTCAACATACACCAGACAGATTTTGCCAATATTTTAACCAGTACAGAATTCATCATCCTCTAGAATGTCCCAAAAGCATTCTACAATCAGAACAGCATTCTGAGGAATTTGTAGTGCCCTTTATTAGTTGAGAAAGTTGTTTTTTTACGTCCTTGCTGGCTATCTCGATTTGGTGAAAGACTTTGGTCAGGCGAAGTATCGTAAAGTACTGGGACTTCCCTAATTTGTCAAAAATGTCATCAATGTTAGGTATTGGGAATTTATTATCGATTGAAATCTTGTAAAGCTTTTAATAATCGATTACAATTCTTCATTTTTTCAAACCCGATCCATCCGCTTTCCTTGGGATAATAATAATTCAGAATTATTCCTTGCCTCAACATCTCATTTATCTGAGATTCAACTTCATTTCCATGAACTTCTGGGCATCTGAAGTTACGAGTGTAAATTGGAATTTCGTTTTTAGTCTTTATCTCGTTTTTTATCTCACTTGTAAAGGAGATATCGGTTTCTTTTAGGAAGTTTTTTTTTTCTGAATATTGCTTAACGAATTCTATTACGGTGTTGCGGTAAATTTTTCCGCAACAAGTTTGGCTCTCTTTTTCCCTCTAAGTCCCTTCGGTCCCTCTTCTCTTTGAGTGGGAACACCGAGCTCTGGCGGAGGTGGAGGGCAGCCATGGTCCCATCAGCCAGTGGTCCACCGACCCCAGACCTCGGAAAACAACCCACGTAGGTTCAAGGGCGGGTTTGCCCGCAAGAGGAGTGCGAGGAGGTTCGGTCGGTGAAGCCCTAAGGACAGTAGGGAGACTCACGACGAACCAGGAGCCCCAGGGTGCCACAGGAGGTCCACCGGGAGCACCGTTGTCGGAGCCCATAGACAGACGGGAGACTCGCAACGGGCAGCATCAGACAGGACGTCTGAAAGTCGCCGACGGGTGGGGACGGACGGTCCTTTTAATCCAGACACCCCAACACAATGATGACGGGTGGGGGATGGCGATCCCTGGAACCTACACCCCAACGATAGCCAAGCAATAAGAGGCTAATTGAACACCCCATCCCGCTACCGATGGGGGGGTACAAGCACCAACATCACATCACAATCATAGATGTGGATGCACCGAAACAATTGATCGATGGGTGAAGAGACGACGATCTCCTTTACAGCCACACCCCAACGAGGGAGCAACAAAGGAGCAACAGTGGTGTGCAGGCGGACGGCCAAGACAATCGAGCACACCCCAACGACGCACCAGCTGTAAAAGTTAGGTTCGATGGGTGAAGGGATGACGACCCCTTTTAAGCCAGCGGACGGCCACGTAAAAGACAGCCTCCACCGATGGAACAACCAACACACAACAACAAACCACAACAACCAACAACAACCAACAACAACCAACAACAACCAACAACTACCAACAACAACCAACAACAACCAACAACAATCAACCACAAACCACAAAGAACACTAACCAACAACAACCAGCAAACACAAAAAAAAATTAGCAATGGTACAATGAAAAAAGTACAAACTGGCAGAGGGCCAGAGGGCCAGAGGGCAGAAGGGCCCGACTATAATAAAAATAAATAAATAATTGTAAGGAGTGACACGCTATTGGTCAGTCCCCCCCCCCCCCCCCCCCCAAATCTGAACGCCGATCCACCGGAGTAGTTAGGGATTCGCGAAACAAAAAAAAAATTTAAATAACCAAACAAAAGAAAAAAGTTGAAATTTGCACAGGCACTAAACGTAGCTTTCGTGAGGGGCGGCGATCCAACGGGTGGTTGGATCAAGATACAATCCCTTCTGGATTGTATTTAGACTTTTTTTCCTCTCGTCCCGACACTCCAGCTGCCGACCCATCGCATTTCCTATCTCCTGCACGATCGTGTTAGTTTGGGCAAACAATTGTTATTAGTGTAATCCGATGGGGGAAGAATGCCCGGGTAACAGAAAAAGAAGAAACATTGCTTTTCGCAAATTTATTTGTAGGATCTAAGAGTAGGGAAGTTGATAGGCATAGTTAGGATCCACAGCTTCCATAAACTCTCTCAGTGGAGTTCCCAGTCATTACTGGAAGTGGGAGCGAACTCCGACACTGAGGAGTTTAGCGTGAGTGTGTAAAATTGGTTGAATGAGAGGCCTAGCTGGACACGGGTGCACACACTAGCAAAGCTTGCTAGTTGTGTAGCGAGAAATCCCGTCGTTGGGTCCACTAGCGCTGAATGAATGTGCGAGAGAGTGGGCGGGTGAATATGTGTGTGTGTGGTATGTGTGGGAGCTGTGGAAGTAAAAAGATCTGGAGGTCACTTTTTTGACGACCAGCAAGTAGAGAGGGTCATCCAAAGGAAAAAAAAAAAAAAAAAAAAAAACAAAGAAAAAAAAAAACCAAGAAAAAAAAAAAAAACCAAGAAAAAAAAAAACGAAGAAAAAAAGACCAGTGAGTTTAGCCAGTGCGGTGGGAAATTGCGAAGAGCAATTTTCCTTTTTTTTTTTTTTTTTGTAAAGTAGAAAGTAAAAATCGAAATCGCGCGTTGTGCAAAAAAAAAAAAAAAAAAAAAAAAAAAAGAAAAAAAAAGACGAAACGAGCAGCAGGATAGAGGAAAAAGGCAGACGAGGCATTGGACTGTCGGGACTGGAGAAAATACCGCTAGGACCTTAAAAGCTAAGTATAGTGTAGTGCAGTGTAGTGGAAAAAAAAAAAAAAAAAAAAATCCGTTCTTTGGTGCGGAAAATCGAGACTCCGGTAGGCCGCGCGTGCGAGAATTCCCGATAACAGACGGGACACGCGACCCGTTATTTAACGCTTTTCTTTTCTTTTTTTGGCTCCGGGACTGTGGAAATAGCGGGTCACTCTACCGACGAGTGTACCGCTACCCAAAATTTTTAATAAATCGTCGCGCCCCAACGGGGTTTTATAACGTAAAAAAAAAAAAAAAAAAAAAAAAAGTTTTTTTTTATTTTCTGCCTTTTTGGATTTGTTGTTTCTTTTCGGTCTGCGGGGAAGATTTTCCGTGTGTTTTTTTTTTTGGAAAAAGGTTTCGTGATTCCGCAGCAAAAATCACGTGGCGCCCATTTCGCTTCCCAGGTTTAGCTGTCCTCAAAGCGCTACCTGGTGGGAAGCCACCGCGGGGATAGTAGATCCCAAAACCATAAAGTGCTACCGTTTGGTTCGGGGCATCGCCGTATCGGTGCCGGGAATTAAACATAGCAACGGCTTCTTTTTCTTCCTTATTTGGGTGTAGCTTTCGTATTTTATTCAGAATTGGTCTTAAGCTCATGGATTTGCAAGGTGAGGATATAGTTTTTGTACTTTTCGTACGTTACTGGTGCTTCTTCCTCGTCTTTGTTAAAAAAAATTGTATCTACTACTAGTTTTCGCCTACCATTAGAATTGAATTGAAATCAAGAATTGCTTCTATTGGGAGTAGGATGTTGTTTCCTATTAATCTGTCAAAGTTTTCATGGAAATTAGAAGAAATTCCGCAGTCTTATTTGGTTACGCAAATTCTTTGAACAATGCGATTTTTACCTTCGTATTTATTATACGTACGAGTATATGGGTGTACTAGTTGATTAAGTGGTTTTTGTTACTTTGTATGCCATTTGGGATGGCTATCCCTGGATTAAAAATATTAGTCTCTGATCCTGCGTTTCTTGTTTCAACAACTACTTACATAATATGCAGGGCAATCGGCTATTGGACTCTTTTTCTGGAAAACCCTCGTTTCTTTCTAATTTATTTTCTTTCCTGTTTACTGCCGACAGTGGTATTATTGTGATTGCGATTATTTCTAGAAGGGTTATTTGCGTTTCTTCTAGATTGTCTACTTTGATTTGTGCTAAGCAGATAGCTCTGATTTGTTCTATTCTTGTTACATTTAATTGGGATATTGTCTGTAGTGTCTGTCGCCTGACTTGTTGATTGGAGTTACTGGTTACATTTTCCCTAGAAATAACTCCCGAATATGCATATCCTATTTCTGGGAAGATCTGCATTGCCTCTTCTAAGTTTCCAGGGCTTCTGCACTGCAGAGTTTTTAAATGGTATACTTCTACGATCTTCATAAAGCTTTTCGGTGGTTTTCCTGTCGCCAAAGTATTGGAAAGATAACTTTTTCACGTCTCCCCAATTACTGACACTGTTATTTATCTCGATAGCTTGCTTAACTTTGTCTACCAGTTTATTTTTAATAATATCAAAAGAGAACATTTGCCCTGTTTCATTGTACCTACCGAAGGTCCTTCTGATGTTATCTAGATTGATGCCAGATTACGCTCCTTGTCGATTTCTTGTATTCTACGTGTTCTTCATCGATCGTCATCCAGGTTGTCTTCTCGATGTTTCACTTCCACTTTGTTGTTATAATTTGTTGATTTTAAATTTTAGAAAACTTTATTCACAGAAAGAATATGAAAAGCTGATTTGGGATTTTTTTTGTTTTTTTTTTTAATTTTATCTTGACACAATTAGGCACTTGTATCGTTGTAATTTGTTTTAACTTGATTATATTTATTTGGTTTTATTGAACGACTTTCCTCCACTTTACAAACTCTGCACATTCTGCACTCTCTCTCAACCTTTGTTAATTAATCGTGTTTACTTGGGTTAAACAATTAACATTAATCGCGGATTTAATAATTGTTCTTTATTGAACACTTTTCGCTTACCCAAGATTTTTACCAACCGCGCCAGTTAGGTTCTGCCTGCGGTTAGGCATAACAAAAATATAAATTGAACTAGATCTTGAGAGAGGAGAATAACTGAGCTAAACTACACTGATGATAATATTGAACTGAATAATATATGATATAAAACTCAATAGAGAAGGTTTGTAACCTTAAAAAAATTTTTTCTTTTTATTTTAAAGGAAAAACAGTTTCTTAAGACGAGTGTTGTTGTGGTTGTACATACAGCAACATACTAATTTTGAATGGGATTTGCGCTTATGACGTAACAACATTTTATATTCAAATTATCAGCTAAATATTTTAGAGTTCTCTCAATATTCTAATGGGCTTTCTCTGGCGTGATTTCGAGATATTTGTTTCACTGTTTCTATTTCTGTTTCCAAACTATGGACACTAAATAGACTTTGAACAAATTTTATTCCATTTTCGTTCGAACACATTTCCCTTATTTATTTTTGGAGTATATTATACTTTTGGTCGTCAAGTTCCGAATCTTTCCTTTTTTAACGAATCATCTCAATATATCTATTTCTCCAACTTTATTATTCGTAAAAATTAATTGTGTAGTCCATCTGCTCTACTTCAGCTGAATGTATAGTCTCGTTAGTTTTATATTCTTCTATGTTCAACACAAAATCGGATGTTGAATTATTTTCGTTGCAGACCTTTCTTTCTTTGTCCTAACGTCCTCGTTATGCTCTATTCTGCTTATAAAACTAGCTACCCGGTTTCCTTTTCCTTTCGAATACTCCATTTCAGGCTGTCGAATGGATATAATACCCCAAACGGAAAATGAAATTCCCCAAAATTGGGGAATAATTTCACTGTGATATGATTCCCAAAATCGAAGATGAAATAAATCCCCGTTTTGTTGAGTATTTTTATGTTTTTATTACATTACATAAGGTTAATATTACATTTCAGAATAAGAAAAGGGTTTCTATATAAAAAAAAAAATATATCAGTTATGTACACTTCAGTTCAGTTCAAACCGCAACAGTGTTCAGTCGCCCTCTTACTTTGCTCCACAATTGTGAATTTCCTATTTCATTTATTCCAGTTCAATAAATTCAATAAGCTAGTTTCTCAACCAAAATTTTTTATCGCTGACGCGCCTGCTTTATTGTTGACCTACTAGTCTGTTCCTTTCGCGAAAGTGCGTCTAGTGCATTTTTTATTCTTTTTTCTTCACTATTTGCTTTTTGCTCTTCGCCATGTCTTCTTGTGGATTAACCAACTCCTTCATTAACGACAATAATGCTGACTTTGCTGCCTACAACGGGATTCATGCTAACATATTTGTGTCGGCCTAAATAAAAGAAACACGGTCTTCGTTAAAGAGTTCTCGGCAAATCAGCTGTTCTTCTGTGATGAGTGTATCAGTATCTCTCTCTCCCATGTGCTCCTTGTAATCAAGTGCTTCAGTGACTCCAACGAATCCAATAATAACTCACTTGTCAGACTGATAACAGACAAACTATCAATCTTAGAACAAAGTGTAAGATGTGTGGAAGGAAGACTTTGGTCATAGCATTAAAAAAAAAATTGCGCGTTTAATTGAATTAGAAAGTGCATGATCCAGAAACGAAGAAACATCCAAGCGCCACCTTGATACAGTGTTAATTGAATTTATAACAATCGGTTCCGCAATGAATGATTCCAACAAGAAAACATGTGATTCCGTCAACTCTCTCCAGGAATACATAGATATTTATCTCCAATCCTTCACATCCAATCTCCATCTCGAACCTGCAACAAACAATCATCAACTCTCAAAGCAATACGAGTCCATGCTTAACGTTATATTCGATAAAATCAATAAGCTTAATGATGAACTCCCTACTAATAGAACAGTGTTGAATGATTTGGAAAACTTCATTGAAATAGTGTGTCACAAAATCGACGGTCTTCCAACCCAACCCCCGCTGCGCAACAGTTACAATACTTCAATTTTGGCTGAAGTACCAAACCAAAGCCGAACCATTGCCACATCCAGTGCCGACAACCCAACCTCCAAACCCTCGCACCAGCCCATTGATCCAAAAATCTTATAATAATATAACTGCTCCAACGCCAACTCCTCCTGTCGCCGCCCCACGGAAACTTGTTACATAATTTAACACGACGTGGACACCTTCAGAGTGGCAAAGCAGGCTAGACTGACTCCGCACAACGAATCATATGTTCACCACCCTACTCGTCAAGCAGGTGTTACTTGGATTTCTGAATTTTTTAAAAAGAGGTTTGGCATCACCATCAGCCAATGCACAATATTGCCAACATCGCACCACAAAAACAAATGAAATTTCAAGATCAACTTACCGGCTAGATATGAATGGATATTTGTTAACCCATCCAAAACCGACTTCAACTCGGAAAGCTGGGCGTCTCAAAATGGACGGATCAACTACAAAATAAAAAAATTGAAACAAAACGAAGCATCGTCTCATCCAAAGTTAATTATAAGTCGCCCAGATCCCAGATCATTTCAAAAAAATTAATGAAATGAATTTCTCACCTTCAGCGTAATCGAGCTGACCATGATAAATTTTTTCGTCCCAAACTTGCCTTCTTTGGCAGCATCTCATCTACTCTCCCATACCCCTCCATGTGACAAACTATCTCTTCTCTTACATTTTACTATCAAAACGTAAGAGGCTTGCGCTCTAAAACTCGTGCTGTTTCGTCCAAATCTCATGGCCTTTCTTTCGACGTCTATGCTCTTACATAAACCAATTTGATCCCCGACATAAAGAACCAGGAGCTATTCCCCTCCTCTTATAATGTTTTCCGGGATGACGGTTGCTCTCTCCCAATGGTTAATGAACCTGCCCTCCCTAAAGTTCATTCTCCATGCAGAGGTGTCCTGCTTGCTACTCACAATAACCTCAACGCTTCTTTAACGCTATCTCTTCGTCTGTCAAACTTGACTTTGTTTCAATTAAAATAGCACTTTCTAATAGGTCCCTGTACGTTATGTATTGCTACATTCTCCCAGCTCAACCTATCGGATCTTACATCCTTGCTATTCAAGCGATTGACCAACTTATTGACCTAAGTGATTTCATCCACGATATCCTTATCTTTGGTGATTTTAATCTGCCTCTGCTGATGTGGATTCCATCGGATGATCACTTCTTCTTTACCATGTCAAATGCCAGTTCATTCAAGGAATGCCTACTCATTTATCGTATAAAATAATAACTCAAGCCTATGCCAAGTAAGTGGCGTCCTTAACTCTATCGGTGAGCAACTAGACCTTATTTTCAATAGCGATCCCATTAACTGCACAGCACCCCACTCCACTTCTTCCCCTACTATTTTTTCTTATTACTTCCATAAAGCTAATTTTCGCAAAATCAATACCTATCTCTTTTGGTTTTACCAACCTATCCTTATTTGATGCTGTCTCCATTCTTTACAGTGAAATATTTAATACCATTTCTCTTTAAGTCCCCATTTTCCTTGCATAAAACATCATCTACTTCCCCTCCCTGGTATAACAGAAGACTTTGCTCTTTGCGAAACAAAAGAAATAAATTGTGGGTAGTGTTTCTTCGCACCAATTCTTATTATGAGTATTCTAACTGCCTTGGAACCTACCTCCAATTCACCCAGATCTACAATTGCCTCTATCAGCCTTTTCCCGCCACAACGCGGACCAACCTTATCAACGATCCTAAGACATTTTACCAATTCGTCAACTACAAAAGAAAATCAGACGGTTATCCCGCCTCTCTTTCGCACGGTAATACATATATCACCGACCGACCCACATACTATTGACAACTACTTTGGAACTTTTTTTAAGCAATCATTTGCTGACAACTTCTTTGTGCCCTACCCCATATACATATTTCAAGTACCTACCCAATTTCTCCATTGGCCCCTCTCTCTCTCAATTTTTTGATCCTACCCTTATCGAAGGTAAATTCATTGATGAATTTTTACCCGGGCCAGATGGGCTCACAGAAATATTCCTCAAAAACTGTGCCTCCAATCTCTCGAAACCACTTTCCTCCCTATTTCATCTGTCCCTCAAACAAGAAGAATTCAACCAAATTTGGTTTCATAACCCCGGTTCACAAAAAGGGATAAAAGAATAAAGTAATCAACTACCGTCCCATTGCTAAGCTTTCTCACATGCCTACAATAAAATATTCGAAAGTTTTTTATATGAAGTTCTAAGTTTTCAGAGCAAGTCACTTATATCACCCAGTCAGCATGGATTTCTGAGAGGTAGATCAACTGCTACAAATTTAGTTGAATTCGTATCCTTTGCGCTTTCAGCCCTAGAAAATGGCAGCGAAATCGATGTTATTGCTACAGATTTCGCTAAGGCCTTCGATAAAATGTCATATCAATTGATCCATTTCAAATTGTCTTCCCTCGGATGTGACCCCATATTGTTAAAATGGATATCTTCTTATCTGGAGAGCCGTTATTATAGCGTTCGCTTTAGATCAGTCTTCTCAACCCCGTTTTTAGCCGCTTCTTGTGTCCCACAAAGCAGCCATCTAGGTTCCCTCTTTTCATTTTAACTATAAACGATCTTGACAGG
Organism: Volucella zonaria; assembly: GCA_963966105.1. Classification (NCBI taxonomy): domain Eukaryota; kingdom Metazoa; phylum Arthropoda; class Insecta; order Diptera; family Syrphidae; genus Volucella; species Volucella zonaria. The sequence continues at coordinate 67,023,522 of OZ014532.1, read as the reverse complement.
ATTGCTAAACACTGCTCTCTATCCACTTACGCCGACGACACTAAGTTCTCCAGGCCTATTTCTTCAGCTCAAGACTATATTCTCCTTCAAGAAGACCTCGATAGGTTTTCCAACTGGTGTATAAAAAATTGCTTTGAGCTTAATATCTTCAACTGTCAATCTATGACTTTGTCTCGTAAGTCCAATCAATCTTCCCCTCGACTTTATTTTCTGCTTGACCAACCTGTACTCCAGGTTCAATCCCTTCGTGGCCTTGGAATATTATACGATAGAGAGTTAAACTTCCGTTCGCATATAGACGAGATAATCCTTAAAGCCAACTCATCGCTCGGTTTTATCAAACGAAGGAATTTTGCAACCCTTATGTGACAAGATTACTTTACATTACCCTTGTCCAGCCCCTTCTCGAATATGCCAGCCAAGTTTGGTCGTCCCGATTTCAGCGAGCTCATATATCCCGGATCGAGAACATTCAGTGTTGCTTTCTTCGATTTGCCCTTCCTGGATGATCCCTTAATCTTACCTCCCAACCGTGACCGCCTCAAGCTTCTTGACCTGAATACCCTCAAAAAACGCAGGAATGCAGCTGACATTCTCTTCATTCATCGACTGCTCTCTGGTTTTTTTTTTTTTTTTAAAGAACTCAACACTCAAGTAGGTATGAATACACTTATAACGCCTCAGAATGTGTTAAGTTTATTGGAAAATGGGATAGAGAAAAAAAGAAAGATGTTTGGGCTCAGTGGTTATTTCGCTCCATGGGTGGCATCCATCATTTAATGGGGAGGCTAAATTTTTAGTGGAAGTTGGCTTGATGTTGATTTCTAGTCAACTACTCGTCTTGATTTTCGTTAACTGAAAAAATGGATGATATGTCTTTCGGGCGAGGCTAGGATTCGAACACCGAACATTCCGATTTGGAAGCCAGTCCACTACCACTTGAGCCACGGCCATCCACTGGTTCCCTGGATTGCATTGCCCTTTACAATTTCATTTCCTTCAACATAAACCCTCGTAATTTGCGCTGTCCTCATCTCTTCTATATAGCAACCCACCCCACCTCTTATGGTTCCAACGAACCAATCTCCGTAAGATCATCTCAAACCTCCCCCTTTTTGACTTTAACCTTATAACTTCTCGTCATAAATTTGATCTCCTCCACCACTCCATTACCTCCTAACCTTTAACTGTTGTTAGTTTTTAAGTCCTAGTTTTTAAGTTGGTCTAAGCTTGTATTAAGCGAAGTAAATTGGGTGCATCACCAAATTTTTAATGTACTCGTATAAACACAGTTCTCTCTTACCTGATCAAATTTCAAACTCCCCATTAAAAGTTCAAAATTATTGAGACAGGAAATTTTATGGAAACTGTAAATACTTATTTTTACATAAATATAAAATAAAAACCGCAGAAATAAGAAAAATTGATATTTTCAATAGGTTTATGGCTTTGAATGTTAAAAAAAAAATTCAAAAAAATCTTCACGTAGGCACCCGCCTGACAGATTTAACATACCCTTAGGTGATTATTCGTAAAAATTTTTCTTTTCTTTTACCATTTAAAACTGTTGTACTATTAGAAATCTTGAATTTAGATAATCCTAGCATTCTTATCATAAAGCCACCGTAAAAAACAGCTTTTAAAAAAATGCTGATTCAGCCATTTTTTGATTTTTTTTGTGGCCAAAAAACCATTTTTGGAATGGCCAAATTGCCATAATACCGCTTTATCGAAGTGTCATTATGCCAAATGATAGAATTCGACCTTATGTCTCTCGGCCTTATATCGCGGCACCTATTAAACGGTAAAATGACAAAACAAAGCAATTGGTGTATTCTGCAAGCAAATAAATAAGCATGACAAGTCAACGATCAAGAAAATGAAGAGGTGTTAATCCAGGAACAACATTCCAAAGTTTAATGAAAATGTAAAAGAACTCAAAAAGAAATCTGGAGATATGAGCAAGGGAATTCAATAGTAGAAGCACAGTCTGAGCTGAGGATATGAAAAAACTACTTGTGCAGAATCATACATGACGGGTACAACCTATGGTCCGCTGGCAGGTTGAACGAACTGACCGAAATGACCTAAAATAAAATTAGAAATATTTTAGGCTCAAATATTTAACATGACAAACAAAGCCCGATTTACAGTATACCATATGAAAACGTATGAAACGTTAAAGAAAACAAAACAAAAAGGAAGTAAAAATAAAAATAAAAAAATTCTCGCATAAATAAAATTTGAACTTAAGCATAATGCATCTCATTCCACCATAAAGTAACCCCCCGCTTTTAAGTATTCAATAGGTCCCCAAACCCCCATGAAATTTCCAAAGTTTGCGGGCTTATTTCCTATGAAAAAAATCCCCACCTCCATACAAATTTTGGTGGTTATTTCATTTTCATTTGGGGGGGGGTTATTTCATAAGGGGGTTATCTGCTACTGCCTTTATTTCAATTTGGTATTCTCCTAGTTTGAGCAGCCACCTTTAGTAGCTTGGGGAAAGTCTTTTCCTCTATATTTAGTATGAAGATACTTTATGCGTTGATGGTCGGTAAGAATTGTAAACCTACGAGTATTACCATAAAGGTAGGCCCAGTAGTCATTTGTTGAGTACATTATAGTAAGAAATTCTTTATCCGTTGCCGAATAATTTCTTTCATGATTACTAAGAGTTCTGGATGAGTAATACATATACAGGGTGTCCCTCGTATGAAAGAACAGCTCCAATTGCATAATCCGACGCATCAGACGTAAGAGTAAGCTGTCTTACCAAGTTAGGGCATTTAAGGATTGGATGGTTACTCATTAAGGCTTCTTCGTTTTCAAGTATATAATAATAGACTGTGTGAAGTTCGCATAGTCGCGAATATATTTTATGTAGCAACCTGTTACACCTAGAAAACTTTTTATTCGCTTTTGAGTTACAGGAATCTCTAATTTTTGAATATATGCCAACTGGTCTGGGTTAGGATTTAATCCGGCCTTCGTTGAAATATGCCCCAAAAACGCTGTTTCTTTTTTTCATAGACTTACACTTATACCACCTTGATCAAAAAGTTTTCGGAATTTATTCAGAAAATTAAAAATACAAGTTTATTCATCTAAATCTATATTGTCCCCTACAAAGTAATCCCCATCGACTGCAACACACTTATGCCAGCGCTTGATCCAATCCTCGAAATATTTTTTATATTCGGTTTTCGGTATGTCCATCAGTGCTTCCTGCGATTTTTCCATTACTTCCTCTCGGCGGCTGAAACGCGTTCCTCGTAGTGGTTTTTTAACTCGATTGAACAGAAAGAAGTCACAGGGAGCCAAATCAGGTGAATTCGGTGGCTGTTGGATGGTACTCGTATTTGTAGCATTTTTCGTCAAAAAATTACGAATAATGATGGCGCTGTGCGACGGTGCGTTATCAGACGCAAACGTCTCATAACGCCCAAATACGAGTAATACTCTTTGTTTACTGTCTGGCCTTCTGGCAAAAATTCATGATGCACTACACCGTTGTAATCCATGAAAACCGTGAGCTTTGCCTTCTTTTTTGACTGAAAACGACGTGGTTTTTTTGGTCTCGGCTAATTTGGTGAACGCCATTCACTTGCCTGATATCTGGATTGCGTGTCGTACTCATAAACCCACGTCTCGTCTCCAGTAATGATCCTTTTGATGAATGTGGGTCGGATTCAGCCTCGCAAACCATCTCTTTTGCGAAGTCGACACGGTCTCTTTTTTGCATGAAATTGAGGTCTTTTGGCACCAACTTTACTGCTACAAGACGGAAACCCAAATCATTAACCAAAATGTCTTGGACGGATCAATAGGCAATGTTCAAGTCCTCCACTATCTCTCCGATGGTTAATTTGCGGTTATTGACCAACATTTCTTTTACGAGTACTTCATCAATGCTTTCGTCGGTTTTCTATGTTGATGCTCTGCCATTGCGTTCATCATCTTCGATTGACTCACGACCACTTTTGAACCGCTTGTGCCACTGGTAAACGACCGTTTTCTTTAGAGAATCGTTGCCGAAATACTTTTCCAACATTTCCAACGTTCGCGCACCGTTTATCCGTTTTTTACTCAAAATTTAATACAAGTTCGTTGTTGCAAAATTTAAATCCATTTCAAAAATTGATACATATGTACTTTTGGCTACGTAACTTTTGCAAATGTCAAGCTATAACTCTAAGATTTGGAGAGAATGTCAACAACAGATTTACCAACTTAACAAAAAAATTGGACTCAAATCGGAAGAATGGGAGCGCCACACGCGTGGTGTGGTGCGGGAACTTTTTTATCTGGGTGGCACATCTATGTAGACTATTAATTGTTTGGTTTATAAAATTTTAATTACAATATTTCAAAAATAGCTTTGACGTCTTCCTGGATAGTAGTACTGAAAGGCAGAATATCGTCAAAATAAACTACGCATGTCATATTTATTTGATCTCTAAGAACGTCATTCATTAGTGTTTTAAACGTTGCCGGGGCATTTATAAGACTGAATGGCATTTTTACAAATTCATATAGACCATTAAGCGCGACAAAAGCTACTTTTTTCATATCTTCTTCCTTTATCATGATTTGATGGTAATATTTTTAAGGTCCAAAGTTATGAAGCAGTACTCCTTTCTGTGTTAATCTATACCTATCTGTATTGGTTAATGGAAATTTGTCTTCTATGTTGACCTCATTTAATTTTCTATAATCAATTACAATTCTACGTTTCTGGTGTACTAATAAATTTATCACCTTGCTTAAAGACTACGTTTCCGAACATTTTCAGTAATATCTCTACTTAATGGCGTTCCTCATTATTAAGATGCTCCATTTGAATATGACTAGAGGTTTCATTAAATGGTTTTAATAAATATATCTCGTTTAACGCGTGTGGGTAATAAAGTTCAAACACTGATTATCAACATTAGTCCCTTCATTGATATTAATTACCACAGTTAAGTTGTTTAATAACAATTATGAATTGATATCCCCTAAAACTCATTTGTAAGGGAATTATATTCATCCGGTGCCTTAGGGTGTATCTCATATGAGATAATATCTATATCCATTACTGTGATGAAATGTATAGGTTTTATTCATATTTTCTCAAATTGTAATAGTCTATTGCCAATAATACTTAATGTTGTCTACGTGTCTATTAAGGCTATAATCCCTATTGTTAATGTTTACCTGAATTATTGGTTCTTTGCTGACGTTAATTGTGCCTATGATGACCTGAGCTATTACCCTTTTATTGGCCTTAATGTCTAACTTGACCCGAGTTACCAGTTTTTTGTTGGCTCTAATTTTGTCTATTGTAAATAGTTTTTTAGTTTGGTCTCAAGGGAATGTATATTGTTACACAGAGCTATACCTGCGAATAACGTAAATTCCCACGAAAAACTGCAGCCAGCGGCAGTTTAGTTTTCTCATACCGGTGGGAATAAACAAAAGTGCTAATCAATCAAAAAGCAATTAAAAAAGGGAGCAGGAAACGTAATTCAACATACTATTTATTGTAGAACTTCAAATTATTGTAGAAACAAATAAACCAAAGAGTAATAATACTCGTAAAAGTAATACATATAAGTGACTCTTTTTATTTTATTTGTGACTCTCGGTATTATTTTGGATTCGGTGAATTGTTCTGGCAGTGGCGCTCTGTGTTCCTGTGTCATCATAAGTATTTAAATCACTTTTTGCTTACTCATTTCATTCATTGAATAAAAAAAAAACAATGGTAAAATCCAGCATAATAATATACTTTTTGCTTATATTTTCTAAACTCTGGTATAATAAAAGTATCGTGGTATGTTCTTTTTCGCATTTACATACTTATTTTTCCTAAATCATTTTCCTCATAAATTCTATTAAGCAAAGTGCTCTGCGTCATTCCTTCCGCGGCGTTAACTAATATCGCTTCTATATTCCCTAAATCTATCCAATTGTCATCTTCATAGCATACAATCAACTCGTCTGTTTTTTATTTAATACTTTGTAAACTCTATGGCTAACCCACTTACCGAATTAACTCTTAGACTGGTGATTCACTTAATACTCCACACTCCAAAAACCATGTAAGTAGCGTTCTCAATAGTCATATCATGAGCTGCACCCCAAAGCCACCTTTCGTTTAAAAACAAATCGTCCTAGTACTACCGACTGTCTTTTGACTCTGGATGAGGGATTTGTGGCACACGTTCTTTACAACTGTCCTGCCACCGCATGCATCACAATAAAATCGAAGGGAGTACACAAGGCAGTGAACAAAGACTGCTGTTTGTTAATATCGTCGTAGGTTTTCTACTGAGACTGCACATTGAAGAGTCCGAAATAGCTTGTCGGTGTTTCAGCCAACTGCTAACATTTGGATAAAAGTGCAAGACATATAACGGGCTACAATTCAGTTGGAATAGGACCGAATGTCTTTTTTCCGAACCCCCAAATCTAGCTCGTGACATCTATTTAAAAGCAGTCACGGTGCATTACAATTTTGAATGATTTACGAGACAGATAGACGAAAAAGGATTGCGACAGATGAGAAAACGTCAAAGGGTGCAATAAAACATGATATAATAAAGAATACACGCATTCGTGAAAGTATCCACAATCAGCGGATTTCGATATATTTAACGAAGGTCGTCAGAAAAATGGATCCATGAAATAATATAGGCTCAAATTCCAGGCGAGGTTCGAAGGAAAACAAGTAGACAAATCACTTAAATGCTAAAACGTCAGTTAAATCGTGGCCTCACTAACGAGGTGATTCAAAACAGAGTTGCCTGTAGAATGATGCTAAGGTCCGCGAATTTAGTCAACCCCACAAGCGGTACAGTAGTAGAATGGATGCGTTGAGGAAGATGTAGTTTAACGTCTTATGCTCGTATATTCCAAGGGCTAATAAACAAAAAGAGAAGAAGATGCATGACGCAAAGAATCCTATGTAACAGAAATGTCTTTTTCTGTTGGAACAGCGTATGCAGACAAAGAACTAGTCGACTGTACTTCTTACAGTACTTCGTAAAAAGCAAATGCTTACGGTACCAGCACCCATCATATCAGCGCCGAGTACGTGCATCGTGATGCGACCGCAGGCCGGACTATCACAGAGGTAGTGCTTCACAGTATCTTCATGACTTTCACAGCATGCTCTGCACGCTTAACAGCTTAGCAAAATCGCAGCGCCCCGTGATGACGCCGAAAAACAGCTGGCATCCTTTCTACCGAGAGGCAGCAGCATAACCCACTGATATCTTAAAGATGTCAGGAAGCATTCGTTTGGTCTTCCGGCAACCTAGAGTGCCATTTGTAATTATATTCATATGAAACTCTTTTGTCAATGGAAGCCCGAATCAGGCAAGCAGCATCCTGAAAAGTTCCCGAACAAGTTCATCGGTGATTTTATTTCTCCTGATCCCATTGCGATTCGAGACCAAAATAAGATTCAATGAATTCAGCCTTCCGACTGCAGCCAGTGAAATCTTGAATTCACAAACAAGCTTGGAAGTCGTGAAAAGAGTCTAGCCCGAAAACTTAGTTACAGTGCCAGAAGGCCGACAGCGCCTGGGACGCTATCGACGTAACATATTTATTCCACAGAAGTTTGGTACCATTATGACACCAACATACAAATGGATGATGATGCCTGCAAGCACTAGATGAGTCAGACCACTCAGCTTTTTCCTTCTCGTAAAGGTAACAACCTCAGTTTTTAGAGAATTGACGGGAAATCCAGTCACGTCTGGGACTGCCTACGTTCTTGACCAGACAGTCAGACATGATATAACAAACATAACAGCTACATCATCTGCATATGTCTGAGCATGGACGTTAGAGTCATTGAGAGCGTTACGATGTGAGTCGAGACAGGAAGCCGCATCAGTTATTTCTTAAATCAGTGTACAGGTAAAAATGTTTATGGAGCGCTACGCAAGTTTTACGGTGATCATCGCTTGCGTCGTTACTGCGAATGTTTAAACTGTTGGAGGTCGATCCACTTTTTTACCATCAAATTTTATTCAGAGATGATGTGATTTTTCTAATTTTTATCAGATACTGATGCATGCGAGAAATGTACTATTTGCGGCCGTACTTCATCGGAAATGAAGAAAATCAAAATGTCACCATCATTGGCGCCCAGTACACAGCCATTTTTATTTTATTCCAAAAGTGCGTGAACGTGATCTGCAGAAAATTAGGTTTTAATAAGATGGTGTTACACTTCATACTGCGTGCAAAACCATTGACAGCGTGCAAAGGATGTGTTCGATGATAACACGCAGAGGCATAGAATTTATGGAAAATGGATGAGGGTGCTCTTTGCTGCTTTGAGAGGAAAATTCTGCGGGTAAGTTTCGATGCCACCTGCATAGACCGTGAGAGGAGGTGGAGATGCAATGACGAACTGTACGAACTCTACAGCGACATCGACTTAGCCATGAGAGTGAGGGTCCAACGTCTGAGGTCGCTGGGTTATGTAGGGCGGATGGACACCAATGCTCCGGTATTCGAATTTCCCCCGAAGGTCAGAGCAGTAGAGGAAGACAGCAATTCAGGTGGCGCACGCAAATGGAAGAGAACCTCATCCAGCGTTCCAGCTGGCTGGAGGCGCTTTGTGATTAAGGCCCAAATTCATCTCAGACTGCAGCGCCGCCTTAAGTAAGTAAGTAAGTTCGATGATAACATTATCTCTTAAAATGGACCTGTGGCATGTTCTCAAGGATCTTGTGCTTTGACGCCACTGGAGTTCTATTTTCTGTGGACGTTGAACTCTGAGATCTGTGCGGACAAACACATATTACCAATAATGGTAATACGCTCTTAAAAAAAAACTCTTGATAAGGTTGAAACACTTCTTGCGGCATCTGTCATTCTATTTAATTATCCCCGGTACATTCTGAGAAAGCCCAAAAAATCCGATCCGATACACTATACCTTATTCCAGCGACTAGGATAGAACATTCTTCATTAATTTTCAATATTTCAATTTCAATAATTCAATTTTCAATTTTTCAATCATTTTCTTAGGTAATAATCCATATTAGGATGGTCAATCCGAAACTAATTGCTTAATTTGAGTAGAAGCTATCTGATAAAATTTTAAAATCTTTAATGTACAAATTTGGTTTATGGTACAATGAATTGTTAGTCAACGTAGCGTAAAAAAACAAACAAGTTTATCAGTTCGCAATATAAGTGTACAACTGTGCTTGTTATGAATTGTTTTTAATGTTCATATTTTTAACTAATAATATAATAGAATATGTCAATTCAAATTGGGCTGGCCAATCCAAAACTAATTGCTCAATTTGAATAGGAACTTATAACATAGTTTTAAAATTTTTAGTATACAATTCTGCTTTATGGTGTAATAAGTTTTTAGACAACGTTGAGTAGCATTAACCTGAAACAGTTCGCTATGATAGTATGCAAACGTGCTTCTTATCAAATGTTTTTAGTTTTTATATTCCTAATTTTACACCCTTTAGTATCCTGGCAAAAAAGGCCGTATCTAGTTAGTGGAAAACATTTTGAAATACAAAAAAATATAACAACTTTGTTTTAAATATAAAAACCTTTCTAGCTCCCCGAAATATATGTTAAATCGAAAAATTTAAAATGCGATTTCGAACCGAAATGGATAGCTAACGCTTCTTGCAAATTGAAACCCATTAGCTGGGAGAAGACTGTCGCGAATGTTAGTGTAGACCTTGTACAACCTTTAAGAAATTTTTCGGTAAAGATGCTTTAAGATAATTATCTTAATCTTTTGATCAATACGAACTTCTTGTGAATTCTTAAAACAGGTGCATATACAGGTTTTTCGCCTTGAAACACAATACCTTCCATTTCTGGTAAATAAAAGGATAAACGCATGTGATCTGCTCCGACGAAAAGGAATCGATTTCTATTCAAGAATTCTTCTTACATTTGTTAATCAGTTTGTGAACATTAAGAACATCACATGTCCTATAGTGGTAAAGAGTTTTCCTTTTTATTCACTCGTTTATATGTATATGTTTCCAAAAAATTATCCAAGTATATATTTCTAGGGTCACTTGGAGCTGAGGAATGCTTACCTAAAAGGGTCATACGGAATTATTCCATCTGGAACTTACAAATTTGTCTTTAAGGGTTTTGAAGGCTATCCACCGGAACGAGTTTTTATAGTAACGGTTTTTGTTAATGTAGTTGGAAAACAATAAATCTTACGTACATTCCTGAAATTAAATAAATAAATGAAGACAGAGATTTTCTGGCACAAAACTGAAATATCTTGAGTTTAAGTTGATGTATGTTATAACAACGTGGCGGTGCTACATATTCGTAAAGTTGGTTCTGAGGTGTTAACAAAAGAGTTTATTCTATCGGCTGGATCCTTCGCAGTTTTTTCTAATTCTGCGAATTATTTGCAGAGGTTCCATTAAAATTATGCAAATCACCGATAGAATAATGTTTTTCTGCTTGTTTTAATTTCTGAGTGTTAAGAGTGTTTTTTTGTTTTTGTTTGATCTATCTTCCAATAAGGATCACTTTCGAACTGTCTGTCGTTTTTGACTACTATTCAATATTTATATTTCCTATTGTTCATCGTGAACTGACAATAGAATCATCATGTATCTTATGTTCAAAATTGGTCTTGAAAACTTTCTATTCGTTATGTTATGGACAAATTTCGTACCACATACACTTTATATGGCTCAAAGCCAACAATGCGTCAACATACCATAATGTGCGTGTAGAAGAAACTGTCAACGTTCCGAATAAAAGTGTTACGGAATTTTCAGCTCCGTCTATTTGGTGTCAATCGCAACAAATTGTTTGCGGGTCCACTACCCCGGTAGAAAATTTCCTCCAGTTTACTGGCTACCTTGCCGTATCAGAAGGCCTTCGGAGTCAAAGATGCTTGGGTTGTCAAAGACTTTAGGTGATTAAGTAGTACGGAGTTGAACTCACTGGCATGAGCTCCACTTTGTACTCGCAATATCAATAATCCTCCCAACCGCGTACTGAGCACGATTTAGGTACTGACCCAAGAGTTGCTAGATTATTCGATTCCGATGACTGAGACCCTTGAATCCCTGTTTCTGCAAAAATACGAAATTGGCTATCCCTGTGTCAAGGACACAGGAATCTGAGTCAGGAAAAGAATAAAGGAATAAAGTCGGATCTTTAATCTAGTGACGCTAATATTTTTTGGTGACCGGTCATAGTACTCTTGATTGATTGTCACTGCTGTTGCTGTCCTACGGCAGGAGTAATTGCTGAGTGTATAGAACAACCGATGGAGAGCGGGTGGCAAGTACGAATTTTGTTGGTGCAGTGTTTCGTTTAGTTGTAAGGGCGTAACACCTACAACAATTTGATTCGGTAAACCAACTCCTGAATTGCACCACGCAGCCTTGCTTTGTTCTGACTTTGTTTGCGATTATGACTAGGGAATTCAAGGTTGAAGTAGCTAATATATGCGTGCTACAAAGTAATTACTTTTCTGAGTACGTCCACGTTTGCAAATACTAGCCAGCTGGCTGCCTATGAACTGGAGCCATTATTCTTTTCTCATCGCGGTCTCGCCACTTATGTGCGAAGTGATGTTGCTTACCGAACTCAACCACAATGTGATCCATGATCCAATCTGGGATTCAACTACGACTATTTGCAGAAACTTCAAACTGGACAGCAATTCGACTTTTAACGAATTCGATGCGCTGTCTAACTCCATTCGAGGTATTGTATCCTTGTATCATCATACTGAAATCGTTATTACGGGAGATTTCAGTATACATAATGCTGGGTGGTTTCGACATTCGAGACAGGCAACACTCGAAGGACGGTATGTTGCGATCTTTACTTCGGAAAATAATTTAACAGACTACGGAGCCATTTCAGGAGATAATGTTATCATCGTACTTACTTACTTAAGGCACCACTACAGTCGAACTTTAGCTATGAGACTTCAGTTTTACACTCTAAGTTGGTTGAAGTCTCCTTCCCCTAGCGTGCTTGCGTGCGCCTACACTGCGCTGGCCCTTGTGGGCGGATTCGAAGACTTTTCGAACTGGAGCATTGGTGTCCACCCGCTCTACATGTTCCAGCGACCTCAGTAGGTGGACCTTCACTCTCCTGGAAAAGTCGCTGTGCAGCTCGTATAGTTCGTCATTGTATTTCCTCATCTTCACGCGAAAAATTTTCCTCTCAAAGCAGCCATGAACACCCTCAACCATTTTTTATAAAGTCCATGACTCTACGCGTTATCATCGAATAGTTTCTTTAATTACTTTTGCAGCCAACATGAAGTGTAGCACCATCTTATTAAAACCAAATTTCCTTCATGCACATTTGGAATAAAAAAAGAGGTTAATCATGGTTGTGTACCGGGCTCTAATGACGGCGACATTTCGGTTTTCCTCATTTCTGACGAATTACGGCCAGTTGATACCTCCAACCCCTAAACTGCATTAAATAGTAGGTAAATCAGTATCTGCTGCGAACTTGACACTTTTGCTTATGAACAAAGCCACAGAGACAGAAGTGAGCCTCATCACTGAATAAAATTCGACAGCAAGAAAGTGGATCAACCTCCAACAGTTTAAATACTCGAAGTAACGGTGATCTCCCGGAAATTGTTCAATTGTGTTAAGAATAGCTTGCTCTATTAAATTGACGGTTAAACTGGTATTGCGCTACATAAAGCTTTTATTTATTAGAACTTGGAGTGTGCGGGTATTCGTATTTAAGTGATTTATTGTTTTCCTTAGAACCTCGCGTGGAATTTGAGCCTATATTATTTCTTGGACTCGTTTTTCTGACAACCTTCGTTGAATATGGCGAAATCGCCTGACTGTGGTGACTTTCACGGACGCGTCCACTTCTAACTTGATCATGTTTTATCGTATCCTTTGACAGCCGTAACATTTTCACTTCTGTCGTTATCCCTTTTACGAAACATATAACGTAAATTGTTCAACATTGCAATGCATATATTGTATTAGATCTGTCTATCGTGTACTAACTAATTTTAAACAGATGTCACGAGCTGGATTTTCGGGTCCGGAAAAACAGTATTGCAGACATTCGGTCTTAGTCCCACTCAATTGTAGCCCCTTATAGTCTTGAATATTTGTCCAATTACTAGCAGTTCCCTGAAAAAATGACAAGTTTTTCCGGACTCGTCAATCTGCGGCCTCCAGAGAAAATCTACGACGACTTTGAAAAAAACAATAAGCTTCATACACTGCCTGATGAACTAATATATGTAGATTGTATTTTAATGTGCACCAAGTCAAGGCAGATCTAAAGGGAGTATGCCACAAATACTTCACCCAGAGTTAGATAATAGATAATAAACTAGGCGTCTGAGAGGGTCATTTTATGCACCAGAAAAAAAAATTCAAAATACTAAAATGGCTATATCTCCTAAACTAGGCATCTGCGGGGGTCAAGTTATGCATCAGAAACAAAAAAATTTAAAATACTGGAAACAACAAAAAGTTATTGACTCCGTTGACCATATTTTTGTCAAGGGGCAAATAAAGAAATTGGAATAATCTCACAAGCAGATAAAATGGTCTAAAGAAGACACGAGTATTACGAATGCAATAGCCATACATGCAGCTGGCCCCCGAGCTTACCGATTGCTGCTGAAAAAGCAGTATCTTTTTCCAGCTGTAATTACTTTGAAAACCTCAGAACTATATGTGCATCATGGAATAATTCAACCCGTGTTGGATATAATGAAAAACGTGGATAAGGAAGAAATGGATAGAATCTGTGTACTTTCATTTGACGAAATGAAAGTCAAAGAGAAAATAATGTACGACAAACGAGACGCTTAAAGCTGCAAAATACGTTAAAGCGGCTCGTTTGACAATTAGAAAAAGCCAATTTTTTACAATTTCGACTAACGGATGACCAAACAAATACTTTTTAGTATTATCGAGCAATTAAGTGCGCTTGGTCTCAAAGTGCGTGCCATCGTCTGTGATCTTGGGGGGACAAATGAAGGCTTGCTACGTGAACTTGAAATCACTGTTACAACATCTTTTTTCCGTGCCCCATCTTGTAAAACTCATCCGGAACAACTTTGTCGATAGTGATGGTTTCATTTTGGACGGACAAATCATTTCCACAGGAATCGTTGAAGAACTAATTTCAAATTTCAAAAACGAATGATAAGTCTGATGTAAGTATTGCATACAAAATATCACTAACGAATTTGAATATTAAAAGTGCAGAGCGTTAAAAGCTGAAGCTAGCTACACCAGCCTCCGACGCATGGCTTAAGTGTTCTGAACTTTTGAAACATAGATATATATAATTTTCTTTAAAATCAAATATTACAAACATATTTACAATTTCGGGTGAATGAGTGGTTCGATTGTTTTAACGTAAGAGTACCTTACTAAGCCAGTCGCGAAAGAGTTCAAGGTGTTGGAATTTCAGGGTCGCTTCAATTCCAAATCTTCGATAAGATGACGGAAGTAATGCTCAACATGAGAGTACAAGGAAAAAAAACATGATGCCCTATCAGAAAGGTACTGTTGAATCTTTTTTTATAATTTGACATCACTTTTAGGCATTATCATGACGAATAATTCTCTAAAACTTTTGTACAATGACCTGAAAACTGAATACGATATTTCGTATTTACTGCCATACAGACTCAACCAAGATGTTTTAAAGAACTTTTCAAGAACGATTCAATCGAAAGGTGGCCAATATGATCATCCAAACCAGTTGGAATTTATGTACCGACTTCGGTCATATATACCTGGAAGAAATGAAGGGAGTTTATCACTGAATGGTTTATATTATTTCTTTTCTTCAAGTAATTATAAATTATTTTAATGCAACACAATATACTATTTGTGTCTTTCGCAGGCAGTACTTCAGTAAATAACACACCAGATTTGGAAGGTACGGGCTATTTAAGTAGCACCTTCTAATGATATTAAATCCTGACTTTCTAACTACTAAGAAGCGGCGGATGAATTGGAATCTTTGCAGTACGATGGATTGGAGCATTTCACAGGCTACATTTGCCACAGGATTAAAAATCCGGATTTATCAGTTCAAGATATGCAGCAAGGATTTATTTTGAATAATCAGCTGACGGAGGGATTTCTTCAAAAACCTACAAAATGATGGCTAATATAGAAAGAATGGAGGCAATTTGTAAAACCTTTAATAAGAATGAAATGGTTTATTGTCATAGTTGCTTAAAACAATTGCTAAATTTATCAAAAGACATACCTTCCGAAAGAAAAGTCAAGGAAATTTTTGTTCGGTCTCGAATATACTTCAGAATTAAGCACCTTAATTATGCAATAGAAAACAATTTGACAAAGAGAAAAAGAAAAATGACGAAAACAATTCTACATATAAAATAATAGACATAAGTAATTTTATTTTGAACTTATAATACTTTCTTTTATACGTGGAATAATTTTGATGTACACTTGAGGATCAAGTACGTGTTCAAACAATAAAAGTCGTCTTTTTGCCTCATACTCGTACGTACACATATTAAATTTATTTTCATTATTTGTTGTTTATTGAATAAAAGTGCCTAATAACCCAATTCTCATTCACCGCCCTTTGTGTACATTTTCAACTATTTTGCTGACTCGATTTGTTTATTGAGTAAAAGTGCCTAATAATATTAAAGTTAACCCAATTCTCATTCACCGCCTTTTGCGTAAATTTTCAACTGACCTACCCTAACTTCATCGTCATCATGTCTGAATTATGTGGAAATACAAATTGCTCCTTAACAAATGATCCAAATGCTGTTATGGTGATCTGCAATGGTCTTTGTTGCAGGTCGTTCCACGCCCTATGCATTGGCTTGAGTAAGAGATCCATCGCGTATTTAAGGGACTTTAAAAACAACTTTTTGTTCTATTGTGATGCGTGCAAGGACATCACTCCGTCCCACATCTTGCTTGCTATTAAGTGTCTCAGTGATTCGGTCAACAATTTTGCGGCGGAAAACAACCATGCATCAAATCAATTCAAAATCAATTCACCAAATATGATGACATTTTAAAATCAGTTGAAGACTTATCAATTTCCCTCGATCAATCTGCAATCTATAAGAAGAAACTTATCTATGCAGTTGGCTCAAAATAGTGATTTTATTAAACGAAACGATAAACACGAAATTAGTGAAGATTTAAAAAAATTTATATCACATAGTGTTAAATCCATAATTAAATCGTACATCCCCACAATAACAGACTCTTTAAGTTCGCTACGGTCTTCCTTCGATTTTCATCTCCAAAGTACGTCCCGAAGCATCGTTCCCTCTCCGCCAAATAATGATCAGTTGCTCATAAACATCATGTGTCTAATGAGTGATTTAAGCAACGAGATAACCCAATCACGCGCACTTTTAAACGGAATTGCTGATCACATCCGGATAGCTTCCAGTAAAATCGACGATATACCGGTGCAATCCCAGGCTCTACCGACTGCATCATACAACACCTCGATTCTGACTGAGATGCTTGAATCTGCAATAATGGAACCACCAATAACTCCTGGGTCATCATCTCCTCCACCGCAACCCGCTCCGGAAATTGATCTAAATCCACCAACTCCTGAACCCACAATCTCACGATTTGGCACCTTATGGACACTTTCGCAGTGGAACAAGAGAATCAAAAAGTTGAACAATTGCAACAAAGCCGAATCGGTTGCCTTTTTAAGAGGTACACATCTCGATCGAGCCAGGCTAACTAGTCTCTTCAAATCTAAATTTAAAATTGGTGTCATCAACTGCCGTAAGATCTCCACCAACACCCTCAAGGTAAGCATCCCAATAAAATATGAATGGATGTTCATCAACCCTGCTTCCGACGTCATCAATCTGGGTGGAATAACCATGGAAAGATTAAAACCAAATAGAGGAAACAACAAACATCGCAAGGATACTTCCTTTAATTCAAATCCCACTAAACCTAGAAAACAGCAGTCTAACCCTTTACCAAAGCTCCTGATCCAAACTGGAGTTTTAAAATTGAGACATTCCCTTTCTTCACTCCTTCTTCACTTCATACTGCTAATAGCGTATACACAAAACGTTCTCCCACACCGTCTAACCCAATTCCCAAACGTGTATCATTTAATCTTGATCCTCCTCTCAATCATTTAAAAAACCCAACAACTTCTCCTCATCCCACTCAAACTAAAACGACATACCCTAACTTTATTCGCCCCCATATTTTAAATCCCTCCCCATCTTCTAAGCTAGAGTCCCACCCTAATACCACACCACCTTCTTTTGTAGACCCCATACTTCCTCCAAAGGCAAAGTTAACCAAGCACCTTATCGATTCAGGGGAAGATGGCCGGTATGTTCTCTCTCGACTACGAGACCGCAGACTATACGATAATGTTCGTCTATATCTCGCATATCTACATGATAAGCCAGATTCTGTCTGTATAGACTGTATAACGAAAACCAATGCAATGGTTTCCATTCTGCAAGAAGGCCTTCCCACTAATCACAATGATCTGCGGTAACTTTTTATACGTTTTCATGAGCAATTAGATATGACTCCTGATGATGTGGCTAATGATCTCTCTTCTTTTGCGTCTTACGTAAGTTCCAAACGCATACTACACCTCCAGCGAACACGGTCTAGCTTCGAAAACTACCATCGCTCCTAACCCACCACTCAATTCTTTGCCGAAGCCTCCCCCAAATATCTGTCCTTGTATTATTAAAATGTAAGAGGATTACGAACTAAGATTTCTGCTATATATCTTAATTCGCAGATTCTGCCCTACGATATTTTTGCACTCAGAGAAACCAATCTCACCCCTAATATTAAGAATAATGAATTATTTTCCCAAGACTTTGATTTACACCGTGACGACGGTCTAGATAAAAAGGAAAATTTATATGGTCGTGGGGTACTTCTAGCTATACACTCTCGTCTTGAGTCTGAACCCTTTAAAAAATCGTCCACTGCATTCTTTGAATTAGTATGCGCTAGAATTCCTATTTGCAAGCGCAACCTATATATTTGCTGCTGCTATATTCTCCCCTCTCAACCAATTCAAGGTTACCAGCTGGCTGTTGATGCAATCGACAGCATTTTTAATGCTGCTGATTCCAATGACGTAGTTATTTTTTTAGGTGATTTCAATCTACCTAAGCTTGTATCTGATAAAGAAAACCTTTTCATCGATTGCCTTACTGACTCTGGTCTGTACCAATTAAGTGGTGTCACCAATAACATTGGCAGACAACTCGACCTAGTCTTCGCCACTGATACAGATAACTGCATCATTTTAGAAAGCAGACATCTTCTTTCTAAGTTGGATAGTTACCACCCTCCCCTTTCTCTTACGTTAGCGTATGACAATGGTCTTAATCGCGTTTCTTATGAGTATTCTTACAGTTTTAATTTTCATAGGGCTAACTACGCCAAACTGAATAACCTCCTCAGTATGGCCAATTTTAAATTTCTTTACGATAATCCCAACCTCACGGTTAACGATGCTCTCGCATCCTTTTATACCGAAATTTTCAAATGGCTCTCCCAATCTGTACCTTTTTTACCCAAAAAGAATCCCTCATCATCACCACCCTGGTATAATAAAAAGCTGCGATCTCTTCGTAATAAGAGAAATAAGCTCTGGCGTACTTACTTAATATCGCATTCCGGACATCGATTTCTTTTACTACCAGTCTGCCACAATAAATTTCTCTGTACTTTGTCAAACTCTATATGACAACGATTTAAATCAAATGGACCGCACACTCATTTCCGACCCCAAGCGATTCTTTCAGTTCATCAAAACTAAAAGTAAATTGGATAACTATCAATCATCTCTGAATTTTCTAGATAAGTCCTCGGGCGATCCCCAAATTATAGCAAATCTCTTCGCAATTTTTTTTAGCCAAGCGTTCGCCACCCATTCCCAAGAGCCAAACCACTCTTACTTTTCCTACTTACTTGTGGGCAGCTACAAACAACTTAGGATTCGGTGTCTATAATTTTAGAGCAAGTCAAAGATAAAATAATAAACCTCAAAGATGATTATTCTGCCGGCCCTGATGATCTTCCCCCTATATTTAAAAAAAAATGTGAAATGCACTTAGCCCAACCTCTTACAGCTCTCTTTCAGCTTTCTATCATCCAGGGATTATTCCCCTCGACCTGGAAAACGTCGTTTATTATTCCCCTACATAAAAAAGGCCGAAAACATGATATTTCCAACTATCGACCAATTGCTAAGCTGTCCTGCATTCCTAAGCTTTTCGAGAGCATTATTTATGACATAATGCTTTTCCATTGTAAACCTATTATTTCCCAAAACCAGCACGGATATCTCAAAGGTAGATCTACGACCACCAACTTATCGGAATTCTTATCAAGCACTTTATGTGCACTGGAATCTGGAAATGAAGTTGATGTGATTGCCACCGATTTCAGCAAAGCCTTTGATAGGATTTCACATGATATAATCCAAATAAACTTTATAACATATTTAAATGAAAGACAGTACTATGTTTTATTTAGGTCCATGATTTCTGACCCAATTAAAGCCTCCTCTGGTGTGACTCAAGGCAGCCACCTTGGCCCCTTACTATTTATTCTGGCCATTAATGATGTTCATTGCGACTCAAACCAGTTAGACGTGTTTTTCTTGTTCTCCCTATTCACCTGTTCAATTTTCAGTTATAAATCTCGTTAAATTGCATTTTCCGGTAAATAACCCCCAGTGCTCGAATTCATTATTTTTTTTGTCTACTGGCAGATTTCAGTGCAAATAAAAGCCCCTATTTACAATAAAAAAAAAAAGAAAAAAAAATAGCTCGACCTACGAGTATATCTATACCCTCACTGACCTACACAACCAATTTGAATATATCTTGCGGAATTGCCTACTGTGTAATCGATGACAGCAATGCTGACTAGGTAGCTAGCAAGGGCATCTATGGGAAAGCCATTCATGCCGTTTGTGTCGGGTTAAACAAAAGAAACATGGTGTTTATTAAAGAATTTTCGGATAACCTACTTTTCTTCTGTGATGAGTGTAAGAGTATCTCACTTTCACACGTGCTTTTGGCAATAAAATGCCTAAGTGAATCAAATGACTCCTACCAGGACGCACTCGTCAAAAAAATTACGGATAAAATTTTGGTAATAGAAAACAGTGTTAAAAGTGTTGAAGAGTTACGTAACTCAGTGCAGAACTCAGCCGATGTAATAAAATCAAAAGTAAAGCACATGGACAAAAAAAATGCTGGTCTTATCGAGTTAGACTCCGAGAGATCCAGGAATGAAGAAACTCCCTTACGTCACCTGGATAAAGTGTTGATTGACATTAAAGCTATGTGTTCTGCACAGGTTATTTCCAACCAAAAAACCTGCGAGATGATAAACTCCCTGCGTGACGACATAGATATTCATTTTCAGTCCTCGTCACACAAACAACTCTCTCCCAAACACTGTGATCCCATGCTCGAAGTTATCTTCGATAAAGTGAACTATGTCGGCGACGAACTTACTGCGACTCGATCCCTCGTATGCGATATTGAACATCACATCGCAACAATAAACAGCAAAATTGTTGATACACAAAACTTCCCGCAACCTTACCAGAATGTTCCCTACAATACATCGCTCATGGCTGAATTAATGGAACCTGAAGTGAATTCACGCTCACCCCCACATATAAGTCATCTGCGGACGGTTCAACCCACTGATTCCTGCGAAGTTTCTTCCAACTTAACAGCAGAAAATATTTCTATGTCAGCTCCTCCAATCGCTGCCCCACGGAAGCTTATCAATCATTTTAATTCAACTTGGACACCTTCCGAATGGCAACGTAGACTTGATAAGCTTGCTTCGAAGAATCAATTGGTCACTACGCTTCTTATCAAAGGCGCCCCCCCAAATGCTGATGTTGATTGGATTTCAAACTTCTTCGAAAAGAAATATGGCATTACCATTAGCCACTGCAATTTGCTTCCTACATCTCACCACAGAAGCTTCAAGCTCAATCTTCCAACCAAATACGAATGGTTATTCCATAATCCTGCCAGCAACAATTTCAATCTTGGAAAGATGCGTGTCTGCAAATGGTTGCAAAATATGCCCAAGAAGCCGGATAAAGCCAAGCAGTCCGTTAAACCTAAACCAACAAATAAGTTAGTAAATAAATCCAATTTGCCAAGACCCACCTCCTTTTCCCACAACAAACCCAGCTCCAATTGGAGTTTTAAAACAACAATTTTCCCTAATTTTAAGCCTCCCACCCAAACTCCAACTCCCCCTATTCCACCCCAAATCAAGCCCCAACGTCAAAGTGTCTCTTTCGACTTAACCCCTACAACTCAAACTCCTGCCACTCAAACTCCCACCACTCAACCCCTAACACACACGCCTTTCCCTAATTTTGACCTCAAAACTGAAGCTAAGTATCCTAATTTCATCAGTTCTCACATTTTAAACCCTATTTCAGAAACCCCAGCCATTGCGACACCAAACTCATTAACCACTTCCTCTTCTATTGACCCCCTTTCGCCTCCCACTGTTAAATTAACGCAGCAAACTAGCGATACCACCGAATGTCGCTATGCGCTCTCTAGGCTTAGAGATAATAAGATTTATGAGAATATAGGTCTATATCTCGCTTATCTGCACAATAAATCCGACTCGGTGTGCTACGAGGGTAAAACAAAAACAAGCGTCATGGTTTCTATCCAACAGGAAGGCCTCCCTACCGACGTTACCAGCCTCAGGAAACTTTATATAAAGTATCACGAGATTTTCAATACGCCCCCCCAAAAAGTTGCAGGCGATCTTGCCGCTCTTCGCCACTATGTGCACTCTAAGAGAATCTCACACTTCCAACGCAGTCGCCTTGACCATGATAAATTTTTTCGACCCTAAAAAGTCATGCAAAAACCTCCCTCTCACCTTCTATTACCAGAACGTAAGAGGACTCCGTTCTAAAACTCACGCTGTTTTCCGCCAATCTCATGCTTTCCCATTTGATATCTATGCTCTGACCGAAACTAATCTTATCCCCAACATAAAAAACCAGGAGTTATTCCCTCTTTCTTTTAATGTTTTTCGGGATGATGATCGCACACCCCCCTTGATTGAATCCCCTTGTCGAGGTGTCCTACTGGCTATTCACAGCAGCTTGGACTCCTCTCTCGTTGCAACATCATCCTCTCCTAAGCTCGACTTTGTGTCGGTTAAAATAACCCTCACTCGTAGATGCTTGTATGTTATGTGTTGTTACATTCTTCCGGCGCAACCTATCGAATCCTAACTTGCTATTGCAGAAATTGACAATTTGATCGACTTATCAGACTCGCTTGATGATATCATTATCTTCGGCGATTTTAATCTGCGTCAGCTGAAGTGGAAGACCTATCTTTTATCATCGCTTCCAATCCCATTTCTACTAAGGAATGCCTATTCTTAGATCGGCTAACAGACTCTAGTCTATGCCAAGTTAGTGGCGTTTCCAACTATATGGAAAGGCAATTAGACCTTATCTTCACAACTGATCCCATCACCTCCTCAGTATCGTGTTGTCCCCTATCCCTTTCAGCTATTGATAACTTTCATCCTCCACTTCTTCTCTCATTTTTCCACAACTCTCCCCTTCAGTCGCCTCCCCCTGCAGTTCTATTTTCTTACAATTTTCACAAAGCTAATCAAAATAAATACCTAAAATCAATACCTGTCTGAGCAGTGCTTCTTTTGAGTTTACCAATCTATTTCTGGTTGATGCCCTCTCCATTTTTTACAGAGAAATATTCAAATCCATCTCCCTTTATGTGCCTTACTCCCGCCATAAAACTTCTTCTACATCCCCTCCTTGGTATAATCGTAAACTTCGCTCTCTATGAAACAAAAGAAACAAGTTATGGGCGGTATTCCTTCGCACCCACTCTTCTTCCGACTATTCAAATTATCTAGGTACATATCTTCATTTCATTGAACTCTATAACTCTCTCTATCAGCGCTACCTGAATAGTGCGCAAACCAATCTCATAAATGACTCCAAGTCCTTTTTTCAATTTGTCAATTGCAAAAGTAAGACTGATGGTTATCCTTCCTCCCTCGCTTTCGAAACCAAATCTTCAAGTAATCCTCCTACCATCGTCAACTTTTTTGCTACATTTTTCAAGCAATCATTTGCCAACAACTCCTTCGTACCAGATCCCTCTTACTTCAATGATCTACCAAATTTCTCTATTGGTCCCTTTCTCACTCAAAATTTCGATCCTGCAGTTATTGAAGAAAAGTTACAAAATCTTAAGGATGAATTTGTACCTGGCCTAGACGGACTCCCCGCCATGTTTCTTAAGAAATGCTCTTCCAACCTGTCTCTATCCCTTTCCTACCTTTTTCGTCTATCGCTTACACAGGGTGAATTTCCCCAGATTTGGAAGACCTCTTTTATAATCCCGATACACAAAAAGGGATCTAAGCATGAAGTTACCAATTATCGTCCCATTGCTAAACTCTCTCATATACCCAAACTCTATGAAAGCATTTTATACGAAGCGTAAAGCTTCAAATGCAAGCCTTTTATTTCACCCCGACAACATGATTTTCTAAAAGGTAGATCAACTACCACAGATCTAGTTGAATTCGTGTCTTTTGCTCTCTCAGCCTTAGAAAATGGCAAAGAAATCGATGTTATCGCAACTGATTTCACTAAAGCATTTGATAAGATATCTCATAAATTGATCCTTTTCAAATTGTCTGCTCTCCGCTTTGAGCCTCTCTTTTTAAAATGGATTTCTTCTTACCTGGTAAACCGATATTATAGTGTCCGGTTTAGATCCGCTCTTTCTGTTGCATTCCTGGCCTCATCTGGAGTTCCACAAGGCAGTCATCTTGGCCCTCTTCTCTTCATTCTTACTATCAACGATGTTGAGAGTATCATTAAGCACTCCTCCCTCTCCCTTTACGCTGACGACACAAATTTTTTTAAATCTATTTCCTCTCCCCAGGACTCTGCCCTTCTTCAAGAAGACCTTGATCGGTTTTCAATCTGGTGCCTCAAAAACTGCCTAGAACTTAAGATAGCCAAATGTCATTCTATAACCTTCTCACGTAAATGCAACCCGTCTCCTCCCCGACTTTATTTTCTCCATGGTCAACCACCTTATTAAACGGTGGTCCAAGGAATTTTCCAACCCGTATGTAACCAGACCTCTCTATATTACCTTTGTTCGTCCCCTGCTTGAGTATGCCAGTCAAGCTTGGTCCCCCTTTCACCGGGTTCATGTTTCCCGAATCGAGGGTATTCAACGTCGATTCCTCCGTGTCCTGCCATGGAACGACCCTTTAATCTTACCTCCCTATCAAGACCGCCTCAAACTTCTAAATATGAATTCGTTAGAAGAACGTAGGAATATTGCTGACGTTCTTTTCATTCATCGTCTTCTCTCAGGTTCCATCGACTGTGCGTCCATTTTGAACTACATTTCCTTCAATACCAACCCCCGCAATCTACGTTGTCCTCGTTTCTTCTATCTACCGGTCCACCGCACCTCTTATGGCTCCAACGAACCTATCTCCCGAATGCTCCGAAAGGTCAACTCAAACCTCTCCCTTTTTCATTTCCACCTGAGCACTCCTCGTCTCAAACAAGAGCCAATAAATGGGGGCCTCAGCCCCCACCAAAATTAAATTAAAAATTCATACATATCTGTTTTCTCAGACGATATGAAAATCTTTAGATATATACCTTCTTCCTCAGATAGCCTACCACTGCAGGAAGATCTTGACAGATTTTGTACTTGGTGTCAGAAGAATTTTCTTGAGCTAAACGTCAATAAGTGTCAGGCTATAACGTATTCCCGTAAGCGGCCCCCTACTTCACCCCGCTACTATCAAGTCTTTAATTTGTCCGTTCCCTTAGTGAATGAGTTGCGTGATTTAGGTGTTATCTGTGATAAGGAACTCAATTTCCGTTCTCACATTGATAATATAATAAAGAAAGCCAACTCTGCCCTTGGCTTCATCAAGCGCTGGTCTAAGAAGTTTTCCAATCCTTATGTTACCAAATCTCTTTACATAACCTTTGTTAGGCCTCTTTTTGAATATGCAAGCCAAGTTTGGACACCCTACTACAGAACACACATCCTCCGGATAGAAGCTGTTCAACGCAGGTTTTTACGATTGGCTTTACGTGGTCTTCCCTGGGATGATAGCCAAAACTTACCACCTTATACTGACCGGCTGAAACTTATAAATTTACAACCCCTTTCTATACGTCGAAAAGTTGCCGACATTCTCTATATTCATCAAATTTTAGTTGGTAACATCGATTATCCTTCTTTACTTCGACTTATTTCTTTTAATACCAACCCACGCAATCTTAGGTCTGTGCCACTTTCAATCTTCACCGAACGAATTCCGCCTCTCTCTTCGACTACCATCTCACCAAACTCTCTCTTAAAAACACTCTTATTTCCACCTATGCCTCACATCCTAACTTTTTTTAACCGCTCCCACCATTTAGTTTTTATCTTCAGTTTTAAGTGAAAATTGTTAGTTCTAGGAATAAGCTTGCAATAAGCATTAATAAATTTGTCCGGGGTTGACCCGGGCAGCAAATCAAAAAAATCACTGAATCACAAGCGATTGTTGTTTCTGAATTTCTATTAATATTTCGAACTATAAATAAAGAAACATTTTCATAAAGAATTCAAACTAATGTATTTCTCAAGGCACAACGTCTCATCGGTCAGCCACTTGGATTCTTTTCTCGTTTTCTTTTGTGCGCAAGATACTACTTTTATATTTGTATCATGGAAGGTACCATTCTTGGGCAATACCGAGATTTACGCTCACCTGACCGAAATTAAATAAATTAAATAGCAATATTTTAGGCTGAAATATTTAACATGACAGACAAAGCTCTATTTACAGTATGTAAGTGCAAGCAAAATTCCAAGCCACATTTCTGTGTATGAAACATTAAAGAAAACAAAACAAATAGGGAGTAAAAAGCATAATGCGTCTTATTGCATCATGACAGAACCCCCCAATTTTAAGTATGCAATCGGTCCTCAAAACCCCATGAAATAATTTCCCAATTTTTGGGGATTATTTCATATGAAAAAAATTCCCACCTCCATACAAATATTACAAATGTTGGGGAGTTATTTCATTTTCCTTTTTGGAGGTTATTTCCTGCAGCCTCTATTTGAATTTGGTATTCTCCTAGTTTGAACAACCATCTTTGGTAGCATGGAAAAGATCTTTTCCTCTATATTTAGCATGAAGATAAAGGTAGGGCCTGTAGTCATTTGTTGAGCATATTATTTCAAGGAATTCATTACTGCAACATTGGAACATGTGAATTTTTTATAATGGGAATTTGTGAAACTTTGTTATTAATGGGAACTTTGTAATTTTGTGATGAGTACTGTGGATGAAGAGTATTGATGACATAGGCGCCTGCCTGACGAAAAGCACATACCCCGAGCGGAGCAACGAAGTTGCGTGAGCGGGACCTGCCGTCTGCGGAAAGAGAATTGAAATCCCTTAATCCCTCGAAGCGGGTCACCCGTGTACTCTTAATTAAGAAAGCTATTGATATAGGCGTCTGCGAGATGTTTAAATAATACTCATTAACTTATTCAAAGGAAGACTACGTACATAAATGCCAAAAAACAAAACTAAATTAGTAATTTCAATTTCAATTTGCTCAAAAACTAGAGGACATAAAGCCATGCGGTTTTTTGTATTCGATTCAGAATTAATACGCGCATTGAACACAAAAAACCAATTTGGCACATTTTTCACAATTTTGAGTAATATAGTTAAAATTTATTTTTTTTTTTAATTTTTTACCAAGAATTTGAGTTTGAATGTGAATTATTCAAAAACTATTCGCACGAATAATTCGATGTAAATTTTATATTAAAGAACAAGTTTCGGGCTTTCATATTCTGTATAGTACTTTGTTGTAAGTGTTACCGTTGTTTTTTAATAATTTTTTTCCCATTTTAAGTCATGGATGGACCCCCCTCCCATAGTAAAAAATGCTAATTTTTAACCCCTCTACAAAATACCGTTATCAATTCTTGGCGCCAAAGTTATCGTACTCGTGCCTTGACATTTCTCATGTTTACTATACAAATCTAATTTCGTGTAAGTTGCAAAAAAAATTTAATGTTGGACAATAGTTTTCCTTATTATATTTTCTAGGACAACAAAAGAAGAAAAATTAAGACAATTAAGAAGAAATAATCTCCTACAGAATACTGCTACCACCAACAGATTGCTTTAGATTGGATGTGGCAAAAGCAGTTGGAAAAGTTTGTTTACATTTTCTTGTGAGTAAGTAAAAACATTTTAATTTCAAAATAATTTACTTTACTTCTTTTTCACAGTAAGAATAATGAATCCAAATGCATCATTCAAGAGCTTGAAGAAATGTGGATAAATGATGCTAACTAATTACATGTAAGTAAAAAATATGCATTTTAGTTTAGCTATATAGTATATTTAATGCGTTCTTCTTTGCGGATTCAACATTTGGAGTGCAATGGTTCCAACAAAAGCGTTCCCAGGGTGGAACCATCGTGTGCTGTCCAAATACATTGGTTTTTAATGTATATCTCGTTTTCCTTTTTAAAATAAAAATAACAATGTATAAATTATTGTCAATCTGGTACACGGCCATAGGCCAAACCATGTATTGAATTGAATGTAATGAATTTAAATTGAATATAAAAGTCATATTAAACTAAATACTACTTAATGCCTTTTTCTCGATTTTTGTTTTAATTTTTTTATTCCATAAATAAAATAAATATAGTTTTTTCTTTCTTGGATTATGCAATTCCACACCACCTTTGAGGTATTTTTTTTTTACTGGCTGTTCGGTTTCCCCTGCAGGCCTATTGCACCCATTCCGCATTCTGAAAGGTGAAAAATAAAACAAAGATTTCAGATTTAAGCTAAAAAGATTACATAAAAAAGAATGTTTTATTTTTTTTATTTGTAAATCAAGTGGTATTATGTGTAATATACATATGTATGTATGTATGCATTAGCCAATAAAACTTCTATTCTTTTATGAGAACAACTTTTGAGTGTCTACTGCCATGAATTAGACGTGCCAAATCACTTAAAAACGCTTCAGCGAGTTCACGTCTTTTTTTTGTTGCTCTGGTGGTGGTGTTGTAGGTTCAGGATCTGTGCTTCTAGGCTGTTCAACATGCAATGGTTCACATCATTGGACCTAAATACAATCTATTCTAGATGATTGTAGGAGATTGAAATGGTTGATGGCCGTTTTCATTCTCCCAAATTGCACTGCTTAATCGTGGCCTGACTTTTTCGGTTTTCTTTTCTTCACGAGACGTATCGGGGTAAAGTTCATCTTCGATTTGGAGGTCTTCATCGCTCAAGCGTCCATGTATTACATATTAACTTCGAAACATCGTCCTCTGATTTGTCATTTTCATCTTCGCTTCAGTTAAGTGAAGCGCCTGGTTGCTCTTCCTTCCACTCATTATTCCAATTAGCTTCGTAATCGAAGTATCGCGGCAACTCCGATACTGGAAGCATCAGTATGGACTTGATGTTCTTTCTGCAGATCGAAAATGCAAGATATTGGTTGAGCTGTGAGAAGTTGAATCAGTCGACCAAACGCGTCTTCACACTGATCCGTCCAAACGAACTCCTCAGTTTTCTTGGTGAGTTGAGTGAGCGGCTGTGCGATGTGTGCAAAAAGTGGGATAAACTTCTTAAAGAACCCGGTAAGTCCCATTATGAGTAACAAATGCTGTTAACGGCTTTGCTGATTCTGTTAACTCCAGCTGATAGTAACCGGACATCAGATCGAGCGTCGAAAATACCTTCTTTTCCCCAATTGTGGACAAGACACTGTCAACAGTAGGCATGGACCATGGTTGTTTCTCTGTGACAGAATTACTATAAGCCCACGATAGTCTACACAAAGGCGGTCTTCACCATTCTGCTTCCACGATAGGACAATCGGCGATGCATACAACGAGCATGACGGGCGAATGATATCTAACCTTAGTAGTTCTGCTACTAGCTTTTCAACTACTTCTCGTTTCGGAATCGGTATAGAGTACGGTTTCTTTACTATGGGTGTCGTCGACGTCAGCTTAATGTCCATTTCAAATTGTTTCGACCTGCCTAACTCGCATAACTTTTCTCCGAAACAATGTGAGTAAGAACTAAGCAAGGTGTGCAGTTGTGAAACGATAGCTTTATCCAATTTCTGACCTACATCAACTGCTTCAGAATCGATTGCCATAACCTGACACACGCCGTTATCTATCACGACTCCTCCCTTAGGTAAAATGTCGATACCTACTATGACATCATATGCCATGACGGAAATTTCAACAAACGTAAATTGTGACATATATTCGACTTCATCGATCCAAATCTTTGCTAACATTTTCTTTCGGCAAACGGTTTCTCCTCCTGCGAACCCTATCAATCTTTCTTCGCACGGTAAAATGGTGCCTTCACACATATCGGCAACTGCTTGTGAAATCAAGGACTTCGAACTATCCGAATCGATCAACGCACAACAGGTAATGGATTTCTTTCCCTCAATTGTTACTTTCTTCTGCAGTTCCCGATTGCCCTTCCCTACGACTCCGTTATCATTCGCGCTACTATTGGGAATATTAATCTTTTCTTTAACTCTTTGGGTCTGCCTCCTTTGCGGCACCGTACAATTCCGAGAAATATGCCCTCTTTCGCAACAATTAAAGCAAACCGGACCGGTCTTGATTTTCCCCGAAATTTTACCCTCAGTGATTTGTTCACTATTTCCCGATTGCGGTTGAGATCTTCGATCAGAATTTTGTACGTGAACTCCTGTTGCAACCCCGGTAGTCGGCAACAAAAATCGTAGCAAATCTGCACACCTTCCGAAGTTCATAACACTAACGATTTCTTTAATTGATCATCATACGTTCCGTTAATGACATACCGAATTATTGAATTATCGTCCACATTTTCTCGGCGAACTATCGCTAACACCGGATAATAATACTCTATGACTGTTCGGCACCCTCACAACAAAAGGCATTTCCAATATCTGCAACGGCACCAAGCTGCAAACAACACATCATATCACCAACCAACGGTGCCCAACACCGTACACAGAAGGAGCCAGACGGGAGCCGTCTACGATTGTCAACAAAACCTTCTTTAGCGCAATCATCAGAAGATTAGCGGTTCCTGCGACCGAAAAATAGAAATCATCACAGATGATCACATGCATGTAAGTACACATCGTATGTGCTCTACCCGGAGACCACACCCCATTCCATAGTGCGCTGGATAGCGGTGGTTGCGACCGAGATGTCGTGTCGATGAGCATGGCACATATACTCGTAAGAGCCGATACGATGACAAGAAGTTTTTCGTTTTTACCTTACTTAGTTATCGTTCTTCAACCAGTGCGGAGTGCATCAAAATGAATACAGTCCACCTTTGTGGAAATAAATATCTTTTTTTAGTATGGATTAAATTAAATTAAAATTGTTTTATTTACGAATTAGGCGTTCCCTAAGAATGACCGATTCGTTTTTTGCCATTTTAGTTTTCATCAAGCGCATATGCACATCTGCCATACTACGAGTACTTACATGCGGAAAATCACTTAAAAAGAAACTTACAAATTTATATCAGTCCCGAAAAACTTGTTACGCATCCTCTCAGTTTTCCCAAGACAGCGAAGTTGACAGCCGTAGACACCTCTTAAGCTATTAATCCGGCTGATGAACTGCCCTGATGTGATGTCTCCCCCGCAGGAATTGAAGTCTGGCAAAATTTCCCTTGTATCCCGTACGTTATGAGATGTAGGTAATTTGTTCGACCTTTTGCACTGCAGATTGAGTGTTGACGACGTCTGCCTAATATGTTGGTAACTGTGTGGTGGATGTTCCTGGAATTGGTTGCTGCGAATTTCCGATAATTCCCAATGCTGGCGACTATGTGACGGCGGAACTAATTTCTGCATGGCACCATGGCGGAAATACCTTCGTGCAGCTGCTCGGCAGCTGGTTTGATGGAGTTAGTGTACTCACGACTGTACGTTCACACTTACCGTCGTCATCGTTCACCACTAAACGTTTTTTACCATCGTCCTTCGTTGAATTCCAGGAAGTGGGGTTGGCAACCAACGGCACGCTGTGGTTCTGGTCGACAAGGCGTCGATTTTGTTTGACAATGATCCGAGGATTTTAAAGATTTCCTGGACCTACCCCTTCAAATCGCCCACGGCCTTGTTTGCAGGATCTTTCACGATATTGTGCGGTTGACCAGCGTCGGCTTCCTCCAACGATTTGTTCTCTTGGCAATCCATTACCAAAATTAGTTTTACACATGTATTCTACTCAATCCCACTTCTGATGTTTGTCAGAATAAGAAAACCGATTTATCTTCTATTTTAAAAAAAGAACGTCTGTTTATTTTGACTGCTGACAATCGAATACCAATGAATATACAAATATGTAAATATGTGACAAAAATGAAGTAATAAAAGTGAATAAAGAACGTTTTGAAATTACGTTGTGACAAGACTGAATGACATTCTTACAAAATCATGTAGTCCACGAGGGATGACAAAAGCTTTCCTTCCTTTATCATGATTTCCTGGTAACATTTTTACGGTCCAAAGTTATGAAGTAGTACGCCTTTCCGACTTTATTTATACCTATCTATATTGGTTAATGGAAATTTGTCTTCTCTGATGACCTCATTTAATTTCCTATAATAACTACAATCCTAAATTTTCTTTGCAATCAGTTGTCGTATAAGGAGACCTGAATACTTCCAATTATTTTCCTAATTATATCCTGGTCTGCCATTTGTTTGATTTTAGGGGGTTATCAGTAGAGCTTAGCTTTGACCTGTTGGTCTGTTGTGGTTATTATTATATCATATTTCTGGTGTACTAGTCAATTTATCACCTTGCTTAAAGACTACGTTTCCGAACATTTTCAATAATTTCTCTACTTCTCGGCGTTCCTCAGCTGTCAAAACAAAATTAAAAACAGTATCGCACTGAAATTTAGCATGTCTGCCAAAATATGAACGGACTTCAAGGCACCATAACCTTTTTTGCAGTAGCCGTGCATTCTGTCAGTCAAGGAGGTTACTTTTCTAGTATTTAGTTCATTTAGTGCCTCATTATTACAAGGTTTCTTTCCTGACAATTTGTTACAATCTAATTCCTCAATACATAATCCTTCCAAAGACTTTACTCGACTCAGAGCCACCTATGCTTGTCTTTCTACAAACAATTTCGAGCCTAAATACACAACTGCGTGGTCTACAGTGCTGCCTTGCATTTTGTGGACAGTGGAAGCCCATGACAAAATTAAGGGCAGCATACTTCTTTCAGCTGGAAACTGTATAGCTCTAGTGTGAATAAGGTGTACGCCGTTTTTTCCAAAGTCGATCCGAACTGACGGTACATCTGTTTCGTACATTTGGGTTCGACGAAACTGAGGCCAAACAATTTCAGTAATGTAGTCGATAGCGCCGTTTAACAATCCTTCCGAAACGTCAATATTGGACCACAACATAGCTTTTGCTCCTACAAATTTTTCAAATTCTGTTGGTTAGCTTCCATTGTTTATGTCTGTTGGTATTATATTATCTAAATTCAAATTATCTGTATTTCGTGTGGCGTCAATTAGCTGGTCCTGTGGTTTTATTTTATAAATTCGAGCAATCTTGTTTCGGAACAAATTCAAAACAGTAGGATTGTGATCGTTTACTTGCTGATTAGTGGGGTATACCCTTAACGCCTTGTCTGTTGCAAACTCATCACTTGGTCGTAAATAACTCTGCATCAAAATACTAAAATAATGAGCGGTTAGCTCACCGATTCTCAAAGCATTTAATACATCAATAAAAGTATGATCATCTTGCCGACGCATATTCTCAGTCACCTCACAAAGCGTGAACAAACGGTATAGATGCGTGGTTGGTTGGAGATATTCAGGTTGTTTGAATACAGGTTTTCTGGAGCGTTTGATAGTTTACGTTTACCCTTCAAAACAACTCGTCTTCACCGTTCTTAATTTGCCTTAATCGGGCGTCAATCATGCACAGCATTTGATATGATACCATAGAAATTTCATCGATAATCAGAAACTCCGTCTGCTTCCATTGTTGCCTCTTTATTCGTAAATAGTTTCCGGATAGGGGTGACATACCTGTTATTCGACCATCCTTCTATACTGGCAACTTTAAGGTAGTGTGTATAGTAGCTCCATTTATTAATCGTGCTACATCTCCCGTTAGTGCGCATACTTTTACTGCATCCTTCGCATAGCACCTGTTAATTTGGTCCCGTAGTAAATTCAGTAGAAATGGCTTGCCAACACCAGCTCCACCTGTAAAGACTATTTTTAAGCGTTCTTCGACACCCGACATTTGACTTTGTATGGACTGAGTTACCATTGTCCAGCATTCGTAGACTGCGTAGCTAGTATGAACGGGTTATCATTCATTGGCAGATATGGAACTTCTTCTTCACTGTCTAGTGCCACGGGCTCTTCCTGTTCCAATATCTGAAATGCGTGTACCTGATTGAATGCATTTTCAAGTTGCTTGTCACGCTCGCGACAGAGACCCAAATAAGCATTTAATTCCTTAACCTTTCTTCATTGGCGAGAAATGCGTCTCTGGCACTATTATGTATATTCTCCCATCAGTTCACTCTCATTGCGATAGGGCATATACTGGAGTAGCAAACTATAATAATAAGACTCGGGATCGGAAGCTGCTGCGAAGTTAGGAACCCGTATTACAGCTGGCGTGTTTCTAGTAGTCATTTTTGTGTTGTTAGTTAGTGTAATAAGACGCTTTCTTACTGTTTGCCCACGCGGTACATAACATACGCATCTGTATCAATGCTGTCTTCATTGATTCTTGGTGGTTTCGTGTAGTGCGACTCAAACAATATCGCAAGCTCCATAAGACACATGTTTTTGAAATTATAGTCGGGATGCTAAGTTGGTCACTTTTCATATCTTTCCAGTGAAGATCATTGTAGCTTAATTTTATAAAATAGTTAGGAGGTCCTAAACATCTTATTTGTGCTATTAGGTCACTGAGAGCACTACGCCAATAAGCAGCGGAGCCTCTAAGATTTTTCAAATACAAGTGTAGGTTGTCGATTGCCATTTTCAATTTCCACTCTTCTAGCACATGCTGCAATGGTTGACTTGACCCGATAGTACTCAAACATTGAAAGAGCGTAGAACAGGTAATCGTTGCGCTGAAACCTAGTATCAACACCTAGAATACGAAATTGATAGTAATCCAAAGGACTTATATTTACTGGTCCTTTTTCTTTCAAGCCATTTTTGCCATATGAGAATAATTGATACCACGCGAATTTTTCTGCCTTTATCTCATGACCTTCGTTGACAATATTATCATTCGTCTTTCTTTTAATCTCGTTTACATTTTCAGACACCTCAAGCTCATCGTTGACATCAGTTTGGGCGCTATCAATAGGCAACATTACAGATGTTTGCATAGGAACAGTTGCAGATGTCGGGTCCGAGATCTGTTGCTGTACTTGTACAGCTTGATGAGTAATGACGTCTTCCATGAAATTTACGTCTACTCGCGTTAGAGTGTAAGCGATATTACGCGACCCAAGGAATCTCTTACAGATACGGAGAAGTTCTCGCAGGTTGTTGCATTCTAAAACGCAGGCTCTGCCACTTTTTCCCATTGGATTGCTTTTAAAGCCACAAGAATGGGAGTCAGTGAAATAGTATTTATCTTCCCAGCGAAATACGCTGACAAATTTATTCGAAGCTGTCAATATTCCCGAAGGATGGCCGTCAAATGATTGAGTTAAAGCTGTGAGTAATGTCATGGCAATGTTGTTGGTATTGACAGCGTCTTGAAGACTTTCAAAAAGAAGAGTGTCTTCATCATATTCTATAGAAAATCGCTTGTCATACATTTATACGTTTTCTTTGACGACATGAAAATTTCGCATCTCTGAATATCCTGCTTCATCCAGTTCATTTAGCGGTAGTAGAGCACGAATTTGACAATATAAGGAGTCACCCTCTAACATGTTAGCCTTCATAATATTGACGTCCCATCGATTAGGGTTGAGAATTGCGGCCCGCACGATATTTACTAACGACATAGCACTACATTGTATACCGACATATCCCGAAGTGAAAATGCTGCGGTCACCTTGATGCTATGAAGCCCGAATAATCCTAGCAATGTCATTTATTGGAATGAACGCTTTGGAATTTCAGTCCTTTCAAGTGGAGAGTCTTCAGATAAATCTTGCACATTAAATCGTATCAAGTCTTGTTTACTAATTTGGGCATTTTCGTTAATACGTATATCTCTGTAAAGCGGCTTATTTCTAATTAACCATCTTAAAGCACTATGGACTTTTTCGCGGGATATTGTGAGTTCTCTTGTGATGTTTAAATTTTCCAATCGTTCTGTTACTACAACAATACCTACCTGGCTTGAAGATCTCGGAAGCATATTAAGTAGCCTTTCACTGACCTCAAATATATCTTGAGCAAACAAAACAGCTTGTCCGCAGAAACCGTACTGCCCATATAGCCTAGTAAATCTTACGACTTTAATAAACGGGATGTTCTGCACAGCAAACGTTGCTCTGCCTGCGTCAGCGCTTGAATCTGGTGACATGTGTTTGCAAGCGGGAACATAAAATTAACGTTGTTTTCGAAGACAACTCAACAGGTAGATATCTTAATGCAACAGTGTTGTAACGTACTGTATGAACTTGAATAGGATAGCAAAGTTTGGTACAAATTCCACAAACATGTATGCACAATATGTTAATTGCATTTTCGAACGCTTGTTGATGATTTTCAGTTCTGTGTTGCTGGGTACGCTCACGTTGCCCTATTAATCTGGCCTTATGTTGCTCAGGTGTTTACGATGCTAACCGTTCTCTTCGTTTCTGTAGTCGGCTATGGGTTTCACTTTCACTCTCTTTTGCACGTTTTGCTCTATACTTTTCTTTCGCCTTTTCAAGCCTTCTTTTTCGTTGTGTTGCGGTTTCGGTTTTATTTTTGTTTTATTATTATTTGTTTCCATGTTGTTCCCACGAGTAATGGACATTACAACGATGTTTCGATTAGATGCCTAGATTTCAATTTTAATGTAAGTATAGACTGTGTCAACTCTATGATCCGCCATGCACTTGTAAAGCCCTTTCATTTCATACCCATATTGAGAATTTTTGAGAAAATATGTAACCCGCCATTTTGTACAGGTGGCCATCTTGGATTTACGATAATACTGATTACCAAATTTCAGATCAAACTGTCTAGGAGGGGGGTTAAATAGAAGGGTTTTTTCTCTGGCGGAACAGAGTACGCAGACAGCGAACTAGTCCACTGTTCTTACAAATTCCTTTTACTGAACTTTTTTAGTCTTTCGTAAAACGATGAGTAAAACGATTACGGTACCATCACCCACCACATCAACGCCGAGTACCTGCATCCTGATGCGACCGTGCCCGGACACTCAAAGAAGTAGAGCTCAGCGGTGTCGTCACCACTTTCACAACAACCGTCGCATGAAGTTATGCAACTTATGCCTTGTACGCGTAAGCAAATGGTAAATTTGAAGGACACCATCACGGCGTTCGTTAACAGCCTACAATGTTTCTACCGAGAGCTGCAGGGGAGACGCTGATGACATCGGATAGCATTCGTTTGGTCTCTCGGCAACCATGTGTAGTTATGTTCATATGAAACCCAATTGTCAATGGAAGCCCTAATCGGGCAAGCAGGATCCTGAAAACTTAACTTAACAAATTCAACAGCGATTTTATTTCTCGTGATCCCATTGCGACTTGAGACCCAAATAAGACTCAATGAATTCAGCCCTCCGACTGCGTCCACTGAATTCTTGGATTCACAAACAACCTTGGAAGTCGTGAGAGGAGTCTAGTCGGAAAACTTCCTTACAGTGCCAAAAGGCCGACAGCGCCTGGAAGGATATCGACGTAACATGTTTATTCCAAAGAAGTTGGCTACCAAATACAGATGGATGATGATCCCTGCAAGCACTAGATGAGTCAGACCACTCAGCTTTTTCCTTCTTGTAAAGGGAATAAGCTCAGTTTTTAGA
The DNA here is from genome assembly GCA_963966105.1 of Volucella zonaria. Lineage (NCBI taxonomy): Eukaryota > Metazoa > Arthropoda > Insecta > Diptera > Syrphidae > Volucella > Volucella zonaria. The sequence continues at coordinate 66,986,341 of OZ014532.1, read as the reverse complement.
GAATGGGACAGACTGGAGCAGACAGTCAGACATGATATAACAGACATAACAGCTACATCATCTGCATATGCCTGAGCATGGATGTTAGAGTCATTGAGAACGTTACGATGTGAGTCGATCTACATGCGTCGTAGTAGTCGAGACAGAAAGCCGCATCAGTTATTTCTAAAATCAGTGTTCAGTTAAAAGCGTGTATGGGGCGCTACGCAAGGTTTACGGTGATCATCGCTTGCTCCGTTACTTCGAATATTTAAACTGTTGGAGGTCGATCCATTTGTTTACCGTCAAATTTTATTCAGAGATGATGATTCTCCGATTTGGTCCTTTTCCTTGGCTACCTAGATCTCCTGACTTAACGCCAATGAATTTTTTTTTTGGGGAGCCATAAACGAAAGGGTTTAGTTGACTGAGATTTCAAGTCGGGAAGAGCTCCAAGAGAGAATAAATACAGTGGCAGAGAACCTAAGAGGAGTTTTACCAAACGTTAAGTTGCAGTGCATCCAAAGGTACGGGCAACATTTCGAAAATTTACTATAAAAGCGTTTTGAAATCTTAAAGCGTAACGGTCCTTATTAGGACCACAAAAACTATTTAAAGAGATATTAAATTTATTTTGTGACCCATTTGCCTGAATAAAATGGTGGTTTGCAAAGACTTCCGTTGTTCGTAGGTGAAAAGTCATACATAAAAATCGTAGATAATGAATAGAAGACAAACGTTTTGATAAGAAAAGTTAACCTAAACTTTGAAAATTTCGAGATAAATGCATTTTTCTGACGAAATTGGTCCAACGCTTTTCCAAAATGTTAGCTTCAAAATGCCATAATTTTTGCTGGCGTTCATCAAACTCGACGATATTTTAGTATTTTATGCACACTGAAATTCTCTTTCAAAAATGTGTACAACGGTTTCTTAACCTGAATTCGTGCAGAGGATCCTCATTTTAACGGCCTATCACTTGGGGGGGGGGGAGGGGTGAAAATAACCACCCTACCTTGCAATACAATTTTTTGTTTGTCATAACTTCAGGAATCTTCAGCTATCAGGACGAAAACCTAAATTGGGACACACTGTATGTTGAAGCTTTCGGAACATGCAAAACGCTGTTAACGACCGATCCTATTCTCCAACACACAAATTTTTCCAAACCATTCATCCTTACAACGGATGCAAGCAATCATGCACTAGGTGCTATACTGCCACGGGGCCGAATAGGAACTGACAAACAAATCTGCTTCACAAACAAAACTTTATCCGCTAATGAAAGAAATTATTCAACCATCGAGAAAGAATTGCTCGCAATCATCTGGGCAATAAGATATTTCCGCCCATATTTGTTTGGAAGAAAATTTCAAATTGTCACTGACCATAGGCCATTAACCTGGATTATGACTTTGAAAGAGCCGACTTCCAAACTCGTGAGATGGCGTCTCAAACTTGAAGAGTATGATTATGAAGTACTGTATAAAAAAGGCAAATCAAACGCTGACGCTTTGAGCCGCGTACAAATCGAAAATCCATATAACTCTCAAGATCAAGAAATGTTCAACTACAACGAAGACATGATTTCCACTATGCATAGTTAAACGATAGGGTTTCCATCTCGGAAAAACCGCTGAACTAATTGAACCTCCAACTAGTTCTGGAAGCAAGTCCTAAAGGATCGCCTATGACGGTCGAAACGATTTTTAAAAACCGACTAAGAAGAATAGTACGTAGACCCAACTTCAATGAGTAAATCATGATAGAAACTTTTAAAAAATGTCAAACAGTAATCTTTTACGACGACCAAACCTTTAAAATGTACAAACCACATATTCCAAATATTTTTTCCATAGCGGAACGTTCCGAATCATTAGGTGTACAGAAATTCTAAGAGATATACGATCAGAAGACAATGAAGAAAACATTACTAAAGAATGCCATGAACGGTCTAAGCACAGAAGTATCAACGAAACACTGTTATATCTTCAACGAGAAATGTACTTCACTAGTTGAAATATGAAATAACCGCTACCATTAACAATTGCGATAAATGCAAATTACTAAAATATAATCGAAATCCTCCAAAGCCTTACTATAAAAGACGGGAAATACCCCTTAAACGTTTAGAAATAATACATATGGACATCTACAGCATCCACAAAAAGCAAATCCGGTCAAGGTCAAGGATCAGAGTTTTCTTCTAACATCTTTCGATATTTCCGTGGACAACATGAAATAGACCTACACTACACTTCTTTTCATGAGTCCACCAGCAATTCCCAATGCTCAAAAAGAAAGAATTCAAACTCATCACCGAATGCAACGAGATATTATCAGAAACAATTTAATAACCTATAACAACGCCATACTTTCCATAACAAAACACATACCCTACGAATTATTTTTCGGCAAACCCTACAGATTTTCCAAAGCCTAAAATTTGGAAAACGAACATGACTACCTTTCTAAGCTTAACGAATATCTAAATGAACTGTACCCTTAAATAAAAGACAAAGTTGAAAACATAACGAGACATAGAATAGAAGAACTCAATAATACAATTGAGGATCCTGAAGATATCGAGGAAAATAAAATCGTCTTTAGGAATGAAGTAAGACGGAATACTTAAACTGTCAAATAGATTTCCAAAACACATGATTCTTAAAGACAAGAAATACACAATTTTAACCAAAGATAATAAAAGGATACACAAGAGTAAGTTAAGAAGAAAATACAATAGATGACAAGCTAAATGTCAGATTTTAACACATACATATTTATGCGAACTATAACAAACTAAAACATTCAGGGCATATGAATATAAACATGGTAGTATAATCATTTCATATGATTATGAGGCAACCCCAACAAGTTTTTGTTTGATGAACAATAACACCTACTAATTATGTTAACCTTACGAACTGCTTCAGAACGCTCAATTCAAACCTTTTCTATTTTCTTTCCTAACATCTTCTTTTAGTATATCTTTTGCTTCACCTAACTAATTGAAACAGAAAACCTCAACCAGATTAACTTTAACGTAATAAATGAATTTCTTAAATTGCAAGCCTACTACAATGGCTCAAACATTATATGTGATGTTCTTTTACCAAATTTCTTACCAGAAAAATATTATTTATATCACATCGTTCCTTTATCAATTAATAACACAAAATCAATTATTGGGTCCATAACTTAATTCGTGCGGTTTGCTAAGAGATGGCGTAACTTGTATTATTCCATTGTTATTATTCCATTGGTACATGCATTGGAAAGCTACTGTCATTGTACGTCTTTTCAGTATATATCATTCATTTGAAGCGTAAACAACAATGATTTTTTTTCACTCAAATATGTCGAACTTTGTGCCTGAAAAATTGTTTTTGCGGGGAGTTTTTCTTCATGAAGAAAACTGCTGCCGAAAGTCTTCGCATTTTGGTGGAAGTTTATAGTGAACATGCGCTAGCTGAGCGAACGTGCCAAAAGTGGTTTGCACGATTTAAAAGTGCTGATTTTGGCTTGGAAGACGATGAACGTCCTGGGCAGCCAAAAAAGTTTGAAGATGAAGAACTGGAAGCATTACTCTATGAAGGTTATTGCCAAACACAAGAAGAGCTCGCAGAATCTTTGGGTGTCACTCAAGCAGCCATTTCAAAGCGTTTAAAAGCAGCTAGATATATTCAAAAGCAAGGAAATTGGGTTCCACATGAACTCAAGCCGAGAGACGTCGAAAGGCGGTTTTGCATGTCTGAAATGCTGCTGGAACGCCACAAAAGGAAGTCATTTTTGCATCGGATTGTTACTGGTGTTGAAAAATGGATCCATTACGATAACCCCAAGCGCAAAAAATCATATGTGAAACCCGGCCAACCAGCCAAATCAACGTCAAAGCCGAATATCCATGGCGCGAAGGTAGTGCTCTGTATTTGGTGGGATCAGATGGGTGTGCTGTATTATGAGCTACTAAAACTAGGTGAAACCATCAATGGACAACGCTACCGAACACAATTAATCCATTTGAAGAGAGCAGTTGCTGAAAAACGCCCGGAATATGCGACCAGACACGAGGCAATAATTTTCCATCATGACAACGCTCGGCCCCACGTTGCTATTCCGGTTAAGAACTATTTGGAAAACAGTGGATGGGAAGTCTTACCCCATCCGTCTTATAGCCCAGACCTTGCCCCTTCTGACTACCATTTGTTCCGGTCGATGCAGAACGCCCTCACTCACTGAAATACGGTTCACATCAGAGTAAAAATTGGCTTGATTCATTCTTGGCTGCCAAGCCGGCGCAGTTCTTTTGGGATGGGATCCACAAATTTCCAAAAAGATGGGAAAAAGTCATAACTTCAGATGGGCAATACTTTGAATAATACTATTGTACATGTTTTTCTTAAATAAACGTTCAAATAAATTATATCCCCAATATAACAAATCCTTATATAATATACATATGTGTCATACGAGTACAGCACTACTAAGCACTTTGCCGCAAAATAGAAAATACGTATTGCTGCACACAACCTGAATCGGAAGAAGATATCATGAACTTCAATTGTCTAGCAAATCTAATGAAGAATAAAGCCGCCCATTGCTCATTCAACGATGTCTTCAAAGTTAAAAGCTATCGCAACCTGGACCAAATTATATTCTATTTGTTAATGTACAATACCAAAGAATGTAATTAATTGCAGCACTCAGACCACAGCAATAGAAGGTACAGAACTACTTCACTTCCAGAATTGCAGCGTTATCGTTAATGGTATATATTATGAAGACGACCCAGAAATCCTTTGGGATGAAGTTCATGTCCCACCGCCACCAAACAGCAAAATTCATGTAGAAACAACTGAGAGTGTCCTAAAGCTATATAACCTAAAAGAGTCCAACTTCATAAGCTAAACAGAACTATTCACCCTGGAATCAAAAACCATTCAACTACACTACATCACCGGTACATCAAAAATTCTCTCATCCATCCCCATCATCATAGTCATCATTATAATCATCTTCCTGAAAGTACAAAGAGAAGAGAATCCCAATTCCACAATCTTTCGCTTCAGCTCCAATGTCGTCACTTCGGCCGTCGCTTTATTCTAAGTGGGGAGGAGTTACGGTAGCCACCAAAACCCCAATCGTCCCTAGATGCAAACGCAACAAAAACACCAGCAGCATTTCAACTCACTAACACATATAACAACAACAACAATAGCAGTACAACACACGCCGATTCAATCACACATAACAACAGCAACAACAACAGCAGTACAACAAACGCCGATTAGAATACAACAACAATTCAACATACGCCGGATGCATTAATGCAACATTACGATATTAAAGACCAATATGTTCAATTAAACAGGTGAGAGCATGAAAAGTCTGGCGAGTATCCGGCCAAAATTTTAGTTCATTGGGTCGCACTGCATTATTTGAGTTAGGTGTTAAGCTAAAATTTGTAACCAGCTCAGTTGATTAAAGACATCGTTAAAGTGAAGTTGGTTTTTTTGTATCTACGCGGAAGGCTTAGAACATAACTCATGCAAGCACGCAAGTACGCATGTGGAAGGGGACCTCAACCAACTTAGCGTGCGAAATTGGAGGCTGATGGCTAAAGTTCGAGCTGACTAGAGACGCTCGGTATTTGAGGCCCAGGTCCATCCCAGACTTTAGCGCCATCTTAAGAGAGTAAGTAAGTTCAATGATAACATTACCTCCAGAAATAGACCTGTGGCCTTTCCTCCCAGATCGTGTTCTTTGACGCCACTGGACTATTATTTTCTGTGGGCGTTAAAGTCTGAGACCTACGCGGACAAGGACATACTACCATTAATGCCATAAAACTATCTATCGAATAAAATAAGTTTTATTCATTTGCTCCACTTGTGTGCCTTTTGCTTCAATTTAAAATTGTGCGCTCTTAGAAAAATCCCTTTATAAGGTTGAAATAGTTATTGAGGCATCTCTCCTGCTCTTCTATCAGCTCCCCTACATTCTTAAAAAACGCAAAGAAATTCGATGTGATATACTCGTATAAGTTCTATACTTATTCAAGTGACTAGAGCAGAACAATTGTCTCATTTTTCAACAATTCTCTTAGATGATATACCAATCCTAATTAGACTAGTCAATCCAAACTAATTGCTCAATTTGAATAGCTGCTATCTGATAGTTTTCAAATTGTTCTATTTAATTGTGGTTTATAAACTGTTCGTCAACGTAGTGTAACATAAACCTGAGTGTTGCAACAGTTCGCTATGCCAGTGTACAAGGGTGCTTTTTGTCAAATGTTTTTGGTTTTTATATTCATAATTTTGCACCCTTTACTATCCTGGCAAAAAAAGCCGTATCTGGTTAGTGGAAAATATTTTAAAATACAAAAAGTGGTTCACTTAATTTTAAATTTAAAAACCTTTCTAGTTCCCCGAAATGTATGTTAAACCAAAAAATTTAAAGTGCGATTTCGAACCAAATTGGATAGCTAACGCTTCTTGCAAAATGAAACCCATAAGCTGGGAGATGACCATCGCAAATGTTAGTGTAGACCTTGTACAACCTTTAAGAAATTTTTCGGTAAAAATGCTTTAAAATAATTATCTCAATCCTTTGATCAAGATAAACTTCTGGCGAATTCTTAAAACAGGTGCATATACAGGTTTTTCGCCTTGAAACACAATACATTCCATTTCTGATAAATATGAGGATAAACGCATGTGATATGCTCAAACGAAAAGGAATCGATTTCTATACAAGAGTTCTTCTAACATTTGTTAATCGGTTTTCGAACCTTAAGAACACCACATGTCCTTTGGTGGTAAAATGTTTTTCTTTTTATTTACTCGTGTATCTAGAATATGTTTCCAATAAACTAACCAAGTAACTATTTCTAGGGTCACCTGGAGTTGAAGGATGCTTATCTAAAAGGATCAAACGTAATTGTACCACCTGGAACTTATAAATTGATCTTTAAGGGTTTCGAAGGCTATCCACCGGAACGAGTTTTTGTAGTAACGGTTTTTGTTAATGTAGTTGAAAAACGTCATAGATTTGAATAAATCTTACGCACGGTCCTGAAATTAAATAAATAAATAAAAACAGAGATTTGGCGCCGCAAAATTCAAATATATTGCTTTTAAGTTGATAGTGCTACATATGTACGAGGGGCGTTCAATATATTCTCGGTATCGATATGAAAGAAAATGCGAATTCAATTTAAATTGTTTTTATTTTTCAACATAATCTCTCCTAACATCAATGCATTTGTTACATCTTGAGATAAGCTTTTTTAAACCCTCAAAAAAATAAATTTCCTCTTTCTCTGCAAAATACCGACTTGAGTTTTTCATCATCCGAAAATCTTTTTCCACGAAGACATTTTTTCAAATCCGGAAACAGGAAATAATCACTAGGGGTAAGGTCTGGACTATAGGGTGGGTGTTGGATTTCTTCGAAACCACAATCTCGCGCAGCAGCCTTGTAAACTCGCGCCGTGTGAACAGGAGCGTTGTCATGAAGAAGCAACACACCCGCTGCGAGTTTACCCCGTCTTTTCTTTTTAATTTCCTCCCGCAAATTATGCAAAGTGGAAGCGTAGGATGTAGCGTTGATGGTTTCACCTTTTTTTTTTCTACTCAATGAGCAAGATTCCCTTTGAGTCCCAAAAAACTGTGGCCATGAGCTTCCCGGCAGACGGAGTGACTTTGAACTTTTTCGGGGGGTCTGTTCCTTTTTTATGCCACTGCATGGACTCTTGTTTGCTTTCAGGGTCATAGTGGTGGACCCATGTTTCGTCCCCAGTAACAATTCGATCCATAACACCGTCCGCGTTCTCACTACACATCTCCAAAAGTTCTCTACAGCATGCGATTCTCACTTTTTTCTGAGGCGCTGTGAGCATTCGTGGCACCCACCTTGCACTGACCTTTGAAAGGTTAAGATGGTCATGAAGAATGGTGTGAATGGTACCAATGGAAAGCTTGGTGATCTCTGCCATCATTTTCACCTTTATTCGGGCATCCTCAAGAACAAGTTTTTCGACTTCTTTGATGCTTTCTCCCGTGCAAGCAGTAGCCGGGGCGCCGGAGCGGGGGTCGTCTTCAATGCTCTCTCTGCCTCTCTTGAACTCACTTGACCACTTTTGCACAGTTGATAATGAAGGTACGGAACCCTGGTAAACAGCCACCATCTCTTCATGAATAGTTTTTTGACTTTTTCCTTGCTTAGTGAGAAATTTAATTACAGCGCGATGCTCAATTTTCACCATCATCGTCTCAGTTGCCATTATGATTCTGTTTAACTGGAGATAAAACGCGAATTAATAATCACATTTACATGAAATTTTACATGAATGCACTAAAATAATAGTATTACTTGACAAATAAGTCAATTTATATATACAACCACAGGGTTAAAAAGTAATCACTTTTCTGCTTACGTCCACGTTTCCAAATACTGGCCAGCTGTTTTGGCACTTAGTGAAACACAGGTAGATCGCCGCCCTCAGCTCTTAGATCACTCTAATCTGAAGCTATCTGGCTATGAACTGGTGCCATTATTGTTTTCTCACTGCGGTCTCGCCACTTACGTGCGTAGTGATGTATCTTACCAGATTACCACAATGTGCTCTGGGTTGCAATCCGGAATTAAACTTCTTGGCGTTAAAATTCCATCTCAGGAAGCAAATTATCCACTACTGCTTTACGGCTATTTACAGAAGCCCCAAACCGGACAGTAATTCGACCTTTAACGAGTTCGATGCTCTGTCTGACTCCATTCAAAGTATTGTATCCCTGTATCCTCATACTGAAATCGTTATTACGGGCGATTTCATTACACAGAATTTTAACTGGCTTCGACCTTCTGGGCAGACAACACCCGAAGGATGGTGTGTTGAGAGCTTCGCTGCGAAAATTAACAAACAGCTCCTGTAAATTTTAAATTATGATGAGTCACTAAATTTTTTTTATTGTACATAACAACAGCTGGGGAAGTACGTAGGTTTGTTTTGATATGTTGATTTTTGGCCGAATGGCGCACTTCCACGGTCAAGCTTGCAATATTCGCAGAAAAATCGCCAGAAAATTGTTAATAATAAATGAACTATGCAATATTAAAAGAAAATTCTACATATTTACTTAGACAATATATTTGTAAAGATCTAATTAAAATGTAAAGTGAATTGGTTGAAAATTGTTCAGGTTATGGGTGCGGCCAACTTGAAAAATGAAGTTTTGAGATAAACGCGTTTAAAATTTTAAGTTAAGCTGGCTGCCTACTGGGTAGCCTTGTACTATACTTTGAAAAACAAGTAATTTGAGATATTTCCCGGTCATAATCTTTTGGAATATCATTTTTGAGGTCCTAAGGGACCATTGAAAGCAGTAAAAAAAATCTATTTTTAGAAAATTTTAGAGTGACCTTACTTCATCCAGCTTGTAAATGAGCCCACGCGAATACCAGACGTTGATAGTTATACCGTCAACACCGTGGACTTATTTTTAACTTCTAACACTGATAAGTAAAAAGTCGATATGCTACCCCCTCTAGGCTCGTCAGACCATTGTGTTATATCATCTTATTTCTCGTACATCGAAAACACAGTTAGAGAAAAGATTCCTAAAAGGACTGTATGGCAATACGAGAAAGTCAATTAGAGCGGACGAGTTGTAACCATTGTATGTGAAAAAAAATGGATTTTTTTATTTTTTATTATTATTCTACACTCAATGCTACACAAAATAAAATAAACCTCAGATTTTTCTGATGAGTAGAAGTGCTCTAAATATTGTGTCAAAGTTAGGAAGATCGGTGAAAATCATAGTATGCATCATAGTTCAGGATGTTTTTACTAGAACATATGAAATAAAATTTCAAAAATAACTGTCACTAAATAAAAACCATTTTGGTTTGTTCGTTTTGAGAAGAAAACAAACAAAATATGATAAGTAACCTGATAAAAAACAATCAAGAAGGTTACTAAGCCAAATCAATGCCTTCTGTAGAAATTTTATTAGTAATGTTAATGTTAATCAAAAATTTGGTGAGAAAATCAAAAAAAGAATGAAAATAAACTTTTTTGGTCTTTGAGCTCTCCTGTAAATTTTATTTTTCACGTTTTTTTCCACATTAGTACCTTTTTCTTAGAAAAGATAAGAGATATCAATATGATTATTTTTTTATCAGATAGATGACACTATATACCTGTAATATGTTGTTTTTAAAGTTGCGTGTGTAGGCAGAAGCTGACGTATTGCAAAGAAAGACTAAATAATGCCTTCGACAGGGCATGGAAATTAACTGTGTCTTTATCGATTTAATTCGGGTATTTATACAAATTTGGCGTAGTCGCTGTACGGTGACTATGCTTGTAACGTGAACGTGCAATAAACATGACTCCACAATGGGTGATACATTTACTGCAGTGTTTCTAAGGCTCATACATTGTCAGTGTCAATGGATGAGCATTCTTTCACATTGTTTTGTTGCATAATTAGTTTTGTTTACATTTTGTGTCAAATACGTTTTTAGTGTTGATTGTGCTTTTTCATAAAGTTACATAATTTGTAAAATGATATGCATATTTGAATATTAAATACTGTTAGTGTTTTTTTTTCATAAGTATATTTGTTTTTGTATACGAGGGCGGGTCAATAAGTCCGTGACTTTTGGATTAAAACACAGATTTTTTGATAAAAAAATAATATTATTTTTCAACGTAGTCTCCCTTGAGCTCTATACACTTTGTCCAACGCTTCTCCAATTTTTTTATCCCTTCCAAAAAAAATGATTTGTCGAGGTCCTCAAAATAGGCCTTTGTTTGCGAGATGACTTCATCATTGGAGTCAAATCTTTTTCCACCAAGCCATTTCTTCAGGTTTGGGAACAAGAAGTAGTCGCTCGGAGCCAAATCTGGAGAATAGGGTGGATGAGGGAGCAATTCATAGCCCAATTCATGGATTTTTGCCATGGCAACTGCACATGTGTGCACCCTTGCATTGTCTTGGTGGAAAAGAACTTTTTTCTTGGCCAAATGAGGTCGTTTTTTTTTCAAATCGTCATTGAATCGGTCCAATAAGTTGGCATAATATTCCCCATTGATTGTTCTTCCCTTTTGAAGGTAGTCAATGTGGATTATCCCGCGTGCATCCCAAAAAACAGTCGCCATAACTTTATTGGCTGACAAACCCACCTTGGCCTTCTTTGGCGCCGATTCACCCTTAGAAACCCACTGTTTTGACTGTTGTTTGTTCTCTGGTGTGTTGTGATGGATCCATGTTTCGTCCACGGTTACAAAACGGCGCAAAAACTCCTCCATATTGCGATTAAACAACGCCAAACCTTCCTGTGAAGTTGTTACACGATTGCGTTTGTGGTCGACTGTGAGCAAACGCGGCACCCATCTTGCGGAAAGCTTTCTCATGCCCAAGTGATCATTCAAAATTGAAACCACTGAGCCATGCGAGATCCCTACGGCTTCCACAATCTCTCGCACTTTCAATCTTCGGTCGGCCAACACCATATCGTGAATTTTTTCGATTGTTTCGGGTGTAGAGACCTCAACTGGGCGTCCAGGACGTTCGGCATCTTCAGTGCTTGTACGGCCACAACGAAATTCAGTAAACCACTTTTTTACCATTGAAATCGATGGTGCAGAGTCCCCATAGTATTTATCAAGCTTAGCCTTGGTCTCGGTAATGGTTTTTTTTCGCAAGAAATAATGCTTAATAAGCACACGAAATTCACTTTTTTCCATTTTCTCCTCAAATTAGATAAAAATAGCTGTCAAACACAAACTAACTGACGCAGCAAGTTTAAATTTTGACAGGAGTCAACTGACAGATGCCTGTTGACAGGAGCAGTGTTGCTGTTTCAGTAAAGAGGTCAGAAAGTCACGGACTTATTGACCCGCCCTCGTATTACAATATTTCTACTTAATTGTTTTCTGATTTTGTCATTGTCTGTGTTGTTAGGTGCTAAACTATAGTAGATACTTTAAAGGGCCCCCTGTATCTACTATCTAACTTATGGCCTGTGTCATCTTTTACTAACACTAAATCTGCTGTGCTAATTTCCTTAGATTGCATTTTCCTATCGTAAATTTGTTTCTGGTTTTCTTTTTTTTTTGTTATGAACTCTTTGGCTCTTTGTTGCGCTACCGGTATTTTAATTCTTTGCCGTACGCGTCGTAATTATAGAGTGGCGTAATTTCGTTCTGCTTAAGGAAGTCGAAAATTAATTCGGAAGGACAATAACCATGCACGGTTGATTGTGTCGTATTGTAACAGTAGCAAAAATATTTAAGATATTCGTCACAATCGTTTTTATCGACCGATATGTAGGAGCGTATATATTCATTGAATTCTACCTTCAACTGTACCCAGTGATTGATGATGGTATGGTGTTGATGTTTTCTGTTGAACTTTGAGTAATTGGCATAATTCTTCAAAAATGCTGTTTTTGTATTCTATTCCCATGTCTGTTATGAATGTTTTCATACAGCCATAGACGAGAATAACGTTTTCAAATATTGCTCTCGCTATTGTTTTGGCGTGCTTGGTCGGTATTGCTACTACAATGGGATACTTTGTGAGGTTACATATGATGGTGACTGCATACTCAACTCATTCCCATTAAAAGACTTGGGAAGAGGACCAATTGTATCTATTTGAACAGTTTCGAATGCGTTACTTGGTGTTTCTGTGATAAACATTGGTTCTCTAATATGTCTTTCTATTTTGTTCTTTTTGCACTGTATACAATTGTTAACATATTTCTTGATGTCCTTTTTTCATATTTTTCCAGTAGAAATGTTGCCTAATTTTGTTAGTAGTACGTATGATTCTTGGGTGGCCACCCCGAATTGGATCGTCATGTTGCTGCCTAATGACTTCGCTGATTTTCTCAACGTCTGTCACTTGCGTTAATTCCGGAGTTAACGATATTTCAATTCCATTGAGAACTTGGGTACCCTTTTCTTTAAATTCATCTACTCGAGTATAATTGTCTCCTAAGGACAATTGTATTTTTACAAGTCCTAAATTGCCGGCTTCTTTCATAAGCCTGACAAAGAATTGTCCTAAGTCAATTTTCGTCTCAACAAATAGATTGCTTGTATCTATATAGCTACAAATTTTCTTTCCATTTTTGAAATACAATTTCGGTGGGTTGAAAACGAGCTGTGCATGCTTTCCAACTTCGTATTTGTTTAGTGCTTCGTATATTTTGGGGTTCTCATAGTGACGTATTTCTTCCCTAACATTATCAGGTTTAGGCTTTTTCATAGATCTAGTTGTAATTTTTAATATTTTACTGGCTTCTACTGAAAGTTGTTTTAACTCTGAGATATCTATTCGGGATAGTGCGGCTGCTATATAGTTCTCTTTACCTGCTATAAGCTCCACTACGAAGTCGTACTCCTCTAAATCTCGTCTAATTCCCGTGAGCTTAGAGAAAGGATTCCTCATTGAAAAAAAGTATGTTAAAGGTCGATGATCAGTTTTTACGAAAAACTTTATACTATAAATATAGGGTCTAAAATATGTGTAGTAACCGCCTAATGTATTACCGCTAATTCTTTTCCAATTGTTGCCTTATTCAATTCGCCTTTAGTAAAGGAGCTTGACCCAAACGCGATGGGTAATTGGTCTATTTAGCTCTACCTAGCTGGTCGAGAATGTCGTCTATTCTGGGTAGGGGGAATTTGTCTGCAATTAGTTTTTTGTTGATTCCCCTGTAATCTTTTACTAATCTCCATCTTTTTTGGGTTGTGCCTGGGAGTGGCTTTTTGGGAACCAATGGTATTGAACTATTGTACTCTGAAACCGATGGTTCAATTATATCATCTTGAATTAACTTACTAATTTGTTTCCCTATTTCCTCTTTGTATGCTTGTGGTAACCTATAATTTTTAATATACATACATAAACTGGATCATCATATTTCATACGTAGTTTCTGTTTGTAAAAATTGTTGGTGATAATAGGCTCAGTTTCTAACGCGACTACGTCAATCAACTCGGAACATAACATGTGAAGTTTGTCTTTTGCAAATACTGGAAAATTTTTATTTAACATCTACGTTAATTAACCGTATAACTTCTGATCGGGCTGGTACAGTTATAGTGTTAACCGTAGGTGTGTTTGTCATTTGAAGAGCTAAATCCTCGTCGTGATCACATGGTCTTAGTATGAGTCTGTCTTGATTGGATTCATAATCTAACAAACAATTGTACCTTTTGATGAAATCTAGTCCTAAGATTCCTGCACATGGGGTGGGGAAATCATCCGGTACCACGTGAAATTCGTGTTTAATTAACAGTTCTTCACATATTAAATCGGCTGTAACTATTCCCAGAGTTCTTATTGCTCCTGTCCTATTCCACTTAGTTTTGTTATCTGAGATTTGTCTATTTTTATATCATTGTTAATCTGACTTTCTTTAAATATTGATATTTCAGCTCCTGTGTCTATTAAAAATGTTGAAATTTTGTTGTTTAGTGTAGATTTGAAAGAAACGTAGCTGCTTAGATGCAGATTAAATATTTTCTTACTTGCACTATTTAATGTTGGTCTTGTAGTGGAGTTAGCTGGTTTTCCTGTTGTCCATTAAGCTGTCTTATATTTCTTTGATTATTTGGACGGTTCTGTCGGGAGTTATTGGCTTGACTTCTATTAATGTTACTATCATGGGCCCTATTAAAGTTGGAATTACGATAACGGCCTCGGCTATTACTTTGAAAACCATTGCGATTGTTTCCACGGTAATAACCTGGATGTCGCCGTATTTGTAGTATCGAATTTTGACTACCACTGGCCTCTGTGTAACTATTTGTGAATTTAGATATAGCTTCGTTCATCGATGTGAACATACCTGCCTGCATGATCAATTTTACACTATCTACAACGCAATTCTTCGTCATTGCCTTTACTGCAGTCTGTGTGGCATATTTAGATGCTAGTTCTGAAGAAACTCCATCTGATATATAAGCTCCTTTTAAAGACTTTGCTATACGTTCATTGTCTTTGCAGTCAATACCTCTACTGATTCCCCTTTTATCTTACTTATCAGGGTATTTTTTATTTGTTATGTTTGTCACTGCTAATAAAATTCCTGGCTGTTTCTTTGAGTTTTGTTTTTATTATAGAAACTGCCATATCTTCATGAGTTTCCTTAATCTGCTCTAATATATCTATAGCGTCTATGAAACTTGCCCTATTTTCTATTCTACCGTCGAACTCGGGTAAAGTTGATGAGGCTATTTTTATAAAGTTTATTTTTGAGAGAGACATATTGGATTGTAAAGGTTTTGGTCCCTGCTTATCGACTTGTGATTTTTGTTCGTTTTCTTCTGGATTAGTCATTAATGAAGTAAAGTCTATCTGTATATCTTCACGGAGATTAGGTGGCACATCTGCCTCTAGATTGTGCTTAGCTAGACCTGCTATGAGCTTATCTCTAGCAATGACAAAAATTCGTTTTTCTTGGGTCTTATGTGTTGGTGTTAGATGTTCGTATACACCTTGTAAAATGTGTACTATATTATTTAAGCTATCTAATATGCTTTATAAGTGTTTTTGTACTGTCTCTTTTCTAATGGGTGTATTTTTATTAATACATTTGTATGATCTTTCTACCTGAGCTTTATGATTCTCTAATTCTTGTTCAATCTGAACGTAGGGCAATGACTTCATCAATGTTGTCTGCAGCTGCTACAACGTCGTCGACGTAAAAATCTTTCATGATCACTGGAAATGCACGTGGATGTGTCTTTGCTAAATCTACAGCTAGGTGCTGTAGAAAACGTACTGCAAGAAATGGGGCACCCGAATTTCCATACGTAACAGTGAGTGGGCGATAATGTCGTAGAGTATCTTCTGGGTTTTTGCGCCAAAGAATCCTTTGATAGTCAGTGTCTTGTCATAGAACGAAGCTTTGTCTGTACATCTTTTCGATGTCACCTGTAATTAGGTACGAACAGTGCCGGGATCTTAGACAAATTGAAAATATGTCACGTTGAATGGTGGGACAAAAAAGCAAGGCATTGTTTAGAGACATCGAATTATGCGATTTGGCGGAGGCATCAAAAACTACTCCTATCTTTGTGGTACTACCGTCGGATGTGGCTTGCAGTTTGAGAAAGTTCAGTTTGGGAGATTTCTTCCATATGCCCAAGTGTCAAATATTTATTAATAAAAGACGAATACTGTTTTTTTAAATCAATGTTTGGATTCAATTTCCTTTCGGTTGAGGGCGATGTGAAACGAATTTCTAAAATTAAACTCGGTACAAGGCTTAAAGTGCAATTGGACCTCATATTTGCCATCTGCTCGCCAAATGTGGGTTGCAACGAAATTTTGTTCAGCTAGTTGCTCATCTAGCGATGCAGGTGGATCAGAAGACAATTCTTCCAATCTCCAAATCGTTCTAAGTCAAATTCCTGACTTCGATCTAAACGATTGCAATGAGTACTTATTTCAGACTCCGATGGCGAGAACTGAGAGCTACCTGCTATAGTGGAGCCAAAAATGATTAGTATCGATACTAAGCCTCCGTCAGCTTGTGTTCTTCCCGTCCCTTTGATGATACTGAAGAACTTTTCAGCTCCTAGCAAAATACACTATTGGACCAGGTTTGTAAAATTGAGGGGCGGGAGGTAGATTGAGAATTTGTTGAAAGAAATGAAGTCAAAGGCAATTGGGGGAAGAGAGGAGGAAATTTTAACTAAAACGTAGCAGTTGGCTTCGACGTAATCGGAATTATGTCGCGAATTGATTTTTAATTTTATTAATCCGTTGGTTACTCCAGCTTATGTGGAGGCGATTTCTAAAATTGGAACACGATATTGCTTTCGAAGCAAGCGTTGAGCCACTTGCTCGGTTACAAACGATACTTGGGACCCGGAATCGAGTGAAATCCTGACGACGATATTATTTCCTTGAATGTCCTTGATTTGTCCAAGCGCGGTGGGTAGGATGGTCGAAAGCTTGGGTTGCGATGACTGGTATTTCAGAGAATGGATAATCATGGATAACTTCAGCTTGTGGGAAAGAATAAGTTTGGCATTGTGCTGGCATTTTGAGATGCACCAATATATGGTGACGCGAGTTACAATGGCGACAAGAAAAGTTCGATTTGGATGTACGAGACTTTTTGAATTTCTGACCTCTTTACTTAAACAGCAACACTGCTCCTGTCAACAGGCATCTGTCAGTTGACTCCTGTCAAAATTTAAACTTGCTGCGTCAGTTAGTTTGTGTTTGACAGCTATTTTTATCAGACTACTCACTAATTTGAGGAGAAAATGGAAAAAAGTGAATTTCGTGTGCTTATTAAGCATTATTTCTTGCGAAAAAAAACCATTACCGAGACCAAGGCTAAGCTTGATAAATACTATGGGGACTCTGCACCATCGATTTCAATGGTAAAAAAGTGGTTTACTGAATTTCGTTGTGGCCGTACAAGCACTGAAGATGCCAAACGTCTTGGACGCCCAGTTGAGGTCTCTACACCCGAAACAATCGAAAAAATTCACGATATGGTGTTGGCCGACCGAAGATTGAAAGTGCGAGAGATTGTGGAAGCCGTAGGGATCTCGCATGGCTCAGTGGTTTCAATTTTGAATGATCACTTGGGCATGAGAAAGCTTTCCGCAAGATGGGTGCCGCGTTTGCTCACAGTCGACCACAAACGCAATCGTGTAACAACTTCACAGGAAGGTTTGGCGTTGTTTAATCGCAATATGGAGGAGTTTTTGCGCCGTTTTGTAACCGTGGACGAAACATGGATCCATCACAACACACCAGAGAACAAACAACAGTCAAAACAGTGGGTTTCTAAGGGTGAATCGGCGCCAAAGAAGGCCAAGGTGGGTTTGTCAGCCAATAAAGTTATGGCGACTGTTTTTTGGGATGCACGCGGGATAATCCACATTGACTACCTTCAAAAGGGAAGAACAATCAATGGGGAATATTATGCCAACTTATTGGACCGATTCAATGACGATTTGAAAAAAAAACGACCTCATTTGGCCAAGAAAAAAGTTCTTTTCCACCAAGACAATGCAAGGGTGCACACATGTGCAGTTGCCATGGCAAAAATCCATGAATTGGGCTATGAATTGCTCCCTCATCCACCCTATTCTCCAGATTTGGCTCCGAGCGACTACTTCTTGTTCCCAAACCTGAAGAAATGGCTTGGTGGAAAAAGATTTGACTCCAATGATGAAGTCATCTCGCAAACAAAGGCCTATTTTGAGGACCTCGACAAATCATTTTTTTTGGAAGGGATAAAAAAATTGGAGAAGCGTTGGACAAAGTGTATAGAGCTCAAGGGAGACTACGTTGAAAAATAAAATCTATGTTTTAATCCAAAAGTCACTTATTGACCCGCCCTCGTATTTGATGAATGGCCTCGCCTCTAGCAATTGATGCAGAGGGATTTGTTCTTTACGAATTCTCATCAATCTGCTGTGGGTAACGATATAAATTCTTCGCAGCAAGAGAGGGTATGCTCACCTTTGCACTTCGGACGATCTTGCACAGGTTCTATTAAGTGTGAATGAACGGGAGCTGAACTTCTATTCCGAGTTTGCGATCGAGAATACCAAACTCAAGACAGGAGCACCGTTTTTGTAAAAAAATTCAATTTCACAGTCAGCTCTTGACCCAACTTCTTCTGCCCAAGCTTGTTTTGTCTCGTAGTCTAGTTTTCGTATTAATAAATAGATAAGCTATGGGTCACCACCATTTGAATCTAGTGCGTTGAGTCCGCACACTGCTTCGTCTGCCCCGTCAGAAATTGTGGATATTTGGTGTTGTGCACGAGGGGAGCAATAAGAAAGACTGTATGAAGGATAGAACAATTAGAAACTTTTGATCGTATCATCCTTCTCGTTCCTAGGCCTCAATATAATTCGACTCAGAACACGATATGTGTTTTATTAAGTTTGCTGCATCACCACGCAAAAAACAATTAGAATAGTGCATTTTTTGGGCATGTAATGGTTGTATTGGAATCTACTGTTACCGTAAACAGGTCGCGAAAAGTAGGCCAATCTTTATAGTCTCCGGTAAAATTATGAATAGTTATTTTAGGCAAATGTACGGATTTTGGTGGAACAACATGTTAAGTATCTTTAATTAATGACGAGCTTTGCGTAAGATCACGATTTTCGAGTTGTTGTGATTCAGCATTTAAACGTTTTATAGCGTCAGAAAAAAGCGAATGAGCGTAAAAATATTTTTCTTCATATTTCGGAAACTCAGGTTCACGATCAATGTAATCTGGGTTTTCGATAAAGTTTAGGAGTTCATTTTGGAGTGTAACAAATTCTTGAAATGCTTCCTCAAGCCTTTTCATACGAATTTCAAGGGTTGATAGGGACGTAGTTTCATCAATTGTATCAGCGAATGTTACCAACCATGTAATAAAACCCTTTACATGCCCGCATTTTGCAATGTCCTTATTCATTTTTATTGATATGAATTAACGATTGTTTAATAAAATTTTGTAATTCAAAAGGGTTCAATATAATGGAACGAAAAAGACACGATTTAAAAGCTTGTTCAGTTAGTACCAAGCGAGTGATCTTACAGTTTTTGTGTACAGTTGTCTGAATATATGTATATTTGTATGTATATGCCACGTGAATTTAACCGAGTCAAATGTTTCTGGGAAGTTCAATTTTAACTGTATTAATAATTTTCCATACGAAAATGTATAAAAATGAATGTAGGTATTCAAAAAAACGGAGAGGAGAAAATAATATTAAGCGCAACAAGGTTTATTATTTGTGATTTTTAATATCATATAAGTTTAGTAACTGTTTGTACAATATACAATATAAATTAGATACACAGGTGTATGGTATAGATGGTGAGATTTTGTCAGTGTTATTTGGTATAAACTAGTAGATTAACGGACAATCATGCACTTAAATGTATATAGATATATATGCATGTAAGTATAGGTGGAAAGGACAAAACAAATTTTTATTTTTTTTTATTATCACTTCACAATTAATAAAAATTCGACTTCTGAAGGACCATAAATATTATGATGATAGTTTTAATGAAATATTAATTTTGTTGTTCATGTTTAAAATCATACAAAGCAAACATACATGTACATACATATACAGTCGTGTTTGTTGTTTTTTGGGGCATGCACACGTCGGAACTTCGAACGCATTTATTATTCATAAATTTATTTAGATATAATAATTTCCAATTAGTGTGTCGAGACTGCATAGGTATTTAAATGTTTTACCTGCCGATATACGAGTAGATATTATAGAAAAAGCGATCAAATTCTGGCAGTACAATGCCTGTGTTGCCGTTAAACGACGTGAATCACTAACTGGAGAAGCACCAGCATGTACCTCCAACTTGTTGCATGCATCATACTCCCGACAACCAAATATCTCTCTTCAAACAACCGAACATTACATTGGATTTAATTTATGCTAAAATTCTGGAAGTAAAGGAGATCCAACGGAAACAAATAGAGGAATTGCAATCAAGAGATAATGAATGTGAACAGAAAATTCGACAACTTGAAAAGAATGTCGTCCAGCTGGAGCAACAGCTACATATGTTACAGTTGTGGCGAACTAATTAAGAACGATCGTAGGTACTGGCAACACCGCCGCTCCAATAATAAGACAGATGGCAACCAAAATTAAAAAACCGCTATCTATTCAGTCGTGTCTCTTTTCATGTTAATCTGTAACTATCAATGTTATTGCACATTATTTAACAGCTTAAATCGGTTTTTAAGCATATTGGTCCAGTATTCACTTGGCGATATATGTTAATTAAGAACGTGTCACTAAAACAGGTTTGTTTGTAGAATTTCGCTGCCCACGGAAAAAGTTTTTAGTAAACATACTAATTCATTTGAAATTAAAGAGATATTATTAGTTTTTGTTGGGTTTAGGAGATATTTTGAGCATGATATGGTGAAAAAAAGAGGAGTGAGGGAAGCCATACTAAAACTTCGCAATACTGAAAGATTGTCCTATAATGATAGCACAAAAAAGCTTGATTACTCGAAAACAATGATTTTTAATGTCGTAACATATGTCGAGAAACATCGAACCACCGAAAGCGTAGAAAGACGTAAAAGACCTCCCAAAATGTGTGAAGCTCAAGATCGGTTGATAGTTCGCACGGCAAAAAAAAAAATTCGTTTTTTGAACCCGAACGGTATTCGGAAAATAGTTTAGGGCGAGGACCCAAAAGCACTTTCTGTACGCTCCATTAGAGAGCGATTGAATGAAAGCCAGCTTTTTAGGAAATCAGTCAGAAAAAAACATTGGTTTCGCTAAAAAACCAAAAGGCTCAGTTAGCTTTTGCAAAAGAATACAAAGATCGGACCATCTCACAATGGAAAAAAGTACTCTGGAGTGATGAGACTAAAATCAATAGAATGAGTACCGATGGTAAACACTATGTTAGACGATCAAACAATGGAGCATTCAATCCTAAGTACACCACATCACACCCTCAAACATGGAGGACGGAGTATTATGCGATGGAGTTGCATGTCTTTTAAAGGTACCGTACCTTTACACCGAGTGGAAGGTATAATAAACGCTCAAAGCTACATAGGATTACTTCAAAATGTAATGCTGCCCTACACAGAGGCATAATTGCCAGTAACTTGGAAATTTATGCAAGACAGCGTCCCGAAACATATTGCGAGGTCAACGAAAGCATGGTTTCAGAATTATTCTGTGGATGTCATCGATTGCGCGTCATGCAGTCCGGGCCTAAATCCAATCGAAAACCCCTGGTACGAAACAAAGGATTTCCGGCAAAATATTGAGGAATAACCGCTGTATACAGTGCTTTTACTGTATATTCTTACTTAATAGACAACGGTTCTGTACCGTGACTATTGGTGGTATTTCCAGTACAAACTAGAACACCAGAATTGAGATAAGTTGGCAGCCTTCCAAGCAGACTCACTTGGAAAATTAAAGGTCTTTATTAACAGTCGAATTATATCTACTTCTTCAATGTTTATTTAGCGATATTTATACAAGAAATTTGCTTACTCTAACAACAATACAAAAATATACAATACGACGAAATTTGCTTACTTTAGTATAATTCTTAGCTTACTCAAATATTATTAATTAATATGACATACAAAAAATAATAAGTGCGAATGTGCAAATTTGCTTATTTTGCATATACAATTGTTTACGTATGGTGCAGGTTAAGTTTTGTGCAAATATAGTGCAAACATGAATGTAAGTGAACGGAAGTATGTACAAAAAAAAATAAAGAAAATACAGGTGTTATGTTGCATCCACGTTTGGGTTGAACTCAGTTCAATATCAGGCAAGTGGGTGATCCGATTCAATGTCGGGCAACTGGCAATTGGATGCCGGCGCACTGTGAATACTGACCGTACTCAACAACCGCAAAATACGATGAAGAGTTTACATATTCTCTTATCGTTCTTAATTAGATCACCAGCTAATTTCTCGTTACCAAAACATTTTGAATTAAATTTTATGTTTCCTTTATCTTTTTGGTACTCTTTTTGCGATTGTCTGTTTTTAACTGATGCATGGTACAAAAAAAAAATTAACAACCCAATATGAATAAAAATTTAAATAAAAATGTTCGAAAAACATGATTCCAGTGCATCGTTCTTAATTAGTTAGCCACAACTGTGCTTGGAAATGCAGTGGAGATCGTCAACATTCCTCCTGATTGTAACGATACATCGAACATCGATATGGCACTGAAAATCTTCCGTGATGGCCTACATATCAACGTTGCGAAAGAAGACATTGACCTATGCTATATAAAAAATATAAACAAACAGCAGAAAACTCCAACAGCTGATAGCAGGTCCAAGCCAAAGAAAAACATTCTGTTTGTAAAATTTGTGACCCACCAGTGCAAAGAGAGAGTGATGTGAAGTGAAGAGGGGAAAAACCTTACAGCCTTCGTAGCACATTTAGAAACTTTAAAGAATTTACCTTTTGTCATTGTTCTGAGTGAGATTTGGATTTATGAAAAAGATTGAATTAGATTTTTATTCCACTTCTGGATATACTCCATTTGGTAAATGTAATGAAGATTTTTGAGCTGGAGCTATGGCAGTTTGTGTTAGAGATGGTTTTGCACCCGATTGTGCTAAATTTTGTCTTACTAGTGCCGACGTTCTGAAGCTGTTTTTCGATTTCTTGAACGATAGTTATGGAATGTTATGTGTTTATAGATTACATACATCTCCAGGTGTTTTCATTGATGAGTTTAGCGATGTCCTGAGGTCTTGTAAAGAAAAGAACTTAATAGTTTTTTGTGATTTAAATATTGACATTATGAATGTATTTGATAAAGATGCTGAGAGTTATTTGTTTCTTATGGCATCATATGGCCTGAAGAGTTTAATTAATGAGCCTACCCGCATAACAGAGTCCACTAAAACCTGCATTGATCACTCTTTTACTCGTACCAAAAAAAAAAGCAATAATAAAATGTTTAATGGCGTTGTATCTGACTTATGATTAATGATCACTGTATGATTACCCTAAATACGAGTATATGTCACATTATCACAAATCCTGGCTGTAATACTACAAATATTAGAAAAAGATATTGCACTAACTATACTCAGTTAAGGGAATGTTTAAAGTATGATTTCTGTAATCCAGTTTATTATGTACCTAACCTACCAATTGCCTTCGATATGTTCCTAAAAATTTTAAAAGACCATATTGATTACTGTACATCCGGTTCATTTTTTTCTCAAAAAAAGAATACATTTCTTAAGCCGTGGATGACACATACTCTTTTGCAAAAGATAAAAAGTAAAAACAGGGTTGATAGAAAAGTTAACAAATATCCACAAAACGTAAAACTAAAAAAATTCTACGTCAACCTAAGCAAGTCAGTCCTCAAAAATATTATAGAAACACGAAACAATTATTATGTTCATTTGTTTGGAAGAGCTAGAGGAGATGTGAGAAATAATGGAAGGTAGTTGACAACATTTTAGGTAAATGTAGGCAAACACTAGGTATCAACAATTTGGAAATAGATGGAATTAGTTACACTGATTCAATTGATATTTCCAATAAAATCAATGATTACTTCACTGAGATTTCTGGAAAACTGAAACCAAATATAGTGGTTTCAACTGATTGATATTGTTCTGTTGCACCCAACCCAACAGTTTTGTTTTCCAACACTTTATGTCAAGGGAAGTCTTTAGGGTCATATTATCATTAAAAAATAAAAATTCGTTTTCGAGTGATGGTATTTTAAATATGTTATTGTTTTTACGTTATGGATGTTCTATGTTACCTGTTTAATCGCAGTGTTTAATATTGCTCCTTCCCTGAACACCTTAAAACCGCTGAAGTTATTCCTATTTTTAAAAAAGGTAATAAAAGGAAAATGTCTAACTACAGACCTATCTCTCTACTACCCTCGTTCTCAAAGATATTTGAAAAACTTATAAAATCCGCATGATATCTTTTTTAGACCGAATAAACTTTTTTTTAATAAGAATCTGTTTGGATTTAGAAAATCTAGGTTAACCGAAGATGCTATGAAGGTATCAACCCTAATAAATCCGCAATGGCTCTCTTTTTCGGCATGACCAAAGCTTTCGACATGGCTCACCATGACCTTCTACTAAAAAAGTTATATAATGCTGGTTTTAGAGGAGTAATACACATTTGGTTTACTTCTTACCTTAAAGGGAGAAAACAAACCATCAACGTAAATGGAAGCTTCAGTGGTTCCCGTTTATTAAAAAACTGGCGTACCACAGGGCTCAGTGCTTAGCCCTTTGCTATTTCTAATTTACATAAACTCTCTCTTTGGTCTTAACTCCTAAATGGAATGCCAACGGCCTTTGCAGACGACATTGCATTCATATACCAGCTTGATACTGAATTCGAATGTGTTGCAAAAATATCAGAAGATTTAGAATTAAGAATTTGGTTTATGCTTCACAAATTTATTATAAGTGAAAAGACAAAACTCATATTGTAAAAGATTATAATTTATGTTTCCATTCTCATGATCGTAAAAAAAAAAAAATCTGTTTACCGTTGCATATTTGTGGTAAATTTAATTTTATGGATAATTCATGCTGTTATATGTATTAATTGTTTTAATATCGAAACAGTATCTCATTTTAAATATCTTGGAGTGGTAATTGACCAGAACTTAAACTGGAAAGAACATATACAAAGCATTAAATTGCACTTGCTTTTGGTTACGCGAAAAATATATCTCATCAAGCCATATTGTTCTATAAAAGTTTTGAAGAAAGTTTATCATGGCTTAGCTCACTCAAAATTGCAGTATGGTATCTCGACTTGGGGTGCTTCTTATAATATCTCTTCTAAGCCGTTGCTAATAGCCCAGAAACATCTACTCAGAATTATCTGTAATAAGAATCATACTAGCCAAAGCTGGCCTTCATTTAAAGAACTTCATATTCTGCCATTGAAACACCTTTATGTTTTCAAAGTACTTAAAGAATATTTTAAGAAAAGTGGTAATATTCCTAGTAAATCAAATCAATATTATATTCTTCGTGTAAACACAATGTATCTTACAAATGTCCCAGCGGTGTGCAAAACCCATTTTTCTAACTTCTATACTGTTACAGCTCCTTTAATGTTTAATAATTTGTCCAGTCTCTGTCAGGCAATCGCCGTGTAAAGACGTGTGTGAAATAGCGTAGTTGATTTATATATATTCATTTTTATTTTGTTTGTTTACATTCGAAGTGTCAATTTTCCCACCCACGCTGTCTAACTTAAACTTTCAATTTTCAAGTTTTCATTGACGTATTTTCTCTATTTTCACGCTTTTATCTAAAATTAAGAGATGAAAGGGGGCTCGGACCCCCCTAATCGTAACGATTTACCGATCTTTCTCCGGACGCTCCCTTAAATCGGAACATAAAATCAAAACGCAAATGCATTGATGACAACTTCCCATCACTCCCAACAATCTCTTCAAATGATGAAAATTTTCCCCGGTATGTAGTAGTATCAGGATTAGAAAAACTAGGTGACAATCCTAAACCACTCTCTGCATATAACCCATTTCAAATAAATCGTGGATTGGAATATATTTCCAAAGACATTTTGGAGGTTAAACCAATGCGATCCGGCGACCTTCTCGTAAAAGTTTCAAATCTTTTTACGGCTGAAAAATTCATCAAGGCCAAATACGTCGATTCTATTCCAGTAAAAATAGTTTTGCACATTGGACTCAACTCAATTCAAGGTAGAATCTTTTCAAGACACATAATTGATATACCAGAAGACGAGCTGCTGAATGAATTAAAAAAAATATATAAAATAATCGACATAAAAAAAATCCAAAAAAAAGTTAATTCTGATCTAGTCTCGACAGGTGCCGCAATCGTTACCTTTGATCTCATTAAACGTCCCAACGACATAAAAATAGGATGGGTAAATTGCAAGGTAGACGAATATATCCCAAATCCGATGAGATGCGTCTCTTGCCAAAAATTGGGCCACACCAAAAACAGGTGCAATAATTCACCAACTTGCAAAAATTGCTGTTTACCCCCTCCGCACGAGGAATGCTCCCGAATTCATTGTATAAACTGCAGAAATGATACTCACACATCTTCCGACCCAGCATGCCCAACTTTTCTGTGACATAAATCCGTCAACAAAATCAAAATCAACCGTCGATGCACAATCCGTGAAGCTTGGAAAATATATAATGATAATCCGATGCTACATCAACTACCCGGTCCAATTAAATACCCAGGAACCAAACCCTTCATGTCTGAAATTATTAAAAACAGAATTCTCACTGAAAGTAATACCCCAGCCGAACCTAACCACAAACAATTAAACACACAAATCCCCCCCTTTCAAAACTCCTATCCCGCTAATAACTACATCTTATCCCACAACAATAGTCCTACACGAAACAAATAAAGTAATCTTTCAACAACAACAAAACGACATTAATCAAAACATACAGACACTAAACTCAATGCATCCAACTAACAACTCTCAATCTCTATCCAATCTCTCCACTGATCTCTCAAAATCAAACCAGCTCCCATTTTCACCCCTCACCACCTTCACAAAAAAAACCCTAAGAGTTTCTCTACCAAAACCAAAATCTAACCAAGTCTTATCATACCACCAATCAGGCACTTCTTCGAAAACTCAAACTGTCTCTCTTACACCAATATCAGACGATGACGACATATAATTTCAACAGTACACACGTCACAGACACTGACTCCACTTTTCGAAGTCATAGAAATAATTTACATAACAATTTAACTAAATCAATTTCATCGCAAAGGCACATTACATTTAAAGCTCTCCAGTGGAATATAAAAGTTTATATTAATAACTATGATGAGCTTAATATTTTAATAAAAGAATTTTCGGCTTCTGTTATATCTCTTCAAGAGACACATTGTGCGTTTGGTTCTACTCCCCTTAAACCCAATCCATATAAAGGTTGTTTTCAAAATTTCCCTCACAATACAACGGCAAAGCAAGGTATTGGTCTCTTAATAAAAAGTAATATTCCTCATAACTTGCTCAATATTAACTCTAATATTTTAACGATGGCAGTCCAAATAAATTTATCTCTGAAATTTACAGTAGTCTCTCTTTACATCCTACCTAATCAGCAATTTTCACAATACGACCTTGAAGATATCCTTAATCAACCCCCTCCAAAATCTGGCACAAAATCCGCTGCCTAACTGGGAACTCCGTTCCACATTCCGTTAAATGCATCGAAACACCAACTGGCCCTTCTTCGTGCGCAGTAGAGATTAGCAATTTCTTTGCCCACACTTGGTCAAATCAGTCAAAAGACGAACACTTTTCGAACAGCTTCAATACCATGAAAAACAATTGCCTTCATGATACTCCCCCCTCAGCTACCCCAATTCCATCAGCAAGGCAAATTGAAGTTGCGATAACGAATCTGGAACTGGACAGCTGCCTCTCTAAATTAAAAGGCAAAACGCCAAGCAGGACCGCATATCTTACCCTATGCTAAAAAACCTACCACCGTTAACAAAATCAAGGCTTTGTCGCTTATACAATAAGATTCTTGAGACTGGCATAATTCCACAAAGCTGGAAGTCAGCTACTATTATCCCCCTGCCCAAGCCTAACAAGCCTATTAATACAGTTTGTGGCTACCGACCAATTTCGCTAATTTCCTGTTTGCCTAAAGTTTTAGAAAAAATAGTTGCTAAACGCCTTCTCTGGTTTATCGATTCCAACAAACTCATTAGCGAGAATCAAGTGGCCTTCAAACCCAACCGAGGTTGTGCCGATGCCTTATTACACGTGGATTTTTATATCTCGAATGCGCTATCGTCTCGAAATCACGTGACTCTGCTATCACTAGATTTCGAAAAGGCCTTCGACAAAATCGGTATTCATCTAATTATTAACAAATTAAAAACATGGGGCATCGGCCCAAAAATGTTCGGTTATGTAAAATCTTTTGTTATGAAAAGAAAATTTTCGGTTAAGGTTAACAACCATTTCTCTTCAACTTTTCCACTGCACAATGGTATCCCTCAAGGATCCCCTTTGTCGGTGGATCTTTTCATTATAGCTTTTGACGAAATAAATACAATAGTGGGAAAATACAAACATCTGGATCATTGCAGCTACGCAGATGATTTTTTCATCATGTGTAAGCTCAATGATCTGGAAAGAACCAAAGCTATCCTATCTGAATTGCTAACAGAAATATTAAATTGGACCTCCGCCTCTGGTGCCAAGCTTTCATTAGGTAAATGTAAGACACTGCATGTTTGTCGTAAAGTAGCTTGCCCACAATTAATTTTAAGTTTGAATAATGTTAGCGTGCAAAATGTAAATAATTTAAGAATCTTAGGGGTGATATTTAATAATAGATACAACTGGAAACCACATTGTATAGAGCTTAAGAAGAGCCTAGCTGGTAGAGCCAACATTGTTAACTAGCTTGTAAAAGATTGAACGTACACATAAATTCTCTTTGTAATATTACCAGAGCTTTAGTTTTAAGTAAAATTGATTATGGACTGTTCATATACGGTAAATGTCCCAAAACAACGCTTAACCTCCTAAAATCGACTTATCATCAAGCAGCCAGAAGAAGTATCAACGCATATCGAACATCCAGAATACAAAATATAATGGCAGAAGCAGGACTTCCTACTTTAGAAGAAAGACAAGCAGAATGTTTTACCAAACTTCTTGCGAAATTCTCCTTCTCATACAATTCCATTATTGACAAGGACATTACCGCCGTTATCGGATCAAAAACCATCAATCGTCTCCCATCAACCATAGCTCGAACAATATACAGCGCAAGAGAATTTGATCTACCCATCAAACAAATGAAACATTACTCCCCATCTTATCTACCATGGTGCATAAAACAATCCTCGGTTCTATTGACTCTGACTGAACATAAAAAAGGCAATACAGACAGCGGTATTTACAAGGCACATTTTCTCGGAGCAATTAGTGAACTTAAATCTAAAGGATGGAATCCTATTTTCACAGACGGATCTAAATCAATACACACCACATCCTTTGCCGTCACCTCAGAAAACGGATCTCTATTAAAAGCCGGAATTTTGCCAGAAAACGCATCAATTTTCACTGCAGAGGCAATTGCTTTACTCGAAGCAGTAAAAATAATGACAAAACTAAGGGGGAAAGCCATAATATGCACTGACAGCCTATCAACGCTAAAAGCTTCATTAAACCCCAACCACAACACTGGACTTATATGTTATTTATATCCTCACAAAATACCCCAACAAAATAAAGCTTATGTGGGTTCCAAGTCACATGGGGATACAAGGTAACGAACTTGCTGATATGGCCGCAAAATCCTGCAATAATGCGAATGTTTTCACCTTTGATATACTTACAAAGCATGATCTGCAAAAACAGATCAACCAAAAGATTAAGATGCACCGACTTTTAAATTGGCTAAGTCACCAAAATCACTACGCTAAAATCAACACTAGCCGTTCCATTCCCATCTACCCGACATCCACCTCTAAAGCAATGAACTCCAACTTCGTCCGTCTTCGCCTAGGCCACACTATTCAAACGCATCAACACATCCTAAAGAAGAACATCCCACCACAGTGCCCAGTCTGCAATAACATAATCGTACATACTCGTAGCACATATTCTCGGACAAATTCCATGCCAAATCTCCAGATCGTTTAATTCCCTCTTGCTTGAAAATCAATCAGTCTACTTATTACTTAATACAATCAACCATGAAAATATAACAAAAGTTTACAACTTCCTCCAGAATGAGAATTTAGTTATATAAAAAGTATCTATAGAATTTCTATCACTTATAATATTTCATATTACACAGTTTTGCACTTATTCATATTCATTTAGAGCTGAAAGCCTCTGTAGCTAGTGCTCCTTTTTTTTTGTTTTTTCAATTTCTGTATTAGCTTAAGAATTTATTTTTATCCTAATAAAATAATAATAACAATAATAATAATAATAATTTGTCTCTTACTATTAGAACAACTTTACATCTAAATTCGTTCTTAATAGTAATGTTAATGATTGATTACTATTATTTTCTGAAATTTTTAAATTATTGAATCATATTGTTAGCTGTAAGTTAGAAAATAAAATAAATAAACAAATAAAATATATCACTACACATGATCCCGTGACCTTGACCAGCAGCGATGACGATGACGAAAATCCAAGAGTGGGTGCTGTGGTGTATGGTGTGCCGTGTGTGGGGTGTGAGCGATGTGTGATGTGTGATGTTTTTTTTGGGTTTTGTGTGTTTTTTATAATTTAAGAAAAACCAATTGTGAATTGTTTAAATTATGTATTGTAAATGTTCACTTGTTATAAACTCAAAAATGCGTGTACTGTACAAGGTTAAAATGTGTGAATAAACGAATGTGCAATAGTTACAATATGTACGAGGGTTGGCTGAAAAGTTTCCGACCGCAACGTAAAGATAGTGGCACTCGTCGATAAAAGCTAGTGAATGCTAGTTATGCATCTTTTGACAGTTACTTACCGAAGTTTCAGTCATTTTGGACTCGCAGTTTTTAGTTGACAGTCGTTTGAGTGAGTCGATGTGAGTGTTTTTTTGTGAAAATGGAAAAAATTGAGTATCGAGCTGTTATTAAATTCTTGTTTTTGAAAGGCACGCCTACGCAAATCAAAAATGAGTTGGACTCTGTGTATGGGGACTCTGCACCATCATTTACCACAGTGAAATTTTGGGCAGCTGAATTTAAACGTGGCCGTAAGAGCTTGGGAGATGATGAACGTTCGGGAAGTCCAAAAACTGCAACCACTGACGATAACATTGCTTAAGTTCACCAAATAGTGTTAGACGACCGCTGAATTAAAGTGAACGAGATAGTAGAGGTTATGAAAATGTCCAAAGAACGTGTTTGTTGCATATTAAATCACGATTTACGCATGAGAAAGCTGTCCGCGCTTTAGGTGCTGCGTTTGCTTACGTTAGACCAAAAACGTGTTCGAATGAACATTTCCAACGCTCTGTTGGCGCAGTTTGGACGCAATAAATCCGAGTTTTGGCGCCGATTAATTACTGTAGATGAAACTTGGCTACACCTTTATACGCCCGAAACAAAAATTCAGTCAAAACAGTGGACTGCAAATGGCGAGCCGGCTCCAAAAAAAGCAAGTGATGGCGACTGTTTTTTGGGATAGTAAAAGAGTTATCTTAATCGATTGTCTTCAAAAAGGAAAAACCATGACAGGAGCATACTACGCATCATTACTTGCCAAGCTGAAGGCAGAAATTGCGGAGAAACGGCAACATTTGCAGAAAAAGAAAATCCTGTTTCACCAAGACAACGCGCCGTCTAACACCACATGGTTGCCATGGCGAAAGTTCATGAATTACGGTTTGAACTGCTTAACCATCCGCCTTATTCACCAGATCTAGCCCCAAGCGACTTCTTTTTGTTCCCTCATCTAAAAACTGCGCTCGGAGGACAGAGACTTTCGTCAAATGAGGAGGCAATCACCTTCGTGAACAATTATTTTGCAGAGAAAAACGCTAAGTACTATTTGGACGGGTTAGAGAGATGGGAGCATGGCTGGGAGAAGTGTGTAGAGTTACAAGGAGACTATGTAGAAAAATAAAAAAAAATTCTGAGAAAAAATGTCTTGTATCATTATTCGGTCGGACTACCCTCGTATGTATGGATAACGAAAAAAATTGACTGTGCTTGTTGACTGCTTGATCACGAATGCCGTAAAGCGGCAATGCATGGTTTTAGGAAAGCTAAAGTTAGCGTTACAATCTTGTGTAAAAATATTAATTGTACAAATATATTAGAAAATCAAAACAAAAACACGATAGTGTAAATCTAATGTTGTAATAAGGTGAATTTGTCGATGTTTAGCATTTCTGGTATGTGGTTTACATTTTCAGACGGATGGAGAACATTAATTATGGAATGGACGACATTTTATCAGTCCAAACCTCATACAATTTGATCATAGTACTAATTTAGATAATAAATTATATTATAATCATGAGCGAGAAATTAAACAGGTAATTCAAGCCCATCAAGGTGAACAGTTAGAAGTACTAAAAATATTAACTTCTAACTCGAATTACAAATTTTCAAATACTCTGAAAATGTACAAGTTTATGATGCGATATCGAAAAACAAAAAGGGAACGATTATTCAACCAAATATACGAAACTGAACCTCGCCGACTCCAAGCTCGGATGTTTTGAAATGAGGAAATTTCATCTGAACACAGGGGAGAGTTAAGGAACGTATTTAGGAAAACGAAATCAAAACAACATCACCAAACAGTAAACAAAACATGTTTATCAACTGGCTAACAACACTAGTCAAAACATTTATCCAGCAAACAAAAGACAAGAAACACAACTTTATCAGCCAACAAACAAAAGAAGAGAAAAACAAATTAGTCAGCCAGCAGACGAAAAGAAAAACAATCTTCTCAGCCAACAAACAAACAACTCGATCAGAGAGCAATTAGTATAAATAGCACTAAGCATTGTACTTAATGTAAGTCAATCTCAAATTTGTGTCAATAAAGGAAGCACGTTTACGGTGCAGACTCAAAAATTCAATACAATCTGAAGGGATTAACTCACAGCCCAGCAATTTCTTTTTCTTTTCTTTCTCAGCTCTACTTTTCTTTTACAACAATATAAAAAAAAGAATATTGCTTTTCGCAATATCAAAAATTTTGCACAAAATAACTTCTTCAACCGACCCTCCCTAATTGCTGGTCGTCATAAAAGTGACTACCAGATCATTTACATTCCACAGCTTCCGCCAGACTTACACACACATTCACGTACGCTCACTCACACGTTCATTTGGCTCTAG
Source organism: Volucella zonaria (assembly GCA_963966105.1). Lineage (NCBI taxonomy): Eukaryota > Metazoa > Arthropoda > Insecta > Diptera > Syrphidae > Volucella > Volucella zonaria. The sequence continues at coordinate 66,952,936 of OZ014532.1, read as the reverse complement.
CGGACCCAACGACGGCGTTATTAGCTACAACACCAGCAGGCTTTTCTAGTGTGTGCATGCGTGTCCAGCTGACAATCATTCCATTTTATACAATCACACTAAACTCCTCAGTCTTGGAGTTCGCTCCCATTTCCAGTAATAACTGGGAACTCCACTGAGAGTTGGGGATCCTAGCAATGCCTAACTATTCCCTCTACCCTTGGATTCTACAACGAAATTGCGAAAAGCGGTGTTTCTTTCTTTTCTGATGCCCGGGTACTTTTCCCACATCGAATTACGTAAATGATTTTTTTTTTTGGCAAAATAATAACAAACGCGAAGGATAACGAAACCTCGATTTAAAGGTAACTGGAGTGTTGGGACGCAAGGAAAAAAGTGTTTGTACAATCCCATCGAACCTGACTTTTAAAGGTCCGCCTGCTCACCACTGTTACTCCTCTGTTGTTCCCTCGTTGGCGCGTTACTATGAAAGAGATCGTTGCCTCTTCACCCATCGATCGCTGCTTTGCAGGATGTGGTGTTACTTAAGCCTGCAGTTACTTGGCGTTCATTGGGGTGTAGATTCCAGGGGTCGCCTTCCCCCACCCGTTGGTCAAAATTTGTTGAACCCACTTCAAGCTGTAGTCAATCTAGTCGTAGACTCTCGCAAGTTGAATGAACTTACTATAGATGGCAAATATCCAATCCCCATCATTGAAAATATATTGGAATAACTCGGGACGGCACAGTACTTTGCAACCCTTTACCTAGCCAAGTCTTTTCATCAGGTGCTGACAAAACAAGATGACCAAAAGAAAACAGCATTTTCAACGCCCTGAAGATACGAGGGCGGGTCAATAATTCCGTACATTTTTGAATTTCTGACCTCTTTACTGAAACAGCAACACTGCTCCTGTCAACAGGCATTTGTCAGTTGACTCCTGTCAAAATTTAAACTTGCTGCGTCAGTTAGTTTGTGTTTGACAGCTATTTTTATCAGACTACTCACTAATTTGAGGAGAAAATGGAAAAAAGTGAATTTCGTGTGCTTATTAAGCATTATTTCTTGCGAAAAAAAACCATTACCGAGACCAAGACTAAGCTTGATAAATACTATGGGGACTCTGCACCATCGATTTCAATGGTAAAAAAGTGGTTTACTGAATTTCCTTGTGGCCGTACAAGCACTGAAGATGCCGAACGTCCTGGACGCCCAGTTGAGGTCTCTACACCCGAAACAATCGAAAAAATTCACGATATGGTGTTGGCCGACCGTAGATTGAAAGTGCGAGAGATTGTGGAAGCCGTAGGCTCAGTGGTTTCAATTTTGAATGATCACTTGGGCATGAGAAAGCTTTCCGCAAGATGGGTGCCGCGTTTGCTCACAGTCGACCACAAACGCAATCGTGTAACAACTTCACAGGAAGGTTTGGCGTTGTTTAATCGCAATATGGAGGAGTTTTTGCGCCGTTTTGTAACCGTGGACGAAACATGGATCCATCACAACACACCAGAGAACAAACAACAGTCAAAACAGTGGGTTTCTAAGGGTGAATCGGCGCCAAAGAAGGCCAAGGTGGGTTTGTCAGCCAATAAAGTTATGGCGACTGTTTTTTGGGATGCACGCGGGATAATCCACATTGACTACCTTCAAAAGGGAAGAACAATCAATGGGGAATATTATGCCAACTTATTGGACCGATTCAATGACGATTTGAAAAAAAAACGACCTCATTTGGCCAAGAAAAAAGTTCTTTTCCACCAAGACAATGCAAGGGTGCACACATGTGCAGTTGCCATGGCAAAAATCCATGAATTGGGCTATGAATTGTTCCCTCATCCACCCTATTCTCCAGATTTGGCTCCGAGCGACTACTTCTTGTTCCCAAACCTGAAGAAATGGCTTGGTGGAAAAAGATTTGACTCCAATGATGAAGTCATCTCGCAAACAAAGGCCTATTTTGAGGACCTCGACAAATGATTTTTTTTTGGAAGGGATAAAAAAATTGGAGAAGCGTTGGACAAAGTGTATAGAGCTCAAGGGAGCCTACGTTGAAAAATAAAATTATTTTTTTATCAAAAAATCTGTTTTCATCCAAAAGTCACGGACTTATTGACCCGCCCTCGTACTACGAATTTATTAGGACGCCGTCCGCGCTTAAAGTCGTCCCGGCAACATTTCAGTATTTAATAAATTAGGTTCCAAGGGAGTTCGTAATAAAAGCTGCATAATAAAGGGTGTTTTTTTTAGAGGTATACAAATTCAGTATGGAATAAAACACTTGAAGCTTAAGTTAATGTCTATGATATTAGCTTTATTTAATAGATAGAGTCTTTAAAAATGATATTGGGCATATGCGCGCCACGGCTAGCTTGAATGAAGCGCAATCGTGAAGTCCAATTTTCAACAACTTTATCGAGCAACTGAGGCCGTATATCAACAATAACAAGGCGAATGTTGACTTCCAAATCGTCCAACGTCTCTGGTTTATCGCCATAAGCTAGTGACATACCCGAAAAAAAGTAATCTGTTCACAGGTCTATACGCAAAATTATGCGTTAAGCAAAGGTTTCCCGCAATAAATTGATGGTGTCGCTCGCCGTGTGACATGTTGCATCATCTTGTTGAAGCCAAAGCTCTGTCACGTCAATGCCATTCAACTGAGGAGCGGCAACATTCCAGCCGGCATCGTCCTTAAAGAAATATGATTATTCCACCAGCCCATAAAGGTTCTGGGTTTTCTCCACTCCATTTAATCAAAAATGGGCCTCACCGGAGAACAAAATTTTGCGTTGAAAATGAGAATCAAGTTCAATCATGTTTTCGGCCCATTCAGCGAACCTACGGCACGTATAATGGTCACGTGGTTTCAACTCTTGCACAAGCTGGATCTTATAAGCTCTTAGCCAAAATCTTTCCGTAAAATCTTAAACGGAGTGGCATAGCTCCAATTGCTGTGCACGATGGCGAATCGATCCATTCAGATTATCCTCAACACCGCGCTCCACAACGGCAATAACTTCCTCAGTTTACACTGTATTTCGTCTTTTTTTCTTTATAATTTGCGAGCGATCAAGGGAGGATGGAAAGAAAGGTAGGTACGGGTGTACGTTGGTTTTAAATGCTTGTTTGACCTGTTGCTACGAAAACCATATTGCCGGTCATTTAGAAGTTTTCGTGTTTCGAGATATTTCATGAGCTGACGGTTTATCAGCGTTTCCATGATCTTGGCGAGAGGGGACGTAAGTGCAGTGGGTCTGTAGGAAGAGAGAGAGAGAAAGTTTCGCCTTTCTTAGGGACGGGCTGGACAAATGCTGTTTTCCATCTGCTCAGAAAAAGTCCTAAAGAGTAGGATTGCTGAAAAAACTTACGCAGTGATTTTGCCAGCGAGGAAGAACACCTCTTCATAAGGAGGGGAGATATGCCATCTGGGCCTCCGGATTTGTGGATGTTTAGATCTTTGAGTACTCTTGATACTACACGAGTGCGAAAATGGATTTGTCCCATTGAAGATTCGACGCACTCAAGTGAAGGCGGAGATAAAGCACAATCTGGAAGTGTTGAACGCAAAGTGAGCAGGAAGCAGATTGGCTCTTTCCAAAGAGCGGACAGCTGGAATGTCATTGTAAATGAGCGTTGAGATGGAGGATGAGGCAGAATTTTTAATATTTTTGACGAACGACCAAAAATTGTTACTACCTTTGGGACATTGTAATATTTTTGCCTCAGTTTTTGGTCGTATTGAAATTTCACGAACTTGAGAAAGACTTTGCAGTCATTCCTGGCTCGTTTGAACTTTTTTCGGTTTTCCTCTGTCGGATTGGTTTTATAGGACCGAAAAACATTTCTCTAACCCTGACAGCCTCTTTATAGCTCGAGCCATACCATGCCTTTGATTTTGGTCTGATATACTTAGTCCGATAAGGGATAAAGGATCTCATTCCAAGGAGAATATTGTCAGTGATCATATCAGCAGCGGCATCCACGTCGTTATCGAGGAAACATAACGACCAGTTATAGTTCCTACAGAAGGTGTTAAGTCCGCTCCAATTGGCTTTCTCGTATTGCCATACGGTTCTTTTAGGAATTTTTTCGCTAACTGTGTGTCAGTATACAAGAAATTAGCTGATATGACACAATGGTCTGACGAGCCTAGAGGGAAGAGCACATCCACGGTGTACTTATCAGGAGTTCTCTCTAAACTAACTGGCTTTCTCTGGCGTGCTCAAGAGATATTAGTATCACTGCTTCTATTTCTGTTGCTGATCAATACAAAACTAATCGTTTAATTTGAGTAGAAGCTATCTAACATTCTATCTATAACATTCTTAAATTTTTAGTAAACCCCTTTATGATACGATAAATTGTCAGTCAACGTAGCGTAACATGTATGCGTATGTGCATCTGTATGAGTCCAAAATACAAATAGTTGATCAATTTGCAATATAAGTGTACAACTGTTGTTATAAAATGTTTCTAGTGTTCATATTTTTAATTAATGATATAATAGAATAGATTGACATTCAATCTTAATTAGAATAGTCAATCCAAACAATAATAATTGCTCAATTTGAATAGCAGCTATCTGATAAAATTTTCAAATTTTTGTATATAATTCTGGTTTATGGTACAATAAATTGTTAGTCAACGTAGCGTAACACAAACCTGAGTATTACAGCAGTTCGTTATGCTAGCGTACAAAGGTGCTTTCTATCAAATGTTTTTAGTTTTTGTATTCCTAATTTTGCACCCTTTACTATCCTGGCAAAAAAGGCCGTATCTGGTTAGTGTAAAATATTTTAAAATACAAAAAAAAGAGCAACTTAAATTTAAATGCAAAAACCTTTCTAGTTCCCCGAATCATATTTTAAATTGAAAAATTTAAAATGCGATTTCGAACCGAATTGGATAGCTAACGTTTCTTGTAAATTGAAACCCATAAGCTGGGAGATGACCATGGCAAATATTAGTTTCAACCTTCTACGGCCTTTAGCGAATTATACGGTAAAAATATTTTAAAATAATTATCTTAATCTTTTGATCAATACGAACTACTTGTGAATTCTGAAAACAGTTGCATATACAGGCTTTTCGCCTTGAAACACAATACATTCCATATCTGATAAATATAAGGATAAACGCTTGTGATATGCTCCAACGAAAAGGAATCAATTTCTATTCACGAATTGTTCATACATTTATTAATCATTTTATGAACATTAAGAACCCCACATGTCCTTTGATGGTAAAGTGTTTTCCATTTTATTTACTAGTCTATGGTATACGAGTATACGAGTACACCATATGTATATGTTTCTAATAAATTATCCAAATAAATATTTCTAGGGACACCTGGAGTTCAGAAATGCTTACCTAAAAGGATCATACGTTATTGTTCCACCTGGAACTTACAAATTCATCTTTACGTCTTCCAAAGGGAATCCACCGGAACGAGTTTTTGTAGTAACGGCTATTGCTAATATAGTTGAAAAACGTCGTAGATTTGAATAAATCTTACGTACGGTCTTGAAATTAAATAAATAAATGAAGATGGAGATTTGGTGCCGCAAAATTCAAATATATTGCTTTTAAGTTGATGGTGCTACATATATGTAAGTAAAGTCGGTTCCGAAGTGTTAAGTTTCTCCAGTAGGCTGGATCCTTCGGAATTTTTTCTAATTCTGCCAATTACAATAGTGGCTAAGGTTCCATTCACCTAGAGAATCATGTTTTCCTGTTACTTTTAATTTCTGAGTATTAAGCGCGTTTTTTGTTTGAACGTGATAAAAATGTCGACGTTGCGGTGTTGTGGAATATTCACGTTCGTCAATTTGATGTCAATCGCAAAAATTTTTTCATGGGTCCACTGCCAGTGTGCAAAATTTCGTTCATTTCATTGGTAACTTTGCCGTAGGGGAAATGCTTCAGAGTCAAAGAACAAGCTAAGCGTCAAAGACTTTGAGTGGTTAGGCAGTGTGGAGTTGAACTCACTGGCATGTGTTCCAGTTTGTACTCGCAATATCAATAATCCTCCCAACCGCGGCCGGAGCACGACTTAGGTACTAACCCAAGAGTTGCGAGATTATTCGATTCCGATGACTGGAACCCCTGTTTCTGCGAAAATACGAAATTGGCTTTTCCTGTGTCCATGAACGATTTCACCAGGAATCTGAGTCAGGAAAGGAATGAAGTCGGATATTTAATGGAGGCTCAAAAATTAATCAAGAATGTGACGGTGATATTTTTTGGTGAATGGCAACGTCAGATTTTACTCCTCCTCCATTTCCGAACTTGCGCATGTTTTCCAAGAGGAAATTTGACAGCAGTTGTACCGTATTGACCGCCGTCGAGTGCACACGTGTCTACATAGTGCACTCGCAAATTTACACTCGCGGTTCGTATGTACACAAAAAAAAAACGCTCGCGTGTAACGCAAAAAAAAAATTCAGTGTCTAAAGGAATCCAAAAAAAACGCACAGTGCGGGTATCCCAGCTCTCCCGCCCCGGTCATAGTATTCTTGCTTGCACTTTGTCACTGCTGTTGCTGTATTTGTCATACGGCAGGGGCATTGGCTGAGTAAATGTAACAACTGACGGATAGCGGGTAGCAAGCGTGAATTTTGTTGGTACACTGTTTCATTGTGTTTTAACGGAATAACAATTACAACAATTTGATTCGGTAAGCCAACTCCTGAATTTTTCACTTCGCAGCCTTGCTTAGCATCATACTCGTAGCTGTTTGTGTTTTCTGTGTTTGTTTGTCATTTAGATTATGGAATTCAAGGTTGACGTAGCTAATACACACGGGTTAAAAAGTAATCACTTTTCTGCGTACGTCCAAGTTTCCAAATACTGGCCAGCTGTTTTGGCACTTAGTATCCTCATACTGAAATCGTTATTAGGGGTGATTTCAATGCACACAATTCTGGCTGTCTTTGACCTTCTGGACAGACAACACCCGAAGGACGGTGTGTTGGGAGCTTCGCTGCGAAAAATAACCAACAGCTCCTGTAAATTTTAAAATATGATGAGTCACTTAATTTTTTTTTGTAGATAACAACAGCTGGGGAAGTACGTAGGTTTGTTTTAATATGTTGATATTTGGCCGAATGGTGCACTTCCAAAGTCAAACTTGCAAAATTCGCACAAAACTGTTAAGTATACAACGTAAAAAATAAAGTCCTACGTAGTTACTTAGACAATATATTTGTAAAGATCTAGTTAAAATTTGAAGGGAAAAGACGTGATACGACTCGAGATGTATAGAGGCTGACAGGGTTAGAGAAATATTTTTTCGGTCTTACAATGTCAGGAATGTCTGCAACGCCTTTCTTAACAATGTGAAATTAGTATACGACCAAAAACAAGTAGTACAATGTCCCAAAGGTAGTAACGATTTTTGGTCGTTCGTCAAAAACGTTACAAATTCTGTTTTATCCTCCATCCTAGCACTCATTTACAATGACAATGACAGCGGTCTGCTCTTTAGATAAGATTGTGCTCCGCCTACACTTAACATATTGGCTGAAAAGTCCGTGCCATTTTATAGTAAAACACAAAATTTTTGCAAAATTCATCTTTATTTATCAATACAGTTGCCTTCGAGGGCGATACACTGATTGAAACGATTTTTCAATCTTTCGATACCAGTTTTGTAGTACGATTTCGATTTAGCCTCAAAATAGGCCTCTGTTTTGGCGATTACTTCTTCATCGGTCTTAAATCTCTTTCCGGCGAGCATTCTTTTGAGGTCTGCGAACAGGAAATAGTCTCTGGGGGCCAAATCTAGAAAATACGGTGGGTGGGGAATCAATTCGTAGCCGAATTCATTCCATTTTGCCATCGTTTTCATCGACTTGTGACACGGTGCATTGTCTTGGTGAAACAGCACTTTCTTTTTCTTCAAAAGCGGCCATTTTTCTGCGATTTCGTCCTTCAAACGCTCCAACAACGCAATGTAATAGTCGCTGATGATAATCTGCCCCTTTTGGAGATAGTTTTTTCACAATAACAAAAGTGGCTTCACTCACAACGCTGTATCTCGAGAACTAATCGTTCGACAGCTGTCAAATTTATACAAGTATCTTTTGAAGGTGGGTACTAACTGAAATGGATGGATGGAAACGGCACGGACTTTTCAGCCCATTTGTTAAATGCGTCGAATCTTCAATGGGACGAATCCACTTTCGCACTCGTGTAGTAGCAAGAGTACTTAATGATCTTAATTTACACAAATCTGCTGGTCCAGATGGCATATTTCTTCTGAAGACTTGCTCTTCCTCGCTGGCAAAACCGTGGAGTGAGCTTTTTCATTAATCCTTTAGAGATCTTTCCGAGCATATAAAAAACAGCATTTGTTCATTGAATCTTCTTGTCTATCTTCCTACACAGGTAGGTTAAGTAGACTAAGGTTTATTTTAAGTTAGATATTAAGTTTTTATAAAAAATACAAAATTATGTCCATATGCTAAGTTTTTTGTTAAATTGTTTTCTTAGCCTTAAGCACAGAAAATAAGTATATATAAGTATCAAATGTAAACAAAGTCGAAAGACATAGATGTAAGAGTTTAGAGTAGCTTAGAGTGCCTGTGTGGGGCCAGTAAGTTAGTGTAAGATTGTTAAGTAATTTTAAGCTAGCATTTAAGCATTTTTTGTTAGTATGTAAGAATTAATGATATAGAAAATAAAATGCATTTAAAACTAACTAAACTAACTCTATCTTCCTACAGACCCATTGCACTTACCTCCCACCTTAACAAAGTCATGGGAACGATGAATGAAATGTTGAGTGAAATTATGAATTATGAAATATGTTACCGCGAAAACTTCGCGGTCCATAGTGATTTGATGACATGTCTCATCGAAAAGTGGCGAAAGCAAGATAGTTGCACTTGATACTTCGAACGTATTTGACAGAGTTTTGCATCAGGCTCTTTTGTCGAAAATGCATGCTTTTGGGATCGACGACTCTCTCGTCAATATATTGGTTGGTTTCAAGTATGACAATCTCAAAATAAATGCTCCGTTCTGTCTCCGACACTTTTTTTAATTTCCATAATGACCTCCTGTCTGCTACTTCCAATCCAATATATTCCTTTGCTGATGACAGTACTCTCTCGTTCATGGACTCAGATATCAAGGACCTATTCGGCTGTAGAACGGGAAGGGCAGCGTATCTTAAGCTCATTAAATTCCGATATTAGGTAAAGGTAGGAAAAGCGGCTGTTGGAAAGACCAACCCGCTTAGGCCTATTGGCCCATTGTGATGCTACGTGGATCTGTGATCCTCTTACACATGGAACTAATTTGAGTTTATGATGAAGCGTAGGAGACTGTTAACGTCTACATATATTGTTTAGATCGTTTAAGTCATTGTAGAAGAAAGCTCCTATGTGAAGTTTTCATCTCTGGGAGAGAGCTGGATATGCACAGAGTTGGTGGAGGATTGTCTCGTCAATGCAGCTTCTACAGAAATCGTTTGCAATAGCGCCAAGCTTTCCTGCGTGCTTGCCTATGAGGCAGTGTCCAGTGATGACACCTATGATGGCGCTGAGATGTTTATTATTTAGAAGGATCAGACACTTAGAGCGATTCGGATCCAGTTTTAATCAGATCTGTTTGGTCGCTAGACATATTGGTCCAAAAATTCACCTAAGGTCTGTTCTTTTATTGGCATCCAGCTTTAATATTAATTTGCACGTAGCAATAGGTATAACCTTTTCCGGTTCTTCGGCCCTACAGTTCCCTGGAATGACTTTGTGGCCGGGGTGGTTTTAGAAATTAATGAGACTGAGTCCAGCCTGACTATCCGAGAAGATACGGATACACTTTGCAGATATCACGTTTTTCTTCAGCCAGAATGGAGCTTATTTAATCGCCATATTTCCGCCTGGAACTCGCTTCAGTGATTTGGAAGACGGAAAGAGAGGCTTGGATTTAGCTTATCTGAGAAAGCAACGCTATCAACCCCGCTATCGGTTTCAGATCCATCTGTGTAGAAATGGATTGACTTATCCTCCATCAAAGCATCTTCCTCCCAGAAGGATCTAGAGAGGAAGCTAACATGGAAATCTCTATCAAACCAAAATTTAGTTATGGTGTAATCGATCTCTGTGTAGATTCCTAATGTATTAAGAAATTTAGCGTGGCCAAATGAATTATTTGTCCACTGTATAGTCGCTTTACTTGCTTACTGAAAATATCGAGGGGTGTTTAGTGAAACAGAATATCTAGTAGGGACTCTGCTTAGTTTGCTGCAGTTGACTGCATTGTCTAATTCCGTCCACCAGACAACAACCCCGTATGTTAGTATCGATCTTATGACCGAGATGTATAACCAGTGGATTAATCGAGGGTGAAAGTCCCATTTGTTCCCAATGGCTTTTTGAAAGAGAATACAGTTACTGTAGCTCTCTTGACTCCTTCATGAATGTAAGGTTTCCAGTTTAGTTTCCTGCCAAAAACGTGACCCGAATATTTGGCTGTATCGGAAAAGACTAAACTGGTTGGGTATATCCTTGGAATTTTATATTTCCTGTAAAAGAGGACAAGATCAGTTTTATGGGAGTTTGCTCCCAATCCACAGCGATCTGCCCAATGGATTAATCTGTTAAGATTTAGCTGAAGCAGTTCTTTAATGGTACAATATTAAGATACTTACCTGAAACGGATATAGCAACGTCATTCGCATGGTCAATCACCCTGCTACCACCCGTCTCCAGATATATCAGAAATTCATTAACCACCAAGTTCCAGGGAAGGGGAGAAAGGACACCACCTTGCGGCGCACCTCTGCTAACGCATCTTTTAGCAGAAGTTTCACCCAGTTTGGAGTTGATTATCCTGCTTTTTAGCATAAGACTGATCAACCCGCCAAGTGAGTCGCCTACTTGCAGAGTTGACAGCGCAGTCGTTGACGTTGTTGAGGGCACCCTCTATGTCCTGGAAAGCAACCATTGTGTACTCTTTATATTGTAGGGATCGTTCGATGTGGCTAGTCAGTGAATGCAGTTTCCACCGACTTTCCTTTACAGCAGGCATGACCTGGAAAGTGGGTGTCCAGTAGCAGGTTGAGTGATTCATCCCTAGAGGTTGTCCAAACGCCATCGGTTCTTTTTCAAACAGCTAGCCATCATGGGATTTGTAGAGAGGATTTTTTTTAGCCACGATGCCTCAGAGGTTTCCGTGGTTTTGTCACAGAATAACCTCCAGGATAGTAGTTTGTCCTTCGTCAATTCCATTTGGCATAATTTGAGGGATTCTTTGAATGAGTCAAAGTCAGTTACTTTCTTTGTGCTTTTCGCTAGGTTTTTGTGCGGCTTTTTCTTACCTCTAGGTTGAAACAGAGAGCAGAAAGCAACCATAGCCTGATTGAAAGCCAGGGTGAATTCTTTCACTTTCCTGTCATGCTTGTTGGTGTCACGCTTGGGACTTGCGAGTTCAGAGGATATCGTTTTTGATAGTATTCCTGTGTATTTTGGCCAATCAGTTTTCCGATAATTTCGAAATGCTGGTTGGCTGGGAGATGCATCACTCAGGTTGAATTGGATGCATCTGCAGTCTCAAAATTAGTGTTTAGACGATACCATTCACTTCGATAGCATTTGAGTGATATTGTCGGAGACAAGAGTGATACGAGTATCTAGCACTTCCTGTCGATTTTTTGTTATAAAAGTGCGATCATTGCCGATGTTGCAAACAATGAGGTTAGTATTGTGCTTATAATTTAATCAAAAAGTGACTCACCTCTATAGTTGATTTCGCTACTGCCCCGTACCGTGTGATGAGCGCTAGCATCGCACCCGATAATGAGGTCAGATCTTAGCCTCCCAGCTTCCGGTACCACCCTTTCTAGGTTATCACCAGGGAGAGGGCCCACAAATGCTGATGCCAGCCAGTACTAGCATTTGGCAGACTCTAGCCTGGCAACGGTTAAGTCGGGGTCGCTGAGATTAGGAAGTAAAAATGCATTCAGGCTACATTTCACTAATAAACAAGTTCTAATGGTACCTTTGTCTCTTGCATTCATCTGATCGCATACAGATGCCCTAAGTCCACGAAGCAGGCCTTCTATATACGATCCATGGTTCCTGGATTAGGATGATGTCTTCTGCGTTTTTGGAAAGACGCGGATTAAGTGCGGCAGATACGTTTTTTGAGTGATGGAGATTAATTTGGAGAAACCGTATCATTGCTACAATTTACCAGAGTAGCCTCCACCACGGTGCTGTTCAAGTCCTCCGATTCTGAACACGTGTCCAAGACTTCATCTTCTCTGTAATTTTTATTTGTAGTTGATCGTCCGAGTCTAGTTCTGAAAAAAGCTCAGGCGTTTTATTGTGAACTTGGTCATGAACTGTATTCCCTGTTGCCTGAGAATGAACCAAGGTTTCACGAGTTTTGGCCCACATTATTTTGTCTAATCTGATCTGAATTATGATTTCTTTGTTGATGTTAACCCGAATTATAGGTAACCTTTGTTGTACCAATGCTGACCTTAGTTATTACCATTGGCTACTTATTGGCCCTGATGCCGAACTTGACGTGAGCTATCAGTTTTTTGTTGGCTCTGATATTGTCTACTGTGGCGTAAATTGTTTTGTCGCTTGGCACTGGTTTTCAAATACGTGTTTAACATTTTTAAGCATTTTATAACTTCTTGTCTAGAAGGCTGTTTTACAACCCCTATATCCGAATTATCATCATCGTCATTAGATTTAAAGATTTAGTGTTATGATGTTCAACAATTTCGTTATCGGTAGGAAAATATTTTGTGGAAATATCATTGCTAATATCTACTTCAATATACTCATCGAGAGTAGCATTAGATGTTGCATTAGCCAATGATAACCAGGTGTCGTATTCTTTTTGCATTAAACATCGTTCCTCAATAATGGCACTTTTTGTAAAAATTAAGGGTATATCATCTTCTTCATCCCACATAGAACTCTGACCAAATCCAGCTTTTTTAAAGACGCTTTACAGATTCTTTAAGGATTCTGCTTCGGTAATGACATTTAAAGCTTTGAAATATCCCTTGATCAAGTGGTTGTACTTTAGAAGTCGTATTTGGTGGAAAAAATGCCAACTCAATGGATTTTAATTTGTTTACCAAATCCTTTGGGTGTGCTGGACAATTATCAATAAATAAAAAAATGTTTCTACCTGCTTTTAGAAACTGTTTATTTAACTTAGTAATCCACTCTTCAAAAAGTTGTCCGGTCCTCCACGCTTTAGAGTTAGATTTATAATCAACAGGGGGGCGATTACTTTTTCCAATTAAGAAAATTTTAAGTTTCTCTGTACCATTCATATTTGCCGCCAACAGTAATGTAATTCGCTGTTTGCTATGTTTTCCTTCATGACATCTTTCATTTTTAAAACATAACGTTTTGTCAGGCAGTGGGTGGCAGTGGCTCAAGTGGTAGTGGACTGGCTTCCAAATCGGAAGGCTCTGTGTTCGAATCCCAGCCTCGCCCGAAAGACATGTCATCCATTTTTTCAGTTAACGGAAATCAAGACGAGTAGTTGGCTAGAAATCAACTTCAAGCCAACTTCCACTAAGAATTTAGTCTCCCCATTAAATGTTGGATGCTATCCATGGGGCGAAATAACCACTGAGCTCAAAATCTTTCTTTCTCTCTCTTTCCCATTTTGTAAAAAAACTTAACACATGCTGTGGCATTATATCGGTGACCTCACTAATTTAAAGCAAAGACTAGATACGTTTGAAAAAGTGAGAAACAAAATTAAACAAAAGAAGGCGAATTCCAACACGAACAACATCACACAAGATACATCTCGCAGGTCATATGAGCAAATGTTCCGCTGTTTTAACTGTGGCGTATCCGGTCATCAATCAAAAGAATGCCCAGATAAATTTAAAGGGCCAAAATGCTTCAAATACAACACCTATGGGCACATAAGCAAGCTTTGCAAGGAAAGTACAGTCAGCTACGTGGAGAATGCATCTACATTTCAGGTATTAATAAATAAACCAGAAATGCTAACTCTTTTTGATTCAGGTATTCAGTACAACTTGATTAATGAAGAAACCCTCAAAGTCATCGGGTCACCGGAGTTCGTTCCATCAGCAAAATTCTTCACGGGACTAGGTGGTAAAATAGTCCAAGCCATTAGTACCGTACCACTTTACCGTACCAATTAACGAAGACGTCTACGATCCCGTTGTGTTTTTCATTCTACCGAAGAATGCCTCAGTGGCTGGCATAATCCTAGTACGACGTTTCCTTGAACTAGCGGACATAAACCTCACTATTGATGGAATTAAATTCATGAAGAAAACAAAAAGTAATCCAGGTACAAACAACGACGGCTTTGAAGTTTTTCTGTCTATAGCATATAACGGAGTTCGAAATATGATTCTGGGATACTAAGTAAAGAAACAACCAATCACTTCCATTCGCACAAAAATAACTCTTACGGATAAAAAACCAGTCTACCACCGACCACGCAGGTTCGCACCGAAAGAAAAGGATTTTATCGACATACAAATCAAAGATTGGTTAACTGAAGGCATAATTAGACCCAGTCGAAGCGAATTTTCTATCCGCATTGTTCTCACTAAGAAAAAGCACGGTTCATTCCGACTTTGCGTGGATTACAGGGATCTCAATAAAAGAATAGTAAAAGACCGATTTCCAATGCCATTAATGGAAGAACAACTGGACAAACTAGCGGGTGCGTTAATCTTCACTACCATCGACCTTAAGAATTCATTTTTTCACGTCCCACTAGAGGAATCAAGTTGTCAATATATAAATTATGAATTTTTAAAGACGCCATTTGGTCTCTGCCTGAGTTCAGCTAGCTTTGCCCGCTTTATTGAGGAAGTTTTCGACAGCAACTGGATGAAGATAAATTATTTACATACGTAGACGATTTAATAGTGCCATCAACAAACGAAGATGTAAACTTCATGCGAGTAGAGGAAACCTTAAAGATTGCAGCTGAGAATGGTATTCAAATTAACTGGAAAAAATGTCAATTTTATCAGAGAAAAATTGAGTACCTTGGGCATATAATAACCGAAGGCCGCATAATGCCATCCACAGAGAAAATCGAAGCAGTCAAACGATTTCCTGTTCCACGGAACTTTAAAGACGTTCAGCGTTTTCTAGGATTGTCGGTATACTTTCGGAAATTTATCCCTAATTACTCATTAGTGTCTACATAGACTACTTGTCAAGCTACTTTCACATCATTCTAAATTCGAATTCGACGAGCAAGGTCAAGAATGCTTTGAAGTACTTAAGCGAGGACATACCCTGTGTTGGGTATACATATACAACCGAAACGCAGAAACCGAGCTTCACACGAAGGTGTGAAGAAAGCTGAAGAAAGATGACATTACTATATGCCTCGAATAACAAGGTGGGCGCGTTACATGGAGGACTTATAGGACATAGGATGAATCACGCCGATGCGCTTAGCAGAGCACCTGTTTTAGTCTATACGAAATGATAACAGCAAAACAAGATGAAGACAGTCGTTTGCAAACTATCAAAAAAATTTTGGAAAAGGAAGCTTGTTGATGATATCAGCATAGAATAGTTATTTTCCTTCATTATTCGCATTTATTGCTTAGGTTAGCAATATTTGTGTTTTTATGTGCCAAAATTTGTTTTGGTATTTTTTATACTTGCACTTTGTCTTGCTTAGGCTAGCAAAATTTTTGTATAAACTAAGTTGAAATAAAGCCGAGTAACTTTAGTTATTGTTATTTAATTGAACCAAGCCTTTTTACTACCAAATGTGAGCCTGCATTAGGTGATTAAAGACTACTTACTAAGTGCTTATAGTGTGGAAAAGTTGCGGCGACAGATTATGTATTCCACGTTCAATGGAGAAAGAGGTCATATGAGTTCACGAAACAGGTCATTTGGCAGCGGATAAATTAGAAGAAAAAATAAAAGAATTTGATATCCAAAGACTGAAAGAAAAGATTATGCACTGCATTACTTATTGTATTCCATGTATTTTGGCAACCCGTAAACGAGGGAAACAAGAAGGGTTATTACATGCAATCCCAAAGTTCGATTCTTCGTTTGAAACCATTCCTAGAGACCATTTAGGACCGATGGACGAAACAGCGAACTTTTATAGATATGTGTTTGTGATTATCGACTCGTTTACAAAGTTCATCTGGATTTATCTGACAAAGACAACAAACGTAAAAGAGGTAATGGACAAGTTACGTACATATCAAAAAGACTACAGTTGTCCCAGGCGAATCATAAGCGACTGAGGACCAGCCTTTACATCCATCGAGTTTAAAGACTGGTGCATTTTTATTTATATTACTTAATTTACACATAAATGCTATACAAAAAAACGCTTAAAAATTGGCTTAATTAACTTAAAATTATCTTATTCTAACTTACTGGCCCCATGCGGGCACTCTAAGTTAAACCCAGCACTTAAACTATGTCTTTCGACGTATCTTACAGGTTATATTTAATTTTATATTAACATTACAACTAAAACTAAGAAAATAAATTTTAAGAAAAACTTAGTATATGGACAGTTTTTTTATATTAAAATAAAAACTTAAAACTAAAAACTTACAGATTACCTAAAAATAAATCTTAACCTACTTACATCTAATACATTATATATACATACATGATATATATATACATACATGATATATATATACCTAATATATAGATATATGTATATATATATATGTTTTTTTTTTATTAATTTTTTTTGTTTTTGTTTTTATATTTTTTTTTTCTTAAATCTAACTTACTCATACTTAAAACTATGTAAGCCGGCCATAGCTAAAAAAAAATTAGGCGACCCACTTTGCTTCACATGAAGCTAACAAGTATTGGAGGAATTCGACGACGAAGCATCCTATCCTTCAGAAAGCCACCAAAATTGTTGGTGCTGCTGAGCAACATCCCTCATGTCGCGACTCCCTACCGCCCTACTGAACCGGAGACGCTCCGCACTGCCGTGTGCGACGTCTCTGTCGTAGTTGAGTCACCTGTCCCCAGCTGTTCGAGCGACGTGGAAGATTGTCGGCAACGCCAATCTGTCCTGCATCGGACCTTTACTATCTAGGTAGAGGAACGCTTCTGGAGGAATAAAGCCGTCAAAGCGAACTCTCTCGTGATACATATAATTAGGGTAGTAGGCCCCGTAGATCAGGTTGTTCGATGAGGTCATTGCTCTTGCAATGTGCCTTCGAGTCAACTTAATGACGAAATTTTCCACTCTTATTAGGTTCGCCCTATTGTATAAGACCTCATTACGATTGAATTTTATGTACTCAGATTCCGGCGTTCTGTATAAGCGAAGACAAGTCCTAAGGCAAGCCCTCTCAAACACCCGAATCTTTTCCAATAAACTTGCTCTCACGTTGAACCACACCGGACATCCAAATACAAGCATTGGCCTGATAAGGGCCATGTAGCAGATCACCTTCACCCTCGCATCGAGTTGGCTGCTATAAAACAGTCTCTTTGTAAGGGCAAAAGCACATCTGGCTCTGACCAGAGCAACATCTATATGTTTGTTAAAATTTAGATATTGATCTAGCCAGATCCCAAGGTATCTGACTACATTTCGATAAGCAAGTGGCTGTCCATGTTGTCCGACGATAGAGAACTTTCGCCAATTCTTCTGGTATCCCTAGAGGCCCCAGACAACGGCGTCCTAAATAGAACGGTTTCCGACTTCTGAAAGTCGATTTTCAACTTCCAGTCGTCGCAATATCGCTTAATTTTGTCGAAGTCACGTTGCAAAAGCATATTAATGACCTCAATTTTTGGACCTGATCTGTACGCGATTAAGTCGTCTGCGTACGCTATGGCATGGTGGAGTGAACCTATCAGATCACTTGTGTAAATGTTGAATAGGATCGGCGAATTTACCGCACCTTGTTGCAGACCGTTTTTAATGTTAAATGTTCCAGCGGAAGTCACATCGCCATTCTTCACGATGAACTATCTACTGGAAAGCATATCAAAAAGAATATACAGCCGTGGTTTACTAATGCCCAACCTGTCAAGCTTGAAGAAGAGTCCCTCTAACCATACGATATCGAAGGCCTTTTCCAAGTCAATCAAGCAGGCACCAGTGCACTGTTTCTTGCCTTTGTTCCATTGGATATCAGAAACCACCGCCTTGAAACCGAATTGATTATCCGGAACTATATGTTTGTCCTCAACCCACTTAGTCAGGACTCTATTGATCACCTTCTCGAAAACCTTACTGATGTTTGGAAGAAGACTTATCGAGCGGAGATTCGCCGGATTGGAAGTATCTTTATTCCTTTTGGGAATGGGATGTACCACCGCAGTTTTCCAATGCGCTGGATAATGTGCATTATTCAATGCGTTATTAAACAGGGTGGTATAAATGTTCACCGCTTCTAGTGGGAGATGTCGAAGCACAATGTTCGGTATTTCATCGGTTCCCACGGATTTCTTACTTCTAAGCGATTCGAAGATCGTTTGGAGCTCTTCCTTCGAAATGAACGGTGGTAATACCCTTTCATTGGTGATGACATTATTTGCCATATTCTCGTCACTAAACTGGGTGAAACCCTTAAAGACTGGTTCGAACAGGAACAGGTGGACCATACAATGACAACAACGGGCATCTCACTCTGAAACGGACAGGTGGAGAGGGTTCACCGGGTAATAATGTCGGTTTTAACAAAGCTTTGCCTAGAAACACCAAAGATGTGGTACAGACACATAAATCGTGTTCAAAGGTGTACGGGTATTAATAGTACCAAACAAAGCAGCTCTATTGCATCAAAGGAGTTCGAGTTGCTTTTCGGCGTAAGCATGTTACAAAAAGAGGACATGAAACTATAAAAATAATACAAGAGGAAGTTTTGCAGAATTTTACCGATGACGATAGAGAGGAGCTTAGGGCGAAGGCAAAAGCTGCATTATTGAAAGCACAAAAACAGCAAAGACGGCAATACAACAGGAATCGTAAGACACCAAACAAATATGAAGTGGGTGAATGGGCTGCAATAAATAAGACGCTGTTATAAACCCAAGCCAAACTGAAGCCAAAGTTTTTGGGGTCGTATAAGATTATTAAGGTGGGGAGCAATGACAGATACGAAGTAGAAAAACTTGGGGCACAGAGGGTCCAAATAAAACTCAAACGGCGGCGAATCATATGAAACGATGGAACTTCGAGAAGGGAACTCAATCTTCAGCGACCGAAGACTAGTAGGATGGCCGATTGTGAAAGAGGTTTAAGACATACTAGAATGAACAGAGCTAAACACATCAACCAACGAGCAAAATGTCCACATGACGTAAATCAAAAAAGACGGAATAAGAGCCGAGCGAGCAAGCGGATAAGACGATCACGACAACGAAGAATTACTTTAAAATTATCTCTATTGAATTTAATTTGTATAATCCATTTTGAAACATTGAACTTAATTTCCTAAATTTACACATTTTTTATAATTTAAGTGTCGTTTTCAATAAAATATTATTTTCAATCATTCATATTCACATATATATTAATTTTCTTCTATTTAAGTACTTAACACTCAAGTGGGTATGCCCACGAAAAAGAGGACACCTTCAAAAATCTCAAATGAAAAATTGAAGAACAAAAAAAAAAAACAAAATAAAAAAATATGTACAATTTTTTAATTCATCAAAACAAAAAAAAAACATAAATTTTAACAAATTCAAGTAAAATAAATAAAAATAATTTAAGTTAATTCTAACTTTATAAATACAAAATAAAAATAAAATAATGGCTCTAATTAAACTATTGACTCGTAAATATCCGAGCAGGACAATTTTTTAAAATTATATTTACAAAAAAATAATTGCTTTTACATTTTCGACTTTGAGATTATTCCGCTCTTCAGTTCATTGGTTCGTTATCAAAGAAAATATTCGCTCAACATTAGCATTATGTGTAATTCAATACTGTAATTTTTTTTTAAAATACTCTACCCATTTTTCGTGCATGGGTGCATTTAGAAAGTTCTGTTCTCGCTCTAAAAATATTCTTAGATTACAAAATTGGTCAAAAAATTTATTTTTTTTTGACACGTTTGCTTCGAAAATAAAGCAACGAATCTTCGATATCGCTCCATTAAGGAATTTTGTTTAAATCCATCCATGTAAAACAATCAAACTCATCCAGAGATTCACCCCATCTCTGAAGATATCTTGAACACTTTGAATAAACCTCTAATACATTTGTTTCCACGTTTAAGGCATCATTTTCATTTCCACCATTAACTACAAATTTTTTTAAAATTTCCTTTACTTTTAATGGAATAAATTTCTCGGATATTCTGTCATTTAAAATATTTTTTACATGTTAAATTTTCTCTAATGTTTCTACTATCGAATTCTTCTCTCTTTCTTTTGCCCCTCTACATAAGTGAATGAAAAAACCACAACTAAGCTTCGTTAAGATCGTTTTGAAAGTAATTTTTTAGAATAAGCGGTGGACTATCTAGGGAAAGAAAATAAGTTTTTAAGCCTTCAAACATTTGTGGAATTCTTTCAACGGCGGAATGACTCAGAAGATTTTTATATTCAATTTGAACAGATTCACAAAAACTTTTTCGCTTTTCCGTTCAAACGGTGAAAACGGAAAAGTGGTTGTATATTTTCATTACAATGCTTTCGACATCCAAAGGCAACCCATCAAATCCAAATTGTACGTTGTTGTGCAAAATATGAGCGGGGCAACCGATTCCAATCAAATTTGAATATCCATTCATTTGTAATTTAAAAAATACATTATTCCTGCGGGCGCGTTTGAAACCACCAAAATTTGTGTTACAATTATCCGTAGACATTGCAATGCATTTCGAAGATAAGTCGAATTTGTTTAAAGTTGAAAGCAAGCAGATAGATATCGTGTCCGATGTTTCATCTTTTATTGCTTGAATATCAACCACTTTTATATTAACCAATAGCTTAACAAAAAGTTGAATAGAGTTCAACTCATATTACCATTTTTAAATTATTACCTGAATATTTTTTGAAATATTGCACCAAAACAGGGAACGCTTTTTGGTTTCCATGACTGCTGGCGTCTATGGAGATCGATAAATAATTTGTTTCCTTAAAATCTTCGAGAACAGAGTCTAGAGATAAGGGAGCTAAGACATTGATAACAATAGCTTCTGTTTTTGTTCTCGCGCTGGAAATATGTTGAGCAGTTTCCGAATCTGGCAAAATGCATTTCAAGAACTTATGACTGCAGTCAACGGATTGAAATCCAATATGGTGGACTACAGTGTGATAGGCGAGTGCACCTTCCGCTGCAGACGCCCTGGTCCTCCAATTTTGAATGTTTTGGAATAAAAAATTCTGCAATTTTTTTACAAGAACTCCCAGATTGTATATTATATTTGTGTTTTCCAGTTTGCAATTCTGGTCTAGATCTGTTTTTCCTTTGTTTGTCACAGAGAATGATGAATTACAAGACAGGCAAAAGACAATATGCCATTCATTTACATTTTTTTGTATAAACATTGGGTACTTATTCTGCAGCTCTTCGTTAAACGTACGAGTACATTTACAGTTTGACATTTTGTTTTTTAATTTACTTCTTTTCACATTTGAAAAGCACACACTAACACAATAAACAAACCGCTGTATTTGCTTTTAAACGGAAAAAAAAGAAGTATGAATTGAGCTGTCAAATGAGTGGGTGTGTTCAGACGATTGTTAAAAAAAAAGATGTCGATGGGGTCGTGTTCGCACCAGAAAGATGCAGAAAATTTCTGAATTATTGTTGAAAAAAACGTTTTGTTGTAGTTTTGTAATGTCGAAAAACTTAGTTAACTGAGGAAACCCAAAAAGATGACAAATTGGATGTTTTTCCAAAAAATATACCGGACACTTTTTTTTTGACAAAAAGAGGACGTTTGGTCAGCATAAGCATGTATTAAGTTTTTTGGAAAATCAGATAGAAAGAAAATGAAAGATGGGATCAGTAGTTATTTCGTTCTATGGGTGACATCCAACATTTAATTTGAAACTAAATTGTTAGTTGAAGCTGGCTTATTGCTGTTTTCTAGTCAACTACTCATCTCACTTGATTTTAGTTGACTGAAAAATAAATGTCTTTCGAGGCGCGGTTGAGATTTGAACACGATCCTTATTTGGGAGCCAGTTCACTTCCATTTTTACCACGGTCACCGAGAGGCTGCAGGGTAGTCTTAGATTTCTTAGAGAAGTCGCCAAGTATTCGTTTGGTCTGTCAGCAACCAAGGGAGTCATGCCATATGTAGTTTTGTTCACATGAAACCCAACTGTCAATGGAAGCCCTAATCGGAGAGACACAGTCCTGAATAACTTGCTTAACAAGCTCATCGGCGATTTTATTTCTCGTGATCCCATTGCGGTCAGTGACCCAAATAAGACTCAGTGAATTCAGCCTTCCAATTGCGTTCAGTGAAGCCTTGGATTTTTCGAACAAGCTTGGAAGTCGTGAGATATTTTCGCAGAATGTAATTTTTCACAATATATTGTAGTTCTCTGCTATCAGGATTACGAATATCTCCTCTTGGAAGACAGTCGCAAGTTCTCCTAATAAGGAGTAAAATCTCTGGTTATCGTCCTCCAGAAAGATACCAACTTCGCATCCTTAATCGATTTTGCAGCCATAGACTATATTCCTCTTGTGGCCCAGACTCCCGCCGAAACAGTTACCGAATGCACGGGGAAATTCGTATTTTTTTAACAAGGAGTTCTGGTGTCACTGCATCAATCAATCATCGAAATTTCAGTGTTATACCAAAAACTACTTATTTTTAGAGTATTTATTTAGCAATATTTACTAGTAATATTGTATTCATTTTACATTTACATTTTTATTGGATTCTTAAAGTGCACTTGGTATTTTTTTTTATAATTTGCGCGCGTTCAAGCGATTGATGTAACCTTAAAATTTCAAAATGCTTGCACACAGCGCGGGCTAAGGAAAATCAGGGATGTTTGAAAGAGAGGTACCGGTAAACGTTGGTTTTAAATGTTTGAAGGTTATAATGTTAATTAGGACTGACTTGATGTATTTGAAAATTTGTTGCCTACTTTCCATTGGATGAGTTTGTTAAGAATTATGTGTATGCCAATTCTGTCAAAGGCTTTTTTGAAGTCAATGGACAAAATTGTAACATGGTTCTTTGATGATAACGCAGATGAAATAAAATTATCTATGTGAAGAAGAGAATCTATGGTACCCCGAACATGCTTGAAAACGACTTGGTTTATATTTATGAGGTTATGTTTTTCAATAAACCAGAACAGCCGCTTTGAGATTATCTTCTCTAGAACTTTGCGAACACATGATAAGAGGGATATCGGTCGATATCTATTGACTTCGGTGGCTGTTGTATTCCGCTTTTGTATTGGGACCACGCTGGAAGTTTTCCATATTTGGGGAGTGATCCCTTTGTCAAAGATCTAATTCTACTGTAAAATTATGCACTGTTTGAGGACTAAGGGGGCATTTTTGATCATAGGATATGAAATTCCGTCTAGGCCAGGGGTTTGCCCTTTAGCCGTGCGGAGAGAATTTTTCAGTTCTGTAAGTTTGATAGGAACCTCGATTAAGCCAGCTGTGGATGTATGGTTGAGGAGAGGTGGGTTATTGATAATTGGTAAATATTTTGCTTGGAGGACGGCAGTTTTGCCGAAAAGTTCGGCGATGTCGATGGGAGAGGATAGCGTGACTCAGATCTAATAAGACTTATAGAGCAGATTTTATAATCTCCAGTGAGTGATCTTATGTTATCCCAGAGTTGTTGGCTTGAGGCTTTTGGGTTTATGTTTGAGGGGAAGTTTTCAAAACAAGCCTTTTTGGCGAGTTTGGCTGCTTTGCGGAATTGCAGGTAGGGAATGAGGTTTTCTTGATTCGGATGTTTTTTAAAGTAGTGCCAAACTTTTTGTTTGATTTGTCGAAGATCTCTGATTTCATTGTTCCACCAAGGAACGGATGTTTTATGTGGCAGGGGATGAGTTTGGGGAATGAGTATGTTTGCTGCGCTTCTAATGGATTTATGAATGAAGGCTGCTTCTTTATTTATATTAATTGATGGTATCGTGGATGTGGTGAAATTTGATGCTATACTTTGGAACAATTGGAAATTTTGAAGGTCGTTTTGGGTCTGATGACTGGCTTCCTATCGTTACTGTTGTGATTAGAGGAAAGTATGGAAGGGTTATGCATGGTGTATTGGGGTATAACTGGGATGAAATTAGGGATAGGTCTACATGGATGAGGGTGTTGTGGGTGAGTTTGTCGTAATTTAATACAGTCAAGTTGAAGTGCGTCAGGAAATCTTCCACAATTTTGCCCTTTGTAATGGAATGGAGGGAGCCCCAAAGTGGGCTCCATGAATTGAAGTCAAGTGAAGTGCTTGGTGGGTTCAATCCCAGAGCCGAAGAGTCAGAATTAGTGGTGAGAAAAGTGTTATTAGATGTCATCATCATTGTGTTGTGAGGTGTGAATGAAGTATTCGTTATTTTTTATGAGCGATTGAGTGAAGGCAGTTATCGGTGCTTGTGAAGGTGTAGTGTGTTGGTTTGAATGAATTGACTAGTATTTAGAGAGTTATTGTTTTGGAAAAGTTGAAAGTTGTTTGGGTTATTTTTGGTGTCTGTTGTTTTTGGGTAATTCGAGTTGGTTTGCGAATTGTGGTGTTTGTTATGATTGTGGTGATTTGTTTTGAGTAAAATTGTGTTGTCCTGTGAAGAAGAGATGGGATGCATGTCTACATTAGATAAGGCACAGATAGTTTTTGGGGGTTTTGCTGATTTAATGTTGGGTTTTTATTGGGTTGGCTGGTACGGTTGGGTTTTCTGGTTAAGACAGGATTAGATTCTGTGGGTTGATTAGCATTAGGGTTTTCAGAGGGTTGAGTTTTTGGCTGGGGCATTGTTTGTTTGGCTTTTTCGAAGTAAGAGACTGTGGTTGAGTTTGGCGGAAGAGGGGTTTGTTGGTTATACACGCGTTTAACTTCAGACATGCTGCACTTGTTTGTGGTTTTAATTCTCAAAACTTCTTTCTTCTGAATGTATATAGGGCATTGTTTTGATGGATCTAGACAATTGGCGCACATCACACGTGTACTCATTAGGATCGTGGGGTAGGAGGTTAAAAATTTCGCATAGCTTGCTCTTGGTGCATCGCTTTGTGGTGTGCCCGAGCAGCTGGCAGTTTCGGCATCTCATAGGTGACGGAATATATTCTTTGACCTTAGCAGTGTAAAAACCAACTACTATTGTTTAAGGCAAGAAGTACAAGTAGATGAAGATCATTAAGCCTGTGTGCTTTTGAATTCCATCTGTGGCATGAATGTGATCGCGCCTTCAGACAAAACCAAACGAACAGAACTGACAACTGAGTGGTGGCGGCGTTTATCGTTAAGTTAGTATCGTCAAATTTCTTTGAAATAACTGATGGTAATATCTCTGGCAGACAGATCAATTTTGCCGACTTCACCGCAGACACGCTTGTCTGAAGCTCTGTAAACTAAATAAATAAGATTTAATTTAAGGCGAATACTATAAACTCGGTGTTTCTTTCCCCCTGCCTATCTCAACCCACATATTGACGAATATATCCCTGGTCGACTCCAAAGTCTGCCCGCAACGTTTGTGGCGACCCTTCGTCTACCGCATCTTCATCCAGAGAACCAACGCCCACCCGACGAAAAGCCAAGTAGTCGAATACGGAACGCTTGAAGTCACATCGGTGGCGATTTCGTCACCCTTAGACTCTATAGTTTCATCGTGCAGGGGTCGTCTAATCATAGAGGTGAATTTATTTCCTCGACATCATTAGTTTCATCAAGATTATCATCGGATGCCGTTCAGCAAGTAGCACCCGCCAACCAATCCCCGTTTCTGCACAACACGAGGAGCTACGGAGCAATTTGCCGATACCCGTTACTTCTCAAAACGAACGTCACCCGTGCTTCGAGAGTTCCCCGTTATCGAGCACTCAGGCGTGCCAGCGAGAAGCACCGTTAGGCATAGCCCGCACACATCCAACACATATCCGTTCATCCAGCGAGGAAGTATTTAGTTCCAGAAGCGACATATACTCGTACCTATAACAAAATTAATTACCTTTTTTTCGTGTTTTACTTTTTCCTTTTTTTTACGCATACACACATACGAGTGAACAGATCGATTGTAAAAGCGTCTCTACCATGACGGATGAACAGAACAACAAGAACACAGACGATGGGGCGACGGATCACAAGGTCCATCACTGAACAGCGGAGACCCAGATTACTAGGTTAGTGCCATAGCATTTAAAGGTTTGACGTTTTGGTCGGACAACCCGGACGATTGGTTTGTGGCCTTGGAAGGCCAATTTTCGGTAGCTCAGGTGCCGTCAGGCAACGCGAAATATTTTACGTATCTTAGCTTCGTATTTTCTGGTATCATCGCGAATTCGGCGGCAGGGCTAGGAAGTGCTCACCGCCATGTAATTTCTGTTGGAGAGCAATCAGGCCGGCGGAAAACTAATAGCTCCCTCACTGGCAACTTGCGAGGGGCTTCCATTATCAGGAAACTGTCGCTTATCTATTTTCGATAATTCAACAAAGCTCACTTTTTTAATTGATTCGGGAGCCGGTATTTCAGTTTTGTCCACTAGGATGGCGAGAGGTAAAATAGCGGCCAACTCAAGCTTGCTGTACACCGGTGCAAACTCACGGGCACATTCGCTTGTCTCTCGATTTGGGCTGCAGTGTTTGTTTCGTTGGACTTTCGTTTCGCAGAAGTCAGCAAACCCATAGTGGGAGCGGACATTTTGAGAAATTTGGATTGTTGGTCGATATAAAAATCAGGGACTGGCCGATACGTGCACGTCGTTGTGACACCAGGTGCTGCAGTTAAAGGGGTGACCCCTCAGTTCTCCGTGCTGTCAAACGACGCAGTCGACGCTGACATCCGCAATTTAATCAAAAGTTTTAACATCGTGTCCAACCAGAACATTCTCGTTCACCAGGTCTCACACAATGTCACAATGCTCCTTAGCAAACAAGTCACGTCGGCTACCAGTTGGCAAACTGAAAATAGCACAAGCTAAATTCAACTTTTTAGTTGAGCAAGGTATCTGTCGGCCAAGCAGAAGTCCCTGGCCGCACCGCTCCACCTGGTTCGAAAGAAAAATGGGGAATGGAGGCCATGCGGTGATTACCGATAGCTTAACGCTGTTACGCAGCCAGACAGCTACCCAATTACACACATTCAAGACTACACGCACCAACTGCAGAGTAGAACGGTATTTTCCACAATCGATTTGGTGAGAGCTTACCATCAGATACCAATCGACCATAAAGACGTGCTCAACACAGCCATAGCAACGCCTTTTGGGTTATACGAATTCACCAGAAAGACATTCGGAATAAGGAACGCTGCACAGACGTTTCAAAGTTTTTTGCAAGGTGTCCATAGAGACTTGCCGTTCTGCTTCGTATACGTCGATGACATCCTTGTGGCTTCAAAGGACAGGTCGCAGAACTTGCTTCGTTTAAAAAAGTTATTCCCTCGTTTGGAAAAATTCGGCCTGGCAGTCAATATAGACAAATGTAGCTTCGCTCGGAGCAGTGTGGTCTTTCTACAGTAGAGGGTTTGAAGCCCTGCCCAGATAGGGTCCAGGCAATTGCCAATTATAACCGGCCAAATAACATAAGTGAGCTGAGCAGACTTTTATGGTTGCTGAATTTTTATAGGAGGTTCATTCCGCACGCAGCCGAATCACAGATTGCTTTGGCAAATTATTTAAAGGGCAAAACGCGAAAGAATGAGAAGACTGAGATTGAATGGACCAAAGTAGCCAACACTGCATTCGAGCGCTGCAAGGAAGATCTCTGCAGATCTGTGATGCTCTCGTACCCTTCACCTATAACACAGCTATCCATTTGGGTTGATGCCTCGGACTTCGCTGTGGGTGGAGTTTCACAGCTGAAGGAGAATGGTCTTTATCAGCCGCTTTCCTTTTATTCTGCAAAACTCACAGAAGCACAACGCAGATACAGTGCGTATGATAGAGAGCTGCCGGCGGCCTACCTAGCCTTTAGACACTTCCGTCACACCGTAGAAGGACAGACTTTTACCATCTTCACCGATCATAAGCCTTTAACGTTCGTCTTCCAGCAAAAGGCCTCAAAAGCATCCCCTGGGGAACTGCGGCACTTAGATTCTACAGGACAGTTTTCAACAAACATCCAGTGCATCCCCGCCAAAGAAACTTGGTGGCCGATGCACTTTCCAGGCTCGAAGAAATTTAGCTATTCGCTACCATCGGGAATCGATTTCCAGGTGCTAGCCGCGGCACAAATGACCGATTCTGAGTTAAACAGTCTGCTCAGCTCCGAGACTTCTCTACGGCTTAGGAATATGTTAATCCCAGGCACAGATACGTCAATTATTTATGACGTATCGACAGTAGTGCCCCGGTCATACGTACCTAAGAGTTTACGGACGAACGTTTTTGATAAGGTACATGGATTGACCCACCCAAGGATCCGCGCCTCTGTTAGTATGGTAGCGAAGAAGTTCGTATGGCCTGCGATGAACCAATATTTTTGGAAATGGGCACGTATGTGCTCAGCTTGTCAAAAGTCAAAAATTACCAGACACGTGAGAAAATCGGTCGAAACATTCTGTCAAGTGTCGAAGCGTTTTGACGAAATATATCTCGATCTGGTGGGGCCCCTCTCACGGTCCGAAAACTTTCGCTACCTTCTAACAATAATAAATAAATTCACGTGGTGGCCCGACGCTATAACATTACGCAACATCAAGGCAGAAACGGTAGCGGATGCTCTATTTAGGGAGTGGTTGGCCCGCTACCATCAACATTAGTAACAGATCAGGACTCACACTTCGAATCACACCTATTTCGCGAGCTTTGTGGCAAATTAGGCGTAGAACGTAACCGCACGTCGGCGTACAATCCAACGGTGAAAGGGTTTATAACAACGATCCATGGACCAAGTCATTGCCTCAGGTGTTGTTAGGCTTAAGTTCAGTTTACAGAGGTGAAAACGACGCCAGCGCGGCGGAAATGGTTTTCGGTCAAGCAATTCACCGTAAATTTAAGCCATTCGTGTTCAGGGAGCTAAACACTTGCTCTCACGTTTTTGTTAGAGTCGACTCTGTGAAAAGATCTTTACAATGCCCGTACGAAGGGCCATTCAAAGTTATGTGCCGCGACGCAAAAACATTCCAGGTTTTAGTAAACTGTCGATGGTAATCGGTATAGACTGGCTTGCTTCGGGGAAATAGAACAGAGTCGTGTTATCGCAGAGCCTAGCGTTACCGTCACCAAGCAGGTAACCAGAGTAACAAACCAAGGGTCCTCGTTTAGAACCTCCAGAGCGGGGCGCATAATTGTCCGTCCGGAAAGGTACCGTTGAGTGCTTGGTATCAACTAGCGAGGGAGTAATGTGGCAGGAACGTCATCGCGCACTCAGGCAACACTAAACGAACAGAACTGACAACTGAGTGGTGGCGGCGTTTATCGTTAAGTTAGAATGTTCAAATTTCACTGAAATAACTGATGGTTATATCTCTGGGAGACAGATCAATTTTGGCGGCTTCACCGCTGACATGCTTGTCTGAAGCTTTGTAAACTAAATAAACAAAATTTAATTGAAGAGGAATACTATAAACTCGCTGTTTCCTTCCACGGGCCTATCTCAATCCACATATTGATGAATATTCCCACACGTCTACTCTCTTTATGAATTTATAGACTTCACTGATACCTTGAGATCTCATATTGGATATCGAATCTAGCAAGGATTAGAAGGCTACCGTCACGAAGCGAGGAGACACTGTCGTACTAATTCCGTCGATGACTTTTTTAGTAAGAATATACTTACACTTGATAGTGGAATTTCAGGATTTGTCGCTGCAATAACAATGAACTTTGGGTTCCTTGTGTTCCTTAATGTTGGTAGGTCAGCGAATTCTTGTAGGTTAGGAAGTCGTTTATTTTTTTGGCCCTGGGCTCAGACGACCAATTGTCGGGCAACAGGTCGAAATAATTCCTGGGCTTATCTTTGGGCCCATGATTTGTGGGTTTATACAAGAAAATTTATGAGAATGAGGTTAAATAATCACACCACGCGGAAAGGGATTGCAAAAGTTTGACAGGTGCAAGGAAGACAACAATAGTTGTCAGTATGATATAGAAGTCAAAACACAGCCGAGAGAGAGGTCTTCACACTACGAGAGTACGATAATGACTGATAACATTAATAATAACAATAAGAAATACTTAACAACACTATAATTAAACAAGAAAATAAAAAGTGTTTCTACAATGTACCAATAGCTGTTATAATTTTTTGATATACAGTTTTTTTCATTTTATAATGTGATTATATTTACAAATGCAGGAAATAAAAAAACAATATACATATACAGGGTGTTGTTGACGGTAATTTGGAAAATGACTCTTGGGCATATTCCAAGAAAAAAATCGTTCTACAGTATCTCCAATGTTGATATCATTTATCGAGGATTTAAGAAAAGGCTTACTTTGGTGTGCCATGACTCATGTTAACAGAAATTGCTCTGTTAGTTCTAATGCTAGACACTTCGTGTAAGACTTTGTTTTTAGAAGAAATACCAGCCTTTGTAACGGCGTTTAAATAAAGTTGATATCTTGTTCGAGTCTTTAGATATCCAATTTATAAGCCAGTTCCATTTTAATTGCCCATGCTAATTTTCGACTTTGAGGTCACTTTTCTCCAGAAAATGCCTAATTGACATAACGTTTTACTATTTTTTTTTTTATGAAAGTAACTACCCTAATAATATGTATCACGAGAGAGTTCGCTTTGACGGCTTCATTTCTCCAGAAGCATTCCTCTACCTAGATAGTAAAGGTCTGATCCAGGACAAATTGGCGGTGCCGCTAATCTTCCACGTTGCTCGAACTGCTGCGGACAGGCGACTCCGCTGCGACAGAGACGTCGCACACGGCAGTGCGGAGCGTCTCCGCTTCAGCAGGGCGGTAGGGAATCGCTACATGAGGGATGTTGCTCAGCAGTACCAACAATTTTGGTGGCTTTTTGAAGGAGAGGATTCGTCGTCATCGAATTCCTCTTATACTTGGTAGCTTCATGTGAAGCAAAGTTTTTTTAGCCATGGCCGTCTTACTTAGTTTAAAGTAGGAGTAGGTTAGATTTAAGAAAAATAAAATAATAAAAACAAAACCAAAAATTAATAATAAAAATGGAAAGAAACATATATACATATATACATATATCTATGTTATTAGATGTAAGTAGGTCAAGGAGATTAAGATTTATTTCTAGGTAGTCGCTAAGTTTTTAGTTTTAAGTTTTTATACGAGGGTTTGCTGAAAAGTTTCCGACTGAACAATGTACAAGACATTTTTTCTCAATTTTTTCTCTCATTTTTCTATATCGTCTCCTTGTAACTCTATACACTTCTCTCAGCGATGCTCCCGTCTCTCTAACCCGTCCAAATAGTACTTTTTTTCTCTGCAAAATGACTGTGAGGAGGTGATTGCCTCATCATTTGACGAAAATCTCTGTCCTCCGAGCGCAGTTTTTTGATGAGGGAACAAAAAGAAGTCGCTTGGGGCTAGATCTGGTGAATAAGGTGGATGGTCAAGCAGTTCAAACCGTAATTCATGGATTTTCGCCATGACAACCGCTGAGGTGTGAGACGGCGCGTTGTTTTGGTGAAACAGGATTTTCTTTTTCTGCAAATTTGGCCGTTTTTCCGCAAATTCTGCCTTCAGCTTGACAAGTAATGATGCGTGGTATACTCTTCTAATGGTTTTTCCTTTTTGAAGATAATCGATTAAGATAACTCCTTTACTATCCCAAAAAACAGTCGCCATCACTTTCCCAGCCGAAAAAACAGTTTTTGCTTTTTTTGGAGCCGGCTCGCCCTTTGCAGTCCACTGTTTTGACTGAATTTTTGTTTCGGGCGTATAATGGCGTATCCAAGTTTCATCTACAGTAATTAATCGGCGCCAACACTCGGATTTATTGCGCCTAAACTGCGCCAACAGAGCGTTGGAAATGTTCATTCCAACACGTTTTTGGTCTAACGTATGCAAACACGACACCCTACGCGTGGATAGCTTTCTCATGCCTAAATCTTGATTTAATATGTAACAAACACGTCTTTTGGACATTTCCATAACCTCTGCTATTTCTCTCACTTTAATTGAGCGGTCGTCTAACACCATTTGGTGGACTATAGCAATGTTGCAGTTTTTGTACGTCCCGAGCGTTCATCATCCCCCAAGCTCTTACGGCCACGTTTAAATTCAGCTGCCCAAAATTTCACTGTGGTAAATGATAGTGCAGAGTCCCTATACACAGAGCCCAACTCATTTTTGATTTCCGTAGGCGTATTGCCTTTCAAAAACAAGAATTTAATAACAGCTCGATACTCAATTTTCTCCATTTTCACAAAAAACACTCACATCAACTCACTCAAACGACTGTCGACCAAAAACTGTAACTGTCAAAAGACGCACAACTAGTATTCACTAGCTTTTATTGACAAATGCCGCTATCTTTACGTTGCGGTCGGAAACTTTTCAGACAACCCTCGTAATACTATTAAAAAAACAGTGCAGTTACTAAGTTTTTACATAAAATTTATTTTCTTAGTTTTAGTTTCAATGAATGTAAAAATAAATATAGACTAAGTCGAAGGACTTAGTTTAAGTGTTAGGTTTAACTTAGAGTACCCACATGGGGCCAGTAAGTTAATATAAGGTTATTTGTAAGTTACTTAAGCTAATTCTTAAGAATTTTTTTTGGTCTAGCATGTAATAGTAAATAAATTTATCAAATAAAAATTGATATTAACTGAACTGAACTGTTAATGGAAGCACTAACCGACGATGAGGGAAATCTTAACCAAGGTCTTGGTGCTGTGAGGAACATAGCCTAGCGATTTCATCGAAGATTTCATTTCAACAGGGGTTCTAGTGCCGCAGTGATCGGAATCGAATAATCATGAAAGAGTCCCTAAATCGTGCATTGGCCGCGGTTCGGATGATAAGGGGGTGGATTTTTGTTATTTCGAGTACAAATTGGAGCACATGCCTGCGAGTTTACCTCCGTACTGCTTAACCACCTAAAGCCTTTGGCGCTTAGCTTGTTCTTTGAAAACCCCAACACTTTTGACTCTGAAGGCTTTCTGCTACGACAAGATAGATAATGAAAAGAAGGAAATTTTTAACACAGATAATGGACCCACAAAAATTGACACCAAATTGACGAATCTGAATATTCAGCAACACTTTCATTCGCAATGTCGACATTTTCTTTTGTATGCTCATTATGGTATGTTGATGCATTGTTAGCTTTGAGCCATGTAGAATGTATGTCAAAAAAGACAGACAGCTCAAAACGTAGTAAAAAAAAAACACGCTTAATACCCAGAAATTAAAAACAGCAAATAGGCACGATTCTATCGACGATGTGCATAATTTAAATGGAACTTTTGCAAATCATTCGCAGGGCTAGAAAAAATTCCCAAGTATCCAGCCTACTGGGAAGACTTTTTGTTAACAGTTTTCGTACCAACTTTACATATAGCACAACTAAGCTGTCACAAAATCCATCAACTTAAAAGCAATACATTTCGGTTTTGTGCCATCGTTATTCGTTCGCTATCTTGATTTATTTATTTAATTTCAGGACCGTACGTAAATTTTATTGAAAACTACGACGTTTTTCAACTACATTACCAAAAACCATTAACGTACCAACTCGTTCCGGTGGATATCCTTCGAAACCCGTAAAGATCAATTTGTAAGTTCCTGGTGGAACAACTACGAATGATCCATTTAGGTAAGCATCCCTGAACTCCAGGTGACCCTAGAAACATTTAGTTGCACAACAATTTATTGGAAACACATATGTATATACGAGTAAATAAAAAGTAAAACATTTTACCTTCAAAGGGCAAGTGATGTTATTAATCTTCATAAACTCATTTATAAATTTAAGAAAAATTCTTGAATAGAAATCGATTCCTTTTCCTTGGAGCACATCACATAGGTTTCTCCTTAAATTTACCAGAAATGGAATGTATTGTGTTTCAAGACGAAAAGCCTGCACATGCACCTGTTATCAAAATTCACAAGAAGTTTGTATTAATTAAAAGATTAAGATAATTATCTTACAGCATTTTTACCGAAAAATTTCTTAAAGGTTGTAAAAAGTCTAAACTAACATTTGCGTTGGTCCTCTCCCAGCTTACTGGTTTCAATTTGCAAGAAACGTTGGCCACCCAATCCGGTTCGAAATCACATTTTAGATTTATCGTTTTTATATACATTTCGGGGAGCTGGGAAGGTTTTTATACTATAGTTAAAATTAAATTGTTCATTTTTTTGTGTTTTAAAATATTTTCCACTTACCAGATAGGACTTTTTTTGCCAGGATAGTAAAGGGTGCAAAATTAAAAATATAAAAACTAAGACAATTTGATAAAAAGCACCTTTGCACACTAGCATGCTCAGGCTGTTACGCTACGTTGACTAACAGTTTATTATACCATAAACCATAATTATATACAACAATTCAGATTGCTGCTATTCAAATTGAGCAATTAGTTTGGATTGACTAGTCTAATTAAGATTGATATATTCTGTTATATCATTAATTAAAAAAATGAATAATAGAAACATTTTATAACAGTTGTACACTTATATTGCAAACTGATCAACTGTTTGTATAGAGACTCATATAAAAAACATGTTACGCTACGTTGACTGACAATTTATTGTTCCATAAACGGGAGTTGTATACTAAAAATTTAAAAATGTTATCAGATAGCAACTACTCAAATTAAGCAAATAGTTTTGTATTGATCAGTCTAATTTGGATTGGTATATCATCTAAGAAAATTATTAAAAAATGAGGCAATTGTTCTGCCCTGGTCGCTTGAATAAGGTCTGTTACTAGTATGTCGCATCTTCTTCGGCAATTATAAATTGGAACAAACAACACACAAGTTGAGCAAACGAACAAAAATTCGGTAGATAACTTTTTGGTATTAGTGGTAATATGTCCTTGTCCGCCCAGTCTCAGACTTCAATGCCCACAGAAAATAGTAGTAAAATGGCGTCAAAACACACGATTTTGCGGGACAGGCAACAGCTCTATTTCTGCAGATAATGTTATCATCGAACTTTCTTACTTACTTAAGATGGCGCTACAATCTGGGCTTCAAACACCAAGCGTCTCCAGTCAGCTCAAAATTTAGCCAGATGATACCAGTTTCGCACGCTAAGTTGGTTGAGGTCTCCTTCCACTTGCGTTCTTGCGTACGCCACCTAAGTCGCGGTCTTCCTCTACTGCGCTGGCACTCGGGGGTGGATTCGAAGGCTTTTCGGGTGGGAGCATTGGCGTCCATCAGCTCTACATGATCCAGCGACCTCAGTAGCTGGAACTTTACAGTCCTGGCTAAGTCACTGTGCAGCGCGTACACTGTACAGTTCGTCCTCCTCTTCACCTGAAGAATTTTCTTCTCAAAGTAGCAAAGAGCACCCTCATCCATTTTTGATAAAGTGCATGCCCCTGCGAGTTATCATGGAACTCTTCCTTTAATAACTCGAACTATAGCACCATCTTATTAAAACCAAATTTCCTGCAGACTATGTTCACGCACTTTTGAAATAACAAAAAAGAGGTTAATAATGGCTGTGTATCGGGCGCTAATGACGGCGATGTTTCGGTTTTCCTCATTCCAGACGAATTGCGGCCAGTTGATGGCTCCAACCCCTAAACTACACTAAATACTGGATTAATCAATATCTGCTCCAAACTTGATCATTTTGCTTGTGAACACAGCCACTGAGACAAAAATGAGCCTCATCACTGAATAAAATCTAACGGCAAGAAAATGGATCGAGCTCCAATAGTTTAAACACTCAAAGTAATGACGCATACGATGATCTCCTGAAAATTTTTCAATTTTGTTGCGAATAGCCTGTTCGATTATGTTGACCGTAAAAATAGCGCTCCATAAACAACAGTAAATCCTCTCAAAACTGCGATTTTTGTCTTAACGATAAGGAGGTAGCTGACAGGTTTGACCCATTTAGTTCTTAAAAGCATCTCCATCAGTTTGTCCAACGAAGCTAAGTATTAAATTGTTACGAATATACCGGATAGCAAACTTATTCGCACTATGTAAACATGTAACGTCGAAAGCCTCCCACACGCTGCCGGCCTTCTGG
This sequence comes from Volucella zonaria, assembly GCA_963966105.1. Taxonomy (NCBI): domain Eukaryota; kingdom Metazoa; phylum Arthropoda; class Insecta; order Diptera; family Syrphidae; genus Volucella; species Volucella zonaria. Next base: position 66,916,695 of record OZ014532.1, on the reverse strand, counting down.
CAATGTAAAGGAGCTTTCGGGCTAGTCAACTGGGATGTTCCTTCGGATCTTCAGGGCTATGATAAGGCCAATGACATTTCCTATGCGTCGGTTGTCTGGTACAAAAAGCTTTCAGGAAAATATGTTACTGCTGCTCTTATCAGACTCCAAAACACGGTCTGTCTCGGCTGAATGGGGCTTTTCACGCGCTGATAAATCTGCCTTCACTTGATATTCATATCTTCCATCTTCCGTTTAAAACGAAGTTGTCTTTGGTATGACACGTTCTGGAGTGTTGATAATTGACTGATGCAATGATACCAGAACGCCTGTATTTAAAGAAAATACGTGACCTATTTGACTGAATAAAATAGTGGCTTACAATAACTTCCGTTATTCGCAGGTGGAAAAGCCATACAGAAAACTCGTAGATAATGAAGAGAAGACAAAAACTTTGACAAAAACAAGTGAACCTAAAAGTTGAAAATTTTGAGATAAACGCATTTTTCTGATGAAATTGGTAAAACGATTTTCCAAAATGGTAGCTTTAAAATGCCAAATTTTGGCTGGCGTTCACCGAACTCGATGAAATTTTAGTGCACAACGGTTTCTTAAGCTGATTCCGTTAGAAAACTACGTCCTTTTAAGTAGTTTTACCTCGAAATCAGAGGTTCCTCACTTTAACGGCCCATAATTTGGTGGGAGTTGAGAATAGACCACCCCGCGCAATACAATTCTTTGTTTGCCATAACTTCAGGAGTCTTCAGCTATCAGGACGAAAACCTAAACTGGGACACCCTGTATATGGGTAATGTACAATAATACAGGAATTCAAAACATGAAATAGTTAAGTACAATGTGTATCCTAAGTGGCTGTGATGAATGTACTATACTGTTTATATTGATAGCAAACAAATAATTCATGGAATGTAATTAACATATTATTGATGTACCAAAAAGAACAAGGAGCTTTGTCTCATTATTTAAACAATTAAGTATTAAAAGAACAAAATTCATTTATGAACAAATTGTTAATATTTGAATAGTCAAAGGATAAGAGCTATTTTTTGATACCATTAACAAATACATTTTTCACTCTCTCACAACTTAGAGAATCTGAAAGTAAATTAAACAGAAGGGGTAATGAAGCAAGATAAAATTGTCCAAAATGAACTTTATAAACTGGTGGAACTACAACGAAATTTCTGGAATTATTGGAAAAATATTTTAAGAGCTTTATAACAATAGAGATGTCTTAACGGAAGAGTTTTAAGGCTGCTGAACAAATTAAAACTTGGAGTTCTGCGATTTATCCGCTTAAAATTCTAATTGCATATTTTTGCTTTAATAATAGAGAATCGGTTTTATTGTAGTGAAGTAAGCACCGCCCCAACAAGTGATACCATATTCCAATTTGGATTTTAATAAACCGTTGTACAGTTGAATGATTACAATAAAGACTAAAGTGATACAGTTGTCTTACTACTTTGTTAAAATATTGTCTTACATAATTTGTATGTTTGGACCAAGTTAGCTTATTATCCAAGAACATACCCAGGTATTTAAAGCTTTCGACACATTCTATCTTAAAGCAATTACTGCAACAGGAGACTTCATAGTTAAATCAAGAATAATTATCGTCATTATCCGATAACCGAAAACGGGTACAACCTGGAGAGTGATAGAATAATGGCAAATCGTCGCAATTTGTAATATTAGTATTAAATATCATGAATTTTGTTTTATCACTAATAATGAGCATATGAACTGAAAACCATTTTCTCAGTAAATCAAGATCATGAATTATCTCTAGGAATACATTTAAAAAGCTTTAGTTTGATTATTAAAGTGCAGTATCTCCAGCAAATGCAGTTACTTTACCTTTAAATGGTTGAATGAACAAGGAGTTCACATAAATCAAGAACAAAATAGGACCTAGAACTGTTCCTTTTGGAACACCGGTCGCAATCGAGGGCGGGTCAATAGGTCCGGTATAATGGTATTTTTGTGTCTCACCATTTGCTGACGATTATTTAAGTATGAAGTTATATACATATATTACCTCTAAAACCGGAATGAAAAAGTTTGTCGAGCAATATTCAGTGATTTACCATATCGAACGCTTTAGTACTCAAAATCAAATACTTTTATTTAGTGCTTAAATATTACAATGGTATGCCACCGCACAATTTACAGTTCAGAGATGTGATATGTACTAAATATATCTTTCAACTGGAATACATTTATTTATAAATTAAAAGTTTGAACAATCAAAAAATTTTTTCGAAGAAAAACAACAACAAAACCCTTCATTTATGCAAAAAAATTAATAACAATAATATCAATTGAAAATAAATAAATAGATACAAATATATTAATAAATAGTTTGATAAGTAAAATAAATAAAGGATAAATAAACTTGGAATAAATAAGCAACAAATTAATAAAATAACAAATAAATAAACAAGCTCTTATTGTATAGAGATTAACAATACTAAATGTATAAATAAATATAAATAATAACATTTTTGTTTTAACAAAGAAGAAAATTCATACCTAAAAAGTACAGAAGAGATAATCAAAAAAAAAAAGAAAAGTAAGTTGAGTTTAGTTTAATCTGGATTTAAGTGAGTAGTACTCAGTTCATTTATTAAGGGGTTTTCAGGGAGGCTACATCTGATCAGAAATGTTTCAGTGAGCTTGCGTATTCTATCAGAGATCAATTCAACATTAGCCTTTTTATGGAGATCATGGGTTGAATGATGCCAGGGGAGATTGAGCATCATTTTCAGCAACTTGTTTTGCTGTATTTGCAGTATTTTTATATGGCATTTGGCACAAGCACCCCATACTTGACAACCATACAGCAGGATAGCTTGAAAAATGACTTTGTGGATAAAGATTTTATTTTCATTTGACAGTGAGGACCTTCTATTTATGAAGGGATAAAGCATCTTAATCGCTACGCCAGTTTTATGTAACATCTTTGAAATATGTTCCTTAAATGTAAGTCTTTTGTCAAGATATACCCCTAGGTACTTCACATGTGCCTCCCATTTGATTTGTTGGCCGCTTATTATAATTTGGTTTGGCGGTAAAAAACAAGACTTTCTTTTTCTTGTGAAAAAGATACGAGTAGCTTGTATATTTTCCGCATTTACTTTAATTCTCCATTTACTTAGATGAGCGATAAATTTTTCTGTCACATACTCTAAATTAATCACAATGTTGCGACCATACGTATGCGACGAAAATATGATAGAATCATCAGCATAAAGAGCAAATTCACAATCCGGCAAGTAAGGGATGTCAGACATATACAAATTGAACAAGATTGGTGCAATGACCGAACCTTGGGGAACACCTGCTGTAACATTTACTACACGTGAGGGACTGTTATTAACGAATACTTTGTGCGTACGATTTGACAAAAAACGTTGAACAATTTTGGTAAGAAAAGTTGGAAATTTGAATTGAATCATTTTAAATAACAAGCCGATGTACCACACGGTATCGAACGCCTTCTCAATATTCAAAAGTATCATTCCTGTAGATTTTCTAAGAGCACAATTTTTTTTAACACTATTGCAAATTCTTAAAATTTGATGGCTCGTGCTATAGTATCGTCTAAAGCCAAATTGTTCATGCGGGAAGATACTACATTATCAATAATTTTCAGCATTTTTTCCCTTCAATATTTTTTCGTAGACTTTACTCAGGCTACTTAACAAACTATTAGGCTCGTTGAGCGGCTTGCCTGATAGGGACAACTTTTGCTTCCTTCCATACTGTTGGGAAGTACTGCATTTTTAGACAGGCATTAATTAAAAATGCTAAGAATTTTATGCCAAATTTGGGTAAATTCCTAAGATAGACATTCTCTATACTGTCAATACCACTAGTTTTCCTTATTCTTAACATCAGCCTCGGATACAAATGCAGTTAATGGTGTATCGGATTCTGAAGCGTCCAAGGTCTGTATGGCTCGAGATACCCCGTCGTCAGTATTTATGTCTCCCAGTTGTTGTGAGACAAGGTGGTTTTGCGCGAAATTCTGAACGAGAACATTAGCTCTATCGACATCAGTTGTATAAATATCACCATTGGCCTCAAGATACGGAATTTGCCTTTTTTTATTTTTGATAACTTTGGTGATGTTCCAGAAAGGTTTAGATGCCTTATCGAGAGAGCTAAGTTTTGTGTTCCATTCCTCATTCCGTATTTCTTGAATGGATTTGCCTATAAGTTTGCCAAAGTATTTTGCAATACTTCGAGAAAAGGGTTGCCTATATCTCTGCCAGTTTCGTCTGTGCATATTTCGAATTTTTATGAGTTCCAAGATGTGGCCTGGGAGTTTTACACACGAATATTTTTTTTTAACCTTTGGGATGCCAGTATCCGCAGAGCTAAGAACATGTTCAGAGAAATGTTTGACTATTTCATCAACATCTCCCTTGCTGTTTACACTTTCAAGAGCAGTAGGGAGGCTTCTGAGTTTTGCGTTAATTACAGATCGAAACATAGACCAATTTGCTTTTTTAAGGTTCTGAATATATTGCACGAGTTTCACACCTGGCCAGGGAAGCCGGCAAATGACTGGAGTATGATCTGAGGGCAGATCATTAATAGCAACAGGCTGAGAAATATGACTGGACATGTTGGTAACGAACAAGTCAATAACAGAAGGACGACTACGAGAACCAGCAGGATAATAAAGCGGACTGGAAGGAAACAAGCCACGAACAGGTAACATAGCAAAGAGATCACATAAAATATTGCCCCATGAATTTGCACGGTAACAGCCCCAATCTCTGTGCCTGGAATTGAGATCACCTCCAATCAGATTTCAGTTACAGCTTCTTATCATTACTTGAGTTTCCACCAGGGAAGTAAACACAAAAAAGGTGACTTCTACGCCCAGGTTTTCAACATGTTGAACGCTTTAGTAATATCTATAAAGAGAGAAGCCTGAATCTCAGAAGAATTAATACTTTGGTATAACTCTCCTGTTATTTTTAATAAAGCAGCTTCAGTCGACAATCCACTTCTAAATCCGAATTGACATTCACTAAAAAATGCGTTCTTTCTAAAAATGATAACAGTCTTGACTTAATATACCTCTCAAAAATTTTTGAAAAGACAGATAGCAAAGATATAGGTTGATAATTATTCAACATTGTCTTGTCGCTTTTTTTTATGAAGTGGTAATACTATTGCCATTTTTAAAGCTTGAGGGAAAATTCCCATTTGTATACTTGTATTAAAATCATAACATAAGACATCAGAGATGTGAAATAAAATTTTGTTTAGCAAAAAACTTGTGATCCTGTCAAAAGACGTGGTCTTAGAAGTTTTAAGAGAGCAAATTAATTTATGTATCTCAAAAAGACTGAATGGTTCACAGAAAAAACTCTCTATTTGACTTTCCAGATCAAATAAGTCACTCCTGGGAAGGAAATTATTATTGGTTGAGTTCTGAAAAGAACTAATATAACAAAAGAATTCATTAAATGAATTAGCGATTTCCAGAGGATTAGAGATAGTTGAGTTGATCACGTTCAAGACAATATCCGCTACAGGAGTTTTTCTATTGAGTTGTACAAAAAACTTCATCCCAAAATTCAAAATTCAAACGATTGTTGAGAACATAATAATTGATATTGTCAAAATTTTTTAGCACGGTTGATTCAGTTCGCGGAACATTATTATCTAAAAACTTGTTAAGCAATGATCTGTTGCTAGAAGGTCAACTGTCATAGTTTTAAAGATGGTTTTATTATTGCAGTGGACCCTAACAAATATGTGGTCTAAACACGAACTAAGACTAGTAGGTTGAGTCAGCAAAGAATCGAAACAATAGCAAGAACCAGAAAGGACACAATTTAAGGTGATTATGTCAGCACTTTGTAAATTATATTTTTTAATTTTTATGCCTGCTATGTCATTTTTGACGAATACTCCAACACCGTCAGCTGCATACGAATCATTATAAGAGGAAGCCGCATTTTTATAAAGTCTGGGTGAATATTATCAAGTCCAACAGACTTGCATTTAATCGAAAAGACTGCATTTCCTACGTAGTACATGTCAACTGCGGCCAGGGAAAAGGCATTTTCTCGGTCTTGTTGGACTGTCGTAGGGCTAGTGGTGTGAAATCGGTGTAGAGAACTTAAGGTTCAACTCGTCTAAATTTGTATTGTCGTCCAAAATTGAGATACTTGTCTTATTCAGCCCGATATTGCGAAATGCTTTCCACAAAAACTTTGAGGAACGATCAGACATAAATCTGTCGTTATAATAACTGTTTAGCGGATCGAATAAGCTTAGTAACAAGATTACGGGATGTTTTGAATTCACTAAACATTGCCGCACACCGAAAACGTTTCCAACAACGGAACGAGACATCTCTCCTTTTCATGGTTTTAAGAATCTCATGAGAACTATGGGACTTCAAAACTCAGAGTTTTAGGAACATGTTTATTAAACAAGTAGTTAATTATGACAGTATAGTAAAAGTCCTTTCGCAGGAGTTTTCTAAAGAAATACAATCCGCGCAACTTGGATTCAAAATGAAACACGATTTTAGTAATGCGTTATAAAATGTTCTTTATTCCACCGGGTACTCGATCAGACTGCCTAACAATGTATCTAATACTCAAAATCTAACCTCGGCACAATTGACTCCAATGGTCTTGGTTTCCACGGGAACGCTGATGCAGGTTCGCGCATGCAGGTGAAAAATGCATACGGTGCGTCTGACTGGATACTTGAGCCTTATCGTATTTCAGTCAGATAGGTGGCTGCTTACGCGTGTTAACTGCCGCCCTTTGAAATATCTGCAGATCTACACATGAACATGTTGAGCAGCGTCGGTTTCCATCGGGTTGTTGAACTTCATTGGTAAAGCGCTGCGCTGGGCAAGGGACTTGTTTGTGGCGAAAGGACGCACGAAGTTCTGGAATGTTAGCTCTCCCGTATATCTTTTCACACAGCAAGCAGATTGAAATGAAGATTACTATGATGATACAAATTTCTGTGATTATAGAACTTTCTTTTAGGGATTTAATATGTTCTATGTTTTTAACACCAATGTCATGTAAATGATCTAAATCAAGTTTCACCCTTTTGCTAGTTACGTTGACCAGAACAGTAAGGAGTGCTTGTTAGAAGTTATACTGGAGTATGTCCAGTTGGATCAAGTAGGTGCCTTCTAAAGGAATTGAGGAGTTTTTATCTAAAAGAGAGCCATTAAAAAATAGCGTTTTCTCCGATTAATTCAATGATCTCTGCATTAGTCTTTCTGAAGTCGCATGCTGCAGTACCACCTTTGAGAATTCTTGGTAGACAAGTATCTTCTGGTAGTTTCTTTACTACACTTTCCTCACATACGGAAGTATTCCCTATATGAAGGCAGTCACCCTCTAGTCCGAACGTTTCGTCGTAGTTGATAAGTAGTTTCGTAAAATTTAAGTCAAGTTGTTTTCCGTCATTAATTGCAGCACGAGCGTTCACTAGATGAAAAATTGTAGGCCCAACCTTCGGAATTGATAAGACGTACAGCAACAAAGTTCCGTTCGTGAACACGGACGGTCACCCGTATTCTACGGCTTTCACGATGTTTTGGTAAGGTAGGGTTTCTAGCTTGTTTATGATGGTATTGACCTCTTCGGAATCTAATATGTTGCAATTTACTATCCCGGTCTTAGCCATCTGGCAGGCCCTAATAACTTCACATAAACCCTCCTTTAGTATAAGTATCTCGTCAAGTACTAAGTCATGTCTTAGTTTCTCAGATTCTCCCTTCTGTAGGGCGTTATTGTAGCGGTCGATTATTTTGCTAACTATGTTCATAACCTCATGCGTTGCGTCAAACAACTTCTCGTTAATTTTGTACTGGTGGTCATTATTCTTTGCTAAGTCGGTCTGTGTTTGTAAAAGTTCGTCCCAGTCAGTTGCGTCAGAGGAACCCGCCAGCCATTTCCAGGCAGTCCCAATCCAATTAATGGATCTAATTCTTCTCGCCCGTGGGTTACGAAGTTCTCTTAAGCGATCCTTCGTCTGGTTTAGGTGATAGTCTAAAACCAGGCGTTGTTCTTCATCCCATACCCGCTTCGTAACAAGTTGTTCAGTTTGTTGTATAAGTCCGTCGTAAAGTTTTAAATCAATAAGGTGTATAAGTTTGAAGTACCCATTCGTCATACAGGCACCACCTTCCCCAACTGTCACAATTGGCGATTTATATGAAAAAATATGCAAGGCTTCCGAGGGAACCAACAAAACTAAACTGTAATACAAATTTGTTATTTTATTTAGGGATTAGATTATTATCATTATTATTACACAATTATTATTACAAAAAGCTTAATATTAGTGTTACATATGTAAAAATTGTTGTAAGTTAAAAATTTTTATGGTATAGGGAAATACATTCCCTTTTTTTTTTTTGAGTCTCAGTTCTTTTAATTGTTTTTTTGGATATTAATATTTTTTAGATGAGCTTTGAGAATTTTCCTACCACCATCTGTCGTTATGGTAACACGATTATTCTTTGCAACGATTTCTTTTTTAAACAAGTGCTTATTTTTTCCTTTGGTGCGTTTAATAGCGGCATAAATCACATCTCTCACGCGATACTCCCTGGGTTTACCTCTCTTTAAATTTAACCTTACATTTCTAGCCTCCATGTTTCGCTTAATAATGCCCCTGAGATCTTTATTGATTCTTGAGCGGATGTTTAAAGGACTTTGATAATTGACTCTCTGGGACCTATTAAAGAAAATGTCAGTTTGTTTCCGTTTGATGACCGAATGTATAGTGTTGTTATAACGATCTACGGTTATGTAGACAAGTTCCTAGACCTTTAAATCTGGATACTCGGTTTTAAGGCACCGATAAATTTCCAGTATAGTGGAATGTACCCTTTCTATTTGTCCATTAACCTCGCTTCTGTGGGTTGGGGCTAGGTATAATTTGATTCCTAGAGTTTTAATAAAGTTTAGGACGATTGGGTTGAGGAAGCCTCTTTCATTGTCCGTGACTAAAATTTGTGGCACTGTAAAGTAATGTAAAATTGTAATCAATTTTGATCTAATGTAAATGGCAGATTTATCTTTAATGTGGAAAAATTTAGAAAACTTCGAAAACTTGTCAACTATGGTTAAAAATTTCTCGTTTTGGAGTTCCATGATATCCATATGAAGGATTTCTCATGGATACTTGGGAATGGGTGTATCCTGTAACGTGGTAGTTATGGGGTGTCGATCATACTTGTTGGTATTGCAGATTTCGCATGACGAAGTTAATTTTTTTACTCTAGACATCATATGTGGAAAATAAAATTGTTCGAGGATTTGCTCTTTGTTTTCTCTTGCCGACCAATGGGCTTTTTTATGTTCTCTCTCCATAATTAGGAATTGACGGTCTTGATTAGCAACGTCCTCGACAACTCTTTGCGTCACACGAATCTTGTATTTTTCGAAGTTTTCCAGATAAACTTTTTGAAGCAATCCCAGATAGTTCTCCGGAATTTTAATTCCGTTTACTACATTTGGGTTCAAGTTTTCCCTAAGCAATTCCGTATCTGATTCCGAGAATGCTTCTTGTAGCTCGCTTGCAGTTTCAGTGCTTGTGTCTTTTCCGCTAGCTGTTCCGGCTGCATTAGGTAGACCAGGCAGATGGTTAACTTCCGTCTTCAGGCGTGAGAGAGCACCAGCCACGAAATTCAATTTACCTGGTGTGTAAATCAATTCGTAGTTATACTCTTCACTCCTTGCTTTCCAGCGTTTGAGCTTCGCATTGTGACTTCTATTACTCAGTGCGAATATCAAGGGCTGGTGGTCTGTATAAATCTTAATCTTCTTTGCTCCATATAGATAATTTCTCAAACTATTCAAAGCCCAGACTACCGCAAGCATCTTCTTGAGTAGCTCCTTCAAGATTTCGAAAGCCTTAATTGCATCTTCGCTGAGAGAGATTGGGACATTTTTAGACTGGGTAGCTCGAACTTGTGCAAATTCCCCTCGAGTTATATTCGTCAATGGTTTGGCTAATTTAGAATAATCACGGATAAATTTCCTGTAGTAGGAAGTTAAACCTAGGAAGCTTTTCAGTTCCTTTAAGTTTGTCGATGGAAGGATTTTTTCGATAGCTTTAACCTTTTTTGGGCCTGGGAGGATACCATCAGGAGTAACAAGGTAGCCAAGAAATTCGACGCTAGTGGCCAAGAAGTTAGTTTTTTCCTGGTTGATTTTCAATCACGGGGTGGCCGTGGTGTAGTGGTACTAGCAATCGCTTCTCACTCGGAGGGTCAAGGTTCGAATCCTAGCCACGACAAAGTTTTCATTTGTTTAATTGAAACTCACTCAGAAAAATCTGCGTGTGAAGGCATAACACTGACATGTAGATTTGGCTGTTGTAGGGTTTTCAAGCACAAAAAAAAAAAACAAAAAAAAACCTTTAAACATTCACAACCTCACCATTCCGAGTGAAGAAAATCTCTCCGTCCTATTCGGACTCCCACCCCTGGAGAGCCAATATCGAAACCAAACACACCTGAGTTTCAAACCACTACATCACAACAATGCTTTCCTTTCTCCTCCTTCTATCTTTCCGCCCGCGCCTTGGCAACAGTAAAAGGGTATCCATAACCCCTTAGGCGCGCGTAAATTATAAAAAAAAAAAAAAAAAAATCCGGCTTCGCTAATTTTGGAGAAGACGATTTCGATGTCTCTTAGATGATCTTCTTCTGATTTACTAAAAATAAATATGTCATCTATATAGACATAGCAAATCTTACCTATTAACTCATGAAGCACATCATCTATCATGCGCTGAAAGATTGCTTTAGCATATTTGAGACCGAACGGAAGTCTAAGGTAGTTGTACTTCCCGTTCATTGTTGAGAAGGCTGTTTTCGGAATGTCCTTTTCTTTCATGAGGATCTGATGAAACCCTGAAGTCAGCTCAAGCGTTGTGAAGAATCGAGCATCACCTAGACTGACAAGTGTGCTGTTAATATCAGGTATAGGGTATGTATCAGGAATTGTTACGGCGTTTAGACGCTTGTAATCGATGACCATTCTGTACTGCTTTTCTTCGTTTGGCTTTGGCTTTTTTGGAACAACCCATATAGGTAAATTATATGGGCTGTTAGATGGACGGATGATGTTCTCTGACAGAAGTTCATTTACCTGTCTTCCCTCATACAAGCACCGAGTCGTTCATAGACCTCCGCGGAGATTAAACGTGTTTCGACTTGTTAGTGAAAAGTGAAAAGTGATTCTCTTAACAAAGACTTTAAACAAATTGGATTTAGGCGCCAATTAGCGCAGAGACTGTGTGTTCGCTTGAGAGTGCAACGGTCGTGGGTTCGACTCCAAGTAGTCAGCAGACGTTTTTTTTTTTTTTTTTTTTTTTTTTTTTTTTTTTTTTTTTTTTTTTTTCTTTTTTTTTTTTTTTTAAATAAAAATAAGTGATACTGGATTGTGGTGAGCGGTCCGCTATGCTGAAATGTCAGGTGAGGCTTCGAGCGGTTCGAGCCAAACCCCAAAGACAAAGAGACGGAGGAAACTACCAACGGTAAATGTAAAGCTGCTTGGCGGCGGAGTGAGGGAAGGGGACAATTTCGCTTCATTGGCCGCAAGCGAATCCGACGATGAAGAGGAAGAAATGGAGGCCATTAGTAGTAGCATCAAAATGCTACAACAAAGAGTGCTGGCCATAAAAGAAAAGCAAATGGTAAGAAGGAAGAGGGAAGAGCTAGAGCAATCCCAACAACAGCAGCTTGCTCAAGAGCAGAAACAACAACAACACCAAACAAATAAAGTAGCACAAGTGCTACAACAACAAAAGATTAAGAAACACCAGCAGCAACAAGAGCAGTCACAACACCGGCACCAGCTAAAACAGCAGCAGCCACAAAAACGGCAACTGCAAAAACAGCAGCAGCATCAGCAGCAGCAACAACAACAACGACAACAACAACAACAGCAGCAGCAGCAGCAACAACAACAACAACAACAACAACAACAGCAGCAGCAGCAGCAGCAGAAGAAGAAGGAGAAGGTGCCTCCTATCAACACCTATAAATTGGAGGTAAATGCTACCAAGGACCTGTGTAAGTTGGTCATTGGTAATAATTTTAATATTAAGAGATTGGGGAACGATCGCCATGCCATCCACTGTAATACAGTGGAGGGCTACGCGAAAGTGAAAGAGCTCCTGAAGGAAACGACGACGGAGCACTACTCATTCACACCGAAGTGTGAAAAGCGGCAATCGATGCTGCTGAAGGGGTTGGAACCGTCTTCTGATCCTGAGGAGATCCTGGCACTGCTCAAAGTGAAGGAGTGCGAAGAACTCAAGTTCGTAGGGGTAAAGCCATTTACCACAGCTAGAGCCAGGCGGGAGAAACGGAGTCTGCCGTTCTTCCTGGTGCAGCTCAGTCCCGAAAGCCGTCTGGATAGTCTAAGGAGCATAAATGTCCTAGACTACCAGGTGGTTCACTGGGAAAAATTAAAAAGGAGCGAAGGCGTTATACAATGCGTTCGCTGCCAGAGGTTCGGGCACGCCGCGTCGAACTGCCAAATGCAGCCTCGATGCGTGAAGTGCGCAAAAAATCACAGTTCCGAGGAGTGTTCTCTGGGTAGGGACGGAGCGTCCGATAGGACTCAGCTCTCGTGCGTGTTATGTGGGAACGTGGGACACACCGCAAACTATCGGGGTTGTCCTAAGTTCGCCGACATTAAAAAAGCAAAAATGGCTCGGCAGCAGAAGGTGGAGGTCAAACGTTCACCGGTTAGGTTTCAAACACCAGCCGTCACGCCCCAAATTTCCTACGCCCAAATGGCTGCAGGTAGGGGGGCTACGGTACAGGAAGCGACTGTTGCTTCTCCGGCGCCAATGCCGAGAACAACGGAAGCTGCACCCAACATGCTGGCCATCTTGCTCGCAATCCAAGGGCAGATGGCTCAGCTGCAAAAACAGGTGCAAGAACAGGCCAAGCGGGTGGACCAGATCTACGCGCTGCTGCCGGGCCTAACGCAACACATGTCGTAATGGGTACGCACATGGTGGAGCAAACTTTGAAGGTCCTTGCGGTGAATGTTAATTCACTGATTAGGATCGAACGAAGAGCCGCGATGTTTAAATTGCTGCAAGACCAAACTCCTGATGTGCTTTTCGCTAGCGAAACCAAGCTAACCGATAAGCACAAACTGGAGTACAATAATTATATTGTTAGAAGAAGAAACCGGCCCCGATCCAAATGTGGAGGCGGTGTCGCGATCTTCATTAAGCAAGGTATAAAATTTCACAGAGTGTACAAGGGAGTGTTGCGTAGGTTCCGGGTGTTAGAGGCAGTCGTCATTTACATCCCGCTCCGCAGTGGAAAGCGGCTGTACTTGGCCTCTGTTTATGCACCTGAGGCTTCACATTCCACTTTATTCATTACAGAGCTCGATACCCTTTTTCGACTTCTGAGACTGGAATCGGGGGAGAATTATTTCATAATCGGCGGAGATTTCAACGCTAAACACAGAGATTGGGGAAATAATTTGCCAAATACTAGAGGGAACCTACTACTCGATTGGTGGGGTCAGCACGATGTCATGTACAGACTCGGTCTTAAAGCGACGGATAACCCGTCGTTTCCCAGAGGCGGGTCTTATTTGGATCTACTGCTGTACGACGAACGTATACGACTGACAGGTACGAATTTACACACGCTAAACTCTCTGCGCACATTCGTGTATGACAGTGACCATTGCGGTTTTAGCACCGAAATTACAGTTCCCAACGAAATTGCGGAATTGGAGGAGTTTGTAGAAAGATATTCTTACAACTACAGTAAGACTCGATGGACACGCTTCTCCGCAACATTGACAAGAGCACTCTCCTCGAATATGCTCCACCCACCGTCCAATAGGAATTTGTCAAACGAGGAGATCGACAATTACCTAAAACAAATGGACGAGACAATTAAACAAACTATGGACACAACAATACCGCGATATCGACATACGACTAACGAAGACCTGTTCCGCAATCCTACTATTGACGCACTGCACCGACAGAAAAGTAGACTTCTGACAAGACTCAAAAACTTGTACAGACAGTTTACTGACAGACAAGACCCGGAGATTAGGACACTGAAGTCGTCGATTAAAAATATTCAAACGTTAATAAAAGAGAATTACAGAATTTCTGTAAGTTCGTATTGGAACAACAGGGTTCGGGCTGTAAACACCAGCAACCCGAATATATTCCCGCAAATAAATAAACTATTTCGGAGAAAAAATCAAAACGACCTTCAGTGTCTTAAAATACCCCGGACAACAGACAACGAACGTTTACTGACAATAGCAGGTATTGATCCAAATGAGGCCGCTGATGATGATGACTTCTTTGTGATCGAGGGTCCACAGGAGAAGGTTGAGGCCATAGGGGCGACTTTCCAGAAAATACACAAGGCCACTGATTGCGGTGGACCTAATTATGACCTGGATAATCGCATCTTGGTGCACGACCTCTACATTCGAAATGAAGTAGAGAACTGGCGATCCGAGGGCTCCGGTTTCACCCGGTTCAGCGACGAAAATATGGCAAATAATGTCATCACCAGAGAGGGTGACCTACCCCCGTTCATTTCGAAGGAAGAGCTCCATGAGATCTTCGACACAATCAGGGCTAAGAAATCAGTGGGGACCGATGGTATTCCGAACATCGTGCTTCGACATCTTCCTCTAGAAGCGGTGGACATTTACACCACCCTGTTTAATAATGCAATGAATAATGCACATTATCCAGCGCATTGGAAAACGGCAGTGGTGCAACCTATCCCCAAAAAGGGAAAGGATATATCCAATCCGGCGAATCCCCGGTCGATAAGTCTCCTTCCGAATATCAGTAAGGTTTTCGAGAAGGTGATCAATAGAGCTCTGTCTAGGTGGGTTGAGGACAAACATATAGTTCCGGATAATCAATTCGGTTTTAAGGCGGGACATGATATCTCACATGCCGCGTCTAAACTGGTATCCGATATCCAATGGAATAAAGGCAAAAACCAATGCACTGGTGCCTGCCTTGTTGACTTGGAGAAGGCCTTTGACACTGTATGGTTAGAGGGTCTTTTCTATAAACTGACAAGGCTGGGGATCAGTAAACCACTCTTGTACATTCTGTATAATATGCTAACCAACAGACAGTTCATCGTGAAAAATGGCGATGTGACTTCTGTTGAAATATTTCAAATTAAAAATGGTCTTCAGCAAGGAGCGGTCAATTCGCCGATCCTATTCAACATTTATACAAGCGACTTGATAGGTTCTCTTCCCCATACTATTGCGTACGCAGACGATTTGATAGCGTACAGAACAGGTCCAAAAATCGAGGTCATTAATACTCTCTTGCAGCGTGACTTCGATAAGATAAGACGATTTTGCGATGACTGGAAGTTGAAAATCAACTTTCAGAAGTCGGAAACCATTCTCTTTAGGACGCCGTTGTCTAGAGCCTCTAGGGATACTAGAAAAAATTGGCGAATGTTCTCGATCATTGGACAACACGGACAGCCTCTTGCCTGTCGAAATGTAGTCAGATACCTTGGGATCTGGCTAGATCAGTTTCTGTATTTTGACAAAAATGTAGATGCTGCTCTGGCCAGAGCTAAAGGCGCTTTTGCTCTTACAAAGAGACTGTTTTATAGCAGCCAACTCGATGCGAGGGTAAAGGTAATCTGCTATATGGCCCTTATCAGGCCCATGCTGGTATTCGGGTGCCCCGTGTGGTTCAATGTACGAGCAAGCTTAATGGAAAAGATTCGGGTGTTTGAGAGGGCTTGCCTTAGGGCTTGCCTTCGCTTGTACAGAACACCAGAGTCGGAGTACAAAAAATTTTATCGTAATAAGGTCCTTTACAACAGAGCGAACCTAATACGAGTGGACAACTTCGTAATTAAGCTGACTCGAAGACACATCGCAAGAGCAATGGCCTCGACGAATAACCTGATATCTGGGGCTTACTACCCCAACTACCTTTACCACGAGAGTGTGCGCTCTGACGGCTTCGTTCCACCGGAAGCATTCCTCTACCTAGATCAGATAGGGTTGATCCAGGATAGATCAGCGGTCCCATTAATCTTCCATGTCGCTCGGAAAGCTGGGGACAGGCGACTCAACTATGGCAGAGACGTTGCACACGGCAGTGTGGATCGTCTCAGGTTCAGTAGGGCGGTGGGGAATCGCGATAAGAGGGATGTCGTTCGGCAGCACCAGCATTTCTGGTGGTTGAATGATGGAGAAGATGCTTCGTCGTCGTTTCCGTCAATTACGGACCAGCCTCACTAATGAGGCAGAGCTGACCAATCTATTTGCTCTGTGAATAGCGATGGCCAGCTTGCATAGGTTTAGGTTAGCATTTAAGAAATATATACATATATTAGTATATACCTTTGTATATACTAATATATGTATATAATTGTGAATGTATAATATCTATGTGTGTGTATTGTGTATGTAGGTTAGGTAGACTAAGGTATATTTTAAGTTAGATATTAAGTTTTACAAAAAATTAAGTCCATATGCTAAGTTTTTGTTAGCAATTTTTTTCTTAGCTTTAAGTATACAAATATTTCAATAAAATGTAAATAAAGTCGAAAGACATAGATATAAGAATTTAGAGTAGCTTAGAGTGCCTGTGTGGGGCCAGTAAGTTAGTATAAGATTGTTAAGTAATTTTAAGCTAGCATTTAAGCATTTTTTGTTAGTATGTAAGAATTAATGATTTAAGAAATAAAATGCATTTAAAACTAAAACTAAAAACCTCATACAAGCAGGGTAAGGATAATTTTTGAAGTAGATTGGTTCGTCGGTGTTTGTACGAATTTCCGCTCGTACGTTGGTTTTTACTTTCTCGTTCCCTACTGGACCGAAAAGACTTTCGAACTTAATGTAAAAATCTCCTAATCTAGGCCTTGCTAACATGGACACATTTCTGCCCAAGGTAAGCATTTGACTAATTAATTCTGCAGAAGCATGGTTTTTGAGAGGGATGATTTTATTCGATTCAATGGTAAGCATATTTTTTTCCTTGTCTATAACAGCCTTCAGCTGCTTCAGAGTATCGTCCCATATTATACCATCGAACGATTTTAGATTTGGGAGGACGACAAATGTTATCTCGAGATCGCAGCCTAGGTACTCAAAGAACTTCCGACAGATTTTGTTTTTAATTAGGATATTTCCGGCAGGACTATTGACTTGAAATGGGATTTTAACGGGTGCGATACATGGAACTAAATTTTGTTTGATGAAGTTCTTATTCGCCCCAGTGTCTATAAGGAAATTTGGTATGTCAACGTCCCGTGTTACATATTCTATGTATGGTACGCTGGAAACGAGGCGCCCTCCATAAAATTTTCTCCCCTAGGTTGTTCATTCGGAAGATCAATTTATTTTATTTCTGGGTTTTCCGTACCCGTGGTGTTCTCTGGACCTGTGGATATCACGTGGTTTAGAAGCTGCTGCTTTCGAGGGTAGTTATCAGATCTCGATTCTCTCTTAACTGTTTTTGGCAAATTCACGTAGTCTACCTTCCTAGATTTGGTCGAATTATCCACTTCCATATTTAGCGGAGGTTTTGGTCCTGTCGGCCTTTGGGGTGGATGTTGTTGCTGAAAACTTGACCTCCGTGCGTGTTGTGAATTATGAGCATGGTTATCTCTTGGAGGAAATATGACTTGAATATCTGTTGCCTAGATGCCTGCTAAGCGCTCTCCATTAACTTTCGGGGTAGCTACTTTAGTTCGGAAGGCTCATATGGATCCTCTTTAGTCGTTAATGCGTTAAAAATCTGAGCAATTAAAATTAATTAATTCTGGCCTAGGCATAGTTTTAAGCTATGTAATTCAATTAATAAGAAAGAAACTGTACTTGAGTTTTTCTTATTTTTTCCTTAGTTTAAGAGACTATGTACTAGTCTTGTGAGAATTCAATATATATGTCTTAATGCTATTTTCTTAAAGTTATCTTACTAAAATCTTAGGAATATAGGACAGCCCCTCATCGTTTCAGTCCTTAGTCGTCTTCCTTTGGAATAGGATGGTTGTTTTTTTTACAATTTTTATTTTTGAGATTTTGTTTTTTCTAACTGCAGGTTTCTCGTTCACTTTTCCAGTTTTTCGTTAAATTCACTTATTAGGTCTAGGATTATACTTTCAATTTTTGTAGGATAACTTTCTTTTTTTTTTTTGATGTTTCCAATTTTACTTTTTGTTTCTTGTTCACTTTACGTTTTAAGCTTTTCGTTAACTTCACTGATTGTTGTAAGTTTACGATTATACGTACTCGTACTTTCTCTTTTTGTAGGATAATGTGTGTTTTTTTTTTTTGTGTTTTGAGTTTTACTTTTTTGTTCACTTCACTTATCAGATTTAATTACGAAATATAAATATTTTTTCCGATTTTGGACAAATGATTAATGGTTAACGATTAAGGACACACGAGTTTTGAGCTGTCCCTGCTCGGGCGCCAGTAAAAGTCCTTTCGCAGAAGTTCTCTAAATTTTTAATTTTGGTGGGGGCGAAAGCCCCCATTTATTCGGCTTAATACAAGCTATAACTTAAAATTAAACTTAAACTAAAACTTAAAACTAAGGTTGGTTATTCTGGTGAAGGAGAACCGATTTGAGGTAGGAAGTGGTGCGGTGGAAGTCAAAGACGCTAGGGTTTGAATTAATTTTTCGTAGCATGCGGGAGATTGGTTCGTTCGCGCCGTAGGTGGTGTGGTGGGTTGGGAGATAGAAGAGACGAGGGGTACGTAGATTACGAGGGTTAGTGTTGAGGAAAATAGAATTGTGAAGGAACGTGCATTCAACCTGACCTGAAAGAAGTCGATGAATGAAGAGAAAGTCGGCTGCATCTCTGCGTTCCTCAAGGGTGTTTAGGTTAATAAGGTTGAGACGGTTTTGATAGGGGGGCAGAGTAAAAGAGTCATCCCAGGGCAAACCTCGAAGAGCGAATCGAAGAAAACGGCGTTGGATGCTTTCAATTCTCGAGATATGAACGCGATGATATGGGGACCATACTTGACTGGCGTACTCTAGGAGGGGACGAACAAAGGTAATATAGAGGGACCTGGTCACGTATGGGTTGGTGAATTCTTTGGACCATCGTTTTACAAAACCTAGTGCAGAATTGGCTTTAAGGATTATCCCATCCATATGCAAACGGAAGTTGAGCTCCGTTGAGAGATTCAACGGAGGAGATAGGTTGGTTGTGGGGAAGGTAGAGTCGGGGAGGAGATTTGAGCCGCTTATGTGAAAAGGTGATGGATTGGCATTTGGTGATATTAAGTTCCAAACAATTTTTGAGGCACCAGATCGAAAAACTATCAAGGTCTTGTTGAAGAAGGAAGGAGTCATGGGGAGAGGAAATGGTTTTGAAAAATTTGGTATCGTCGGCGTAAAGGGAGACGGACGAGTATTTGATGATCCTATCGAGATCATTTATGGTTAATATAAAGAGAAGGGGACCGAGATGGCTACCTTGAGGAACTCCAGAGGTGGCCAAAAATGGAGCGGAGTGGGCTGACCTAAAACGAACACTGTAAAAACGGTTTTCGAGGTAAGAGGATATCCATTTTAACAGTATGGGTTCAAAGCCGAGGGCAGACAATTTGAAGAGTATTAATCGATGAGAGATTTTATCGAAGGCTTTGCTAAAATCGGTTGCAACTACATCGACTTCGTTGCCGTTCTCTAGGACAGAGATGGTAAAGGATACGAATTCAACGAGATTTCTGGTGGTTGACCTACCCTTTAGGAAGCCGTGTTGTCTAGGGGAAATAAGTGATTTGCATTGGAAACTTAGAGCTTCATACAAAATACTTTCGAGGAGTTTGGGTATATGGGGGAGTTTAGCGATTGGACGATAGTTTGTTATTTCGTTCTTTGATCCCTTTTTGTGGATTGGGGTTATAAAGGAGGTTTTCCAAACCTGAGGAAATTCTCCTTGTGAAAGGGATAGACGAAAGAGATCAAAAAGGGCAAGGGAAAGAGACGAAGAACATTTTTTAAGAAATATGGCAGGGATGCCATCTGGACCGTGTGTAAATTCGTCATTGAGTTGGTGTAATTTATATTCGATATAGGAGGGGTCCAAAATGTGAGAGAGAAGTGGGCCGTTGGAGAAGTTCAGTAGGTAACGAAAATAGGATGGATCTGGTACAAAGGAGTCGTTGGTAAAGGATTGTTTAAAGAAGCTGGCAAATAGGTTGGCAATGGTGAGTGGATCGGTTGATGACTTGTTGTTGAAAGAGAGGGAAGGAGGGTAACCATCGGACTTTCTTTTGTAGTTAACAAATTGGTAAAAGGGTCATTTATAAGGTTGACTTGCGCATTGTTAAGGTAACGCTGGTAAAGGGAATCGTAAAGTTCGGTGAAATGAAGATAAGCACCAAGATAGTTGGAATAGTCGGACTAGGATCTGGTACGCAGGAAAACAGCCCATAACTTGTTTCTCTTGTTTCGTAAGGAACGAAGCTTGCGATTATACCAGGGAGGACTAGTAGATGATGTTTTAAGGCGGGAAAACGGAACGTAAAGGCTGAAAGAATTAAATATTTCTTTATAAAAAATGGATAAGGCATCATTTACGCTTAGGTTGTGAAAGTTAAAGCGGGATCTTCTAAGATAGTCACTGATTTTGTGAAAGTTTGCTTTGTGAAAGTCGTAGGATGAGAGAGTTGTGGGAGGAGTGGACTGGAGAGAAGAGTTATGAAAAAATGAAAGTAGAAGGGGGGGGGGGGGGGGGGGGGGTGGTAGTTGTCGATTGTAGAGAGAGATAGGGGACAAAGCGAGACTGAGGAGTTAATTGAATCTGTTGTGAAAATAAGGTCCAATTGCCTGCCCATATAGTTGGATACACCACTGACTTGGCATAGACTTGAGTCTGTCAAGCGATCTAAGAAGAGACATTCCTTAGCTGAGTTGGCATTTGAAGCGATGAAGAACGATTGATCGTCTGATGGAATCCACTGTAGCTGAGGAAGATTAAAGTCGCCGAAAACAAAGATATCGTCAGTAGAGTCAGACAGGTCAATTAAATAGTCGATCGCATCGACAACAAGTTGGTAAATATCAAAGGGAAGAGAATGCGATTGACGTAGGACAGCATTGGTTTTAGAGCGAAGACCTCTTACATTCTGGTAGTAAAATGTAAGAGGGATGTTGTGGGGTGGAGATGTATGGCGGGATGGTTTAAGTGCTGACGAGGAAGGCACGTTATGGACGAAAAAATTTATCGTGGTCAGCTCGGCTTCGCTGTAGGTGTGAGACTCGTTTAGAGTGAACGTAGTGGCCGAAAGCAGCAAGGTCGTCTGCTACTTTCTGAGGGGACATGCTGAAAATCTCGTGGTACCTGACATAAAGGTTCCTGAGACTGATAGGGTCGGTAGGGAGACCTTCCTGCTGGATGGATACCATGACGCTGGTTTTGGTCTTCCCTTCGTAGAAGACCGAGTCCGATTTGTCGTGTAGATAGGCGAGAAAGAGACGAATGTTTTCATATATCTTTCTCTCTCTAAGCCTAGAGAGTGCATAGCGACTTTCTGTAGTTCCATTGGTTTGCTGGGTTAGTTTAACTGTGGGGGGAAAAAGAGGATAAAATACAATCCGCGTGAACTAGCGGCGCAACTTGGATTCAAAATGAAACACGATTTTAGTAATGCGTTATAAAAAATTCTTTATTCCACCGGGTACTCGATCAGACTGTCTAACAATGTGTCTAATACTCAAAATCTAACCTCGGCACAATTGACTCCAATGGCCTTGGTTCCCACGGGAAAGCTCATGCAGGTTCGCGCATGCAGGTGAAAAATGCATACGGTGGGTCGGACTGGATACTTGAGCCTTATCGTATTTCAGTCAGATAGGTGGCTGCTTACGCGTGTTAACTTGACAGTCAAGAATTCAGTTTGTTTATTAACATCTGATGTCAAATAGATTGAATTCCAATCAATAGACAAACAATCACCAAAAAGACTTTCAACATTTACATTGCAGAAGTCACGACATTGGATAGACTAGTACGAGTTTTTATGAACATGGCAATCATGATACAAAAAGAAGGGGACAGATAACTGACTAAAACACACAAAAATTTTCATCAGTAGCAAGAAACACATCTAATAAAGACGGAACACAGTTAGGTTTAAAGTGGGCAGGATCAGTAACGTTTAGAAAAGATAGCCCAAGAGAGTCCATTGATGTTTTAAGAGATTTGGAAGATGAAATAAGAAGATTTATGTTTAAGTCTCCACAAAAAATAAACTTTGGTGTAAGGTGTGATATTTCTTCCACAATTGGGGAAATAACACGAGAATTTGCGATATGAGGAGGTGTATAAAAAGTTCCGACAATACATTTATTTTCGCCATTAACCTTCCGTCCTCCTACTGGGGTGTGAGATACCCCATCGAAAATTAAAAATTATTCCGTTTCTATTTGCATTTTTTTTACGCACGTCATATGCAAGTAAATTCAGTTCAAAATTTTCGGCAGTGGTATACGGTCGCTTTGAGTAAAAATTTTTGTGTATTTGTACTCCAAACTTTTCATTGGGTATCACACACCCCAGTTTGCAGTTCGTGTGAGTGTTTTGAAATTTTTTAAATATAAATAATATCATTTTTTAATTGTCTTTCTTAGTGAAATATACAAAATTTTGTGAAAAAAACGAAAATCAGTTTTTAAATAAGGAAATTCAAGCTTCACGTTTGTTTAGTCATGAGATAAAAGTTTCTTTTAGAAATCAGTCATATTTTTACAGCGAAAATGGGATTTATATAGGACGAAGAAATCGAAGGGCTTCTGTTGGACGCCGACAGGTTGCTGGAAAGTGATGAAAAATTGGACTTATTCACTGGTGGTGATTCGGACAACGATCCTGATTACCTACAAGAGCAGTCTGATTCGGAGAGTGCTCAGAGCGCAGAAGAGGAAGATGAAGTACCTACTCCTTTTCCACCGAAAAAAAAAACTGGCGGGAATCAAAGGAAAATCGGGCTACAAATGGAGCACAGTCCCACCCGAAAAACGTGGTAGGCATCAGATACGTAATTTAGTAAGCTTGGAACCTACTATTTTCTGAGGAAATTTTGCTGAAAGTGGTGACTCACACAAACGAGCAAATAGTGCGGTTTTAAGTTTATAAGAAAAATCCACAGCCGTACCATGGACCTACAGACATAATTGAATTAAAAGCATTCATTGGATTGCTGTATCTGAGTGGTGTAAAGAAAGCTGCCAAGTTACACATCAACGAATTGTGGCCAGCGAGATTCGGTGTTTCTCTATTCAGAGCAACAATGCTTCAGCACCGATTTGAATTTATTGCCACGTGCTTACGCTTTAATGATAAAACAACTAGAGCTGAGCGTAAAGTGAATGACAAATTTGCGCCCATTCACGAAATCTGGGAAATATTTATTACTAATTGTAAATCGCTGTATACACCATCCGAGTATTGCACAATTGATGAACAATTGATGGACTACAGAGGCAACTGTCCATTCCGCATATATTGTATATGGCGTCGAAACCAGATAAATGCGAGTTGAAATTTGTTATGATGAATGTCTCACGGACATGGTACATGATAAATGCAATTCCCTACGTTGGCAAAGTCGAAGTTGAAGCAAACCAGTCAGTACCTTCATATTATGTAAGACAATTGTCAGAGAGTATCCATGGAACTGGAAGAAACATTACTGTGGACAACTGGTTCTCCTCTGTGCCGCTATTTCAGATGATGTTGACAGAATACAATTTGACGATGTTGGGAACTCTTTGAAAAAACAAAAGGGAAATTCCAGCTGAATTTTTGCCTCTAAAAGAAGAAGGTCATTCAAGATTTGCATTTGATGAAAACAAGACTTTAGTTTCGTTTGCTCCAAAAAAGAAGAAGATAGTTTTACTCCTCTCGACAACCCATTTCACAGATGATGTGGATGAAGCATCAGGTAAGCCACAAATGATTCTGGACTATAACAGTACCAAAGGTGGAACTGATACGTTCGATAAGCTTTGCCATTCATACACAACATTCAGACCTACGCGTCGTTAGCCTATGCGGGTTTTCTGTGGAATGCTGGATCACGGTGAAATAAATGCTGTGGTACTGCACACACTCGTACAACCACTCCAAAAAATTCCCAGTAAAAAGTTTTTGTATAAACTTATTTTTAGCCTTGTTGAGCCACAACTAAGGCGAAGGGTCCAAGTGCCAAGTCTCAGACGAAGCTTAAAACAAATCGTAGAAGGTATTTTAACCAATGAAATGCAAACGGAACCAGTCACGTTAACACAATAACCAACAACCCTGAAAAAATATGTTCGATGCAATATGTGTGACAGGAAGAAAGATAGGAAAATAAAAAAAGCTCGTGCGGCATGTCATCAGCCCATGTGTGAGGAGCATCGGTTGTCACTTTGTGTGGAACGCAAACAAAAGGATTAAAAATTCAAATTTAGTTCTTAACATATTTAAGCATTCCGCTAACCATTGGTTTTAACTTTAAAAGTTCAAAACGTTAAGGAAGAAGAAGAATGTCTTTATGAAAAACTAATATGTTTATTAATTCTTTTTTTTAAGATGTTATTTTTTTTAAAAATAAACATTTTATTTATCCTTAATTTTTAAATTGTTTTTCATGACTTATAATTTTTTTTTATTTTTATCTTAATGATTTTTTTTTTTGCTGCTATAAGAAAAATTAATCACAAATACTTCATTTTGAATTAATAAAAAAAAAATAAAAAATAATTTTAAACAAAACTTATATTTTTGTGCATATTTCTGGTTGAGGTATGACACACCCTAGTGGGAGGAACTTGTTAGAAAAAACAAGTTGGAGGACGGAAGGTTAAGTATTTTAATAAAATAGTAGTTCGAAAATTCGGTGCCATCCGAATATTTAACGTGACTAGATCTGATATATTTTTTAACGTAAATACTCGTAGCAACGCCACCTCCGATTGTGTGAGTTCGATCAGCCCGGTAAGGTTTTTTAAAACCTTTAATAGAAAACAAATTCAAATTAGGATAAAGACAGGTTTCGGTGCACGGCACGCAGATATGTGTGCACTGAATACAGAAGAGATTTTCGTTTGAGCCTTAATGTGTTCCTCTGCAGTTGGTAGTTGCTATTTGTTAAACTGTAGTTGATAAAAAAGCTTTTCTGTGAATCAAAGTCTCGCAACTGTTCGCATTAAGTTTCGTTTTCTACGATTTTCAACAAACTATGGTATGATGGAGGCATCGACAGAGGAACGATTGTTGCGAGAGATTGCTTTTTGCAGTTGTTCGTCAAAAAGCAATTTGTTTTCTCTAACCAATGCACGCAGCCGATTCTCCAGGGCAGACAATTTAGCATCCAGTGATAGCGAAAATGTCTCCATCCACTTCTCCAATTTTTCTTCTATGCAGCTCCACAGTTTATCAGCTAAGCCGGCTGAATTGTGCATAGCAGTATCTCTTGGAGAGTTTACACAGCATTCTTGTTGTACACGACTTGTATTTGCAGGCATAATATATGCATGTATTATGATTAAAACACAAAATTATACCGAAGAAAGGAAAGAACGTACTCTGACTGATTGAAATGAGAGCCGAGAGATGTGCTTGGTTTTGGGCAGTTAAACTGCGATTTATCTTTTAGAATTTGGATTTAATAGGACGACAAAATAAACACGTCTAGTAACTTTGCATACTCAACTAAAGAACTTGAAGGTGGTTCAATTTCTCTAAGAGATCTGCGAAAAAACTATCGTTCCATCGTTCATACGCAAGTATAATAAGTTGGAGTTTTCGCCGAAAAATTAAACGCAGAGTAACTCAATGTCGCAACTGTCACATGTTCAGCCATGTTGAGCGTAATTGCCGCGTAAAAACATATTGTGCGACCTGCACAGGTTCCTATATGACTTCCAGTTGTAATAATTCATCTGCATAGAAATATGCCAACTGCAATGAGAGCCACAAAGCTATCGATATTCCATCAGCCGTTCCAAGTACTAGGAGATGAAAGCGAACGCAAAACATGCAAAACGAAAGAGGAATCCTAATTCTCGCGCAGCTTCTTCAAATCTAATTCCTGCCCCCACTGCTGAAAAACAAGTTTCGTTTGCTTCTTTGACGGATTTTCCCCCGCTTCCACTACGTCATCATGCTGTAACGGCTATGCAGAGTAACACTGCATGCACAACTACATAGCCCTCAAACGCCTGTGTAAGCCAGACTCAAACAAGTTCGGTCGTAACTAACACCAACGAGATGCAAGCCGGTAGCAACTCCACGCTTTTCACTTTTGAAGAGCTTAATTCATTAGCTATGAAAATGATAACAAAATTATCTGTATGTAGAACAAAAACAACAAAAGTTGAACAATTTGAAGTCATCACACATTTAGCTACTAAGTTTTTGTCTTTTAATTGTAAATAATATTGCAGATAGTAATATAAAAATAATAACATGGAATGCTAGAAGTTAACGCATAGAATAGAAAAAAGATTGAATTCCTAAAAAATATTGAAATAGCTTTAGTAACTGAAACTTGGCCTAAGCATGATGATAATCTCTCCATATTTGAATTTAAGTGCTATCCAGTAGATAGATTCGATGGAAGAGGTGGAGGAGTTGCAACATTTATATAAAGAACAATTCAACATTCGCTCTTACAAATTATCCAAACACGTTTAGTAGAAAATGTAGGCATAGAGGTATAACTAGAAAATCACCAAATAATTAAAACCTACTGCGTTTAACTCGCTGGTGCTCGTAAGTCTGTTGAAAATAAACATTTGTTCAAAAAGAATCTTTTCTGTGTAAATGGTAATTTTCTGGCAGGCGGTGATCTCAACAGTAGACACAGGGAATCGGGCTATACTAGAGCCAATGTTTTAGGGAATTTACTCTCGGACCTTCTGAATCACTTCCAATATCAATTTTGTATCCTCTATGTCCTACATACATATGTTCCAGCTGGTTTTCATGGCCGTCCTTCTGTCTTCGATGTTTTTATTTCAAATAGTCCTAGTTTTATTACACAACCAATATCATTAAACGAGCTATGCTCTGACCCCAATCCAATCTTGTGCAAACTTCTTTGGTAAGGTAAGGCAAATGTACAGTACTTCCAAGACCTAAAAAATCCAAACTTTAAACGATACCGTGCAATTATTATAGTATAGTAAAAGAAGAGTTCAAGAAAACTATGCGAACGTTGAAAATATAACTACTAAAAAAGAAGTAGATGCTATATGTAGTAACTGACTTCAATGATTTAATCCTTGAAGCCGTAGCTTCAATACCAAAAGTTCAAATAAATAAACTTTACAAAAAGCTTTCCCTCATTTAGCAAAATTAATTAAACTGAGAAATACGCAAAGAAGAAATTGGCAGTTGGTATATCGAGATAATGTGCGGCACCTAACCGTTGATCTCGAAACATTTAGCTCAATAACGCCATGAGGGATGGAATAAAAAACTTAATTCTGTAGATAAGAACGCTAAACCATTTTCGAATGTAGTTAGAATAATTAAAAATAAAAACAACCAATTACCTGAACTTCAAAATGGATCTAATTTCTATTACATACTATAGATGATGAAAAACCAGACGCCCTTGCGGTTACTTCTTTAAGAAATCACTGTGTATCAGCAAGCCTAGGCGATCCAGCATCAAATGCATGGGTTAGTGTAACAATGCAGGATTTCAACACCCTAATTCCTGTTACCCCTTTAGATGCACTTCTTACAGAAGACGAAGTAAAATTATATATCGATGGTTTAAATATAAGAAAGTCCGGCGGGTTCGATCTTATAAAAAGTTTGTATCTCAAGCATTTGCCCATAGCTGAAGTGAAATTTTTAACAGACATTCTAAATGCATGTCTGAAAATTCAATACTTCCCCAATACTTGGAAAATAGCCAAGGTGGTTCCAATTCTTAAAATTGGGAAACCCCCTGTGAGCCCCGAAAGCTACCACATAGGCCGAAAAGTTTGCTTAGCAGTGTAAGTAAAATATTTGGAAAAATTTTCATAGAAAAAATATTAAATATACAATAGATACAGAATGTAGCATATATCCTGACGTGCAGTTCGGTTTTAAACTTCAGCATGGTACATACGAAGTGCTTCAAATTTGTAGTTCTGTAAAAAAAAAAACCGCCAATAAGGAAAATCAACGATGATGCTTTTGGACATCGAAAAAGCATTCGATTCCGTTTCGCATGATGGTCTCTTATATTAAATGATTATGTACATCAGTTTTTTGTCAGGTCGTTCTTTTAAAGTTCAAATCAATGATATGTGTTGAGTCAGCTGTGCCACAAGGTTCTGTTCTTGGTCCAGTTTTGTACAATTTGTCTATGTCTGATTTTCCAAATTTAACCAAATGTGAAGCTGCAATGTTTGCAGATGCCAATGCATTACTCTCATCAGATGAATTTGCTCTCACTATTGGGACTAATCTTCGCAATGCAATGGTAGTAATAGAACACCATTACAATAGGTGGAAAATTAAGTTGGACGGCGACGAAATGTAAGCTATCTGTTTTACCCGACGAAGAAAACCTTAGGTATGTATGTATCTTAGCAGCAAACTTACACTTCAATAGCATATTTCGAGAACCCTACAAAAGGTCAATATAGCAATAAGGATATATCCTTTTATAAATAGGAAATCTGCCCTGTCTAAGAAAAACAACGTGATCATACAGAAGGTAGATAGGTAAGAGTGGCTGTTGGAAATACCAACCCAATAGACAATGGGCCAATATGTGATGTCACGTGGATCTATGATCGTCCTACTGATGGAAGCAGTTTGAGATTCTGACGAAGCGTAGGAGATTCTTTACGCCTATATTTTTTAGATCGTTTAGGTCGTTGTAGAAGAAAGCTCCTAAGTGAAGTTTTCTTTTCTGGGAGAGAGCTGGATATGTACAGAGTAGGTGGAGGATTGTCTTCTCCTCCTCCTCCTCCTCCTCCTCCTCCTCCTCCTCCTCCTGCTCCTCCTCCTCCTAAAGTCTGTTCTTTTATAGGCATGCATCCAGCAGCGATTGATAAACCTATGCTATCCTTTTCAAGTAGAATAGGTAGAGTGGTTCCAATTTTGGTGAGTTGATGCTTTACAGTTCCCTGGGATGTCTCTGTGGCCCGGCACACAATAAAGGTGAAGGTTGAACTGCTCTGCCATCTCCATCTAAGAGATGATCGGCATTCAAGGGCGGTTTTAGAATTTAGTGAGACCGAGTCCAGGGATTTGATAGCGGACTGACCATCCGAAAAGATGCGGATATCCTTTGCAGATATCACGTTTTTCTTCAGCCAGGACAGAGCTTCTTTAATCGCCAAAATTGCCGCCTGGAACACGCTGCAGTGATTTGGAGGACGGAAAGAAAAGCTTAGATTTTGCGTATCTGAGAAAACGCCGCCGCCAACTCGGCTATCGGTTTTAGATCCAACTGATCAGGGATGGATTGACTAGTCCTCCATGAAAGCATCTTCCTCCCAGAAGGATCTAGAGGGGAAGTTTACATAGAAGTTTTTCTCAAACCAAAGTTCAGGTGTGGTGTAATCGATATTCTCTGTGAGGATTCAAAAATCTATTAAGAATACTGGCGTGGCCAAATGAATTATTTGTCCACTGTTTAGTCGCTTTGCAGCTATTCGCCTGCGGAAAATATCGAGGGGTGTCAAATGAAACAGAATGTCTAATGCCGCAGAGGGCATCTATCTACATATCTATCTAAAGACAAATTTTCAAAATAAGATTCTAGTGTCAGTTAATGATAATAACAGTACTGAGCATAAGTGTTAAACAATTGTCAAAAACTACGAACAGTTCGATTTGGAAGACAGATTTGACAAAAACAAAAAACACACTTAACACTCAGAATTTAAAAGCAGCAAGAAAACACCATTCTGTCATAATTTACAATAAATGGAAACTTAGCAACTAATTCGCTGAATTAGAAAAAAAATCCGTAGTATCCAGCCGGCCGGAGAAACTTTTTTGTTAACAGTTCAGAACCAATCACATAACACCGAAAGGCTTTTATAACATATTGGTATATCAACTTAAAAGCAATATATTTCAAAAAATCTCTATCTTTTTTTTATCTCTTTAATTTCAGGACCGTACGTGGGTTTTATTTAAATCTTGGACGTTTTTCGCCTATATTAGCAAAACCCGTGACTGCACCTATTCGTTCCGGTGGATAGCCTTCGTATCCCGTAAAACTCACTTTGTAAGTTCCAGGTGGAAAAACTAGAATTACGGATGATCCATTTACGTAAGCATTCATGTATTCCACGTGACCCTAGAAATATTTAATTAAATAATTTATTGGAAACATATACATATATACGAGTATATGTAAATAAAAAGGAAAACATTTTACCACTAAAGGACAGGTGATTTTCTCAATATTCACAAACTGTTTAATAAATTTAAGAAGAATTCTTGAATAGAAATCGATTCCTTTTCCTTGGAGCATATCACATACGTTTTTCCTTACATTTATCAGATATGGAATGTACTGGGTTTCAAGGCGAAAAGCCTGCACATGCACCTGTTTTCAAAATTCACAAAAAGTTTGTATTGATCAAAAGATTAAGATAATTATCTTAAAGCATCTTTACCGAAAAATTTCTTAAAGGCTGTACAAGGTCTACACTAATATTTGCGATGGTACTCTCCCAGCTTATGGCTTTCAATTTGCAAGAAACGTTAGCTACCCAATTCGGTTCGAAATCGCATTTTATATTTTTCGATTTAATATACAGTTCGGGGAGCTAGGAAAGTTTTTATATTTAAAATTAAGATGTTCTCTTTTTTGTATTTTAAAATATTTTCCACTTACCAGACGTGGCCTTTTTTGCCAGGATAGTAAAGGGTGCAAAATTATGAATACAAAAACTAAAAACATTTGATAAAAAGCACCCTTGCACACTAGCATAGCGAACTTTTGCAATACTCAGGTTTATGTTACGCTACGGTAACTAACAGTTTATTGTACCATAAACCACAATTATATACAACAATTTGGAAACCATCAGATTGCTGATATTCAAATTGAGCAATTAGTTTGGATCGACTAGTCCTATTAAGATTGATATATTCTATTATATCATTAATTAAAAATATGAATACTAGCAACATGTTATAACAAGCACAGTTGTACATTTATATTGCAAACTGATCAACTACATGTTTTTTGGGTTCACGCAGAGGCCCATACGCAGACATGTTACGCTACGTTGACTGACAATTTATTGTACCATAAACCAGAGTTGTTTACTAAAAATTTCAAAATTTTATCAGATAGCTTCTATTCAAATTACGCGATTAGTTTTGGATTGGCCAATCTAATTTGGATTGGTATATCATCTAAGAAAATTACTGAAAAATGAGACAATTGTTTTGCCGTAGACGCTTGAATAAGGTGTATTACGAATATATAGCATCAATTTTTTTTTGGGTTTTTTAAGAATGTAGGGGACGTGATTGAATAGCATGAGAGATGCCTCAGTAAGTATTTGAACCTCATAAGGGGTATTTTTTTTAAGAGCGTAAGATTTTAAGTTGAAACAAAAAACACACTAGTTGAGCAACCTGACAAAACTTATTTTATTCGATAGATAACCTAATGGCATTAATGGTGATATGTCCTTGTCCACATAGATCGCTCACAGAAAACAGTAGTGCAGTGGCGTAGGTAGCGCTGCAGACAGGGGTAGACCTGGGTCTCTACCAAAAAACGTTTCCAGCTAACTCGATCTGCTAGCAAGCTGCCTCCAGTTTCGCACGCTAAGTTGGTAGAGGTCCCCGTCCACGTGCATGCGTACATCCTCCACCTGAGTCGCGGTCTTCGCCTACGGCGCTGGCTGTCGGAGTGGATTCGTAAACTTTTCGGAGCGGATCATTGGTGTCCATCCGTTTTACATGACCCAGCGACCTCAGTAGTTGGACCTCTATTGTCGTGGGTAAGTCGCTGTGCAGACCGTGCTGTTTGTCTCCTCTTCACCCAAAGTATTTTCCTCTCATCCATGTTTGATAAAGTCCATGCCTCTGAGGGTTATCAGCCAACCCTTCCTTTAGTAACTAGCCACATGGGCAATAGTACATTCGGCGTAAAATCCCAGACTATACAAATTTATTTGTATCGATCCTTGACTTTATTAACCGGCCAATTTTGCGCATCCTTAGATAAAGAGAAAAAAGGAAAAACATTCAAAATTCCGAAACGCGATAGATCACCGAAAGCCGAGGGCATTTCTAATCCCTCGGTTAAAAAACCTCGTAATATGAGAAAAAATTCGGGAAAAAGAGACTTGAGGCATAATTACTGGAGTCCCTTGCAGTGTTTAGCTAGTGGTGAAATGGATGACGCAATAATCTCGCCGACTGCTAACAAAAACGTGTGTGTTCCTCCAATCAAATTATTACAAAAACGAGTGAATTTGTGCATAATCTGATGAAATCGTTAAATATCTCCACAATTTTATTAAAAAAAATTTCTATCGGTATAAAAATTCTTCACGAAACTGTGGAATCATATAACTCGGTTCTACGTTCTCTTAAAGAAAAAAATTGTCAATTTTTTACACACGATGGAAAGAATGGGAAAGCGTTCAAGGTTGTTTTGTTTGGACTCGACAATATGGAAGTTGATTTGTTTAAAAGCGAATTGATTGAACGCGGACTAAAGTGCATCGAAATCAAAAAAAATTATAAAGGACTACGAGAGGTACATAGACACGTTCTATCTTATTCCTCTAGAAAATGGTTCGGTGAAATTAAGCAACCTAAAAAATAATTTCCGATCAGTTTTTCACACGCAAGTCAGTTGGAGCTTTCAAAGAAAAATGAAAGGGAAACCGACGCAGTGCCACAAACTCAGTTTGTGGATAATATACGTATAGAGGTAGAGCTGCAAAACGGCCAGGCAATTAAAATTTTTTTGTGTATTCTTTCCAGGCAAGGTATCTACAAATGCAAACCAAGTAATACTCAGGTCAGATTTAAGAAAACTTTTCACTATGATTGGTGAGTTTCTAATTGGCGGTGATCTGAATTGTAGGCATAGAGTTTGGAGTTGCACAAGAGCAAATTCTTGGGGCAACGTTTTATCTAGTCTGTCTGCAATATTGCCAATTTGTGTTTTGTTTTCGTCTAGTCCTACGTATTTTCCAGCTGGTTCTCGTGGTTTTCCATCTATTTTGACCTGTTTATAACTAATATATCTAGTCAAATTTCTCAACCTATATCGATTCATGATCTGTCATCCGATCACAGGGCTCCCGCCCAATTACCATGACTTCGCCCATCAATAACGTTTTATAATAAAAAGCGGGGGCAGAGCATATTACTGGTCTTATCGTAAACATCTTCAAATGACGCCTCTGAAGGTTGTTACGATTTGACCAGTTACAAGTTGCCGGTCATAGGTCTTGTTGGCGGCAAGACCACAGGTAGTCCCTACCACTAGTTAAATCACGGTACCATTTGAGTCAGGAACCCCCCGGATTTCGGTCCGGGCCTGACTTGTTGAGGTCCCCTTGTGGGAGCGTCGTGGTGGCTATGGTTTAAACCCAAATCGCGGGAAGGGTCTTCCTCGGTTTGACCCATTGTAGAGTAGCAAATAAGTACTGGGTGCTGTGACCCTAAGAGCAGTAAGAGGTTTTAGATCGGCCTCGACTCATACCAAGGGTGGAACTTGTGCCTCCAACACAGTTCCGAATTGGTATCAAAGTATTGGCGGAGAGCGATGGCAAGGCGTATCCTTGCTCCCATGGATGTATGGACATCGCTTAAACATAAGTCTACATGACAGGTGGTTTACGTTAAAAACCAGAGACTAATGTCATCAGATCACAATTCAGTTATTTGTCGAATTCCTAGATCTGGTGAGAAAAAAGTGCAATATTTTCTAGATATGAAAAACGCAGATTGCTCAAATTTTCAGGACAAACTGAAAACAAAACTTTCAAATTTACCAACTACGCTAGAAAGTATATCTACAATAGAAGATGTTGATAACATTGTCAGTATGTTTTCTGAACATGTATTAAACTCTGCGTACCGCAGTATCCCAAAAAAAGAAAGAAGACATAATTGTATTGAACTTCCAAATCACGTCATTGAACTTATTAAATTAAGAAATGAACATAGAAGAAACTGGAAAAGGTATAGGCAGACAATTTCTCACGCCATGGTTAAGTATTCTAACAAGTTAATCGCGAAGTTAATACAAAATAAACGAAATGAAATCTGGAATACTAAGTTGAATTCCCTTGACAAGGCTTCCAAACCTTTTTGGAATACTACATATATTATCAGGATTGTCAAAAGCAAAAATAAACAAATTCCAATTCTTAGCGATAATTGAAATACATACTACACGGATAATGGCAAAGCTAACTTATTCAGCCAAACTTTTGCCAAAAATTACGCTGTTTCGAATAATTTAGGAGATGTGGATGCAATTAAATTAGTAAGCGATTCCTTGCAGGTATTTAATCTTATAGATGTTGAAACTCCACACAAACAACAAAGTACTAGGTACATAAAAAAACTTACTGACTAGGGAAACACCTGGCCTGGACAATATCAAAAATTGTTATCTGCAACATCTACCTCAGATTTAAATTTTATATTTGATATTGATAATAAATGTATGCCTCAAAATCCAATTCTTTCCTACCAAACAGTAGGAAAGCTGAAGCGGTTCCGATTCAGAAAGCAGGAAAACCAACCGACTGCCGGGAAAGCTACAGGCCAATTAGCCTGCTTAGTAGCCTGGGCAAGTTTTTCGAAAAAGTTACCAAGGACAAGCTGCTAAGTGTAACTGATGCACACAAATTAATTCCAAAAGAACAATTTGGGTTTAGACGATTTCACAGTACCAGCCATCAAGTACTTCGAATCACCAATCTTATTAGGAAAAATCGACGTGCAGGAAAGTTGACGGGCATGCTACTCCTCGACATAGAAAAATCATTTGACTGCGTCTGGCACAATGGGCTTGTATTCAAAATGCTTAACTTTAACTTTCCTCCCTTTTCGTGAAAAGTTATTCAAAGTTTCTTGTCAAATCGTAATTTTAAAGTGTTTGTGAATAATAACATAGCTCGTCTAGTTTGTTAGGTATGCCTGCTGGTGTCCCCCAAGGCTCTGTCCTAGGAACTCCTATATAATTTATATACATTCGACTTTGGAGGTCTACCAGGATGTGAATTTTGCAACATATGCTGATGACACAGCAATACTTTCGTCGCATATGTTCGGTCTAAACATTGAGACGAATCTTAAATATGCGGCCGAAGTATTCAGTGATTATTGCAAAAAATGGAAATTCAAATTGAATGTGGAAAAAATACAAGCTATCTTTTTCTCTAGAAAAAGAAGACATTGTTTCCTCCCATTTGAACGAATCATGGTCATTAGGCAGCCAATAGCGTGGGAAAAAATAATTAGATACCTGGGTATACCATAAATCTTAATAAAAGATTGATATTTCAGGAGCATATAAGCAAAACTTTTCCCGAAATTAGCATTGCTATAAAAATGTTATACCCATTTATAAACAGAAAGTCTCTCTTATCCAACCAAAATAAAATAATAATACATAAAGTCAATTTTTAAGCACTCTTGCTTTATGGTTGTCCTGTGTGGGGAAGATGTGCCAAGTGTCATATTAAAAAATTACAAAATCAGCAAAATAAACTGTTGAAAATGATGCTAAACTTACCTTGGTACTATTCTACCTCTAAATTGCATCGACATGCTAATGTTGAATTGGTCTCTAACAGAATAGAAAGGCTAACTAACTCTTTTCTTATGAGATGTAGTATACCTGGAAATCCCCCCCTTAATGAGTTAAATGCCACTTAGCTTAAGTTGAAATACAAAAAAAAAAAAAAAAAAAAAATAGTTAATGTGTAAATATATAGCTCTGTATTTATTTATTTATTTTCCTCTTTCTTGTTAACTTGCTTATCTATATTTATTACATTTTGTTTTTTATTTATTTATTTATTTATTTATTTATTACTTATTTATTATTATTATTTGTTTATTTGTTTATTTATTTATTTTTTTCTTTTCTTAAGAGGGTTTTTAATTGTTATTTTCTCTTTAAAAATACTCAAAAATATTTTGTATTTTGTGAACAATGTTGTAAAGTTATTTCTCAGTTGAAAGATATATTAAATATCATATCTCTGTGTGTAAATTGTGTGGTGACAAACCTTGTACAAATTTTACAAGCGAAATAAATATCTATCTATCTATTTAAAATAATAATTCGATGGTTTTACAGGTAGTATGACATGTAGCACCATCACGTCTAGGGCTGCCTGCTATTTAGAGCAGACAGTCGCTAGACGCGATCCAAGAAACTATACAGCAACATCATCCGCGTATGTTTGTGCGTCGACGTTAGAGCTATTAAGTGCAAGTGAGTGAGTCGACCAATATGCACCATAGCAGTGGAGACAGAACGCCGCCTTGCGGGCAAACCCTGTTTACCCCCACCACCACATATTGGCTGTCGCCAGCTTCCGCAACCAATATCGTATTCACCAGCATTGCTTTTATCCACAAAACTAGTGATTCATCTACGCCGTGTTGTCCGGCCGAGTTACACATGCCGTCAAAAGTTGCACTGTCGAAAGCACCCTTAGCGTCGATGAAAATGTCCAAAGCGTGTAGTTCACATTCAATTCTGCCTACTAGATTCTGAAGAGCACTCTCGCAGGATCTTCCTCGTTGATAGGCGTATTGCATCGCCGACAGAGGATACTTTCGCAAGGCGGTTTTGCGCACATGGATCTCGACTATTCTCTCGATGCTTTTCAGCATGGAGGAAGTCAAACTTATTGGTCTGAAACTCTTGGCGAGCGAGGTTCGCTTGAGTGGATGTTTCAAGTTTCTGCAGCTCATCTAAAAGTTGTGACTTGTATAGAACGTAGACTTCTTTTGCCTCATCATATGTACAATCTAATTGCTCCAAAGCTTCCTTCTCACTATAAATTCCCTCATATCTTTTTTCAATATTCGATGAATTAATTTCTAAAAGATCGAGGTGCGTGCTAAGGTAATTTTTCGTACGGCGAGTAGGGCTTACGGTCTTTTTAAAATTTTCAAAGTTTTTTGAGACTTGGTTGCAGGTTTTTATAAATAATTTTGATACACCCATTTATTTTA
Organism: Volucella zonaria; assembly: GCA_963966105.1. Classification (NCBI taxonomy): domain Eukaryota; kingdom Metazoa; phylum Arthropoda; class Insecta; order Diptera; family Syrphidae; genus Volucella; species Volucella zonaria. The sequence continues at coordinate 66,879,449 of OZ014532.1, read as the reverse complement.
ATAATTGATTTATTAATTAATTTAATTAAGTACTATTATATATGTGTATATCTAAGCATGTGCATATAAGTAACGAGCAAATTGTACTCACTTTGAATTTTATCTTCTAAATTATTGTGATTTCCTGGATTTCCTTCTGTGAAAGCTCTGCTTTAGAATTCTTTTGTTGAGTCCCACTCCTTGAATTTCTCCCCGTTCAGCTCTGATTCCTCTGATATCCTCTGATTCCTCTGATATCCTCTGATTCCTCTGATTAGTAGCAATTTGTGTTATTGTCTTTTGAGATTAAGGGGCCACGCACTGATTGATTTATTTAATTTAAAACTGCAAAATGGTTTTTACAAATTTAGCACCACAAACTGTATGCTGATTATTTTTTTTTTCTATGGCTCAGAAGGACCAAAATGTAAGCCGTTAATTCGGTAAAATTAAATGAAAGTTGTAATGAAAAAAACTGTGTAAAACTGTGTTAAAAATACTGTATGAATAAAACAACCGCCTTTTTCAACGTTATAAAATAGAGTTTTTTTTTTATTCTTGAACATTTTCCTATTTATACAATTGACGTTTGGTTATGCTATTTATTGCATGATATATTTTATTGATATGTTCTAATAAGTTTTGTCTACCTTAATATTTTTAGTACGCGTTTTTGTTTGTTTGCATGTCGAGTATTGAGCAAATAATTTATTATTATAAATTTCAAATAATATAACAATTATATTAATAATAATATGAAAGTGCTGCAACACACTGTATTGCAGTGGATCGCGTGCCTATCTAAACTAAGTCTTTTAACAAAAAAATTATTGCCTATAGCCGACTTACATAGCTCTATTGTGTCTTTCAATTCGATTTTGTATGAGTTGATTGGAGGTACTCTCTGTGGACTTTTTGCTGTTGTTGCGAGAAGCGGAAACTTCCGTTCTTCCTGGTTCAGTTAAGTCCCAACAGCAAACTGGATGGTCTAAGGATTATCAAAATCCTAGACTACCAGGTTGTACACTGGGAAAAATTAAAGAGGAGCGAAAAAATTTTATAATGTGTAAAAAACATTTTGCAATGTGTTCGCTGCTAAAGGTTCGGGCACGCCGCGTCGAACTGCGAAATGCAGCCTCGATGCGTGAAGTGTGGAAAGAACCACAAGTCAGGGGTATGCGCTCTAGGTAAGGACCGAGCGTCAGAGAAAATCCAACTTTCTTGTGCGTTATGTAGGAACACGGGGCACACCGAAACTATCGAGGTTGTCCCAAATTCCAATACATGAAAAGAGTAAATCTGGCTCGGCAGCGGAAAGTGGAAGTTAAACGTCCACTCGTGCAGGGACAAACACCAGCCGTTACTCCCCACGTTACCTACTCCCAAATGGCGGCAGGTAGGGGAACCACGGTACAACAAGCAAAGGTAGCTTCCCAGGCCCCAGCGCCTAGAGCACCGGAACCTGCAACTGACATGGTAACTATCTTGCTCTCTATTCAGAGACAGTTGGCTCAGCTTCAACGTCAAATACAAGAACAGGCTACACGGGTAGATCAAATATACACGCTACTGCCGGGCCTAACGCACCTCCAGTCGTAATGGGTAAGTACATGGCGGAGCAAACTCTGAAGGCCCTTGCAGTGGATGTTAATTCACTGATTAGGTTCGAAAGAAGAGCCGCATTGTCTAAGTTGATTAAAGACCAATCACCTGATGTGCTTTTGGTTAGCGAAACTAAGCTTACCAAAAGACGCAAAATGAGGCACAGAAGATATAAAATATTTCCAAGAAACCGACCCAACTCAATTCAAGGAGGAGCCGTTGCGATCTTTGTTAGAAAAGGACTACGTTCCAAAAGAATATACAGTCGTGTAGTACGAGTACGTAGGTTCCAGGTGCTGGAAACATGCGTCATGTACATCCCTCTCCGTAGTGGAAAGCGGTTATACATAGTGTCTGTTTATGCACCTAAAGCTACTCAATCCACCTTATTCATCTCAGACCTCGAGACACTTTTTCGATTCCTAAGACTGGAATTGGAGGAGAATTACTTTATAATCGGCGGCGATTTCAACGCCAAACATAGAGATTGGGGAAGTAATACACCAAATACTAGAGGGAACCTGCTATGCAATTGGTGGGGTCAGAACAGTATAATGTATCGACTAGGCCTTAGGGCGATGGATAGTCCGTCGTTTTCCAGACACGGTTCCTATTAGGACCTCTTGCTGTTCGACACACGAATACACCTGGCACGTACTAACCAACATACCATAAACTGTGTACGCACTTTTGTGTATGATAGTGACCATTGTGATCTCAGCATCGAAATAACTATTCCCAACGAGATTGCGGAATTGGATTTTTTTTTTAAATTTACGCGCGTCTAAGGGGTTATGAATACCCTTATACTGTTACCAAGACGCGAGCAGAAAGATAGAAGGAGGAGAAAGGAAAGTTTGTGATGTAGTGGTTTGAAACTCAGGTGTGTTTGGTTTCTCCAGGGGTGGAAGTCCGAATAGGACGGAGAGATTTTTCTTCTCTCGGAATGTGAAGTTGTGAATTTTAACGGTTGTTTTGTGCTTGAAAACCCTACATGAGGCATTCCTACAGTTAGAGTAGAGTGCGTTGGACACACTTCACCAGAACACTGACGAGAGCAATCTCCTCGAATTCGATCTACCCATCGTCCAAAAGAAATCTGTCAAACGAGGAGATTGACAGGTATCTAAAACTCCTCCTACCTCGGTATCAACACATAAACAATGAAGGTTTATTCCGCAACGCAACTATTGACGCACTGCACCGACATAAAAGTAGACTGCTGTCAAGACTAAAAACCTTCTACAGACAGTTTACTGACAGACATAACCCGGAGATCGTGACACTGAAGCCGTCGATCAAAAACCTCCAGATATTAATAAAGGAAAATTACAGAACCCCTTTAAGTTTGTATTGGAACAATAAAATTCGGGATGTAAACACCAGCAACACGAACATGTTCCCGCAAATAAATAAAGTATTTCGGAGAAATAATCAAAACGACCTTCCATGTCTTAAAATTGCCCGAACGACGAACAACGAACAAATACTTGTAGTAGCAGGCATAGGTCCGAATGAGGCCGTTGATAATGACAACTTCTTTGTGATCGAGGACCCGCAGGAGAAGGTAGAGGCTATAGGAGCGACTTTCCAAGAAGTGTACAAGGCGAATGGCATCATTGGCCCGAACCACGACCTGGAAAATCGAGTCCTTTTGCACAATTCCTACCTTCGAAATGAAATAGTGAACTGGCGATTCGAGAGCTCGGGTTTCACCCAGTTCAGTGGCGAGAATATGGCAAATAATGTACTAGGGTACTACCCCCGTTCATTTCGATGGAAGAGCTCCAAACGATCTTCGAATCACTTAGAAGTAAGAAATCTGTGGGAACCGATGATATACCGAACATTGTACTTCGACATCACCCACTAGAAGCGGTGGACATTTATACCACCCTGTTTAATAATGCAATGAATAATACCCATTATCCAGCGCATTGGAAAACTGCGGTGGTACACCCCATCCCTAAAAGGGATAAAGACACATCCAATCCGGCGAATCTCCGGTCGATCAGTCTCCTTCCAAGCATCAGTAAGGTTTTCGAGAAGATGATCAATAGAGTCCTGACTAAGTGGGTTGAGGACAAACGTACAGTTCTGTATAATCAATTCGGTTTCAAGGCGGGGTTGGATATCATTCACGCTGCGTCTAAACTGGTTTCTGATATCCAATGGAACAAAGGCAAGAAACAGTGCACTGGTGCCTGCCTGATTGACTTGGAAAAGGCCTTCGATACCGTATGGTTAGAGGGACTCTTCTTCAAGCTGGACAGGTTGGGCATTAATAAACCACTGCTGTATATTCTCTTTGATATGCTCCTCAGCAGACAGTTCATCGTAAAGAATGGCGATGTGACATCTGTTGGAACATTTAACATTAAAAACGGTCTGCAACAAGGTGCGGTAAATTCGCCGATCCTATTCAACATTTACACAAGCGATCTGATATTTGACTGTTTTAGTTTGTGAAAATATAATTTTACACAAGTGTTTTGCAAAAATTAATTTAAAATATTGGTAATAGCAACAAACAAAACAATAAACAAAATTAGTGCTTTATAAGCCCCAACGGAGGATTGACCAATTATTTTTTGAAAAAATATGGGTGTGACTGGACAATTTCGCTTATATTTAATATATTACTAACGCAACATTTTCAAATTTATTGCTCAGTTTTTGCATCAAAAAATTTCCGAGAAAAAAAAATCGATGTAAACACAACCTTTCACAAATATCACGTTGTAATGCTAAAATTTGGGGGGATTGTGGTGAATGTGAAAGAAAGCAGCATAGTACATAGTACGAGTAGGTAGATGGACACAACGAACTGAGTATAAGTCCACCGCTAGAAAGAAACTTTTAGTCAGCGAAGCAAATAAAAAAAGGAAAAGACTTTGCTGACGAATACAAAAACAAAGGATTTGACTTCTAGGACTTTTTCAGAAGAGTCAAAATTTAACATTTATGGATCGAATAGGTCTTCGAAAGCTTGAAGGCAACCAAATGAGGCTTGGAGTCCAAAAACACTATGAAAAAAGTAAAGCACGGGGATGGTGGTTGTGTGATATGGGGCCAAATGTCCTTTTTTGGGATCGGTAATTTAGTCATAGTCATTGAGATCATGACAAAAGAAGTATACTAAAACGTTTAGTAGGAAAATTTACTTCAAAGTACATAAACAATGCTTATCCCTCACTTGTTAGTAACACCACCACAACGCCCCGATCTTAACCAGCTCTCTTGGGAACGTCTTTGGAATCATTTAAAGAAGAGCTTACGACAACATGTCATTACATCAAAGCCTGAGTTAAAAGCCTTATTTTTAGAGGAATTATAAGATTGAATATGTGAATATCTGGAAAAGTTGACGTATTCCGTGCCAGCCCGCCTTAAAGATATTAAAAGCATTAAAGGATACACACCAAAGTAGTAGCTAAGTCTTTTTTTTCGCAAAGTTAAAGTATAAACTAACACTTTTCATTAAGGGCATCAATACTTTAGCTGTGCTCATTTCACATGCAGCGGAACATTTTTATTTCTATATTTTTTTTTTTGCCTCTAAGAAAGTACAAACAAACATTTATTACTTGCAAATAAACAGATCTGTTGAAAACAATTAGAAACATAGTTCCCTTCGACAAAACCAAATTAAGTTGGGATATCAAGAGTTTTGCTTCACAGTGTACGTTGACTAATCTGGGAATTTTTTTTAAACAAATGAACAACTACTCGTAAAATACCACTCCTTTTGTACTTTACATATAATGTGCGAAAAAAAAACATTCTCGAAATATTTTGGAAAAACCTTACATTAAATTAGAAAAACAAATATTTTCCCAAAAAATCTAAAAAATAATCAAAAATGTTAATTCTACTTATCAGTATTATTTAATTAATTTATTTACTTAACACTTGTCAAACTAAAAGAACAGCGGGGAAATTGATTTTAAAAGTGCCATTAATTTACAATCCTTTTCATTGATGTCCAAGGTCCAGAGTTTATGCCTAAACATGCAAAATGCTTATACAGTTGACTTTCAATTCAAGCTTAAGCTTGATTTCAGAATTGTAATAGTTTCCATTCATTTATATCTTAAAATGAAACGTTCAAAATATGATTCTTAGGTCCTATTTTAATTCTATTATGAAACTATCCCATTTTGTGCACTTGAAACAAAAAAATAGAGGTTTTTTCATATATTCTATTATCTTCACTTTTTTACCACCTTAAATTAAATATTCACCAGCGTAAAATATTTTTCCTTTTATTTTTGCGTTTATTATACATATATACATATCTAGTGAACATTACGTGAAATTTTTTGTCATTTTAGCTATTCTGACTGCTTATAAAAATGGAGAATGTGCTGGTGATTCACTTACAGTGAGTCTGTGCGAAAGTTAAGGTTTTGCAAAAGTATTAGTAGAGTTTGATATCTAGGTATAATTAGTCTATGGTATTATCGGAGCATCGAAAGAAGACACTCTAAGGTGAGTTCCTAAAAGGCCTTTTTTTCGTTCGCCCGCTGACTGGCGATTTGTGTATTTAAAAATAAACTGGGCGATTTCCCATGTCTTCCTTAATACCCAAGTTGTTAGGTTTGGTTAAGTTTTGTAAACCAATACACATTTTGACATGGATATGTCTAACCGCTTATCTTTCTGAAAAACGTGTCCCATTTTTTGCCTTCCTTCTACCGTAGGAATCTATATGCGGATAAGTTTGTCTTTTACACCAATTTATTGTGGGAAACAGGGGTTGATAGGAAGGAAGCATCCAATTGTGGGAAAAGATGTAATATGATGGGCTGGTTTAAGGGTGTGTGTAGTTGACTCAGAAAAGTCAATACATAGTTGTTTTTAGCGGTTTGTTAGAAAATCTAGAACAGCATCATGTAGCCCTGATGGTACCAAGTTTGTAGAATTTATGCACAACGAACTTGGTTTAGAAATGTACAACAATCTTGCCATCTCAACAACTCGTAATTCAACCTCTATTAATGCCATCTTCTCCCGACACATCGATAATCTTGAAACGCCACTATATTTCCTAATTTAGTAAACACATTATTGTCTAAACCACCGGGGTAAAACTTTAAACCATCTCTTTTTTTGCAGAATCACCCTATATTCTACTTATTTTCACTCGTAAAACAATTGAGGTTTTTTCGTCGGATGCCTATTAGAATGCTATAAGACCTATTCATGTACCAATGCTTACTGCTTTTTTTGTTTTTGTTTCTTTTTTTCCTTTCTCTTCCGTAGTAATAAAAAATAGTAAAACGAACCGAATTGCTCTTTTTAATTCTTTTTTCATCGAGGGAACTACTTTCTGGTGAAGGAAACATTCTTGTATAGAAGAGTCTCGCTGTACACAGTGTTTATTTGTAAATCTCTGATGTTTTTATTCGAATAAAATTGTTACCTGGAGGTTACGCATATAATACAATATCCGATAAATGGCCTTCTCGTGACTGGTAGCATACGCTGGTCTTTTTGACGAAATTTTTGATCGTCTCAAAAATGTTTCTTGGGTTATTGGCATACGCGTTGTGCGTCCATGTAATTCTCCATGACTAAACTTTGATGTTCACGCATGACAGCTGTCAAAAAACAACGCAGTATGACCGACACACAACAAATGGCACAAAATTCAAAATACATATGCTGTCTTAATGGAACACCCTTTGTATTCTATAACGAAGTAAAATATTTTTAAGATCTTGTTGTAGCTTCGAAAGCCTCGAAACAACGCATAGTTCCGTTGTGGTACATTCTTTTCTGATCAGCGACTGACGCGGTAAGTAATAAGCATTCGTCGGATCAGTGTTTAGATGTTCATCATATGTGACCACTTTCATGTGTCGTAATGTTAGATATTACTGTATGAACATTGTATATTATATTGTTCTGGCAATGTTTTGTTTTTTGAGAATTTTTTTTCATTTGGAAGCAACGAGCCATTGCTCTTGGCCTTCTCAATTTTTGTTCTTGTTAGTAAGGATATCTTACCTTGTTACCTTAATTCTTTATTACAACTTTGACTGAGAGCCCAGCCAACCTGCGTATTCTGTGTTAATATTACGTTACCTGTTTCATGTATACCTTCTAAAATTATTTATGCGAACACATCTGCCCAAACAATCGGCTCAGGCGTATCATACGTTGGATTAGCTAGTATGTAGTTTTTATTGGCAATATTTTTATTTTTTATTACCACAAATTCATCTGGCTGAATATGAATTACCGTTGACAGAACCAGTGCAACCAACCAAACCATTGCAATGTGAGGAAAAAATTGAAAGATACCTTTACGTTATTTCTATCTCGACCTTACTTCTGCACATTCCAGCTTTACTTTGTGGCATTCCAGAGATCTGAGTGTTTATTCTCTTCTAGGACATCCTAGTCTTTCAATTGCATTTTCTTATATAAATGAAGCTAGAATATACTGAAGCCCGCAAAATTTGATACGCTTTAGTGCAGAAAACTTTTCAACTTACCAAAAAGCACAAGAAAAGTGACTGACTTGAACCCATACAAAGAATCCCTAAAATTATAAAAAAAAGGACTGAGGAAGGGAAAGCGTCAATCCTGGAGGTCCTTCTGTGACAAAATCACGGAAACCTCTGAGGCATCACGGCTAAGAAAAATCCTCTCTACAAATCCTATGATCCCTAGCTGCTTGAAAAAAACCGATAGCTCTTGGACAACCTCTAGTGATGAATCACTCAACCTGCTATAGGACACCCATTTTCCAGGTAGCTCTCAATTCGCAGCCAAAATTCATAGTCTGATCACAAGAGACAAACTGCTCTGGGCGCTGCATAGCTTCAAACCATACAAATCTGCTGGTCCGGACGGTATAATACCTGCCGAGCTACAGAGGTCCTCAGATATTATTCTGCCTGCGCTAGAAAATATTATGAGGAGCGTGCAGAAGTTATCCACATTCCACTGTCATGGATAGAAGTTAATGCAGTTTTTATTCCCAAAGCCGTAAAATGTTCTCAAGTTGTCCTAAAGGACCTCACACCTATAAGCCTATCATCTTTCCTTCTGAAAATTCTAGAACGACTGATTGATATCCATATACGAGCTAAAATTGATCCTAGACTTCTGTCAACGGCTCAACATGCCAACTATAAAGGAAAGTCAGTGGAAACGGCTCTGCATTCACTGACTAGCAACATCGAACGATCACTACAATATAAAGAGTGCACAATGGTTGCTTTCCTGGACATAGAAGGTGCTTTTAACAACGTCAAAACATCCGCAATCACGACTGCGCTGTCAACTCTGCAGGTAGACGACTCACTTGGGGAACTGATCAGTCTTATGCTAAAAAGCAGGATAATCAACTCCAAACTGGGTGAAACTTCTGCTTAAAGATGTGTCAGCAGAAGTACGCCGCAAGGCGGTGTCCTCTTTCCGCTTCTCTGGAGCTTAGTAATAAATGAACTGCTGATATACTTGAAAGCGGGTGGTAGCAGGGTGATTGCCTATGCGGATGACGTTGCTATAGCCATCTCAGGTAAGCATCTTAATACCATTAAAGAACTCCTTCAAGTAAATCTCAACAGATTAACCCGTTGGGCAGATCGCTGTGAATTGGGAATGAGCCCCCTAAAACTGATCTTGTCCTCTTTTCCAGGAAATACAATATTCCAACTATAGACCCTCCTTCAATAAGCGGTACCAGTTTAGTATTGTATTTTCCGATACAGCAAAATATCTGTTTCTCATTTTTGACAGGAAACGAAAATGGAAACCTAACATTCAAGAAAGAGTCAATAAAGCTGCAATAGCTTTATTCTCTTGCAAAAAAGCCATTGGGAATGAAGGGGGCTTCCAACCTCGGATAACTCTTTTATTTTTATGGGTTTTCTGGAATCTCCCAAAGCCTCCTGCGATTGAAAACGTTTTTCTAATAATGCTAATACAACTTTCAATCGAGGTTTTTCTCGACGTTCCTTTACTGATTGCTCATGAAGTCTGTGTGTTCCTTTATCAACATTTTGAATTATTATTTTTGCCAGCAGTGGACTGAAAGAATCAGTTTCGATCTGCAGGTTTTGAATTGCATCTAAGCTCTCTTGAGTTGCAACTGTTTTAATATAAATGCCGATTCATCAATGGCAATATGTTGGTTACGTAGTGTATCTACATCAAAAGTAAACAGTATTTGTAGTGTACTCGTAGTTAGTTTTATATGAGTTTTATTTTCATTTTTAATTCATTAAATCCAATTCAATATATTCTAGGTCTATTATGGCTTGGCTTATGGCAGTTAGACAATAATTTATACATTTTTATTTTTGTTTTGAAAAGGAAAACGATATATACATACATTAAACATTAAAAATCTTCTTCAATTATACATTTTCTATAACGAAGTGCATTTGTGCAATAGTTGTAAAGCAAATCCCACCCTTGGACTCCAGGGTGGGAGCATATTGCGAGGGAGTGAAATACATTCTCTCTTATCTTCATATTGCAAAGATTGCACAAGATAAGTAATGCTGAAGGTGTTCAATGAAATTCCGATTCAGTAGCTCTCCTCTGATTTTAAAAATAATGCTGATCTTCTCTACTGAGTTGCAGTATAGAAAGTAAGTTTTTACTACCAGATGGTATTTCAGCTTACTATAATATGCCCTATACTGGGAAGACTGTGCATCCGTTACAAAACGATCATACATACTTCGACCTACTTTTTCCAATAGGACATAGAGTTGTGCTCTTAGATGTTCAAAATGTTCATCGGATGTTATCCTTAAATGTAACTTGCTCTGGTTCTTATTATTATCCAAAAGCATAGGCAGTGCAATAGTCTCTAGATGCAGCATGTAATTAGGCGTAGCACTTGGCAAACAGAACATTCGCTTTAAGAAATACAGAAGAAGCTTCTCAACTTCAACAAAATAACAGTATCCTGTGAAATGCTTTGAGCTATTTTTTGATAATGCTGTCATCGATCATTTAGTCAACATGTTTATGCTGTATGCTTCACATAAAGGTGACCACAGTTTTGAAGTAAAAGTAGAAGAAGTCAAGTGCTACCTGGCTATTCTGATTTTATACGGGTACACCTCCGTGCCAAGATGGAGGATGTTATGGGAGACAGACTCAGAAACGTACAATGAACGAGTGAGCAGAGCTATGCTTGGGAACAGATTTGAAATGATAAAAAAATAAACAGACTCATTGTGCAGATAACTGTAATTTAGACAAAAGAAATTATCTCCATTGAATTCTACTAAATGAAAGGTTTTTGAAGCATGCGCGACTACAACAGAACTTGTCAATGGATGAGAGCATGGTCCCGTACTATGGAAAGAATGGAGCCAAGCAATACATGAAAGGAAAACCCATAAGATTCAGGTACAAAATGTGGTGGGTTTGTGAACCCCTTGGGTACCTTCTGCAATTCTACCCGTATAGCGGCAGAGACAACGAACGCCCAAAAGATGTGGGGCTAGGTGAACATGTGGTCCTAAAACTTGTCGACTCTTTACCTCCAGCGCCATAGATTATATATGCTGATCGATTTTTTTCTTCATTACATTTAGCTAAAGGGGGAGGAATTGAGTTCACAGGAACTATTATGGCCAACAGTATAGGGAAGTGTCCGTTGATAGACAAACTAAATATAAAAAAAATAAAGAGGGGCACGTATGATTTTAGGAGCGATTCTGGATGTCTTGTCATTGTCTGAATTGATAATAGAGCAGTCCATGCGATCAGTGTCCTACCGATTGCTGATGTCAAGCGATGGTCGCAAAAGGAAAGGCGATTTTTATATTTTATATAGACGTTTCTATTCAGAACGCTTGGCAAATACATAGAAAAGGACGTATGACGGATCGTCTAGACCAACTCGGCTTCGGGCAGGCAATTGTGCAAAATTACCTTTCAAGGTATGCTAATCTTTCGTCATCAGGTGGGCGGCCAAAATCTTCCAAAGATTTGTCAAAAAGGACTATACAATCCATAAGATTTGATTACTTTGACCACTGGATGGTTAATGCGGAAATTCAAAACAGGTGTGCCTTATGCAAAAAAAAAACTCAGACAATACTATAAGCAACACTAGCTAGTGGTAATATTATTTTACTTAGGATATAAAAAAAAATAATAATTTTCGAATTTTCTTTCATTGTGGTTAGTTACAAAAAACTATTTTATTCTACATAGCTTGTGTTTTGATGTCTTTCTAAGTTTCTTGCAAATAAAAAACAAAATTTTATAGGAAACCAGATGAAAATACTTGTATTTGCTCTTTTGCAGTGGGAACACTGTTTTTTTCCAAAACGGTAATAGAAAAAAATCAAAAACATTTTTTTCTTGTATTAGGTCCAGAATATAAGCATAATGTGCATAGCTGTATAGTAATTTTCGACAGAAAAAAACTCGGACAAAAACGGGTTAATAATTTCTTTGATTTCATCTAATGAAAATGGGTTGTCTAGGAATTCATCGATAACCAATGGAGCTGCATATTGGAGTGGTGGTGAGATCTGTGTGGTATTAACCAGAGTGATAAAGTGATCCCCCTTAGCTGTATTGCTTTAAGTGATGTGGCGATGCTATTTGTTTGTCCATTTATATATACATAGTATTTTACAGCTTTCCAAAATTCTGCTGAAGATGTGGAACTGTTTATAATAGCAATACGTTGCTGTTCAAATGTTATCTTTTTTCATTACAAATCCGCTTGAAGTTCTTATTTCGCCATAGAGTGTTCTAAATATGCTGGTATTATTATATATTCCCTAAAAAGTTTTAGTAATTTGAAAGTGTTATTTTTAGCTCCCAGACACTCATAATCAAACCACTTTTGTTTTGGGATGTTTTTCTTTTTCTTATATGTAAGCTCGGAACTGCGTTCTTAATCACACTATGTAGTAAGGGCATCGACATCCGGTAAAATACCGACTGTGTGTAATCGCTCAAGTTCAGAATTTAAATGTGATATATATTTCGCGTTCGGTCATTCCATACCAGTTTTGGTAAAAGTCCTAATTCCCTTACATTCCTCTCATTCGTGAGGCAAGATAACAAACAATTACTTCGAGTGGCATATGGTCCGAGAAAGTCTCTATTGCTATCCGAAAGTCGCTAATGAGGAATTTCAAATTTCCAGAGATGCAGCAGTAGTCAATTACTGAGCATACTTTTCTACGGATAAATGTGTATTTACAACTTCCATTTAGAATACTGCAGTCATATGCATCCGCAAGATCAAGTATGTTTCTACTCTTATGATCACAAATTTCATCTTTGGAATTGTGGTTTATGCGCATTGTGGATGTTTTGTAACCACTCACAAAATTATTTTGAGCAAGTACTAGCCGACCATTAAAGTCACCAATGAACAGCATCAAATTTGTTTCCCTTAAATTCGGTAGTACTAGATGGAGTGAAAAGTGATCTCCTTGACCGCCAGACCGTTGCTACTGCAAAAAAAGTTATGGTGCCTTGAAGTCCGTTCATATGTAGACAGACATGCCAAATTTCAGTGCGATACTGTCTTTAGTTTTGTTTTGACAACTGATTGTTGTTGACGTGTTTAGCATCATGTTAAATATGCACAAAAACGATTTTCGTTCTCTCATAAAACATTATTTTTAGAGAGGCAAAACGGCGAAGGAAACAAAAGAAAGGTTGGATAAATATTATGGGGCTAATGCTCCGTCAGATTACACCGTCAAATATTGGTTTCGAGAGTTTCGTGGTGGCCGCAACTCCACTACCGATCAAGTCCGCAGCGGCAGGCCCTGCAATGCGGTTACAGAGGACGATGTCAAAAAAATACATAAAATGGTGTTGGCTGACCGGAAAGTGAAGGTGCGCCAGCTAGCAGCTACCACAAAGATTAGTACTGAGCGCACACGCCATATTTTGGGAAATATTCTATATACATAAAAGTTATCCTGCCGCTGGGTGCCGCCAATGCTCACTTTTGTACAAAAGCATGAACGCGAGAGCACTTCGAAAGAGTGTGTGGACTTGCTGATGCGGAATCGGGCGGACTTTTGGCGTCGATTGGTAACTGGATTTGGACCCCTCGGACTATTATCTCTTCCCAAACCTCACAAGATGGCTCATCAATAAAAAATTCAGCTCACGCGAGGAAATCATCGACGCCACGGAGGAGTATTTTGCAGACCTCCCGGAAAATTACTTTTCCGACGGGATCAAGAAGTTGGAAAATGTGTATCAGACTAAAAGAGGACTATATTGAATAATATAAAAAAACATTTAAAAAAAAGAATTTTTTAATTCCCAAGGAGGTCACTTTTCACACCATCTAATACTTCCTTAAGATTTTCATAATCGCGTTGCCAATGACTAACGTTCAAATAAATGGGAATTGTAAACAGGGCGCTGTTATTCATTCTTACATCGAAGACAAACGATTCTTCTATTCTTTTAAAACTAACCTCTGCCTAATTAAGACTTTCCGATAGCCATACAATTCTCCACCTCTTCCCTTTACAAATATTGCCGATTTAATTACAGGTATCCACTTCAATTCGTATTTTAAACATATGTTTTCAGATCGAACAAAGATGTCGAATTTTTTGACATAATTAAGGAAATGTGTAAAGTAAATAATAATTTATTTCTCAATCCAGCTACGTTATAACTTAAAATTCTTAATTTAATCTTATTTATAGTCTGGTAGACTTTTGCGTTTCAAGTTTCATGTGCAGACGTACCTGCGTGTCCAAACGTTTTCACCAATCACATCTTTGTTGATAGCGTTGGCAGAATTGACATTTTGTAACTTGCTTGACGTTTCACGAGCAGTAATATTATTGTTTACTAGTTCATTTATAAATTGTTGTGGTTGTGAAACGTCTCCAACTAAATGTTTTAATAGGTACTTCAAGCCCACATTTTTCTTCGCATTTCAACCCCTTTGGGGAATCCCAAGTAAATACCTTATCTACGAAGTACAATTTATCGTCTGTTAAGACAGTTTTCACCTCGGGGTTCTTTCTGCGTAAGACTTGCATGATTGGTACTAGCTTCGTTCTTTTTTGCCGCACGTTTAGTGGTAGATCTGTATGTACGCTTATTTTAGTTACTTTTAGTTTGTTGGCTCTGCGTAGTACACTCCAAACATAATCTCGCGACGACATCTTTACAATGATCATAGAAGTGTGTGGAGCTTTAGCTCGGACGCCATGCGCAGACTCCACAATGTTGGATGTTTCGTTCTTGTCCAGCAATCCGGCGTAGATGGATTTAGCTTTTTCCTTCATGTCGGTGTTTGGCTTAACAGTGCACAACAAAGTTAGACTCAGTATTTTTTTGCATGAGATTATCCAGCTGAGGTTCTAGAAACTCAATTCGCATCTCTAGTTGCATTACCCTTTCCGATATTTCATCTTGACGGTTCTTTAAGCCGGATAACTCTGCACATAAAAGCTAAAAGTCCGGCTTTGATGGAAGTTCCTGAACAAGTTCTTTGTTTTTCACATCGAGCAATTTTTTTAAAGTTTCAATGCTGATGCCAGTAAATTTATCCATTTCAGCTATATTTATATTGTCACCGAAACTTGGGTGACGTTTTTCGTTCCTGTGATGTTCTGGAGAAATTTCTGATACGGCTCTTTTGTTCATTTAGTGAAGTTAGCTTTGCGAAAGATTTTGGTATCTTAAATATTGTGACTTACTCTGAGTAACCACTTCGATGGAAGAGACGGCTTCTTAGATTGCAATTTTTTTTCAATTTTTTACTAAAAATTTCCACTTTTTTTGTTTTTTTTTTGTATCAATTTTGCAGGTAATCTTTTACCTCTATTTTTTCTGGGCAAATGACAGATGTCAAACCAGCTAATTAATGACCAAGTAAATAGTATATTATGTCCGCTTTTGAGCATATCCCATGCTGCCTCGTAGTTCCCCTCTGAGCTTGTTAAATGCTGTATTAGTTATAGCGCTTCACCTTTTACAGAAGTTTTCAGATAGTGGAGCCTCTCTACGTTCCACAAACGATGGTTACTATGAATAATTTCCTCGTAAATTGTATGGAATGTTATACAATCGTTTAGATATCCATCAATGACACGTACCACAGTTCGAAGTACTCGTTGTTTTACATCTTCTCTGTTCTTTCCTTAGTCGTTTGCCTTTTTCTCGCTGTATGCTGTTTCATCAGGAACTTTCAGTAGGTTTCTGCCATTAGGTCAAATTCAGTTAAAATTACAATCCACTTACAATACATATTCACAGTTCAATTGCCTTGTTTTGATTTGATTTGTATCCAATTTACATTTTTGTTTTTTTTTAGTGTTCAGTGTTCGTTACTCGAAGGATCATGTTTAGGAAGACCAAGAGAATATTATTTAAAACGAAGATAGCAAGCGAACAGTTTTCAACAGTGTTACGCTTATGTTTATTTGAAGCGAGAAGCAGACTCAGCAAAAAGTGTGTGAATTTAAAAATGATATATCTATATCGTAGACACGGTGTTGACGGGGCGTCCCACACAATCCGTCGATCTACAGGGTCTTCCAATAGGGACTTCCCAAATTTGACAGTTGAAGCTACATCTCTCAAATTTGTTGTCATTTATTTAGTCTGGTTTGCTAAATCACCATGGGCGGACATAGCGTTCAACAACACGTGCAAATGATAAAATTGTTTTATCAGAATGGGTGCTCTGTTCGGGCAGCGTTCCGCGCGGTTCGTCCATTTTACGGTCGCCAAAATCGACCTACCGAGAGGGCTATTCGCAGTGGGGTGGATAAATTTGAGTCCAGTGGCTCAGCACCCGGAAGATCTGCCGAAAACATCGCCGCTGTCCGTGAGAGTGAGCAAGAGAATTCGAGGCAGTCGATTTCGCTTCGCTTACAAAAATTCCACCTTTTCGCAGATGGGCCTGCACCCGTACAAAATTCAACTGACCCAGGAGCTGAAGGTAAACGACCATAGACAATGGAGTGTGTTCGCTGAATGGGCTCTGGAGCTGTTGGAAACTGAACCTAATTTTCATCGAAAAATCATCTTCAGCAATGAGGCCCATTTCTGGATGAATGGGTACGTCAACAAACAAAGTTGTCGAATTTGGGACGATACCAATTCACATGAAATCCAAGAGCGTCCAGTGCATCCCGAAAAAGTAATTTTTTTGTGACGGCGTCCTCGGTCCATATTTCTTTGAGAACGACGTTGGGCAGGCCATCACCGTCAACGGTGGGCGCTATAGGTCGATGATTACCAACTTTTTTTGGCCTGAATTAGATGATATGGACGCCTACGATATATTTTATTCAAATTTAAAGATACGAACCACTTAATGAAAGACCCTTTACATTAAAGACGACAGCCGATGATATTTTGTTATTACTGAAAGTGGTTTCTCTGCAAGCGATAAGAGTTTTTCTCAATTCTCCCACCAATGGATGTGGTTACTCTCAATTTGTGAATGCGTGAACTTCATTGCGTGCATTTGTGAACTGCCAAAGGTTCAATGGATTAAAATGACGAATCGACTTTATCCGCCGAAGTTCGTACATCCGCTGATTATGGTCCATCTACCATAAGCTATCAATTAAAAACGAACGGTTACTAAAAGAAAGTGACGGAGAACCATGGCATAAACATTCCTATGACAAAAAACTAGTCCATTGTACTTTTTGTATATTCTTTTTACTGAAATTCCTCAGTCTTTCGTAAAATGATGAAAAAAATAGCTGCGGTACCAGCACCCATCACATCAGCGCCAAGTACCTGCAGCCTGATGCGACCGTAGCCCGGACACTCAAAGAAGTAGTGATCAGCGATGTCGTCACCACTTTCACAACAACCGTCGCAGGAGGTTATGCAACTTATGCCTTGCACGCTTAAGCACACGGTAAATTCGATGTACACCGTCACGGCGTTCTTTAACAGCCTACAATATTTCTACCGAGGGGCTACAGGGGAGACGCTGATGACGTCAGGTAGCATTCGTTTGGTCTCTCGGCAACCATGTGTAGTTATGTTCATATGAAACCCAATTGTCAATGGAAGCCCTAATCGGGGAGACAAGACCCTGAAAAACTTGCCTAACGAGTTCATCGGCGATTTTATTTCTCGTGATCCCATTGTGATTTTGGACCCAAATAAGACTCAGTGGATTCAGCCTTCCTACTGCGTTTAGGGAAGTCTTGGACTCACGAGCAAGTTTGGAAGTCGTGCGAGGAGTATAGCCCGAGAGTGCCAATAGGCCGACAGCGCCTGGGAGGCTAACGACGTAACATGTTTATTCCAAAGAAGTTTGCTATCCAGTATGACAAATAAATACAAATGGATGGTGATGCCTTTAAGCACTAGATCCAGATCACTCAGCTTTTTCCTTCTCCTAAAGAGAACAACCTCAATTTTCTAGAGAATTCAGTTTTTAAAGAATTGATGCTAAGCCCATTTTAAGTGCGCCAATCACATCTGGGACTACGTACATACATCACGAGCTGACGACAGTCAGGCATGATATAACAGATAGAACAGCTACATCATCTGAATATGTCTGAGTATGGACGTCAGTGATTAAGAGCGTTACGATGTGAATCGATCTACATGCACCGTAGCAGTCGATACAGTTACCTCTAAAATCAGTGTTCAGTTAAAAATATTTATTGAGCAGTGCGCCAGTTTTACGGTTAACATAATAGAACAAGTGAGTCGGCTATTCGCAACACGCGAATCAGGCTCAGGTAGCGTACGCCAGCATGCAAGTGGAAGAGGACCTCAGGCATTGTGCGAAATTGGATGCAGTTCGATACAGTTCGAGCTGGCTGGAGATGCTTTGTGTTTGAGGCCCAGGACCACGATGGACTGCAGCGCACCTTAAGTAAATAAGTATTCGATGATAACATTATCTTCAGAAACAGACCTGTGGCCAATTCTCCAAGATCGAATAAAAAGGTTTGGCTCATTTGCTCAACTTGAGTCTGCTTGTTCTGATTTAAAACCTTACAACAACATTGTACATTCCTAAAACAAACCACAAAAAAATTCGAGGTGATATATTGTAATACACGTTATACAAGCGACAAGGGTAAAACAATTCTTTCACTTTTCAATAATTTATTTAGCTGATATACCAATCCAAATTAAACTGGTCCATCCGAAACTAATTGCTTAATTTGAATAGAAGCTATCTGATAAAATTTTCAAGTTTTTAGTGTACAACTCTAGTTTCTGGTACAATTGTCAGTTAACGTAGCGTAACATGTCTGCGTACGTGCGTCTGTATGAACCCGAAAAAACAAATTGCTTATCAGTTTGCAATATAAATGTACAAGTGTGCTAGTTAGTTCTAAAATGTTTCTAGTGTTCATATTTTTAATTAATGATATAATAGAATAAAGGGTGAGGCAACAGCTAGTACGGAAGTTTTCATTAAACTAAGCACATATTTATTGAAAACCATATAGGGTTTCCGTTTATGGCAGTTATGAATGAAACACAACATCGTTCATGTAAATACCACGGCTTATGTTGCAAGCGACCATCGGAAGGTCAAATTTATATGTGACTTTTTGATGAATAAGTGGATCAATGGCCGCGATTTCAGTTTGGATGTTATGTTTGAGATCCTGAATTGTGGCTGGGTTATTAGCATAGACCCTTTCACAGATGTGAAAGTATGTCAATTGCATAGACGTGTTAGAGTTAGCTCCTGCTTGTTAAAGTATTTTTTTTTTAACCAGCTCATCAATATTACACTGAAAGTTAAAGTTTTATTTTTTTTTTGTCAATTTGTTGAATCGAAACAGTTTTGAACTCTCAAGTGATTCTTAATTCAGGCAGTGGAACGGGTCATCAGTAAAAAAAAATGGTTTCCTTTGTACCTGCTATTACTTCCTTTGTTCATCACTATGTCTACCACAACACGTCAGCAAGCGTTCAAAGAGAAACCTACAAATATCCCCGCATCAACTCCAGATAAATCTCCTGCAGTAAAAACAAGCAATTCAAATGCTTCTGATAAAAAAAAGCATCTACATCCGACCAGCTCCGCAATCTTGAATCCAGCCTAATGAAAAAATTCAAATTGCTACTTTCTGAACTTGAATCTGATTGCAACTCTTTGAAATGAACTTATCCGACCTTGAAGGTGAAAACCGAAAGCTAAGAGAGGAACTAGCGGACATACGACGTAAGGAGCGACTGTGTGACGTAATTGTGCGCGGCATCCAACGGACACACAACGAAAACCTTACTGTGGTTGTAAGAAAAATTGCTGCAAAGCTGGGTAGCCACATTTCCTACTTGAAGTTAGTGACTGCAACTCAAAATGTCTGGTTCCTGTTGCATACAATCCAAACCAATGTCACTCTCCAGAGTCACTGTTTTCGGCAATCATTGAGTTCACTGCTCTATATGATGATATTATTATCTGTGGCGATCTCAATGCCGATCTTCTTAAAAACGAGAGCAGAGCACGTCGACTCTTAGATTTTGTGGCTTCTACCGGGCTGACTATTGTTAACTTCCAAGGTACCCGATCCTCTCCAGGGGTTCCTCCTAGTCCACTCGACGTTATCATGGTATCAGATCGGTCAAACTTGCTACTCTAGGATCAGCTATCTCTAGCCGATATTTCTGATCATGATTTAATATATTGTACTTATTTCGTTCCTCTAAACCATCATCTTTTCAATTTAGAGACTTTTCCTCTATCGACAACAGTATGTTACAACTAAATACTTATCTTCTCCCTTGGAATGATTGCTATTATGCCGCGAATGTCAATGAAAAAATGAACCATTTGCAAACCCTGCTCGTGGACCTTTTTAACAGGCACGTTACTTTAAAAACAGTTGCTATTAAAAATACAAAGTGCCCGTGGTTCACAACTGAGGTTCACAATGCCATGAAAGTTCGTAACAAGTTGCACGCTAGATGGAAGCTTAGGAGTTTTTCTGTCGTGCTCGCAACCACTCCACTTTGTGACCCGAAGAGCGAAAAAAAAACTATTTTCTATCGAAACTGAGTACCGACCAAACCTCTAAGAAGCTGTGGAGCAATCTACGATCCATTGGTGTAGGAAAAAAGGCTGTTGTCGATAACGTTCCAAATGCAAACGACCTTAATGAGGCGTTTCTTTCCAAATAGTCCGTGCTTTACTCCAGATAGCCAACTCTATTTTAGCTCTGAATTTGATTTTGAAGTAGTCTCAGAAATTGATGTAGTAAATACCATTCGTTCTCTTAAGTCCAATGCTATAGGTGAGGATGGTGTACCCATTCGCTTTGTGAAGATGATATGGTATTACCGCATATCATAATCTCTCTTACACACATAATCAATTTTTGCATTCCGTGCTCTACCTTCCCTGATAGTTGAAAGTTGGTTGAGGTTATTCCGGTTCCGAAAAAACCTCAGCCATCTGCAGCTTCTGACTGTCGCCCAATAAGTATTTTGCCTTGTTTGTCAAAGGTCTCAGAGAAAATTCTCGCTGGCCAAATTTCAAGCTACCTAAACCAACACTGCTTGCTATCCCCTGTACAGTCTGGTTTTCGAGCACATCATAGCTGTCCGAAAGCTATGATTAAAACTTTCGACGATATAAGGGTCAAATATGATGCAGGCGAAATAACGGTGCTTTGCTTGCTAGATTTTTCCAACGCCTTTAACAGCGTGGATCACAAAGTACTATGTCACAAGCTCAGGCTATATTTTGGTTTTTATTAATGACCTACCCAAAGTATGCCTGAATGTAAACGCTCATATCTACGCCGATGATGCTCAGATATACTTGTTACGACCGATTGGGCTCAATCTGAATCCTAACAAATCCCAGCTTAATCTTATTTCTAAGAAGTATTACAATACTGATCTGCTGCCGCCAGTAAGCTTGAACAATAAGCAACTCAAATTTGTGGATGCTGTCACAAATCTCGGCTTCAAATTAAATTGTTCTCTCTCTGCAGCCGACCATACAAACTATGTTATTGGATGAATCTATGCTGGGCTACGTAAACTTCAGTTGTCTTCTAATTGTACTCTGGTTGACACTAAGCTTAGATTAATAAAAACTTTATTTATGCCTATTATTGATTATGCCACTGTTGTTTACTGCAACCTCGACTCCCTTTCTCAGCACAAGTTGCTTGTAGCGTTTAATGATATGGTTAGGTACGTATATGGTTTCCGTCGGTATGAACATATTTCACACTGTCACAAGCTGGTTCTTTGTTGTTCGTTTCAGCAGTTCCAAAAAATTCGATGTCTTGTGTTCATGCACAAGATCATAAACAGCAGATCTTCCAAGTATCTTTTTGATAAACTTCAGTTTGCTTCTTCCTCCAGAACATTTAATACGAGTATTCTAATGCCCTCTTTCAACTATTTGAACTCGTCGCGTCTCTTCTTTGTGTATGTCACCAGGCTCTGGAACCAACTTTCTACAACAACAAACCAAACAATTGAAGCTATTAAATTCAAAAGTGCCGTATTGGTAGACATTGCATAAGCAACACATAACTACTCTTTTGAAATTTTTTATCTTTTATCTTTTATCTATTTTCTGCACTATTCCTTAAACATTTTTACTATCCTTCTCTCCACAACCCTTCCTTTTCCAATATTTTTATTTTTAAGTAATTATCACTAATGTTTATATTAAATTTAGTTGATTAATAATTAATATTGTACTATAAAAGACTAGGTTCTATTTGTGCAATGTTTTTTTATAATAAATTGAATAGAATTGAATTGAATTGACCTTACTCTTCAAATAACCGCACATGAAGAAGTCTAAACCTGTCAAATCGCATGAACTCGGAGGCCAATCAACTTCTCCTCAAACCGAAATGATGCGATCTTCAAATTTCGTACGCAATAAATTGGTGGCTTGTATGGGCGATAGCCGTCCAAAGGATTCAATTGTTGTATAATTTGAAGGCGAGCAAATTAAGATCAACTTTTAAAATTCGCCGTAAAGTGCTATAACTGAGGCCCAATTGTTGACTCCGGCGACGAATTAGGTGCCTGGCTGGTTATAAACACTTTCGCTCACAGTAGTGATGTTTTGACGTGTACGAGCTGGACGAGCATGCTGATATGGAGTTTGACCCGATACCCAACCAACTTCTTCAAAACACTACACCATTGCACGAATTCCGGAGACACTAGAGCGATTATGTTAACCGAAAAATTCATCACGAATTTTACGAAATGTTACATTTACAGATCGCCCGTTTTCGTAATACGGTTGAATAACAAAAATGCGTTGTTGCATGGTAAACGACTCCATGACTAAAATTGCCAACGATTGTATAACATCTGTCAAAAATATCAACCATAGAATTCAGTAAATAACAGTAATTGACAGCCAATTTCCACACCATCTGTTGGTTCACCCTTTATATCAACCCTAATTTGACTAGTCAGTCCAAATTAATTGCTCAATTTGAATAGCTGCTATCTGATAAAGTTTTCAAATTGTTAGTATATAATTCTGGTTTATGGTATAATAAATTGTTAGTCAACGTAGCGTAACATAAACCTGAGTATTACAACAGTTCGCTATGCTAGTGCGCAAAGGTGCTCTTTACCAATTGTTTTTAGTTTTTATATTTTTAATTTTGCATCCTTTACTATCCTGGCAAAAAATGCCGCATCTGGTTAGTGGAAAATATTTTAATATAAAAAAAAACAATTAAATTTTAAATTAAAAACCTTCCTAGATCACCGAAATGTATATAAAAACGATAAATCTAAAATGCGATTTCGAACCGAAATGGGTAGCTAACGTTTCTTGCAAGTTGAAACCCATAAGCTGGGAGAGGACCATCGCAAATGTTAGTATAGACCTTGTACAGCCTTTAAGAAATCTTTCGGTAAAGATGCTTTAAAATAATTAATCTTTTGGTCAATATAAACTTCTTCTGACTTTTGAAAACAGATGCATGTGCAAGCTTTTCGCCTTGAAACACAATACATTCCGTTTCTGATAAATGTAACAAAAAACGCATGTGATATGCTCCAAGGAAAAGGACTCGATTTCTATTCAAGAATTGTTCTTAAATTTATTAAACAGTTTGTGAACAATAAGAACATAACATGTCCTTTGAGGGTAAAGTGTTTTCCTTTTTATTTACTAGTAAATATATGTATGCTTTAAACAAATTATCCAAGTAAATATTTCTAGGGTCACCTGGAGTTCAGGAATGCTTACCTAAAAGCATCACAAGTAGTTGTTCCACCTGGAACTTATAAATTAATCTTTACGTCTTTCGAAGGCTATCCACCGACACGAGTTGGTAAATTAACGGTTTTTGGTAATATTGTTGAAAAACGTCGTAGATTTCAATAAAACTTACTTTAAATAAATATGTAAATGAAGATAGGGATTTTGTTGCACAAAACTCAAATCTATTGTTTCTACGTGGATGCATTTTGTAACAGCTTAGTGGTGCTATATGTAAAGTTGGTTCTAAACTGTTAACGAAGAAGTCCTCCCAGTAGGCTGGATACTTTGTAATTTTTTCTAATTCTGCGAATTAGTTCCAAAAGTTCCATTTGAATTATGTACATTACCCATAGAATCGTGCTTTTCTGCTGCTTTTAATTCCTGAGGGTTAATCATAAGTATGTTTTTTTTTTTGACTGATCTGTCTTCCAATAAGGATAGCTTTCGAACTGTCTGTCATTTGACCATTGTTTAATATTTACGTTCCATATTTTTCTTCACGAACTGACGCTAGAATTTTCATGTATCGTATTTTCAAAATTGGTCTTGACAACTATCCAACGATCAACTACCTATTCGTCGTGTTATGGACAAATTTGGTACCACATACACTCTACATGTCTCAAAGGTAATAATGCGTCAATATAGCATATACCATGTGCGTACAGAAGAAAATGCTGACGTTGCGAATGAAAGTATTCCGGAATATTCAGATTCGTTAATTTGGCGTCAATCGCAACAGTTTTTTTGCAGGTCCAAAATCTGTGTGGAAAATTTTCTTCATATCATTGGCTACCTTCTCGAACGGAAAGCCTTCAGAGTCAAACATGCTAAGGTTTTCAAAGACTTTAAGTGGTTAAGCATTACGGAGGTGAACCCACAAGTGTACGCTCCAGTTTGTACTCGGAACAATCCACCCCTAATCCTCCGAACCGCGGCCGGGGCACGATTTACGTACTGTTGTATGACGATTCCGATGACTGCGGCACTAGAACGCCTGTTGCTGCGAAAATACGAAATTGAATTTCGCTGTATCCAGGAACGGTCTCTCTCAGAATCTGAGTCAAAAAAGGAATATAGTCGGATCTTTAATTAAGGCTCCGAAACTATCCTACAATAACATGCGACGCTGAAATTTTTTGGAGAACGGCAACGCCAGATTTCACTCTTTCCTTTTCAGAACTTGCATATCTTTTCCAAGCGGAAATATACGCAATCTAAATGGCAATTAACTTGTGAAGAATCGGTAGAAGGAGCGAAATGTCTACGTCTGTAATGATAGTCAAGCTGCGCTTAAAGCGCTACTGAACGCTCTCACGACTCAGAGGCTAATTCGAGAATGTAAGGCTTTTCTTAATGTATTCTGGAGGTTGAATTAAATGTGTCCTGTCCCTGGTCACAATGGTATCACGAACTTGCTAGGCTATGTTCCTTTCAGCACCTGAACCTTCGTTAGCATTTCCCTCGTCCTTGGTGGAAGCACTCCATTAACAGTCGTGTCTTGACGTCTTGATATTCTTGACGTCTCAGAGGGGTCAGTAGATTTACTACTCTTAACTTCTGTTTTATAGGCTGTGGACTACTTAAACTATACACTACTAATACTAGTGTATAGTGTCGGATGAATCATCCTGCTCTGACATACTTACACGCAATTGCCACCCACAGAAATAGTCAAAAAATCACCAAACTGGTAAGATGCGGAAGTCATATTTCGTTATTCCTGCTAGAGCTAGATGAAAATTCACTTTCTTTCTAAATCGTGGTCTTACTTTAGCTTGTCTAACAGTAACTGTAAGCCCCCACAGTAACGCACCACAACATCCTTAAGGATATACAAGCGAGAAGTAAGGATGGCCCAGCATTTGTTCTGGGATAGTTTTGTACCAGTATCTGTAGCAGGAGTAAGTCCCTGAGGCTAAGCCACGTTCTGTTCAAAACTCCACGAATTTCGATCGCACTTAAGCAACCGAATCGTACCTGAATTGACTCTAAAGAAGAAAGCTCGGAACTGTTTATAAACACTCACTTCTTATCTGCACTCCACCAACTTACCTGAAGTTTTCTTCAAGTGAGCCTATTCAAATATATGTATGTACACATTCGTATGTCAACCCGAGCGTGATCTGCAAGAATACGTCTTTATGGACAGTTTGAACCTTCAAACCTCACAAAGCATCAGAATCCGATAGTACAATATTATTGTATCTCTGCAAACTTACCGAATATTATGCATTCTACAAGCCTGCTAAGCTATAGGTTAAATTCCTAGCATCTGGATTAAGGTAAACATGGTGTTTTTTTTACCTGAATTAGTCAGTTCCCCTTCGAATTAGGGACTAGAATATAAGCGAGGTATGCATGCCTGTCGTAAGAGGCGACTAAAATCCACTGGGCCGGATTAAGGTGTTAAGCGACCCGTGCCAGAATCGGTCACGTTGGGGGCCCAGTATAAAAAATAGCCCAATCTCTAACGGAGCATCCGGATACTTTGCGACCTCCGGATCAGCCGGCCTTATCTGTCTAATGCGGATCTCCCGACAGGCGGACTACCCTTTCCCTGCTAGTCGTGGGAACTAAAATGTGTTCAACAAATTCAATACAACACAATACAAATACAAACCAGGATGTCTTCAAAAAAAAAGCTCAAGGGTTACGAGATCTCCAACACGCGGATCACTGGAAAAATCATGCGGAAGCAAAGACCTAGCACAGTCGCCAGCTTTGGTCGATAGTATTACACGAATTAGCTACAAAATCTCGAACGCGAAAATTCTGATCTCCACGCCGGACTACAAGATATGGAATTGTTCTGCGCCGAACTTAAAAACAAATTAGATGGCATTAAGACGCAATCTAAAACCGAGTCAGATTCGCGACTTGACCGACAAAACCGAAAGCCTAGAAAGGATTTATTCTATAAATTCAATTTTGAGACTTATGCGAAAAGGCTAGATGAACTAAACATTTTTATTAAGAAAAAAGCAGTAGATATATGTTTAATTTCTGAAACTCACCAGACGACACAATCGCGCGTGGAACTAAAAGGTTCCATCGGGAAACGCAAGAGGCGGGACATCGCTATTTATTAAACACTGCATTGAACACTCTCTGAAAGCACAAATTGAACTTGACATATTTCAAACAACCGCGGTGCGCGCTAAATATAAAAATTACTCTTTTAGTATATCCTCAATCTACATATTGTCAATCGTGCTGCAAAATAGAAAAACACGAATTTGTTGACCTATTTAACTCTCTTGGACCAATCTTTATTATAGGTGACGACCTTAATGCGAAGCACACGAAAGAAAAAAAAATAAAAAATCTGTCAAAACCTCTTATATGCCCCTGAAGGACCTCAGTTATCCTATTGCGCCTGATTTCCACATCAGGCGCAACCTCAATCACAGAAGACTGTCAAATTACCACAATGCCTACCAAAAAGGTAAATCAGTTAAGGCTTTCTTATGACTCGTTCTCATGAAGTATACAGTGGTGGCGTTCCTTGATATCGAGGGAGCTTTCAACAACGTTGCCCTTGCCTCGATCATCAACTGTGTTCAAGAACTTTGTCTGCAATTTGATAAAGTTCATTCCGAAAAATAGTAGATTAATATAATACATATGTATACATGCAAACCTTCGTCGCTGCTCTAAAAGAAGGAACCACAGTTGGGTTCAGAGTACGCATGTATTCAATCGTTCACAGACCGTCGTGGTGGTAAAACGTACTTCGGCTTTGCCACAAAATATAATTTTGGCAGAAGCTAAAAGGCAGATTAACACAGGGAAAGTGGTGTCCGGGTGCTGCTCGAGTGGTGTGGGAATAAACTTTTCATTTTGTAAGCAAATTAAAGTAAACTACGAGTAAGGCAAAGTCGATAACGGATGACGAAAAGCAGTCCGCTCCCCCTGCAACGGGGCTTGCGATTGCCATCACTTCAGCTGACGTTGCAAAACTAAATGCGACATTAAAAAGTTGTAGTAAGAGGAGAAGGAAGCCCAAACCAACTCCTAAACAAGTAAAGCGCTCCTCGCTGTCAGCTCCATCTAAAAGTCTGTCAGGCGGAGCGGCGAAGATGCACCTTCCAA
Organism: Volucella zonaria; assembly: GCA_963966105.1. Taxonomy (NCBI): domain Eukaryota; kingdom Metazoa; phylum Arthropoda; class Insecta; order Diptera; family Syrphidae; genus Volucella; species Volucella zonaria. The sequence continues at coordinate 66,851,572 of OZ014532.1, read as the reverse complement.
ATCAGCAGTAGTGAAAGAGATATGCTAAGTGTCCGAGTGCGATGGAGGTGAAGGACGCTATCTAGGAAGCAGCAATAACTTCGCCTCTCTAGCAGCCACCAAGTCCGAAGACGACGAGGAGGAAGTAGAAACCCTTAACATTTTATGCTTATGTTAAAGGTTGCAGATGCAGCAAAGGGTACTTGCTATATTGGCCAAACAAATGCCTAGAAGGGAGAAGGAGCGTCAAATAGAGCTTAAGAGCAACGTTTCATAACAGCAACAAGACCAAAATCTGTCACAAGAACAGCTGCAATAAAAACAACAGCGTAAATCTAAGGGGCATTAACAACACCAACAACTACAAGAGCAACCAAAACAAAAAAAGCAGCCGCAACAACTACAACAGTAGTAGAAACAACATCAGCACCAGAAACAACATCAGCACCAGAAACAACATCAGCAGCAGCACCAGCAGAAGTTTTCCAAGCCAAGGTTTCATTTATAAATACCTACAAGATGGAGTTGAAGGACGCAATAGGGCTGTGTAAGTCGGCCATAGGAAATCGAAAGATTAAGCATTGATAGACATGCGATCCACTGCAACAGAGTGGAGCGCTATTTAAAAATTAAGACTTTATTGAAGGACACGACAACGGAGTTCTTCTCCTTCACATCAAAGTATGAAAAGCTGCAGTGAATGCTCCTGAGGGGGGTGGAACCGTCTACTGATCCGGAGGAGCTCCTCGAACTGCTCAAAAAGAAAGAGTGTGACGAGCTCACTTTCGTATGGGTTAAGCGGTTCACCACGGCTAGAGCAAAAAGGGAGAAGCAGAAACTACCGAATTTCCTGGGCGTGGAGAAGTTGGGAACAAACTTCCTAAAGCATGGAGTAAGTCCTAAAAATCGTTGAAGTGACTTCTTATCATTTGCACTGCAGACTCTGGAACGGCCATTGTTTTTTTCCAAAGATGCCCTCAGTGTCCATCTTCGATAACATAACCTAGGAAGTCTGTCGACCGCCTCTTCATCATTATGAGCTATTACAACCAGATCATCCATGTAGGTCACAACAATTCCGTTGCTGACTAGCTTCCTAAACACATAGTTTATGAATCGGGTAAAAACAGCGGGAGAGTTGCAAATACCAAAAGGAACTTTGAGGAACTCGGATTGGCCATTGTCGTCGTTTCCTCGATGCCTGCTTCACTGGAACGTGAAAGAATGCATTGATCAAGTCCAGCGTGGTGAAAACCTTACCTCGCTGTAACTTGTCCAGCACATCTTCGATGCGCGGCATTGGGAAATGGTCCTTGATGATCTGTCGATTTATTCTACTGCAGTCACAACACATCCTGTAGGTTCCATCTTTCTTCGAAACCAAAAGTACTGGCGACGTGAACTCCGAATTGCTAGGTTCAATAACTATATCTCTTAGCCATACATCAACTTGTCTCTCCACTTCGTCCTTCTCCTGTGGTGCCATCTTTCTCGGGTATTGGTGCAAAGGTGTTTCATCTAGCAGGATGATTTTCATCTGCACCGGTGTCTCTACGTCGGATTTCGGATTGTAGGTACTAATGAGTTTCTCGATTTTCTTTCTCACTTCTCCTTTTAAATGCGTTAGCTCAGTGTCAATTGATTTTTCAAGGCTCCAGCAGTTAACGTTGCATATTAGATCATCGAATTCGGTGCGCAGCTCTCCCACCGGCCCCGTTTCCCTCATTGTTGTTGTCACTGGCTCCTTTGTATTGACACTGAACTTTGATTCCCTTCTCATCGTCACGCCTGCCGGCTTTCTTTCCATGATCACGTCCTTCATCTCCTGATCCTTCTTAGTGGATGAACCATTCGACTTGGTCAGGCTCCCGCCGTCTATCTTAGCTTTCGCTGTTTCTTTCTCCGTTTGTCGCCTTCGAAAGCGAATCTCGCCTGCGTCTATGATGATTATTGCCTCTTTGATCAGCTCGTTTCCTACAATCAACTCAAACATGGAATCGTGCTCATCTACCACATACAGCTTGTCTTGAAAGCTGATCTTGTCGACAACCACATCAGCTTCGATGAATCCCTGCGCCAGAATACTGTGATTACCCAAAGCTGACAACGCGATCCTATGCGACATAATATTATACCTTTTCAACTTAAAGAGGAAGTCGCGCCTGACAATACAAACATCGCAACCTGTGTCTACTAGTGCGGTGGCCTGCACACCATCCACCATTACATCCTTTGACATGTATGGAGTCTTCATACCGAATTTAGCATTTACCACCCTTACCTCTTTCACTGTTTGATGATCGATGCCCAAACTAGCTACACGTGAAACATTCAACCCCCTTTGGACACGCTTTGCCTAAGTGTGTGGTGTCCACCCACAATGGTGCGCGCCTCATACAGAAACCACTTATTGGCGTTTTCTTCCCTCAGTCTTTCGACGAAGTACTCAACTAATGACTCCTCATGGGTTGCTATGTGTTTCTCGACTTCTAGAAATCGGTACAAGGATTCCCTCGTTGTTTCATTAGGTTGTTTTAGGGAATTGCGCAGCTTTCGATGTATTTCGGCAGTATTAACTGGAACTTGAAATTTCTTCACTAGCTTCGCATTCATCAAGGCCCAGTCATTGACACCTGCTTCACTCTGGATATACATTCTGGCGGCGCCGGTCATTATCCGCCTCCCTAAAACATATTTTTGCAGCGAATTCCACCCAACAAGAGTACATGTGTCCTCAAATTCGCGCAACCAGCTTACGACATCCTGGTTTGACTCGCCACTAAACTTTGTTAAACTTTCTTCCACGTCCTTGAATGTGAAATTCGAAGTGTGTTGATGCACCTATCTGGGTTGGAGTCCCCCATGTACCGGTAACTTCCCCAATGTCGATGGATCATCCCACTGGTCAGCGTCATCATCGTCGTCATCGTTCGACTTTAACGGATAATGAACCGTCCTGCGCGCATTGGTGTGCGCCCCTTTGTTATTGCCGCCGTCGTTATTTTTCTTTTCGTTGTTAGTTGGAACTTTCGGCAATTGCGTCACCTCGACAACGATAGTGCGTAGCAAGTTGACGTACCCCTCAAGTCTCTTTGCCAACTCCTCTTTAACACCAGACACAGAGAGCCCTAAATCCCTCAAACAATCCCTCAGCTGAATCCCTCAGAATGGTAGCAATTTTCCTCCCCGAATACATTTTATGCAACCACAATGCAATCAATGTGGCAAAATGGAAAAATGGAAAAAAAAGAAAATGCACACACAGAGCGGTACTCACATACAATACCAATTTTTTTTTTCTTTGTTCTTCTTCGCGCTTCCTTTTTCTTCTTCGCGCTTCCTTTTTCTTCTTCGTCTTCTTCTTTTCGTCTTCTTCTTTTCGTCTTCTTCTTTTTGTCTTCTTCTTTTTCGGTCGATGCACAGCTGTCCTTTTGTCACAAATTTGAACTAATCCGGGTTGAGCCCCCAATTTGTGAGTAATTCAGTTTATTTTAACTGAAATTCAATTGATTAATTTAGTTAAACTTATGACAATAAAAATATATGAAGGTTGGGTACCGCGCTGTGTGCTGGTTCGTCATCGACTGACTCGTACAATTTCTATTTATCTACCACTGTGGTGATAATTGCGACCACCAGAGAGATGAGAGACCAAAAGAAAATGGGATTATGGTCGGTTAGAGTTAGAGCGCAACCATCTTTCCGATCCCACATTTATGTATTAGCTTTCTAAACTCTACGAACTTTCAGGACAGTGGCAATGCCTGTTATGATTTCTACGAGATGATGGACGCGGAGTGATGCGCTCTACGATTTTCAGTTTTTTGTTTTGTTAACTTATGTTTTCTAGCCTTCTAAGATAGTCGAACTTTCCGTTTTACAATATAGAGTGAGCGACAAAAGTCTACGTACGACCACCATTCTTGTAACCTAACGAGTTCAAAAGCATTATGAAAAAACCTAATGATGCAGTTTTGTTTCAAATCTCGTTTTATTAATAATGCACTATAAAATAAATGAATTTAACAAAAACTTAACAAGTAATTCACAAAAAACGAAAAATAAATAATGACAAAAGTCTACATACGCCCGGCATTCTATGTTTTTTTTTTGTTATACGCTGATGAAGGATAACGGAAAAGTACCATTTGAATTTTTCCATTTGTGAAAATCAGATTTGTGCCTCTCAGGTGAAGTTTGGTCAGCTTCAATAAGTTTTACCTGTGACAATGGCCCCTCGAAGAGAAATTGCGGTTGAAGTGCGAAATTTAGTAATAAAATATGAAAAAGAAAAGAAATCGTTGGTGAAATTGCAAATTTACTGGATTTAAGCAAGCCAACAGTCCAAACAATATACAATAATTTCGAAAACACCGGTACCGTCGAAAACAAACCGCGTTGTGGCCGCCCAAAGAAGCTGAATCGCCTAGATGTCAGTTTTATCATGAGAGAAGTAGGCAATAATCCAAGGGTGAACGCCACAATGATGTCTAAAGGGTTGTAATGAGTCAGTTAGCCACGGAGGCATCCATGATTCAGGAGTAGATGGCAGTGGCACGTTCGCGGTTGCTCGGCTTTAGCTCGTCGGATGGGGTTGGTACTTGACACTACCCCGTGTATCTCAACTCAACTTACTTTTTTGTTTCGTGCCGAAATATTAAAAAAAGAAAATCAACGATAGTTAAGAAGAAAGTTACGTTATTATACGGACGGACTTAAAAGAGAGGAGGAGAGAAAGATGATAGAAAAAAAGATGAAAGGAAACAGCAAGATCACTTCTGTCGGCCATCACCATTGTGCAAGACCGGGACTTTCGCGATATAGCTAACTAAACCTACACTAACCTAATCCTTAAATACCGAAACTTAAATAACGACTTATAACATAACTAAACCTAAAGCTAACTTAACCCTATGTACCCTCCACCGAATAATATGTCCCAGATTCACACAGCGATGACAGCTCGTCACGACCTGAAATAAGCCGGGTGTTGTGGGCTGAGGATGGCCAACCCACCCTTATTGCTCTTGGATACGACCAATTGCTACCATTCTGGCCAAAACTGTGAATGGTAGCCCCTAAAACGAAATCCTCCCAGTCGCCACCTGTAAAAAAAAAGATTTCAGAAAAAGTCAGTCACGTCATTTTCGTTATGTCGCCATCGTTTGTAGGTCACGTCCAGTCTCAGTCGCCCCATCGAAAGACGGTCGGTCCACCCATCCACACATCACTCGTGCTAAACCTAAGCCTTCATATAACTGTTGAGTATATTAAAGGGAAAAACAAAAAAAGTAATAATAAAAATAATTCACAAATCAAAACTTATGCACTAATTGTGAGTTTTTGAATTTTATTTATTTTTAACATTAATAGGCTACTCTAATTCTAGCCACTTAAAAATTATATGCATTTGACTTACCGGGTATACATGGATCCCTCGTAGTTCTGGCGCCAGCACTTCGAAGGATCGCTTGGATGAATAAACAATTTTTTTTTGTTTCGGTTTGCACCACCGCCGCCGACAATGCCGACCGTCTCGATCAGAAATCTCGAACTAATCTGCAAAAAAAAAAATCCACGACCTAGTGCGCCGATTATCAAGAATGTCCAAAAAAAACTCTCAACTCAAAATCGAACGACCTTGCTGTTGTAATCTTCTGATACCCACGCGAAAACAGCTGGTCTGCATCGAAAGATGATCAGCTGATTATCTGTTAAATGTCATTGACCTTCCTAACTTGGTCTCTTTTTAAACTAGTAACAACACAGGGAGAGAGTCAGCCTACGAAGAAAGTGGAATGACGGAATTCTAAAATAGAGGGATATTTGATAGAGTTAGGTTTTGTTGTAAGTTCAGAAAGCGAGAGTAGTAGGTCCAATTAATACATTAGGAGGAGAAATTGTCTTTTTTTTTTGAAAAGGGATAAATTTACTGGATTTGGTACAGTGAGGGTACACAAATAGGTCACCACAATTAAACATATTTATTTATTTATTTCCTTAAAAGGCAGACGCTACAGGGTTGGCAGAAAGATCAAATACAATTCAAAGGGCTCTCAAAAATAGCGGTTTCCACAGCAGAACTCCACGCAGGAAACCAGTAATAAATGGGAAAAAAACCGAAAACTGCGCTTATATTTTGCCCAAAAACACATTTAAAAAGGAATGAATTTCTGAAAACGAGTTTTATTTACTGACGAATCAAAATATAATACATTCGGAAGTGACGGGAGAGCTAGAGTTTGGAGAAAAACTACGAGTAACACAGCAATGAATCCAGAAAATTTGGTTTCTACAGTAAAGCATGGTGCTGGCAGCGTGATGGTTTGGGGTATCAATACAAGTCTATTTTAGAACTAAACCTGAAAGCATCCGTCGACAGCTTAAATCTTGGCATGAGTTGGATCTTCCAACAGGAAAATGACACCAAGCACACCGCTAAAATTGTCAAAGATTGGCTAATTTATTACGCCCCAAGACAACTACACACACCACCCGAAGGCCCGGGCTTGAACGTCATAGAACATGTACGAGAGATTCTGGAACGCAAGATAAGAAGATATGCCATAAATAATGCCCCAATGCTAAAACAGAAGCTCCAAGAAGAGTGCAAGTCATAATAGCTAATGAATTAAATAATTTAGTTGCTTCAATTCCTAGACGCTTGCAGACAGTTCTAGATGCACATGGTGGACCTATAAAATATTAAATTTATCATTTACAATAGTTTTAACTCATGGATTAAAGATGTTTATGCTAGTTAATATGCCGTTTGTAGACTTTTGTCATTATTTATTTTTCGTTTTTTGTGAATCACTTGTTAAGTTTTTGTTAAATTCATTTATTTTATAGTGTATTATTAATAAAAAGAGATTTGAAATAAAACTGCATCATTAGATTTTTTCATAATGCTTTTGAACTCGTTAGGTTACAAGAATGGTGGCCGTACGTAGACTTTTGTCGCTCACTGTATATCATAAATGAAAAGAAAAATATAATACAAAAATACTTTAAATCGACACACACGCGTCAGATCGAATCAATCGTAATTTCTTCATTTTCCGCCGGAAGCCGCCAAAACGGGTCTTTGCTCATTTCGCCATAAACATGGCAGGTCATACTCATATGTCTATCTCGCTCGCACTAGCTAGTCTTTTGAATGGTGGAATTTTAAAGTTGCTAGAGTTCGTTTCCATTTATTAAAAAAAATCCGATCCTACGTTTAAAGTTTAACTCGCATTTTTCCTCTTTGATTCGGTCTTTTTTTTTCATTCTGAATAAAATCCTGATAGCTTGTGAGGTTTGAAAGTTACGCCATAATCTGAACCATAAAAGTTCTAAGCTGACGCAGATCTAGATTTCCGGTGTTGATAAGGTAATCGCTAGTTTACATGCGAGGTTGTACTGCTCGGCTTTAAAGTGAGAATGATTCCCCAAAAAGAGCATCCGTTTCACATCATTTGTGACGCCATCGGGACAGTGGGAGTTTTTACGAATGCCATTCGGCGTTTGCAGTTTGCACATCACCGACATTATTCCAGAAATGCATTATAACGGTTTTCCAGCGGTCAAGAAAGGGTACCTTTCATTTATGGGGGGAAGTGACAAGGAGTGTATGGAAAGACATAAACAAACTTTGACTCATGTTGAGAAGTATGGTCTGAAATTAAAATGGCAGAAATGTCAATTTCTTTACCGAAACATTTGAACTGAAAATAGCAGCAATTAAATGTTTAATGAGCCACAGTCCATAAAAAGGTTCAGAGTCTTCTGGGTCTCACAAATTCGTCAAGGACTATTCCATCATTACAAGTCCCCTGACGCAACTCTTAAAGATGGAAAAACATTTCAAGTTTGAACTTCCTGAGAAGACGGCTTTCGAGCAGCTTAAACACGCTTTGGTTTCCGAACCCGTCCTAAAGTTATATTCTCAACACGTCCAAACTGAACTACATACGGACGCATCTAAATTGGACTTTGGAGCAATTTTGATGCAGAAATACCACGATAGAGAGTTTCATCCAGTTTATTTCTTAGGCAAGAAGTCCAGCCCCTCGCAGGAACGATATTGCAGATACGAATTGGAGGTGTTAGCCATTGTCAGCGCTCTAAAGAAACTCCGAACTTATTTACTTGGTATCAACTTTAAAATTTTGACTGACTTCCCGGCTTTCATGGCAATAGTGGCAAAGAAGGACGTTCCTCCAAGAGTCGCCGGTGGCGCTCTACTGTTCCAAGATTATAATTACACATTAGAACATCACTCTAGCTGTAGGATGAAACTTGTGGATGCCCTCAGCAGGAATTTCACCAGTATGATAATCTTAAGTGAATTCCATTTCCATTCAATTGTCACAAGAAGGAGACGAGTGTTTCATAGCAATTAAGTGAAGTCTCGAGAGTGGACCCTACCATGGTTTCTTTGTTGAACATAACATACTTTATAAGGATGACGACAAAGGGAACAAGCTACTTTGCATTCCTGAAGGAATGGCCAAAATGTTATCAAATCAGCGCATGAACAAGGTAATTTTGGCGCCAAAAAACAGAAGAAATTTTGTGCCAGGAGTATTTCATATAAAACCTGCTTAATCGCATGGACGCTCCACACAGAAATTGTGTCCGATGTATTCTGAGTGACCGAAAAGCTGCCAAACAAGAGGGTTACTTACATTCGATACCCAAGTTTAAGCATCCTCTTGACACACACCACGTAGATCACCTTAGTCCCTTAAGTTTTACAAACAAAAGCTATAGTTACAACTTCGGCGTGGTGGATGCGTTCTTTAAATTCGTTTGGATCTACCCCTGCAAGTTGACATCAACAGTGGAAATAATCAGTAAGTTGGAACAACAAAAAGCCGTCTAAGAGAACCCATCCAGAATCATCTCAGATCGTAGCACGGCCTTCAATTCTAGTAAACTCGCAGAGTATTGTGAGATTGGAGGAATTCAACATTTACTTACGACGACCGGTGTGCCACGTGGAAATGGCCAAGTAGAACAAATCAACAGGATTATTATCGGAGTGTTGACCAAGCTTTCCATTGAGGACCCTTGCAAGTGGTATCGCTACACCGCAAAACTTCAAATGCAATTGAATTCAATCTATAAACCATCTGTTAAAAGAAGTTCGTTCGTGGTACTAACAGGGATCAAGATGAAGACAAGGACCGATGCAAATATTAAGAGGTATGTAGACGAGGAAATCCTAAAGGCTTTAAATGAGAACCGTAACTGTGTAAGAGAAGAAGCCCGCGAAGGTATACGTTTGGTTTACCAGGAGAACACTCGTGACTATAACAATATGCTCTAAATGACTTGGTTGCAGTGACATGCACTGAATTTGACACCTTATTGTATTAAAAAGGTTTCTCCAAAAGAACGCTACAAGATTCAGTAGATTTTTTTTTTACAATCAGCGCGCGCTCAAGGGGTTTTTGTACTCTTTTCGTACACAGCGCGGGCGAAGGAAATTTAGGGAGGAAGAAAAGACAGGTAACGATGGATATTGTTTTTAAATGTTTGCAAATTATAACGACACACAGATCGGCAGGGCATTCCATAAGCGAGTTGTACGGCTTAGGAAAGAATCACGATATTTTAGAGTACGTCCGAAAATGTGCTTGAGGGTATACTGAAGAGCATTCATAGCGAGACGGGTGTTACGCTTGAAAGTTTGAATGGGCGGAATGCTACTGGCGATTTCAATGGAGCACTGGCGGTGGAAATAGCAATAAAATAAAGTGAGACAGGAGACATTTCGACTGTGTTCGAGTGTGTCGATTGCCTGTGTGATATTGGTATCAGCAATGAGTTTTATCGCATGGTTTTGAATCCGGTCTAGCAGATGCAGAGATGTTTTAAGAGCACCTGACCAGATGTGGGCATTGTACTCCAATTTTGGGGGAATGAATGCGTTATATATTGTGGTCAGATCAGAGAGGGTAAAGTATTTCTTACATCGCTTGAGGAAACCTAGACATTTCGCAGCATTTTTGACGACATCGAATATATGGTCATTCCAACGTAAGTTGTCACTGACACACATACCGAGAATGGAAAGTTTATCGGTTTCGACGATGCAAGTGCCATTCATGGATAATGGCTGGGTATTTGAATTTCGCTTTAATGGCAGCAGACAGCATTGAGTTTTGGAAGCTATCCACTCGGTTGATAGTTCCCCAATTGGTTATGCTGTTGATATCGGAATTTAATGAGCTTAGCATACGCTGCCGTTACCGTTCTACAGCCGAAGAGCAGGCACGTGAGTCCGGGAACGAATATGAAAAGCAGAGAGTGCTGTCATCTGCAAAGGAATATATTGGATTGGAAGTAGAAGACAAGAGATCATAAATGAAAATTAAAAAGAGTGTCGAAGGCAGAACGGAGCCCTGGGGCATACTAGCATTTATTTTGTGAACATCAGACTTGAAACCATCCAAGACAACTTGAATTGAACTTTCCGAAAGGTAATTTCTAATCCATTGAAGAAGAGAGTCATCGATCCCAAAAGCGCGCATTTTCGACAAAAGAGCCTGATGCAAAACTCTGTCAAATGCGTTAGAAATATCAAGTGCAACTATCTTGCTTTCGCCACATTGATGTACGTTTTGGTTCCACTTTTCGGTGAGACATGCCATCAAATCACCAGTGGACCTGTTGCTACGAAAACCATATTGCCGGTCATTGAGAAGCTTTCGTGTTTCGAGATATTTCAGAGCTGACGGTTTATCAGCGTTCCATGACTTTGGAAAGAAGGGACGTAAGTGCAATGTTTCTGTAGGAGGAGAGAGGAGAAGATTCGCCTTTTTTAGCGTCGGGCTGGACAAATGCTGTTTTCCATCTGCTCGGAAAGAGTCCTAAATAGTAGGATTGATGAAAAAGCTTACGCAGTGGTTTTGCCAACGCGGACGAACACCTCTTCAGAAGAAGGGGAGATATACCACCTGGACCAGCGGATTTATATATGTTGAGATCTTTAAGTACTCTTGCTACTACACGAGTGCGAAAGTAGAATCGTCCCATTGAAGATTCGACGTACTCAAGTGTAGGCGGAGACAGGGCACAATCCGTGAGCTGGCCGCATACTGTGCAGCAAGCAGATTGGCCTTGTCCAAAGAGCTGACAGCTGGAATGTCATTCACTGTAAATGAGCGTTGGAATGGAGGATGAGGCAGAATTTTTGATGTTTTTGACAAATGACCAAAAGCTTTTACCACCTTTGGGACATTGTAGTATTTTTTGCCTCAACTTTTGGTCGTATTGAAATTTCACACGCTTGAGAAATACGTTGCAGCCATTCCTGGCTCGTTTAAACTTTTTTCGGTTTTCCTCTTTCGGATTGGTCTTGATGGACCAAAAAAACACTTCTCTAACCCTGACAGCCTCTTTACAGCTCGAGCCGTACCATGCCTTTTCTTTTGGTCTGATACTCTTCATGCGATGAGGTATAAAGGATCTCATTCCGAAGAGAATAGTGTCAGTGATCATATCAGCAGCGGCATCGACGTCCTTACCGAGGATACATAACGACCAGTTAAATTTCCTAAAGAAGGTGTTAAGTCTGCTCCAATTGGCTGTCTCGTATTGACATACGGCTATTTTAGGAATCTTTTCTCTAATTGTGTGGTCGGTGTACGAGAAATTAGCTGATATGACACAATGGTCCGACGAGCCTAGAGGGGAAAACACATCAACGGAGTACTTATCAGGGTGAGAAGTTAAAAACAAATCCAGGGTGTTGGCGGTATGACTATCAACGTCTGGTATTCGCGTGGGCTCATTTACAAGCTGCATTAAGTTGTTTTCCGCAGCGAAGATCTCAAAACACTGTCCTTCGGGTGTTGTCTGTCCAGAATGTCGAAGCCACCCCGAATTGTGAATATTGAAATCGCCCGTAATAACAATTTCAGTATGAGGATACAGGGATACAATTCTTTGAATGGAGTCAGACAGCGCATCAAATTCGTGAAAGGTCGAGTTTGGGCTTTTCTAAATAAAGCAGTAGTGGACAATTTGCTTACGGAGATGGAATTTTAACCACATGGAATTGAAACCCGGATTGGAACAGGGACTACATTGTGGTACGCACATAGATGGCGAAACCGCGATGAGGAAAGAATAGTGGCACTAGTTCGTAGTCAGATCAGTGTGATCTGAGAGGTGTGGGCGGGGATCTACCTGTGTTTCACTAAGTACCAAAACAGCTGGTCGGTACTTACAGACGTGGACGTGCGCAGAAAAGTGATTACTTTTTAGCCCGCGTATATTGACTACGTCCACCCTGAATTCCCTAGTCATAATGAAAAACAAACACAGTAATCACAAACACCGACAATACGGAGCAAGGCTGCGAAGTGAAAATTCTGACGATGGTTGGGAAGCAAGTGGGACTGAGAGCGACAACGACGTCAGCGGACCATATGAAGCCCTGGAGCGATGAGGATGATGACACCTCTGAAGAAGAAAAATCTGTTAGTGACTTGAGCACTCTGTAATACAAAAATACTTGATGGACGTATAACCAAATGCGGCATTGATAAAAACATTTGATGTTCTAAAGCTTTAATAACAAATGTGACGAGATACCCTGATGTCCCAATAAACCTAAGACGCAGACAAGACGAAGAAGATGGCTATCTAAAGATGATAAAGGTGGTGACGGCCGTGATGAAGACGAAGAGGAATCCAATGACGACAGTAACGATGACTGCGATGAAAACGAAGAAGATGACTACGAATTAAGAGCTGAATAATAAGACGTTAGGCGGGTAGATCATTCCCCGTGGTCGAGGAATGTTGCAGAATGGCCGAACTTATAGGAACACCCGGTGAACGATTGAGTCTGTTAATAGATGCATAGAAGAGGAGAAAAATCTGAGCGTGTGGTTTGGTGACTTTGATGTTTAATTTTTTTATTGAAATATTGAAATATACATAAATAAATAGATAAACAATTATGAATAACAATGAGCACATAAATAAATAAATAAATAAACAGATTTATAAATAATTAAACAAATAAACATTAAAATATATATAAAAAAAATGTTAATAAATATATAGATAAGTAATAGTCATATGAATGGAACTAGCTATTTAGTTGAATGTAGTTTATTTTTAATTCATTAACAAGTGGATTCGCAGTTAAATCATATCGTTCATGAAGTTTGTCTTTTAGTTTTTTAACTCACGGACAAATCAATTCAACTTTCCTCTTACTATGAACATCCAGGGTAAAATAATGCCAAGGTAAATTCAGCATGATTTTCGAGATTTTGTTTTGACATGTTTATAACTTTTTTTCAAATGACATTTTTCACAATCTCCTCACACTTGGCATCCATATAACAAAATTGCCTGAAAGATAACTTTGTACATAGTAACTTTGTTCCTAATTGATGGTATTGACTTTCTGTTCATGAATGGATATGGCATTTTAATCGCTACACCACCTCTTTTTATTCCTATTTACATACTCATCACAAGTTAATTTACTATCAATATGCACCCCTCAGTACTTAAAGCAAGGCTGCCATGGTATGCTTACTCCATTGATCTGTAATGGAAAACTGGGAGAAAGCAAATCTTTTTTTTTTTCAGATGGAAAAAAATAGCTTGAATTTTATCTTCATTCAGTTTTATTTTCCACCTAACGCAGTATTTTTTTAATATTTCCATACCAAGAGCAAACTTATGGGATTAAAAAATTTAAGTATCATCAGCAAAGATAGTGACATCACAATTTGGCAATTTTGGAAAATCCGACATGTATAAATTGTTCAAAATCGATCCAAGTACAAATCCTTGAGGAACACCCGCACCAATTATATTATTAAATTTGAAGTACCACTATTGATATATACTTTGAAGGAACGATTTGACATAAAACGTTGAACTATTTTACAGACAAATACAGGGAAATTTAATTGAATCATCTTAAAGATGAGACCGTTGTACCACACTGTATCAAATGCCTTTTCTCGGTCCAATAAAATCATCCCTGTAGCAGAAAACAATTGTCTTATTTTCCAATAATTTTCTTGGCTAATACACTAATCAAAATTAGACTACCTTTGTAAGGCAATCGCCGTGTAAAGACGTGTGTAAAATAGTATAGTTGGTTTATATATATCATTTTTATTTTCATTTGTTTACATTCAGAGTGTCAATTTTCCCGCCCATGCGGCCTAACTTAAACTTTGAATGTTCAAGTTTTTCATTGGCGTATTTTCTCTATTTTCACGCTTTTGTCTAAAAATAAGAGACGAAAGGAGGCTGGGACTACCTTAATCGTAACCGATTTAAGGATCTTTCTCAGGACGTTCCCTTAAATTGGAATATAAAATCAAAACGCAAATGCATTGATAATAACTTCCCAACAATTTCTTCAAGTGATGACAATTTTCCCCGGTATGTAGAAGTATCAGGATTAGAAAAACTAGGTGACAACCTTAAACCACTCTCAGCATATACCCCTTTCCAAATAAATCGTGGGTTGGAATATATTTCCAAGGACATTTTGGAGGTTAAACCAATGCGATCCGACGACCTTCTCGTAAAAGTTTCTAATTTTTTTACGGCAGAAAAATTCTTCAAGGCCAAATACGTCGATTCTATTCCAGTAAAAATAGTTTCGCACGTTGGACTCAACTCAATTCAAGGCATTGTGAGTTTTGTTCTACTCCCCTTGTACCCTAACCATATAAAGGTTATTTTCAAAATTTCCCTCACAATACAACGGCAAAGCAAGGTATTGGTCTCTTAATAAAAAGTAATATTCCTCATAACTTGCTCAATATTAATTCTAATACTTTAATGACAGCAGTCCAAATAAATTTATCTCTCAAATTTACAGTAGTCTCTCTTTACATCCTACCTAATCAACAATTTTTAGAATACGACCTTGAAAATATCCTTAATCAAGTCTCCACCCCCGTTTTACTTGTTGGTACATTAACTCCTGGAGCGTTCTTTGGGGCTCCCCATCTCTGCTTAACTCCAACCTCATGGTGTTAAATGGCGGATCAGCTACTCAATTCTCCACACGCAGAACCTTTACACATATTGACATCACCTGTTGCTCACCAGAACTTCATCCGCGAATTTCTTGAAGAATCCTTGAGGATCTTCACAACAGTGACAACTTTCCAATTATTACTGACGTTACAATAGGCCCCACTAAGCTGATGAGGCCAACTGGGACAGGTTTAAAATTTATATTACCGATTTTCTTTTAAAACATACACCGTTGTCCAATATAAACAAAGAAGCCGCAGTGATCTTAAAAGCCATACGGTCCGCCTCCAATATCTCTATACCTCAAACCGCTCCATCCCGCACCAAACATTATGTCCCGTGGTGGAATCCCACATTAAAAACTTTAAATTCGCTGCCTAGCTGGGAACTCCGTTCCACGTTCCATTAAATGCATCAAAACACCAACCGGCCCTTTTTTGTGCGCAAAAGAGATTAGCAACTTCTTTGCCCACACTTGGTCAAATCAGTCAAAGGACGAACACTTTTCGAATAGCTTCAATACCATGAAAAACAATTGCCTTCATGATACTCCCTCCTTAGCTACCGCAGTACCATCAGCAAGGCACATTAAAGTAGCGATAACGAATCTGGAACTGGGCAGCTGCCTCTCCAAATTAAAAGGCGAAACGCCAATAAGATTCTTGAGACTGGCATAATTCCACAAAGCTTGAAGTCAGCTACCATTATCCCCCTAGCCAAGCCTAACTAGCTGATTAACACAGTTAGTGGCTACCAACCAATTTCGCTAATTTCCTGTTTATCTAAAGTTTTAAAAAAAATAGTTGCAAAACGCTTTCTCTGGTTTATCTAGTCCAACAAACTCATTAGCAAGAATCAAGTGGCCTTCAAACCCAATCAAGATTGTACCGATGTCTTATTACACGTAGATTTTTATATCTCGAATGTCTAATTGTCTCGAAATCACGTTACTCTGTTATCACTAGATTTCGAAAAGCCCTTCGACAAAATCGGTATTCATCTAATTATTAACAAATGAAAATTGATTATGGACTGTTCGTATACCACCTTGATCCCGGAATTTATTCAGAAAATTAAAAATACAAGTTTACCATATTCATCTAAATCTATACTCGTATTGTCCCCTTCAAAGTAATCTCCATCGACTGCAACACACTTATGCCAGCGCTTGATCCCATCCTCGAAACATTTTTCATGTTCGGTTTTCGGTATGTCCATCAGTGCTTCCTGCGATTTTTCCATTACTTCCTCTCGGGCTTCTGAAACGTGTTCCCCGTAGTGGTTTTTTAACTCGATTGAACAGAAAGAAGTCACAGGGAGCCAAATCAGGTGAATTCGGTGGCTGTTGGATGGTATTTATTGCATTTTTCGTCAAAAAATTACGAATAATGATGGCACTGTGCGACGGTGCGTTATCATGGTGCAAAATATACGAGTTTTCTGCCCACAATTCTAGTTTCTTTCAGCGAATTGATTCACGCAAACGTCTCCATGATCCATGAAAACCGTGAGCATTGCCTTCTTTTTTGACTGAAAACGACGTGGTTTCTTTGGTCTCGGCTCATTTGGTGAACGCCATTCACTTGCCTGATGTATGGATTGCGTCTCGTACCCATAAACCCACGTCTCGTCCCCAGTAATGATCCTTTTGATGAATGTGGGATCGGATTTAGCCTGTCTTTTGCGACGTCAACACGGTCTCTTTTTTGCATGAAATTGAGGTCTTTTGGCACCAACTTTGCTGCTAAACAACGGAAACCCAAATCATTTAACAAAATGTCTTGGACGGATCCATAGGCAATGTTCAAGTCCTCCGCTATCTCTCTGATGGTTAATTTGCGGTTATTGACCAACATTTCGCGCACAATTAAATCCGTTTTTTACGCAAAATTTAATACAAGTTCGCTGTTGCAAATTTAAATCCATTTCTAAAATTGTATAAAATAGCCAAAACACACAAGGATAGATGTACTCTTGGCTACGTAACTTTTGCAAATGTTAAACTATGATGCTGAGATGTAAAGCGAATGTCGACAACAGATTTACCAACTTAACAGAATAAACAGAACTCAAATCGGAACAATGGGAGTGCCACACGGTGGTTATTCCGAGATGTGGTATGGTAAATGTCCCAAAACAACGCTTAACCTCCAAAAATGGACTTATCATCAATCAGCCAGAAGGAGTGTCAACGTATATCGAACATCCAGAATACAAAATGTAATGGCAGAAGCAGGACTTCCTACTTTAGAAGAAAGACAAGCAGAATATTTTACGAAATTCTCCTTCACATACAATTCCATTATTGACAAGGACATTTCCGCCGATTTTAGATCAAAAACAACCGAGCGTAGCCCATCAACCATAGCTCGAACAATATACAGCGCAAGAGAATTTGATCTTCCCATCAAACAAATGAAACATTACTCCTCATCTTATCCACCATGGTGCATAAAAGAATCCTCGGTTCTACTGACTCTGACTGAACATAAAAAAGGCAATACAGACAGCGGTATTTACAAGGCACATTTTCTCGAAGCAATTAGTGAACTTAAATCTAAAGGATAGAAACTTATCTTCACAGATGGATCTAAATCAATACACCCCAAATCCTTTGCCGTCACTTCAGATAGCGGATCTCTATTAAAACCCGGAATTTTGTCAGAAAATGCATCAATATTCACTGCAGAGGCAATTGCTTTACTGGAAGCAGTAAAAATAATGACAAAACTAAGGCGGAATGCCATAATATGCACTGACAGCCTATCAGCGCTAGAAGCGTTCTTAAACCCCAACCACAACACTGGACTTATAAACCATATTAGGGATATCCTCACAACAAAATAAAGCTTATGTGGGCTCCAAGTCACATGGGGATACAAGGTAACGAACTTGCTGGTATGGCCGCAAAATCCTGCAATAATGCTCCTGTTTTCACCTTTGATATACGAGTACTTACAAAGCATGATCTGGAAAAACAGATCACCCAAAAGATTAAGATACGCCGACTTTTAAATTGGTGAAGTCCCCAAAATCAGTACGCCAAAATCAGCACTAGCCGTTCCATTCCCATCTACCTGACATCCACCTATAAAGCAATAAACTCCAACTTCGTCCGTCTTCGCCTAGGCCTCACTATTCAAACACATCAACACATCCTAAAGAAGAACAGCCCACGACAGTGCCCAGTCTGAAATAACATAATCGACATAGCACATATTCTCGGACAAATCCCATGCCAAATCTCCGGATCTTTTAATTCGCTTTTGCTTGAAAATCAATCAGTCTACCTATTACTTAATACAATCAGCCATGAAAATATAATAAAAGTTTACAACTTCCTCCAGAATGAGAATTTAGCTATACTAAGTATGTATATAAAATGTATCTTTAGAATTTTTTCACTTATAATTTTTCGTATCACATAGTTTTCATTTATTCATACTCATTTAACATAGAGCTGTAAGCCTCTGTAGCTAGTGCTAGTATTAGCTTACGAATTTATTGTTATGCTAATAAAATACTAATAATAATAGTAATAATAAAATTAGACTAATCAATCCAAACTAATTGCTCAATTTGAATAGGAACTATCTGATAAAGTCTTTAATTTGTTAGCATATAATTCTGGTTTATGGTACAATAATTTGTTAGTCAGCGTAGCGTAACATAAACCTGAGTATTACAACAGTTCGCTATGCTAGTGCGCAAAGGTGCTCTTTACCAAATGTTTTTAGTTTTTATATTTTTAATTTTGCATCCTTTACTATCCTGGCAAAAAATGCCGCATCTGGTTAGTGGAAAATATTTTGAAATTCAAAACAAAAAGAACAATTTAATTTTAAATATAAAAACCTTCCCAGCTCCCCGAAGTGTATATAAAAACGATGAATCTAAAATGCGATTTCGAGCCGAATTGGGTAGCTAACGTTTCTTGCAAGTTGAAACCCATAAGCTGGGAGAGGACCATCGCAAATGTTAGTATAGACATTGTACAACCTATGAGAAATCTTTCGGTAAAGATGCTTTCAAATAATTATCTTAATCTTTTGATCAATACGAACTTGTTGCGAATTTTGAGAACAGGTGCATTTACAAGCTTTTCGCCTTGAAACACAATACATTCCATTCCTGGTAAATATAAGGAAAAACGCATGTGATGTCTTCCAAAGAAAAGGACTCGATTTCTATTCAAGAATTCTTTTTAGATTTGTTAACCAGTTTATTAACATTAAGAACTTCACCTGCCCTTTGTTGGTAAAATGTTTTCTTTTTTAGTTACTCATATATATATACATGTTTCCAATAAATTATTCAACTAAATATTTCTAGGGTCACATGGAATTGAGGAATGCTTACTTAGAAGCATCACAAGTAGTTGTTCCACCTGGAACTTACAAATTAATCTTTACGGGCTTCGAAGGCTATCCACCGGAACGAGTTGGCGTAGTAATGGTTATTGGTAGTATAATTGAAAAACGTCGTAGATTTCAATAAAATTTACGTATGATCCTGAAATTAAATAAATAAATGAGGATAAAGATTTTGTTGCACAAAACTGAAATATATTGCTTCTAAGTTGATGCATTTTGTAACAGCTTAGTGGTACTATATGTAAAGTTGGTTCTAAACTGTTGACGAAGAAGTCTCGCCAGTAGGCTGGATACTTTGGAATTTTTTCTGATTCTGCGAATTAGTTCCGAAAGTTCCATTTGAATTATGTACATTACCTGTGCTTTCCTGCTGCTTTTAATTCCTGATTTAATTATTATTAGCATGTTTTTTTTATTTTTGACTGATCTTTCTTCCAATAACGATAACTTTCGAACTGTCTGTCATTTGACCATTGTTTAATATTTACGTTCTGTATTTTTCGCCAGGAACTGACACTAAAATCTTCATGCATCATATTTTGAAAATTGGTCTTGACAACTATCCAACGATCAACTACCTATTCGTCGTGTTATGGACAAATTTGGTACCACATACACTCTACATGTCTCAAAGGTAATAATGCGTCAATATACCATATACCATGTGCGTACAGAAGAAAATGCCGACGTTGCGAATGATAGTATTGCGGAATATTCATATTCGTTAATTTGGCGTCAATCGCAACAGTTTTTTTGCAGGTCCAAAATCTGTGTAGAAAATTTTCTTCATATCATTGGCTACCTTCTCGAAGCGGAAAGCCTTCAGAGTCAAACATGCTAAGGTTTTCAAAGACTTTAAGTGGTTAAGCATTACGGAGGTGAACCCACAGGTATACGCTCAAGTTTGTACTTGGAATAATCCACTCCTAATCCTCCGAACCGCGGCCGGGGCACGATTTACGTACTGTTGTATGACGATTCCGATGACTGCGGCACTAGAACGCCTGTTGCTGCGAAAATACGAAATTGAATTTCGCTGTATCCAGGAACGGTCTCTCTCAGAATCTGAGTCAAAAAAGGAATATAGTCGGATCTTTAATTAAGGCTCCGAAACTATCCTACAATAACATGCGACGCTGAAATTTTTTGGTGAACGGCAACGCCAGATTTCACTCTTTCCTTTTCAGAACTTGCATATCTTTTCCAAGCGGAGATATACGCAATCTAAATTGTGAAGAATCGGTAGAAGGAGCGAAATGTCTACGTCTGTAATGATAGTCAAGCTGCGCTTAAAGCGCTACTGAACGCTCTCACGACTCAGAGGCTAATTCGAGAATGTAAGGCTTTTCTTAATGTATTCTGGAGATTGAATTAAATGTGTCTTGTCCCAGGTCACAATGTTATCACGAACTTGCTAGGCTATGTTCCTCTCAGCACCTGAACCTTCGTTAGCATTTACCTCGTCCTTGGTGGAAGCACTCCATTAACAGTCGTGTCTTGACGTCTTGACATTCTTGACGTCTCTGAGAGGTCAATAGATTTATTACTCTTAACATCTGTTTTATAGGCTGTGGACTACTTAAACTATACACTACTAATACTATGCTTTTACTAAGCCCCTAAGTGTGATGATGGCTACACCAAAGAGTGCTATGTTTATGAGTCCCGTCTCAAATCATTTCTTTAATTCTATACACATATAGAAAAAGTCGGATGAATCATCCTGCTCTGACATACTTACACGCAATTGCCACCCACAGAAATAGTCAAAAAATCGCCAAACTGGTAAGATGCGGAAGTCATATTTCGTTATTCCTGCTAGAGCTAGATGAACTTAATATGTATAACAAATTCACTTTCTTTCTAAATCGTGGTCTTACTTTAGCTTGTCTAACAGTAACTGTAAGCCCCCACAGTAACGCACCACAACATCCTTAAGGATATACAAGCGAGAAGTAAGGATGGCCCAGCATTTGTTCTGGGATAGTTTTGTACCAGTATCTGTAGCAGGAGTAAGTCCCTGAGGCTAAGCCACGTTCTGTTCAAAACTCCACGAATTTCGATCGCACTTAAGCAACCGAATCGTACCTGAATTGACTCTAAAGAAGAAAGCTCGGAACTGTTTATAAACACTCACTTCTTATCTGCACTCCACCAACTTACCTGAAGTTTTCTTCAAGTGAGCCTATTCAAATATATGTATGTACACATTCGTATGTCAACCCGAGCGTGATCTGCAAGAATACGTCTTTATGGACAGTTTGAACCTTCAAACCTCACAAAGCATCAGAATCCGATAGTACAATATTATTGTATCTCTGCAAACTTACCGAATATTATGCATTCTACAAGCCTGCTAAGCTATAGGTTAAATTCCTAGCATCTGGATTAAGGTAAACATGGTGTTTTTTTTACCTGAATTAGTCAGTTCCCCTTCGAATTAGGGACTAGAATATAAGCGAGGTATGCATGCCTGTCGTAAGAGGCGACTAAAATCCACTGGGCCGGATTAAGGTGTTAAGCGACCCGTGCCAGAATCGGTCACGTTGGGGGCCCAGTATAAAAAATAGCCCAATCTCTAACGGAGCATCCGGATACTTTGCGACCTCCGGATCAGCCGGCCTTATCTGTCTAATGCGGATCTCCCGACAGGCGGACTACCCTTTCCCTGCTAGTCGTGGGAACTAAAATGTGTTCAACAAATTCAATACAACACAATACAAATACAAACCAGGATGTCTTCAAAAAAAAAGCTCAAGGGTTACGAGATCTCCAACACGCGGATCACTGGAAAAATCATGCGGAAGCAAAGACCTAGCACAGTCGCCAGCTTTGGTCGATAGTATTACACGAATTAGCTACAAAATCTCGAACGCGAAAATTCTGATCTCCACGCCGGACTACAAGATATGGAATTGTTCTGCGCCGAACTTAAAAACAAATTAGATGGCATTAAGACGCAATCTAAAACCGAGTCAGATTCGCGACTTGACCGACAAAACCGAAAGCCTAGAAAGGATTTATTCTATAAATTCAATTTTGAGACTTATGCGAAAAGGCTAGATGAACTAAACATTTTTATTAAGAAAAAAGCAGTAGATATATGTTTAATTTCTGAAACTCACCAGACGACACAATCGCGCGTGGAACTAAAAGGTTCCATCGGGAAACGCAAGAGGCGGGACATCGCTATTTATTAAACACTGCATTGAACACTCTCTGAAAGCACAAATTGAACTTGACATATTTCAAACAACCGCGGTGCGCGCTAAATATAAAAATTACTCTTTTAGTATATCCTCAATCTACATATTGTCAATCGTGCTGCAAAATAGAAAAACACGAATTTGTTGACCTATTTAACTCTCTTGGACCAATCTTTATTATAGGTGACGACCTTAATGCGAAGCACACGAAAGAAAAAAAAATAAAAAATCTGTCAAAACCTCTTATATGCCCCTGAAGGACCTCAGTTATCCTATTGCGCCTGATTTCCACATCAGGCGCAACCTCAATCACAGAAGACTGTCAAATTACCACAATGCCTACCAAAAAGGTAAATCAGTTAAGGCTTTCTTATGACTCGTTCTCATGAAGTATACAGTGGTGGCGTTCCTTGATATCGAGGGAGCTTTCAACAACGTTGCCCTTGCCTCGATCATCAACTGTGTTCAAGAACTTTGTCTGCAATTTGATAAAGTTCATTCCGAAAAATAGTAGATTAATATAATACATATGTATACATGCAAACCTTCGTCGCTGCTCTAAAAGAAGGAACCACAGTTGGGTTCAGAGTACGCATGTATTCAATCGTTCACAGACCGTCGTGGTGGTAAAACGTACTTCGGCTTTGCCACAAAATATAATTTTGGCAGAAGCTAAAAGGCAGATTAACACAGGGAAAGTGGTGTCCGGGTGCTGCTCGAGTGGTGTGGGAATAAACTTTTCATTTTGTAAGCAAATTAAAGTAAACTACGAGTAAGGCAAAGTCGATAACGGATGACGAAAAGCAGTCCGCTCCCCCTGCAACGGGGCTTGCGATTGCCATCACTTCAGCTGACGTTGCAAAACTAAATGCGACATTAAAAAGTTGTAGTAAGAGGAGAAGGAAGCCCAAACCAACTCCTAAACAAGTAAAGCGCTCCTCGCTGTCAGCTCCATCTAAAAGTCTGTCAGGCGGAGCGGCGAAGATGCACCTTCCAAATCAGCAGTAGTGAAAGAGATATGCTAAGTGTCCGAGTGCGATGGAGGTGAAGGACGCTATCTAGGAAGCAGCAATAACTTCGCCTCTCTAGCAGCCACCAAGTCCGAAGACGACGAGGAGGAAGTAGAAACCCTTAACATCTTATGCTTATGTTAAAGGTTGCAGATGCAGCAAAGGGTACTTGCTATATTGGCCAAACAAATGCCTAGAAGGGAGAAGGAGCGTCAAATAGAGCTTAAGAGCAACGTTTCATAACAGCAACAAGACCAAAATCTGTCACAAGAACAGCTGCAATAAAAACAACAGCGTAAATCTAAGGGGCATTAACAACACCAACAACTACAAGAGCAACCAAAACAAAAAAAGCAGCCGCAACAACTACAACAGTAGTAGAAACAACATCAGCACCAGAAACAACATCAGCAGCAGCACCAGCAGAAGTTTTCCAAGCCAAGGTTTCATTTATAAATACCTACAAGATGGAGTTGAAGGACGCAATAGGGCTGTGTAAGTCGGCCATAGGAAATCGAAAGATTAAGCATTGATAGACATGCGATCCACTGCAACAGAGTGGAGCGCTATTTAAAAATTAAGACTTTATTGAAGGACACGACAACGGAGTTCTTCTCCTTCACATCAAAGTATGAAAAGCTGCAGTGAATGCTCCTGAGGGGGGTGGAACCGTCTACTGATCCGGAGGAGCTCCTCGAACTGCTCAAAAAGAAAGAGTGTGACGAGCTCACTTTCGTATGGGTTAAGCGGTTCACCACGGCTGGAGCAAAAAGGGAGAAGCAGAAACTACCGAATTTCCTGGGCGTGGAGAAGTTGGGAACAAACTTCCTAAAGCATGGAGTAAGTCCTAAAAATCGTTGAAGTGACTTCTTATCATTTGCACTGCAGACTCTGGAACGGCCATTGTTTTTTTCCAAAGATGCCCTCAGTGTCCATCTTCGATAACATAACCTAAACATAAACAGCAGATCTTCCAAGTATCTTTTTGATAAACTTCAATTTGCTTCTTCCTCCAGAACATTTAATACGAGTATTCTAATGCCCTCTTTCAACTATTTGAACTCGTCGCGTCTCTTCTTTGTGTATGTCACCAGGCTCTGGAACCAACTTTCTACAACAACAAACCAAACAATTGAAGCTATTAAATTCAAAAGTGCCGTATTGGTAGACATTGCATAAGCAACACATAACTACTCTTTTGAAATTTTTTATCTTTTATCTTTTATCTTTTATCTATTTTCTGCACTATTCCTTAAACATTTTTACTATCCTTCTCTCCACAACCCTTCCTTTTCCAATATTTTTATTTTTAAGTAATTATCACTAATGTTTATATTAAATTTAGTTGATTAATAATTAATATTGTACTATAAAAGACTAGGTTCTATTTGTGCAATGTTTTTTTATAATAAATTGAATAGAATTGAATTGAATTGACCTTACTCTTCAAATAACCGCACATGAAAAAGTCTAAACCTGTCAAATCGCATGAACTCGGAGGCCAATCAACTTCTCCTCAAACCGAAATGATGCGATCTTCAAATTTCGTACGCAATAAATTGGTGGCTTGTATGGGCGATAGCCGTCCAAAGGATTCAATTGTTGTATAATTTGAAGGCGAGCAAATTAAGATCAACTTTTAAAATTCGCCGTAAAGTGCTATAACTGAGGCCCAATTGTTGACTCCGGCGACGAATTAGGTGCCTGGCTGGTTATAAACACTTTCGCTCACAGTAGTGATGTTTTGACGTGTACGAGCTGGACGAGCATGCTGATATGGAGTTTGACCCGATACCCAACCAACTTCTTCAAAACACTACACCATTGCACGAATTCCGGAGACACTAGAGCGATTATGTTAACCGAAAAATTCATCACGAATTTTACGAAATGTTACATTTACAGATCGCCCGTTTTCGTAATACGGTTGAATAACAAAAATGCGTTGTTGCATGGTAAACGACTCCATGACTAAAATTGCCAACGATTGTATAACATCTGTCAAAAATATCAACCATAGAATTCAGTAAATAACAGTAATTGACAGCCAATTTCCACACCATCTGTTGGTTCACCCTTTATATCAACCCTAATTTGACTAGTCAGTCCAAATTAATTGCTCAATTTGAATAGCTGCTATCTGATAAAGTTTTCAAATTGTTAGTATATAATTCTGGTTTATGGTATAATAAATTGTTAGTCAACGTAGCGTAACATAAACCTGAGTATTACAACAGTTCGCTATGCTAGTGCGCAAAGGTGCTCTTTACCAATTGTTTTTAGTTTTTATATTTTTAATTTTGCATCCTTTACTATCCTGGCAAAAAATGCCGCATCTGGTTAGTGGAAAATATTTTAATATAAAAAAAAACAATTAAATTTTAAATTAAAAACCTTCCTAGATCACCGAAATGTATATAAAAACGATAAATCTAAAATGCGATTTCGAACCGAAATGGGTAGCTAACGTTTCTTGCAAGTTGAAACCCATAAGCTGGGAGAGGACCATCGCAAATGTTAGTATAGACCTTGTACAGCCTTTAAGAAATCTTTCGGTAAAGATGCTTTAAAATAATTAATCTTTTGGTCAATATAAACTTCTTCTGACTTTTGAAAACAGATGCATGTGCAAGCTTTTCGCCTTGAAACACAATACATTCCGTTTCTGATAAATGTAACAAAAAACGCATGTGATATGCTCCAAGGAAAAGGACTCGATTTCTATTCAAGAATTGTTCTTAAATTTATTAAACAGTTTGTGAACAATAAGAACATAACATGTCCTTTGAGGGTAAAGTGTTTTCCTTTTTATTTACTAGTAAATATATGTATGCTTTAAACAAATTATCCAAGTAAATATTTCTAGGGTCACCTGGAGTTCAGGAATGCTTACCTAAAAGCATCACAAGTAGTTGTTCCACCTGGAACTTATAAATTAATCTTTACGTCTTTCGAAGGCTATCCACCGACACGAGTTGGTAAATTAACGGTTTTTGGTAATATTGTTGAAAAACGTCGTAGATTTCAATAAAACTTACTTTAAATAAATATGTAAATGAAGATAGGGATTTTGTTGCACAAAACTCAAATCTATTGTTTCTACGTGGATGCATTTTGTAACAGCTTAGTGGTGCTATATGTAAAGTTGGTTCTAAACTGTTAACGAAGAAGTCCTCCCAGTAGGCTGGATACTTTGGAATTTTTTCTGATTCTGCGAATTAGTTCCGAAAGTTCCATTTGAATTATGTACATTACCTGTGCTTTCCTGCTGCTTTTAATTCCTGATTTAATTATGATTAGCATGTTTTTTTTATTTTTGACTGATCTTTCTTCCAATAACGATAACTTTCGAACTGTCTGTCATTTGACCATTGTTTAATATTTACGTTCTGTATTTTTCGCCAGGAACTGACACTAAAATCTTCATGCATCATATTTTGAAAATTGGTCTTGACAACTATCCAACGATCAACTACCTATTCGTCGTGTTATGGACAAATTTGGTACCACATACACTCTACATGTCTCAAAGGTAATAATGCGTCAATATACCATATACCATGTGCGTACAGAAGAAAATGCCGACGTTGCGAATGATAGTATTGCGGAATATTCATATTCGTTAATTTGGCGTCAATCGCAACAGTTTTTTTGCAGGTCCAAAATCTGTGTAGAAAATTTTCTTCATATCATTGGCTACCTTCTCGAAGCGGAAAGCCTTCAGAGTCAAACATGCTAAGGTTTTCAAAGACTTTAAGTGGTTAAGCATTACGGAGGTGAACCCACAGGTATACGCTCAAGTTTGTACTTGGAATAATCCACTCCTAATCCTCCGAACCGCGGCCGGGGCACGATTTACGTACTGTTGTATGACGATTCCGATGACTGCGGCACTAGAACGCCTGTTGCTGCGAAAATACGAAATTGAATTTCGCTGTATCCAGGAACGGTCTCTCTCAGAATCTGAGTCAAAAAAGGAATATAGTCGGATCTTTAATTAAGGCTCCGAAACTATCCTACAATAACATGCGACGCTGAAATTTTTTGGTGAACGGCAACGCCAGATTTCACTCTTTCCTTTTCAGAACTTGCATATCTTTTCCAAGCGGAGATATACGCAATCTAAATTGTGAAGAATCGGTAGAAGGAGCGAAATGTCTACGTCTGTAATGATAGTCAAGCTGCGCTTAAAGCGCTACTGAACGCTCTCACGACTCAGAGGCTAATTCGAGAATGTAAGGCTTTTCTTAATGTATTCTGGAGATTGAATTAAATGTGTCTTGTCCCAGGTCACAATGTTATCACGAACTTGCTAGGCTATGTTCCTCTCAGCACCTGAACCTTCGTTAGCATTTACCTCGTCCTTGGTGGAAGCACTCCATTAACAGTCGTGTCTTGACGTCTTGACATTCTTGACGTCTCTGAGAGGTCAATAGATTTATTACTCTTAACATCTGTTTTATAGGCTGTGGACTACTTAAACTATACACTACTAATACTATGCTTTTACTAAGCCCCTAAGTGTGATGATGGCTACACCAAAGAGTGCTATGTTTATGAGTCCCGTCTCAAATCATTTCTTTAATTCTATACACATATAGAAAAAGTCGGATGAATCATCCTGCTCTGACATACTTACACGCAATTGCCACCCACAGAAATAGTCAAAAAATCGCCAAACTGGTAAGATGCGGAAGTCATATTTCGTTATTCCTGCTAGAGCTAGATGAACTTAATATGTATAACAAATTCACTTTCTTTCTAAATCGTGGTCTTACTTTAGCTTGTCTAACAGTAACTGTAAGCCCCCACAGTAACGCACCACAACATCCTTAAGGATATACAAGCGAGAAGTAAGGATGGCCCAGCATTTGTTCTGGGATAGTTTTGTACCAGTATCTGTAGCAGGAGTAAGTCCCTGAGGCTAAGCCACGTTCTGTTCAAAACTCCACGAATTTCGATCGCACTTAAGCAACCGAATCGTACCTGAATTGACTCTAAAGAAGAAAGCTCGGAACTGTTTATAAACACTCACTTCTTATCTGCACTCCACCAACTTACCTGAAGTTTTCTTCAAGTGAGCCTATTCAAATATATGTATGTACACATTCGTATATCAACCCGAGCGTGATCTTCAAGAATACGTCTTAATGGACAGTTTGAAGCTTCAAGCCTCACAAAGCATCAGAATCCGATAGTATTATCTTTGCAACCCTACAGAATGTTAATTATTCTATTGTATAAACCTGGAGCTACTAGGCTAAATACCTGGCATCTGGAATAAGGTAAACGTGGTGTTTACCTAAATCAATCAAAACCTATCATATGCCACCGAAAGACCTCAGTTATCCTACCGTGTTCATTTCATTTGCACATCAGGTGCAACCTCAATCATACGAGTAGAAGACTGTCAAATTACAACCACCTTCCGAAGAGGTAAATGGATTAAGACCGACCTACACTCTTTCTTATGACTCTTTCTCAAAAAGTATACAATGGTAGCGTTCTTTGATATCGAGGGAGCTTTCAACAACTTTGTCACTCCCTCGATGATCAACTGTCTTCAAGAACTGGACACCATTGACTTTGTCTGCAAATTGATAAACTTCACTCTCAATAGTAGAGTAATCTAAGACATATACGCAAACCTTCGTCGCTGCTCTAAAAGAAAGAAGCACAGTTCGGTTCAGAATACACTTGTGTTGTACTGTGAAACCTAGTTCTTAAAGGGCTGTTTACCAGATTAGACGCAAAATATGGTATTGTAACTTATGCAGACGACGTCACTTTTTATATACCGGGCAAGAGGCACTCGCTAACAATCTCCTGTATGCCTTATTTGGCTATTGCATCTATCCGGTTCAAACAGAGCAGCTCCTCTTCATAAGAAAAATCATAAAACCGTGCATAATCTGCCCAGGCTAGGTGGTACACCTATGAGTTTCTCGGTCCCATTTAGGTCCCATTCTGGCCAAAACTGAAGTGTTGGGTAATCGGTAAAGACGCCATGATTTTGATGGTGGTCAGCTACAGCCATGCACTTCGCAAGGCACTTTATAGGCAGGACGAAGTCACATTGTGTTGGGTTCCGGGATACTCACTCGTCCCAGGAAACCTCGTCACCGATGAACTATCCAGACTGATATCCCCGGAAATAAATAAAAGGCATCTTGACAATGTTACTTAACTTGCATATGTCCGATGTCAAACGTATGACGCACTGTGATACATCTAGACTATCCAAATGCTTAACCCCATAGTTAGCCACTCACGCGAATTCATCGCTCCACTAAGGGTATGTCAACAACTGTCAAGTAAGCGCATATGACTTAGAGGTACCTGTGTGGCCCGCCTTGCAGTCAAAATGGAATTCAACTAACTTACAGCGGGGTTTAGTCACTCAAGCGACTTCGCCTCTCCGACACGGGTACGCCTGTAACCTGCAATATAGTCATGAGTTAACCCACCAAACGATGGTCGGCGGGTTTAATTGTAACGGAAAAACTTTTGCTTGTATAGATGTGAGTCTCTGCGCTCCCTCTTATAGTGAATTAATGGAACTTCTAGGGGAATTAATCATTTGTATTAAGTAATATGTTGCAGAAAATATAGCATGTTTGGTACCGTTTGAAAGATTTATATGGTGCAATATACAGGGAAGAAAACTGCACTTTAATCTTTAATTATTTTAATTGTTCAACGTTTATTCCTTATACAAGTAAACTATATGGAACACAGTATCTAATAAAAATGAGCGCGAGGAAGAAGTACTTGCCAATTTGACACTTGTGAATGGTGCGTGTATAAATTTTATTTTTGAACCACCCCCCCCCCTTCGCCATCCACCCACCTTTCTTTAGGCCACAGCTCACAACTTTTAAAAAACCGTCGATTGGAGATCGAGCTGATCGTTTTAATTTTGAAATTAAAAAAACTATGTGCATAATGATTTCCGCGCCCAGCATATACAATACACAGTGTTTTTATCGAACATTTCCCATTGGTGAATTTTAGGGAACAGAAAGAACCTAAGTAAAATCTGCTGTCAATTTAAGAAAACTTATTGTTAGTAGTTTACAAATAAAAGAAAAAAGAGGTTTTGCGATAATATGTTATTTTTATTATACAAAAAAAACTTAGCTCGGTAACGCCCTGTGCAAAACATACCGGATTTTCATTATACTTAATATTTTGTCCAGTAACCGTTGTTTTCTAAGCCCTCCTCACATATTTTAGGCATGGACGACACTACTAGATTCTCTTTTGGAATGTTCTCCCATTCCTTCTTTAGTGACGTCATAAATACGTTTTTGGATGTGTACGTTTTTGACCCTACCCGTCTTTTTAAAGTGGCCCACAAATTCTCGGTAGGGTTTAAACCGGGCGATTGAGAGGGCCATTCCAACACATCAATATTTTTCCGCGCAGCCCAACCAACTTTGATGAATGTTTTGGGTCATTATCATTTTAATAAACCCAACGCAGTGGCATCTCTTCCTCAGCGTATGGCAGCATTACGGATTCCAGTATATCCCTATACTGAAAGCGATCCATAATAATACTAATTTCATGTATTGGTCCACATCCCGCACCAGAAAAACAACCCCACACCATAATTGAGCCTCCTTCATGCTTCACAGATGGACGACAATGTCGTGGCTGAAGACGTGTCCATTCTTTCGTCTAACATGAATACTTCCATGGGAAGCAATCAAGTTGAACTTATTCTGGTTGCTAAGAGAACAGTCTTCCACTTCGTTGCTGAGCAATTTAAATGGTTTCTTGCGAATTCCAGTCTAGGAAACGATTAGCGTTAGCAAAGTAATCAAAGACTTACTAGAGGAATAAAATGGTACCTTTTCTGTCTATGCTTAGCAGTAGGTAGAGGCTTTTTCGCTGGTTGAAAAGAACAAAAACCAACTTGCCTTAAACGCCTGCATACGGTGCTTGCTTCAATTGAAATATTGAGCTCACTAACAATCTTTCTTGAACGCAAGAAAGGATTGTTAAGAATCATTTTCTTAATTTGCCGATCAGTTCGGAGTGTAGTTTTTCTGGGACGTCCTCTACAGTGAATGGTTTCGACCGGTTTTCCATTCCGAAACTTTTTTATAATGTCCCACACTATCGATGATGGCATTTCATACTTTTTGGCTATACATTTTTGTTTCGGCCCTGCCCTGAAATCCGCTACCACCCGATTTTTAACCACATCACTGAATTTATTTTTATCCTTTTTATTAGTAAACAAATTGGAGACACCTGACCTTTTAAATTTTGTTAAGTCTATAACTCACTTCAAATGACAGCCAAAATTAGCGAGGCTAAACAGACAGAACAACAAAAAACAGTCCAACTGCCAACGAAAAAACCGGCACAGACACAAAAAAACAACAACAACAACAACAAAAAGCACAACCGCAGCAACAACAACAGCAGCAACAGAAACAACAACAACAGCAAAAAGTCCACACACAGAGAGTACCTCCAATCAACACATACAAAATCGAATTGAAAGAAACAGTAGAGCTATGTAGGTCGGCCATAGGCTGTAATTTTTTTATTAAAAGACTAAGTGTAGATAGACATGCGATCCACTGTAACACAGTGGAGCGCTACTACAAAATCAAA
Organism: Volucella zonaria; assembly: GCA_963966105.1. Lineage (NCBI taxonomy): Eukaryota > Metazoa > Arthropoda > Insecta > Diptera > Syrphidae > Volucella > Volucella zonaria. The sequence goes on along the minus strand of OZ014532.1, from coordinate 66,819,352 downwards.
AGGTTATTGCAGGATTCGACGACGGAGTTCCTCTCCTACACCCCGAAGGGGGAGAACCAGCAAACAATGCTGCTGAGGGGGTTAGAGCCGTCAACTGATCCGGAGGAGCTCCTTGCACTGCTGAAAGAGAAGGAGTGCGAAGGGCTCAAATTCGTGGAAGTCAAGCCGTTCGTCACGGCTAGAGCTGGTTCAGCTAAGTCCCAATAGCAAACTGGATGGTCTACGGAGCATCAAAGTCCTGGACTACCAGGTTGTACACTGGGAAAAACTAAAGAGGAGCGAAAACTTTTTACAATATGTTCGCTCCCAAAGGTTCGGGCACGCCGCATCGAACTTCGAAATGCAGCCTCGATGCGTGAAGTGTGGAAAGAACCACAAGTCAGAGGAATGCGCTCTAGGTAAGGACGAAGCGTCAGAAAGAGCCAACTTTCTTGTGCGTTAAATAGGAACACGGGACATACCGCAAATTATCGGGGTTGTCCTAAATTCCAATACCTGAAAAGAGTAAATCTGGCTCGGCAGCAGAAGGTGGAAGTTAAACGCCCACCCGTACAAAACAAACACCAGCCGTTACTCCCCATGTTACCTTCGCCCAACTGGCGGCAGGTAGGGGAACTACGGTACAACAAGCAAAGGTAGCTTCTCAGACCCCAGAGCCTAGAGCGCCGGAACCTGTACCTGACATGCTGGCTATCTTGCTCTCTATTCAGGGGCAGATGGCTCAGCTTCAGCGTCAAATACAGGAACAGGCTAAGCGGGTAGATCAAATATACGCGCTACTGCCGGGCCTAACGCACCTCCAGTCGTAATGGGTACGTACATGGCGGAGCAAACCCTGAAGGTCCTTGCAGTGAATGTTAATTCACTGATTAGGTTCGAACGAAGAACCACACTGTTTAAGTTGCTTAAAGACCAAGCCCCTGATGTGCTTTTGGTTAGCGAAACTAAGCTTACCAAAAGACACAAAATGAGGCACAGAAGATATAAAATATTACGGAGAAACCGACCCAACTCCATTCAAGGAGGTGGTGGTGCGATCTTTGTTAGAAAAGGACTTCGTTTCAAAAGAATATACAGTCGTGTAGTACGTAGGTTCCAGGTGCTGGAAGCATGCATCATGTACATCCCTCTCCGTAGTGGAAAGCGGTTATACATGGTGTCTCTTTATGCACCTAAAGCTACTCAATCCACCTTATTCATCTCAGAGCTCGAGACACTTTTTCGATTCGATTCGATATTGGCCGATGAGCGACTAATAGATCTTATGTGCTCATTTGATTTACACCCCGTTAACAAAACCAACCCTACTCACTTTACCCGGTCATCAAGTACTTTACTAGATGTGTTTTTTTGTGACAAATATGAAAAAAGCGCTTTTTTATAAGCAACTCTCCGCACCAGCCTTCTCCAATCATGATCTCATATTCCTTACCTACAATTTCTTTGTTGACATTGGTCCGGTTCCCTTGACTGAATCAGTATAAGAACTTTAGAAATGTTAACAGTCCGGCTGTAGAACGAGAGTTGTGTCAAGTACCTTGGAACTCCATTTCTTGTATGCCGACACCAGACGAGCAAGTAGATTTTCTCAATACTAACATAATCACCCTCTTTACCCACCACGTTCCAATCAAAACCAGAAAGGTAATTAATGTATCACAACCCTGGTTTTCTGCAGAATTACAATAACCCATTGATCAACGTTATCGGGCCTATCAGAATTTTAAACGCTTTCGGATTGAGATAGTCCATAATTTCTACAAATCTCTTTGAAACACGTTCGTTCTCAAAACTAGGCAGGCTAGAATTCGTTCTTTTCTAGCTGTTTAGTGGCAAAATCAGATGGACGTGAGCTGTGGAAGAATTGAGAGTTCGAGATTGGGAAGCAGCGATTAACCTGTCCACATACCATAAATGGTAGTGATTTCAACCGCGATTTTGTTTCTCTTCCCCTCTCTAATGTCGTATCTGAACAAAGTGATCATGCTTACAGTACGGTGCACTTCACAAATACGCCTTTTGAGTTTATCGGGGTCAATAACTTGGAAGTGCTTGAAAGTTTTCTCTCCATTAAATCGAATGCAGTTGCGGCTGATGATGTACATCCAATTTTTGTTAAAGCCATTATTCCTTTTTTATTACCTTATATCACGCACCTTATGATTACAGTAATAGTTAAAAAAATATTACCTCGTCAATGGGAAATGGCAAAAATTGTACCAATTTCCAAGAATGGGGTTATCGATGAGTTCAGGCCTATATCAATTCTGCCTTTTCCCTCAAAAATTTGTGAACGCCTTATGCAAAAACATTTAACTGTATATCTGTGACGATATAACTTGCTGGATCAATTTCAATCTGGCTTTCGTCCCAAGCACAATTGTGCTACCGCTCTAACTAGAGTTGTAGAGGACATAAGATATTTCACCTTCTTGACTCTTTTGGACTTTTCCAAAGCCTTCGACACGGGCAACCATATCGTACTCTGCAAAAAACTACGAGCTTCATTCAAATTTTCTCGGTTTGCAACGAATCTTATTTCGTCATACCTTAGTGATAGAAAACAGGTTGTATCTATTGATAACGTCTTAACAGATTTCCTTCCGTCTAAAATCCTTCTTGGGATGACTTTTGAAAATATCATTAAGTTTCGTACATTAAAATTTGGTTCTAATATCTTAAAAACACGTCAACCATCGTACCTATGTATAGTATATGAAAAATTCCTGTTTCCGACATTAACTAGATCAGCTTGTTTAATACTTTTTCTTTTTTCTTGTTTAACGTCGCAAAGACAGTTTTGCATCGCTGGTATTCGACTTTGGAATTCACTACCGTTTTTTTTAAGAGAAATCAGTGATATTGGAAAATTTAAAAAGGAATTGTAACTTTTCCTATCTCGTTAGTTCTGTTTTTCATAGCAACGCCGTGTCTGGTCTTTCATCTTTTTTCTTTTCAATTCCTTTCTATTCTTTTTCTCCTATTTCCTCCTTATTTTTTTTATTTTTGTTTTCTCAAATTTTTGAATTATTAAATATGTATTTTTTTTTTCTTTTTTTCGCATACTACACATACCAAATTTAAGATTTGTACGTATGCTATTTATTTTATTTTATTATATTTATTGTTACTGTTGGAGATGAAATATAAATAAACTTAAATGTTAAAATAGTAGTCAATTTGTTATATTGAAATTAGAATTGTTAATTATTTAAATCAAACAAAACTACAACTGTCATTTAGCACGAAATGTTTAGCAACATTGTGAAATAAATCAAGAAACATGCAACATAGAGTTTTTTTGATCGACAGTAAAATAAACAGAATTTTTATAACGTTTATAACATCAACCCAAACTGGTCGTTTTTTTATTCAGTTAAAAACAGTGAAAATTCACAATTATTTTCAGCTTACATTTTAGCTTTCCAACACTAAGCAGTTACTTTATTTAATTCTGTTACAACCTTGTATAAGCTTTACAATTCATAATATCACTTTGTATGTTAAGTATAAGCTCTAAGTATGAAGTAAACTATGAACGGAACTATATCGTTTGGAGCACTTTATACGTTTCATGCTCGTCGATTATGGCTTCAGTAATCCGCATGGCCAATAAATTATATGTTTGCTGACAATATCAAAGTGAAACGGTTCTTCTTCGTATTTGGGAAACTCAGCTAATATCACGCCGCCGATTTCGGTAGGGACAATTTTGTTGTTTAGGCAAATTCAAATGCGCGCGTGTGGAAGTCATCTTTTTCGCCACTCGATGGAGTGCAACGAACGTTGCGTTTCGCACAAAATGTCATTTAGGATAATTAGTTTTTGCTTGAAAACGTGCGCAATCAGATCGTGGCGATGAATTGAGGTTTGCCCACATAATAACAAATCTGTGATGTCCCCCCACCTCGGATTGTACCTGAAAGTGATAAACAGATCAGGGCGATCGTATTTCCGAACCTATGCCATAGCATCTTGCGCATATTCGTGCATGTGTTGTGGACTGTAGGATCATCATTCGCCTGATGTTAGCAGCGTTTCCATCAGCTGCGATTGATGGATGAAATGTAATCGTTCACTTTTCGATTTTGGCGTATATGTCAACGATGAATATTGGTGCATCAGTTCGCGACATTTTAGAATGTAACTCGATTCTTCTCGTCGAATCATATTACGATGCTCGTAAAATCTGATGAAAACTATTTGAAGAATTGAATTCAAATTAAATCAATGCATTTTTTACTTTGATTAAATTGAATCAATCTTTTATGCAAGACGCAGTCGCAATGCTAATTTATCTTTGATTAGTACTATCTCTGATTTCAGAATCTTCGATCACTGTATGACATGTATCTGCTGTAAATCTGGTCGTACTCATACTCGACCTAGCAATAACTGTAGTGAGTCTAAACCAGTAAATAGAATAGATTTTGAAGAACTAAATACCCGCTTGCTATATGAAAATTGGATAGATATTTACAATTAATCTAATCCCTCTCTAGCCTTTGATTCATTTCTATCTGTTTTGAAAGGTCATGTTGACTTGTGTTCATTTCCCTTAGGGAGTAGTAGGACCAATCCCAAAAGATTAAAAAAAAGGATGTCGGACTACTTACTGAAAAAAATTAAAATCAAAAACAAACTTAAAGAAAAGTACTATGTCAATAATTTCATAGGTCTAATGGAAATTTAAAATAGGAATGGGTCTTAATAAATCAGCTTTTCAATAAAAATGCATCTTCAGGTGCACCATCTAGTATAAGATTTAATGATATTTTTCTGAAATAGCTAATGCTTTTTATGTATTTTTTACGAATGTTGCCACCAATACCTTGGCTGATGCCGGTTTTAAAAATACTCCCAACTCTTGCCTACAAAGATGTTTTGACATAGAAAACAGACATGAAACTAGTTTTTTCTTTGAACCTATTTCATCACTTGAATTGTTTAAAACTATTATGTTGCTGAATAAATCAAATTCATCTACTCGTAAAAGTTATTCGAAAACATTTATTAAAAAGATTGCGTTAAATATTGTTGACGTTTTAGCTCACATTTATAACGAAAGTATGTATATTCCACGGAATCTTTCCTGACAACCTTAAAGTTGCTGAGATTATACCAATTTTCGAAAAGGGAGATAGATCAAAACTCACAAATTTCCGACCAATCTTTCTTCTCTCTATTTTTTTGAAAAATTTTTGAGAAAGTAGTAAAAAGTAGAATTATTACCTTCCTGGAGAAAAATTCATTTTTTAGCATAAATCAATATGGCTTTAGATCGGGTAAATCAACGGAGGACGCGCTCTTAAACTTTTGCAGTCTAGTTCATAATAGTTTGGACAGCAAAAATATGACCGCTTCGCTATTTATAGACGTTACCAAGGCATTTGACACGAGCTCTTACTAATAAAGTTAGAAAAGGCAGGCTTTAGAAGGCTTATGCTGAATTGGTTTGAATCATATCTCAAGGATAGGAGGCAAATGGTTAAGATAGGAGATCATTTTAGCGAATGCCTTGATATTCAGGTTGGTGTCCCACAGAGAACTGTTTTTGGCCCCATCTTATTCCTAATATTTATTAATTCTATATTTAGTCAAAATTTGAAACATACTCCAATAATTCCATTTTAGACTTGGTTGCTGATGTAAACCATGACTTAGAAGTCTTAAGGCATTGGTTTGGTATGCACAAGCTAGTAATAAGCGATAAAATGAAGATTATGTTTTTCAACATTCTACATTCGCCAGATTTGATCTTCCACAGTACAGATTGTACTAATATGTGTGTGAATACTGATATTTGTCCAATAAATACTTGGTCAAATAACAATAGCGATGCTCCTAGTTGCTCATCCATGTGCTTTGTGATTGAAAGGGTTGCTGATTTTAAGTACCTGGGTTTACACTTTGACAATAAAATGAACTGGGGTTTACATACTTCTTCACTAAAAATGTATCTTCTAACAACTACTTATATACTATATCATCAAAAAGTTTTTTGTTCTCGCAATCTATTAGAAACGGTCTGCCATGGCTTAGTGCAATCAAAGTTGCAGTATGGATTGGCTTGCTGGGGCGGTACTTATGACAATAAGATACAACCTCTGACTATTAGCCAAAAACATATTCTAAGAATTATTTGGAAAAAAAGACGATGCGAGCATAGCATTTTACTTTTCTGCAATTCAAAAATCCTTCGACTGAAGCATCTATACTTTTATAAAGTGTTATAAATATTTTTTATAAGAAGTGGTTATCTAAGGAATCAAAATTCAACTGCCTATGCACTTCGTAGTAATGACAGGAATTTGGTTCTCATTCCAACATACAGCACTCACAATTTTTTTAATTTTTATACCTCAGTAGCACTTAGGTTATTTAATCTACTACCTTTTGAACTTCGGAATATTAGGGAATTCTATTCATTCTATAGAGGAATTAAAAAATGGCTTTTTAATTTTGACTTCAAAGAAATAAATCACTTAACAAAAGTGATGAGTAGAAGTATTAATTTGTTGATCATCAGTGTGCTGCTATTGTTAATTAATAAATTATATTTTGTATACTACCACCCCACTACTCTCATATAATCGGTCATTTTATTAAAAGTTTATAGCTCGATATATTCGACACTAATTTTTCCTAAATTATAGAATGTGTCTACTTAATTTTATTTTTCAATAATTGTCTTTGTAATAGGAATACACTTTTAGTAACTCGCTATTATTGTTAATAATTTAACTAAAATTCTAAATTTGTATATATTGGGTCTACAAGTAAGTTTCCAGCGTTTGTCAGAGATGGCGCCACCAGTGGATCCCGGGCAGAAATGTCCGACCCCATGTGTTTTATTTGTAGGTTTTGTATCCGCAGCGCAAACTTTGCAGCGTTATATTTGAGCAGTTCTATCGGTGTCGTACATTTTATCGAGCAAAATCATGGCAAGTTTCCAGTCAAATAAATGTCATTTGCGGGAAGCGCTGCTTTTGTTCTTTAATATGAAGAAAAGTGCAGCTGAGGCCTATCGTTTGCTTTCGGAAACTTATGGGGCGGAATGTATTGGTGAATCGACGCGCCGCGAGTGGTTCAAACGGTTCAAAAGTGGTGATTTTGGAGTTGAAGACAAAGATCGCCCCGGAAAGCCGAAAAGTTTTGAAGACGAGGAATTGGACGCTTTACTGGATGAGGATCCGTGTCAGATTCAAGAAGAACTTGCTGCATCATTGGGCGTCACGCAACAAGCCGTTTCCCTGCGCCTAAAAGCACTGGGATTCATTCAAAAGGTTGGAAACTGGGTGCCGTACGAATTGAAGCCAAGAGACGTTGAACGGCGATTTTGCATGTCCGAAATGTTACTGCAGCGGTATAAAAATAAATCATTTTTGCATCGTATTGTCACTGGTGATGAGAAATAGATTTATTATGATAATCCTAAACGCAGAAAATCGTATACAAAGCCCGGCGAGACCGCCCAATCGACGCCGAAACGAAATATTCACGTGAATAAAGTCATGCTCTGCATATGGTGGGATCAAAAGGTGTCGTATACTACGAACTGCTTCCGAGTGGTGAAACCATCAAAGGACTATTATATCGAACCCAACTAATTCGTTTGAAGCGGGCATTAAAAGAAAAAGGGCCAGAATATGAGACCAGGCATGAGTCCGTCATTTTTCATCACGACAACGCTCGGCCACATGTTGCGGTTTCGGTGAAAAACTATTTGGAAAATAGTGGATGGGAAATTCTGCCTCACCCGCCTTACAGTCCAGACTTGGCACCATCTGACTATCACTTGTTTCGTTCGATGCAGAACGCTCTTATGGGAATACGCTTCAGCTTAGTAGAGGAAATCAAAAATTGGCTCGATACGTTCTTGGGCTCGAAAGACGAGAAATTTTTTTGGTCCGGAATTCATAAATTGCCAGAAAGATGGGGGAAAGTTGTAGCTTCCGATGGACGATACTTTGAATAAAGCATTGTAACTATGTTTTCATAATAAAATTTCAAATTTTGGAAAAAAACGCTGGAAACTTACTTGTAGACCCAATATTACCATCAGTATTATAGCATTATTGTACTAAAAGCTTTGAGTTAAATGGAATATGGAATTTAAAAAGTAAAAATAAAAAAATCTAATTGCAGATCACCTTTTCGCTAACGGTGCACCTGTATCTGGATTGGTTTGCATCATGTTAAAATGGTAGCCATCTTGTCAGAACAGAATTGGATATTGCAGGGCATCATATGACCGGTGCTTTTCAGTAACACGTTTCAAAGATGTATCTCGCCACGCTGATTGAATTCGGTGCCAACCATAATAATTGCCACTTCGTCTATCATTCGTGCATTAAAACGTCTTTCGTGCAAAGCCATGTTTAGTCAGTTCTGATTATAATTTTATAATTGTCCGATGACATTCTATCTATCGCTACTTTGAATAGACAAACCAATTCGTTGTGTTTAAGAATCATTGCTTGTAGATTTGCCCGATTGAGACCCAGGTCCATCCCAGACTGTAGCGCTACCTTTCGCAAGTATGTAGGTTCGATGGTAACATTATCACCAGAAATGGACCAGTGGTATGTCCTCCAAGATCGTATGCTTTGACACCACTGGACTATGCTATTTTCTGTGGGCGTTGAAGTCTGAGCTCTGTGCAAACAAGAACATATTACAATTAATGCCATATGGTTATCTATCGAACAAAATAAGTTTTGTTTATTTGTTCCCCTTGTGTGTTTCCCTTTTTCAATTTGACATCTTACGTTCTTAAAAAAATACCATGGATAAAGTTGGAATACTTATTGAGGCATCTCTCGTGCCCTTCAATTATCTACCCTACATTCTTAAAAAACCCAAAACAATTCGATGCGATATAATATATATATACAAGTAGAATAATTGCCTCATTTTTCAATAATTTTGTTTGATGATACCATATGCCAATCCAAATTAGATTGATCAACCCAAAACAAATCGTTTAAGTTGAATAGAAGCGCTATCTGATAAATTTTTTAATATTTTTTATACAACAGCCGGTACAATAAATTGTCAGTCAACGTAGCGTAACATGTCTGCGTATGTGCGTCTATATGAACCCAAAAAAACAAATAGTTGATCAGTTTGCAATATAAGTGTACAACTGTGTTTATTATAAAATGTTTCTAGTGTTCATATTTTTAATTAATAATATAATACTCGTAGACTATATAAATCCTAATTAAACTAGTCAATCCAAACTAATTGCTCAATTTGAATATTAGCTATCTGATAAAATTTTCAAATTGTGAGTATATAATTCTGGTATATGGTACAATAAATTGTTAGTTAACGTAGAGTAACATAAACCGAAGTATTACAACAGTTCGCTATGCTAGTGCGCAAAGGTGCTCTTTATCAAATGTTTTTAGTTTTTATATTTTTAATTTTGCACCCTTTACTATCCTGGCAAAAAAGGCCGTATCTGGTTAGTGGCAAATATTTCAAAATACAAAATAATAGAACGTAATTTTAAATATAAAAAGCCTTTCTAGTTCCCCGAAATATATGTTAAATCGAAAAATTTAAAATGCGATTTCGAACCGAATTGGATAGCTAACGCTTCTTGCAAATTAAAACCCATAAGCTGGGAGAGGACCATCGCAAATATTACTATGGACCTTATACAGCCTTTAAGAAATGTTTCGGTAAAGATGATTTAAAATAATTATCTTAATCTTTTGGTCAATACAAACTTCTTGTGAATTTTGAAAATAGGTGCATGTGCAGGCTTTTCGCCTAGAAACACAATACGTTCCCTTTCTGATTAATGTAAGAAAAAACGCATGTGATGTCTTCCAAGGAAAAGGAATCGATTTTTATTCAAGAATTCTTCTTAGATTTTCTAACGAGTTTCTGAACATTAAGAACATCACCTGCCCATTGGTGGTAAAATATTTTCCTTTTTATTTGCTCGTATACATACGAGTTACCAATATATGTTACCAATAAATTATTTAATTAAATATTTCTAGGGTCACTTTGAATTGAGGAATGCTTACCTAAAGGGATCAGCCGCAGTTCGAATTTTTCCACCTGGCAATTACAAATTGATCTTTACGGCTATCGAAGGCTATCCACCGGAACGAGTAGGTGCAATAACATATTTTGGTAATGTAGTTGAAAAACGTGACAGATTCTGAAATCAATTGGAGAAATGGAGACAGAAATTTTGTGGCACAAAACTGAAATATATTGCGTTTAAGTTGATGCATGTTATAATAGCTTGATGGTGCTACATATATGTACTCGTATGTAAGTAAAGTTGGTCCGCGAATTAGTCCCTAAGGTCCCATTTAAATCATGCACATCGTTGATAGAGTAGTTCTTTCCTGCTGCTTCTAATTTCTGTGTGTTAAAAATGTTTTTTTTTATGGATCTATCTTCCAATACAGATAACTTTCGAGCTATATGCTGCTTTTGACTATTGTTTAATATTTAATATTTGTTCATTGTTTCATGAACAATACAATATGAACTGACACCAGAAACTTCTTGTATTATATTTGGAAAATTGGTCTTGAAAACTAACCAACGACCAACTGGGTTTGGTATTCATCGTGATGTGGGAAAATTTCGTACCACATACATCTACCTACCATAACGTGCGTACAGGAGAAAATGTAGACGCTTCGAATGAAGGCGCTGCTAAAGATACGGAACATTCAGACTCGTCAGTTTGGAGTCAATATACTTAGGAAGCCTTAAAGCCAAAGATCCTAAGGTTTTTTAAAGCACGAGCTAAGCGCCAAACACTTTAGATGGTTAAACAGCACGGAGGTTAACTCACAGAATTATATGTAAATGCACTAGTGATAATCCACCCCTGATTGTATCGACTGATGCCGTGGCACGATTTAGGTGCTGTGCCAAGAGTTGCTAAATTATTCGATTCCGATAACTGCGGCACTAGAACCCCCGTTGCTGCAAAAATACGAAATTTACTTTTGTTGTGTCCAGGAACAGTTTCGCCCGAAAATTGAGCCACGAAAGGAATGAAGCCGGAGCTTGAATGAAGGCTCCAAAACTAATCTAGTATGCGACGCTGATATTTTGTGGCGAATGGCAACGTCAGATTTCACTCCGTCCTTTTCAGAACTTGCATATACGGAGATACACGCAATCCAGATGATAGCTAACATTTATCGCCATTTAAAAAAGTCGGTACTGTAGCGACAGTCAAGCTGCGCTTAAACTGCTGACCGCTTTCACCACTTCGTAGATAATTCGAGAATGTAAGGCTTCACTTAATATAAACGAGAGACTGAATTCACTGAGTCTTGTCCCAGGTCACAATGGTATCACGGCAAATGAAATCGCCGACGAACATTGCTATATTGATGAAAGTCCTTTTGGACACGTAACTGTTTATAGCGTCTATCCCATACAAATAGAGCGGTTCTCTTCATTAGAAAAATCATAAAACCCTGTAGAATTATACCCAAGCTAGGTGGTACACCTCTGAGTTTCTCGGGAAGCGCCAGCTCTCTAGGTCTCATTCTGGACACCAAACTGACGTATTGACTTTGATAGATTTGATGGTAGTTAGCTACTTCCGCGAACGTCGCAAGGAATTGTATAGGCACGACGAAATCACATCCTGTTTGGTTCCGGGATACTCGAACGTCCCGCGAAACTGTGTCACCGATGAACTATCCAGACTAAGACGTCTTAGTCTGTACTGTATTGGCACATAATCTATGGGAGTACACAAAGAAGGTGTACAAAGTCCGTTGTTTTTTTACGTCGTAGATTTTCTATTGAAGCAGCACATTGACTAGTCCGAATTAAGTTATGAATCTTTCATGCAACTCCTAACAAATGGGCCAAGGTTAAAAAATATAAAAGGGCTACAGTTCAATCGGACTATGACGGATGTCTACCGGTGGTTCCTACAGTTCTAATACATTCATTGTAATGTTAAACAATGTGTGAGAGATGCAATATGAAGTAGCGACAGAAGTGAAAATGCTATGAATTTCAACGGTTGCAATAAAGCATGATCTATTAAGGAGTATACCCATTTGTGAAGGTCTCCACAAATAGCCCATTTCGCCAAATTCAACTATTCAACGAAGGTCGTCACAAAACCGGTCTGAAACGTAATTGAGGCTCAAGTTCCAGGCGAGGTTCATAGGAAAGATCAAAGGAGAACAATTAAATCGCTCAAATGCAAACACGCAAAAAAAAGCAGTATCTTGACTGCACTAACAACGTGATCCAAAGCAGAGTGGCCTCCAGAACGATTCTAAGGTCCGCAAAGTTAGCCAACCTCAAAAGCGGTGGGGTGGTGAAATGGATATATGGGTGAAGATGTCATATAACGTATCATATATTTCAATGTTTCATAAAGACAAGCGAAGAAGACGAATGACACAAAAGATCCTATGTATTACAATAAAAATTATTTGTTTTCTCTCGGAACAGAGTACGCAGGCAAAGAACTAGTCCGCTGTACTTCTTGTATATTCCCTTTAATGAAAAGAAAAATGGCCCGTGAGCTCAACATATCGTTACAACGGATGCAACACATACTGAAAAATGAGCTTGGACTCAAGCCATTGAAGTTCCAAAAAGCACACGATCTTACACCGCAACAGAAAAAAGTTAGAGTCGAAAGAGCGAAGGACTAGCGACGCTTGCACGAAAGTAGTGAGTTGTCGAATTTGATTTTTTCCGATGAGTCGCCATTTGTTATCGAGCAATATGTCAACAAACAAAATGACCGAGTTTACTTGCCAGAGAGGTCCTTCAAAAATGTACACCTTCGGACGGCCACCAGAAAGCAGGCAGCACCGATGGTGATGGTTTGGGCTGCCATAACCGCCGATGGTCGCTCTCCGCTCGTATTTTTGGACCGTGGCGTCAACATTAATGCGATCGTATACCGTGAAACTATCTTAGAGGCAGTATTGAAGCCTTGGGAAAACAATCATTTCGGTCGGAGGCCGTGGACATTTCAACAAGACTCGACACCGTTTCACAAAGCGCGCGTCAACCAAGATTGGTTAAAAAACAATGTTGCACACTTCGTTTCTTCGACAAAATAGATTGCAAATTCTCCGGATGCAAATCCGTTGGATTTGCCCATCTGGGGTATTTTGAAGGCGAAGGTTGGCACTTAAAAATACCAAAGTTTGGACCACCTCAAACAAGCACTTCGCCGGGGATGGGCCAAAATACCGCAGAGCCACTTGCGTGCAGCGTGTGATGCTTTCTTCGGCCGTCTCAAGGCCATTATTGACGCCAAAGGTGGACATATTGAAAACTACAGATACAATTTGAAAATTGATGTATTTTCCAACATGTTTTGCTTTCGCACAATAAAATTTATCAAAAAATAAAAAAATTATAGCATTTTAAAAAGTTATAGTTCGAGTAAGTCACCCTGTACTTATATTGCTGATATACGAGTATTTACCCATTTTTTTTAAAAGAAGTGGTTACATGCAAAGTCCGATTTCAAATGTATGAACATATATAACTTACGAAGCGGATCTAACAATTCTATTCCAGTGTCGTCGTTCAGAACAACTTTATACAAAAACTTCTTCACTGTTGTGTCCTGCAAACTGTTTAACAGACTTCCATAAGATATACATACTTATTGTTTGAGAATATGAGATTCAGAAAAAATAAAGGATCAGCACTTGAGCTTAATGTAAGAGTAAGGAAAAGGCGACGAAAAATATAAAAAATTTATAATATACATATTTGAATAACAACTTATCTGTTCTGTGTTCGAAATCCAAGTGGAAGAGAAAACGATCTTGGACACAGTTGTGGACTGGCTTATACAATTCTGAACAATTTCTTAGCCTACGTGAGCATTAATTCTGAAGAAATTCTTTAAGATCTTAATATTAATAAATCGAACAATTAGATAAAACATTTTTTTTTATTAACAATATAATATTTTCAAACATTCCGCCGCCTCTGAAACATTGTTTCAGTTTATAGGAAGTGGCGCTAATTTATGAATTTGTCGAACGAGGCTCCCATTAGCTGTATGTAAGGTAACGACTCTGACATGTCCGTCTCTTCCGGAATGGATGTTAATGACCCGTCGCACAGCCCATTGTCCAGGGGACATATTTGCTTTCTTGATTACCATCAAATCGTTTACATGAAGATTGCGTTGTAGCTGCAACCATAGAGGACGATGTTGTAACGAAATTAAGTATTCCTTACTCCAGCGAGTCCAGTACCCTTGTATTTTCGATTGCAGTGATTTCCAAGAAGACAGCCAAGCTGAGTAAAATTCACCTATAATGAAATGTGCTGGGGTTAGTGGGTCTAAATCATTATCAGAAGCTTGACACAGAGGACGACAATTTAAAAGGGCTTCGATTTGGGTAAGGAGAGTGTAAAGTTGTTCAAATGTAAGAACGTCAGAACCAACGACACGTTTGAGATGTTGCTTAATCTGACTTCACCTCCGCCTCCCATAAGCCACCAAAATGTGGTGCTGAAGGAGGAATGAAGTACCAGTTGATGGCATCGCGTGCAAGGGATTCCGCTACTAATGCGTTATAATGATTGTACATAGTAACTCTATGCATGTCGGACAACTGTTTGGCAGACCCGCGAAAGTTTGTACCATTGTATATATGCGATAACTTCCACGACGCGCGATGAAGCGGCGAAGAGCTGCCAGAAATGCTTCCGTAGTAAGATCACTTACTAGTTCCATGTGTATTACCTTTGTGGCAATACAAATGGCGATATGTAGCCTTTGGTTTGCTAGATTTTTCTACCAATTTTTGTTTTTATTGCGATAGGACCAGCATAGTCACATCCGCAATGTAAAAATGCCCGTCTTGCTTGTACCCGTTGTGGTGGAAGATTTCCCATGATTTGTGTTGATGTAGTTTTCCTCTGCCGTAAGCACTTGATGCAATCATGTGTTATCTTTCGAAGCAAGTTTCTACAGCCAAATATCCAAGACTCCTGACGGATCAAAATGAATAACGCTGAAACACCCGGATGAAGCATGCGTTGATGATAATCGACAGCAATGAGCTTCGTTATGGGATGTCCCTTCGGTAAAATGATTAGGTGTTTAACGTTAAACGAGACATTGGCTTCCTGGATCCTTCCACCAACACGTAATTATTCGTTCATCATCTAAAAATGGAGATAGATTAGCGATTTGAGAGTTCTTACCAAAATGACCATGTGTTTGATAAATTGAAATATCTTCTCCAAAGCAAATATGTTGCAGCCATTTGACCAGCTTACTTTTAGCGTTATAAAATTTCTTGAGATCTAAGTTGATGGGAAGTTTCAATTGATAATTTCCGACTCTTTGCGATGAAACGATAGATGAAATGCATGATCCATGTTAACGATTAAACACGACCTTTGGTATAGTTTTCTCTCTTCCTCTTTACAATTTGGATGTTCCTGAAAGTGATGTTCTATAGGCCAATGATTTTTAGAGTTACTTAACCAATAGGTGTTATACCGCGAGAAGCACAGTCTGTTGGGTTTTGTTCAGACCTGATGTGGAACCATCTGTTTCGAAGAATGGTATTCAGAATTTCAGAAATCCGATTTCCGACGAGAATATCCCACCGACGAGAGGGAGACGAGAGCCAAGAGAGAACAACTTGAGAGTCACACCAAGCGTAGACATTCGAAAATTTTGTATTCAAGGACCTCTGCACAGAAACGAGTAATCTGGCAAGCAAAAGTGCCCCACACAATTCTAGGCGGGGAATGGTTAGCTGTTTAATTGGTGCAACGCGACTTTTAGCTGCGATGATATTGGTTTGGATTGATCCGTTGGCTAAAGTATGGCGCGAATATATGACGGCGGCATAAGCAGAAGTCGAGGCATCCGAGAAACCATGGAATTGGAATAACACATCGAGGTATGGTGATTTTTGTAAACTCAGGAAGTTATTGACGATAATTTAACCATCGTGTTACGTTAAATTCTGGAAGAGGGTCATCCCAGTTGACTTTCCGAAACCACAGTTCTTGAAGAATAATCTCTAGCTGCACGACAGAAGGAGCAAGAAAACCGAGGGGATCAAAAACTCGAGCAACCTCCCGAAGAATTTGGCGTTTAGTAACAGATCCTTAAGCTAGACTTAAGCGAAACGAGAAGCAATCGATTTTAGGATTCCAGTTCAAACCAAGTACCTTCACCCAAGAATCTGTCTCGCTATCTAGCGAAATTATTTTGTTTTGATTGACTTCTCCTTGACTTTTTAGAAGTTCGGTGCAATTACTCTGCCACTTGCTGAGTTTTAAGCCACCTTTGGGAAGGAGCCCGATTAAGCACCTTTTCTTTAACATTGCATCAGTGAGAGTATCTCCCTCTGACACAACGTCGTCAACATAAAAATCATATAAAGCATCTCTGCAGCCATGGGATATTCCTTTTGATAATCACGTGCCAAGCCAACTATTTTAAGACGCGTACCGAAAGATATGGAGCGCATGAGGTTCCGTAAGTTACCGTAAATACCCTTAATGTTCAATAGAATCTGATTCCGCTTTTCGCCAGACGATCCTTTGGTAATCAGTATCTTCATCTGAAACCCATATCTGACGAAACATTTTAATTATGTCTGCGGTAAACATATATTTGTGACGACGAAATCTTAAACAGACAGAGAAAAGGTTTTGTTGAATAGGCGGACCAATCAATAACGAATCGTTTAGAGAATTCCGGCACGTGTCCTTAAATGAACCGTCAAATACAACACGAATCTTCGTTGACGCGCTGTCCGGCTTAAATACTGCGTGATGTGATAGGTAGTAAACGACCGGCTTTGAAACCTGCGACGCTGGTATCTTACGCATGTGGCCTAATAACAAATATTCTTCCAAAAACGTTGAATCAGACTGAGCAAGGGCACTATTTCTAGAGATTTTCCTTTGCATTGCCGAAAGACGAGATATTGCACCTACGACAGTGTTAGCGAAAACGGGTTGATTTTTAAAGGCAAGGTTAACAATATATTTTCCATCCTTACTCCTTCTATGAGTTTTAATGAAGTGTTCTTCAATGGCCTTATCTTCTGTTAATAGAATTGATTCTGGATCGGTTTCCTTAATTGTCTGAAAGGCCTGTAAAGTTGAATCGATATCGAGAAGTGAGTGATGGAACTGAATATTTTGCTCCACTCGTGAGCACAATTGTCCAGCTAATATCCAGCCAAAAGTTGTTTTTGTGGAATTGGTTGACCGTTTAAGTCGCGAACGATTTCACTTAGGAGAATTTCCTATACCTTATCTGCACCAAGCAAAATATCTACAGCATTTGATCAATTAAATCATCTAAATTCAAATTTGAGATGTCATCCCAATCCTTTAAATCGAATGAAACAGATGGCATCACTGAGGTAATTTTTGACAGTATGAAGGTATCTACAAAGATACTGACAGAATTAATCCGAGAATAAATGACCACTGAAGCCAGACCTCTAGATGTCCCAGCACAAGTTGCTCCACTGCCACTTATTGGGATGCGGGCGTTGGTTCGTCTAAGGCCAAGCCTTTGAATACAAGATTCGGTGAAGAAGGAAATCTGAGATCCTGAGTCTATTAAAAATCGAGCAAGCTGATGCTTTCCCTGACTATCAATAGCTGTACCTATGGCGGTAGGTGGTAAAGTTTGTGGCAGACACTGTGCGATGTTGATAGTGCGGTTTGTGACGAGATGAGTAGGATGTAAAGTCGATGGCGATGAAGGTGAATGTGGATAAGATTCCGTCAATTGATTTGATTTTTCCTGTGCAGTCTTGCACAGTGTCTTGGTGTCGCCAATTACAAATTTTATAGCGAAATTTCGACTGACAACGGGCTGAACTGTGACCACTACGTAAACAATTAAAACAAAGCTGCTTGGACTTAACAAACTCTCTCCTGGTACCTATATTCATTGCGGCGAATTGTGAAAGCATGTGTAGCGAGTTACCAATTGATAACGAGACATGCATACTTTTGAAAACGGGCGGCCTTTTAATAGACTCTCGTGTATTTGCTCTACACGGTTCTAGAGCCTCACAGCGTCGTTCAAGAAAAGTTAAAAACTGCTGTATTTTGGGTTATTCAAAATCTATACTATGTGCTGACCAAGCCTGCCGAGTATCTGGATCGAATTTGTTAACAAGTACGTAAATCATCCATGTATCTCTTTCGAAAGAATTCAAAGATATTTTGCGAAGAGTTCCAACGTTAGAACTCTGAAGCGAAGGAAGTTTCATGATGGTTTCCACAAGACTGTTTATAATGTACCGTGGCCTATTGTACCTTTTTTCTAGTCTTTCCCATGCCTGTTCATATGTGGCATCAGACAATGGGATATGGCTTAGTAATTTCAGGGCATCGCCCCGAAGGGACGAGCGAAGAAAATAAAATTTTTGTGTTGCCGACAAGTTTTTTTTGTTATGAACTGAACTCTCAATCCTAAAGGATGGCCACTCACGATAATTTTCCGAGAAAGGTTCAATATGGAATTTTAGAAAGTTTTCGATGAAGTGTGTTGTGACCGATTGTTGCTGTAGAGGATTTTGTCCGTTTCGCAACGTGTTAACTGCTTCTGAATTAGATGTGTTCGACTGAGCCTGTACAGGGATTTGTGTGTTTTAGCGATGGGTTAAATTGTACTGGGGTCGTTTCTGGTGTTCTTCTATCCCGAATAGAAGAAAGTAAGATCGATTTTATAGCGAGATACTTCGACTCTTCGAAACCGGGTTCAGTGTCAGAGTACCCTTCATCCTCTGTTAGGGCATACATTTGACCTTAAGAAGTATCAAATTTACCCCACAAGTCTTCAAGCTTTTCTAGCCTAACTTCTAAAGCCTCTAAGGTTATAATGGCGGTGATTTTCTCCGTAAAGGTTCCCAATTTGGTTAGCGAGCCCTTCAAATTACCGCGAATCGAACGCAAAACCGAAAGACCGAGGTTTCTGCTCATCTTAAATGTATTTAAAATATGTCTATCAACCACGATGTAAATGCGCCAAAAATGCAGGTGTTCTCTTATGTGTGAGCGTATGAGTGTTCGTTGGTATACACAATTTTTATAAACTGACGTGCAAATTCTTTCTTGAATAACCAAGCGTATGAAATGATTTTCTCAAATAAAATTCAATAATTTATTATGATGCATGCAAATCAAATAATTCTTGCATCCATCTAATAAAGTAACACGTGAGCACAGAGGAATTGATCAACGAAGCCGAAACGAGAAGCGTACACCAAAGTCCAAAGTTTATTTGAATTAATCACTGAGTAGAACTGTTTTATATAAATTCAATGAGATCCATCGAGAGAAAGATGATTTTGATTAACCAACGTTAATCACAAACGATGAAAAATGTAGAATTAATTCCAGATCCAAGACGAAATGTAATAATATCCTAATCCGGCTCGATCTGGACCAAAAATATGTTTGAGAATATGAGACTCAGAAAAAATGAAGGACCAGCACTTGAGCTTAATGTAAGAGTAAGGAAAAGGCGACGAAAAATATAAAAAAATTTATAATATATTTGATTAACAACTTATCTGTTCTATGTTCGAAATCCAAGTGGAAGAGAAAACGACCTTGGACACAGTTGTGGACTGGCTTATACAATTCTGAATAATTTCTTAACCTACGTGAGCATTAATTCTGAACAAATTCTTTAAGGTCTGATTATAATATTAATAAA
The DNA here is from genome assembly GCA_963966105.1 of Volucella zonaria. Classification (NCBI taxonomy): domain Eukaryota; kingdom Metazoa; phylum Arthropoda; class Insecta; order Diptera; family Syrphidae; genus Volucella; species Volucella zonaria. The sequence goes on along the minus strand of OZ014532.1, from coordinate 66,799,635 downwards.
TCGAACAATTAGATAAAATATTTTTTTTTTAACAATATAATATTTTAAAACACATATAATTCTCTTAACCAATTTTTTAAAAAGATTAAGAACTGGCTTCTTATTTATTTAATTTTGAATACTTAAAATATGTTATGTAATTTACAAATTAATACTGAATACCCCACTTTTTGTAACTTTTTATAACATTTCTTAGCATTGCTTGCTTGACATTGCTACTGTTTTATTTCACAATTCAATATGAATGTCACTACTTATTTTCATTCTCATTTTTTTTTATATTGTTATTTTAAATTGTGTAATAATGTTCAATAAGGAGCTAAGAATAAAGATCTATAAAAAAAAACTTAAAAATTAATTACTCGAAGCCTTTAATTATTTGATAGGGTATGTCTATGTATAGACTTCTCCGATACAGCCACGCCTCACATAACGATAACTCTGTTCTTGATTGCTCCCTCAAACAATTTCTCGACCTAAGGTGTTGTGTGTTTATGCACAAAGTTATTAAAAACTAGCTGGACCCAGCATAACTCCGTTTTGCCAGCAACAGTTGGCCACCAGCCGGCAATTATGTGGTGCGTGTTGACGTTTAGTTGTTTACAGTTTTTGTGACATCTCACACGATGGTCGAATTTTGTTTGATAAAAAAGCTTATTCAAATTTTATTCAACTGGTTCATTATGTTTTATTTCGTCTTGCAAATATAGTTGAATTTAATGTAATGTGAGCTTGACTAAACATTCAAACTTTGAAATTTAGTCAACATGAATCGAAACGAATTCATTGTGTTTCATTGAAATCGTGGCGATTCACGTGTCGGTAATTCATCGGCTTTACTGCAGTGCTTTATGACAAACGACATTTTTGTTTTTTTTTGTCTGAAGCACGTACAAATAAAGCCGATGATTTGCCGACACGTGAGCACGCTACATATAATTGGCCTTGCGAAAAACATGGATTCTCCAAATTCAGGCCACAAACATTAAAGGATGATTTGTTGATTGTCATTGCGAATGCCAATCGAACTGGGAATTGTAATCTTTTGAAATCAAAAGCAATATCGGTCGTAATCAACGGAATACGAGGAATGAACACATTTTCACCCGAATATTTTCCTTTTAGAATTGTTGCCTTCTATCAAATTCGGCATCAAATTCTTAACAGCAAGTCTGGTTCCATTGCACAGTCGTGGTTGATTCAAATTTCGTGGCATTATGATGACAAAACTGTTTTTGATTTGCAAATTATGCGGTGGAAATCCGGGTATATCCAAGGTATTTAAAAACTCCGTCGGATAATTCACTACATCATCTTGATTAGTGTTGGAATCAAGAGATGGAATGGTGAAATTCAATGAGTTGACATCGATATTCTTTGCGGCGAGGATTGCGCGTTCACTAAGCCAAGCGTTATTACGATGATTTCGATTTACTTCGTTAAACACATTATCAATGTGAATCACGAATTGGTAGAAATCATGTCGAAACGTTATTAATAATGTCGTCGCATCTACTGGGACTTTTGTGTTACCAATTTCTAACAATTGCTTTGGAAATTGTTCAGCACTTTGAACGTTTTGAAGCTTAACTCTCATATTCGTGGTCAACGACAATATTTTCACGCGTTTCCACAACGATGATGCCTTCACGCAAGCATTGAGCTCATCTGCAGCAGTCCCACGGGGAATCACTGTCAACGTTTGTCTGAAGTTTCCTGCCAACAGAATCATTACACCAAAGATGTTGTTGTTACGTTGAATATCTTGCAATGAGATATTTAGGGCTTCACTTGATTTCTTGTGCGCCATTGTACATTCGTCCCAAACAATTAGTTTGCATTCAATGATCAGTTTTCCTATTGCACTGTTGCGGGTGATGTTGCACGTTGGAGTTTCCGTTGTGTTCAAATTCAATGGCAGTTTGAGTGCTGAATGTGCAGTACGTCCTCCGTCTAATAGAGTCGCTCCTATTCCGGATGAGAGAGCTGGTGCATCGTAACCTTGCGATCGAATCGTGGCCAGAATCATCGAAATAACGAATGTCCTACCTGTTCCACCTGGCGCATCCAGGAAAAAGATCCCACCAGTGTTCTTGTCCACCTATTGCATCAATGCTTCGTAAGTAAAGCATGTACATTAGATTTAACCACTTCTTGCAGCACATCGCGGTCGTATTGGTACTCACGGTTCAGTTGTTGATCGAACGCATCATGCATGAGTCGATTCGACGCAATCATGCCAACCTGAATTAATAATTTATTTGCTATCGTCATGCACAAATCCTCAATGACAATCAGTCCTTCATTGTATATTTCGTCACACATTGCCATTTCCGGATTGTGCAATTTGTACGCGATGCAATATGTCTTCGCACATGTCGTCCTTGTATTTGTGCCACAACTCTTTAGGTTGAGTTGGATAGCATGTTGTCACAATGATTGCGAATAGCATTCTTATTTGATGCGCATTCGATGTGGCCACGGTCCCATTGTGAATCGTTCTCCAAAAAGCTTAAACGCTTATGTGATTGATTTTGCGCCATGTACGTTAATCAACAGCAATCGGAAGTAGAAACATTCAACATTCGATGGATGAACACTGTAAATGCGTCTAAGCACATCAGTTGAGAACACACCTGCCCACTTTGCAACTTGAACAAGGAGTTCAAGCGACGCTGAAATTTTTTTCTTGACTGACTCCAAGTGTAATATTTGGGCATATCAGCATACAACAATGTAGCGGCAAATGGACCAGTTGCACACATCTCAAAGAAACTTGTCAACGTGGTTGACGGTGGTCTGACGGCTCGTTGCGCAGCAGTTGTTTCGGTGAAATACACGCGTTGACCGTTTTCCACCACAGCGCCTCGTCGGTGTTCACATATCGGCCCATTTGCTATTGGTAGACTTCATCATTGGCATTTTCAGAACCAACTCCAAACACTGCCATGTCACTGCCTTTCGTTACATATTTGCACAAATATTTAACTGATTTTGCAGAATGACAGCTCTCAACGTTTACGTGAACATTAAAAATACGGGACAGCAATGGACAATGCGGCACAACGAACTCGTTTCCAATCTCAATCTCTCTACTCTGTTACTTTCACAATGATTGTCCGGCTATTATTGTCCTTTGAGCGTCGTCGATAAACTGGATCTGATCCCGTTACTGTTTTAGCTACTAATGGCCATGGGTATCGTTTCGTGCATTTTCCTTCAACCGTGCATGGTGATTTTGGATTCAATGCACCACACGGTCCATGCACCATCTGCTTTCTGACAATCTCGTGCATTTCTGGATCGACGATTGGGTCGGGGATTTCAGCTGATATGATATCGTCTACTTCATCAGACCGCAATTTGTTCATCAGTCAAATCTGAATATGTGGGTGGGGTAGACCGCGTTTATGTCACTCGACCGAATACATCTAACACCTTGTAGTGCCGAACGCTCGATGCTTCACGATCACTGCCATCATCATCTTCACTTTCTGCTTGAATACTCTCACAATTATATCGTGACGGTCTTCCGGTTTTTGTCCCTGATACAACTCCCTTTTAACCTCGTTCCACTTCGGATTACATAAGTGATAAATAAGTCCAGTGTTCAGTAGCTGCGTACATATGTCATTGCGTCTTCTGCATACTCATGCAAATGGCGAGGACTTCCAACATGAGTCGATGGTAAAATCACCAGTTGTCCAAGATTCTGCACATTTCCAGCAGTGTTCACAGCATCTCGCAAGTGGACGTAGTCGTCGTATGGTAGTTTTGCCTGGTTCAATTTAATGAACAGAAGTCGCTCACTCTCAACTTTGACATATGTATATATCGACCGCATATTGTTGAAATAATCAAATAATCGGCGGAGCTGAGGCTCTTATTTGTCAGAAGGCCTGCAAATGCGAGATCCAACAGCTGAAGGATCAAGTGTTAATTAACATTTTGCCTGTAATTGGATTTAACATTTTCATCGTAATGTCCTACCCAAATTGCCCTGCCAATGAATGATTGGGGACTGCAGAGCGTCATATGATGTATGCGTTTCGGATATTCCTTGTAACGGTTCAACGGTTCTTCGTTGAAGGACAATATATCGGCTGTGTACTTGATCACCAACAACCAATGCACAAATGTCTGCTGAAGTTGGAGCCGTAAATGTTGGCTGGAGCGCCATCACGTTTGAAGACAAATCTGCGATTATCTGAGTTCATTTTCTGCATCGCCGTTTTAAACATCGTAACCAAAGCGTTCTTTGCATTAAAGAATTTTTGCAATTGTCGAATGACGTTTTTTGATAATCCTATTTGCCCTCTGTACCGCCTATCGACTTGATCATCCTCCGACAAAATGAAGTACTCCTGCAGATATTGGTGTTCGTCTTCGTTTACTAGCAAGAATGCGCCCATCCAATGGTAAATTTGGCCTTGAATCTGTGAACCCGAATTGTGCAGTGTAGAATCCCGTGTCATTGTTTGAACAAGTGTGTTTGCATGATGTATAAAAGAAAAAAATACCTTGCAAGTCGGCATGAAATCAGTTTGTTGAATGATTTTTGTTCCGAACCAAGTCATACGGAAACAGTTGTTATACTGTCGAATGTTCTTCAGAAAATCATTCGATTCAAACATCGATTTCAATGGCTCCGGAAATGCATCTAAGGGAACCAATATCACTTTGTCACTCACACAGCAAAGACCGGACGTTTCGCCTTTGAATTTTAGCGCGTTGCAATGTTGGCACACAATAGTCATCGCTCCAATATCGAAAATCGCATCACCTCCGTAGTTTTCTGTTGGTTCATACCGAAATGCCAGTAGTTCGTATGTCGGCAACGATGCACGTCTTGTCACTCTTCGATTTCAACTTGTTTGCTCCCTCCCAGCAGCAGTACGATTTGGCGCAGTTCTCATTTGATGCAATCTCAAATTGCTTGCCTGTTGATCAGGTCTTATGCAATGTCCCATTCTGTCGACTCCTATATGTGCCTCTCGTTCTTCTTCATTTGGCTTCATTCGTCGGCCAATGTTTGCGCACATTGGTCTTGGCATTTTTTTTTTACCTTAAATCAATCTGTTAGGTGTTGTTAAAGAGTCTTGACCCCGTCTGCACCGAGCACAAATCAACTGCCATATTGGCTGTTGCCGGAAAGTGTTGCTAATTCAAAAACTAAACTGAAAAAAAAAAATAAATAACCTATATTTTGAACAGGTGCTGCTAAACTTTATTGATCCAGCTAAAGTTAAAAATCTAGTTTCGCAGGGCGAAAAATTTGTGATTTTATTTCTCCATTGCCCTGTACCCAATATCTACAGTAAAGTTTCTCTACTCTCAAAAAATCATGTCAGCTGTAAAACTACGCTCAAAAGCAGCTCCCACAAAAGGCTTTCCATCTACGCCTACAACTGTTCTCCTCCCGTCGTGAAGAGCAATCAAAACGAGAACACACTCACTGCCAAAATCTTGGAGGAGCATCTAACTAAGTACGCGGAGTCAATGAGACTTGGCTTTGCAGAACAAATTTCCAAAATGCGGAGTGAACGGGTTGAGGAAATTAAGGAGAGTTGGGGTCGACGATTTGATAATGTCAACAAAGTAATATCCCACCTTACTGAGCAAATCCATCGCATTGAAGAATACACCAAAACAGCTGTAAAAATGCATAGTGCCGAGACTGCAGCCATGCAGCAATGAATAAACGCGTTAGAGAGAAAAGAAACCGCTTGTGACGCTGTGCACTTTGGAGTACCAACACCACCAAACGATAGTCTATGTAAAAAGCCTATTCAACCACCTGTATCACATAATTCATTGCAAGCCTACTGCTTCAGTTACTGCATTCTGCGCTCACACAAAAAATCAACAGAACAATGATACCACACCATCACCAATCATGCTAAAATTCGGCAGCCCGCAAGAAAAGAATTCTATGGTAGCTTCTGCTGCAATTTATCGAAAACAAAATGCATCACAATTACGAGTATGTCTCCACGATCTTGGTATAGAGTACAACGCTAGCTGCTACCTGTGGCCTATTTCACCAAATTACAAATTTGTATTTACAAGCATTTTTTAACAAAATTTGTGATTTTGTTGATTTATGTCGTTTCAACAAACTTTGGGTATTACAAATTTGTAGTTATATTCTACAAAGGGAAATTTGTGGGAATATTCCCCTTTTCGTTTCACCAAAAGCTATTTATATTTGTAATTAACAAGTTACAAATTTATAAAAAGTTGACTTATTTGTGGGTTTACGTTTCACCAAAGATTTACAAATTTTGTTTAGTATGTGAGAATATTTTACAACTGAAAGTTGACGTGTAATTCCTCCTACATATTTTGTTTCATATTGAAAGTAATCGAAAAAATGTCTTTGCGACGAAGGCATAGTAGTAGCGACAGTAGCGAAAATGACGATCATGTTTTAATTTTAAGAAAAAAATCTATCGGCGGGTATAAACTATGTAATTTCGGAGTTATTTAAATTTAATGAAAAATTTCGCTGGACTTGATGCAAGGTAGAGGAAATAATTGCAATTATTTGGCCACAAATAGCCCACACGACTGAAAAAACTTTGTATTAACACCAAGGCAGCAGTTTCTCACAGCTTTACACTGGACTGGAAATGGGGGCAATACCATGATGTAGCAGTTATACATATGATATCTAAATCGACTGTTTGCAGATGTGTTTCCCGCGTTTTGGCAGCAATTGTTAATTTATTGTTTGAAAGTGTTGTATGTTATGTTGGCCAAATGAACACGAAAGTACTTGTGAAAAGTTCTACAATATTGCTGGTAAAAAAATGCTTAATTTCTTAAGTTTTGCATACAATTTTCTTTCTTACCATACCTTGTAATATGTAATATGCTAACGGATGTATAGACGGAATCTTAATAGACAAAGATGCCCTCAGCGAGTTTGAATCTGCATATGTCGACAGATATGGACAGCACTCCATAAATTGTATGTTGGTATGTGTACCGGACTATAACTTTTATAACGTATATGTGCATTGACCGGAAAGTGTGCACGATTCAAGGGTGTTACGAAGAAGTCCCCTTTTTTCAAAGTTTGAAAGTGGATTTCGACCTTTTCCTCATTCTGTTTTGCCTGGGGATACAGGTATTTTTTAAAGGATTGGTCAATTACCCCCATTTTGAGAAACCCAACCCCTGAAGTTGATCGTTATAATCGAGCACATAAATCAACTCGGAGAATAATAGAAAAGGCGATTGGAATTTTGAAGAAGAAATTTTCGTGTCTGAAGCACTTACGATTGCAACCCATGAAAGCAGTTACTGTTATAAAATGTTGCATCATCTTAACCAACATTTTCCGACAAGCGACAGATAGTAGATAGTATTTACAAAATGTTCATCACCAGGAAGAAAACATGGATTTAAACGATGAAGATACTCAAAATGCCGAAAATTTTGATAGCTGGGCTACATTAGAATATTTTTTAAATCACTTTTCATAAGCAAATATCATATTAAATAACGAGACTTTTGAACTTTTAATGAAATATGTGTTTATTTATTTTATTTTTATTTTTAGTAATCACTAAATTCAAAAGTGTTTTCTTCCAGCACTTTTCTCTTCCCTTCAAGCTCTGCAGTTAGATGGTTTCTTGGCAACTCCAAGTCCCGTTCCTTTTTCAAGGCATCTAACTGCAAATTATAAATTTCGAGTTGAAGCCACCTTTTCTTCAATCGAAGGATATTCTTGGATACTTGGTCAGTTAGCATTTTGTTGTTACGTTTGCGCTTTTTTGATGATACTTGAGGTCTGATTAAATTAAAAAATATGTACATATGGTAAATTGATAAAAAAATTTTTGAGAAACAAGCATTTGTATTTACCTTATATCCCCTTTTGAGTATCTTCGTCGTTTAAATCCATATTTTCTTCCCCAGTGGTGAACATTTTGTAAATACTATCTACTATCTGTCGCTTATCGGGAAATGTTGGTTAAGATGATGCAACATTTTATAACAGTAACTGCTTTCATGGGTTGCAATCGTAAGTGCTTCAGACACGGAAATTTCTTCTTCAAAATTCCAATCGCCTTTTCTATTATTCTCCAAGTTGATTTATGTGCTCGATTATAGCGATCAACTTCAGGGGTTGGGTTTCTTAAAATGGGGGTAATTGACCAATCCTTTAAAAGATACCTGTATCCCCAGGCAAAACAGAATGAGGAAAAAGTCGAAATCCACTTTCAAACTTTGAAAAAAGGGGACTTCTTCGTAACACCCTTGAATCGTGCACACTTTCCGGTCAATGCACATATACGTTATAAAAGTTATAGTCCGGTACACATACCAACATACAATTTATGGAGTGCTGTCCATATCTGTCGACATATGCAGATTCAAACTCGCTGGGGGTATCTCTGTTTATTAAGATTCCGTCTATACATCCGTAAACACATGGCATACCTTGTAAGAAAGAAAATTGTATGCAAAACTTAAGAAATAAAATATTTCTTTACCAGGAATATTGTAAAACTTTTCACAAATACTTTCGTGTTAATTTGGCCAACATACAATACTTTCAAATATTAAATTAACAATTGCTGCAAAAACGCAGGAAACACATCTGCAAACGGTCGATTTAGATATCCTATGCATATCTGCTACACCATGGTGTTGCCCTCCATTTCCAGTCCAGTGTAAAGCTGTGAGAAACTGCTGCCTTGGTGTTAATACATAGTTTTTTTTTCAGTCATGTGGGCTATTTGTTGCCCAATAATGCAATTATTTCCTCTGCCTTGCATCGAACCAGCCGAAATTTTTCATTAAAATTAAATAACTCCGAAATTACATAGTTTATACGCGGCCGATAAATTTTTTTTTTGTCGCAAAGACATTTTTTCGATTACTGTCAATATGAAACAAAATTTGTAGGAGGAATTACACGTCAACTTTCAGTTGTAAAATATTCTCACATACTAAACAAAATTTGTAAATTAATTTTCTTTGGTGGAACGTAAACTCACAAATATGTTAGTCAACTTTTCACAAATTTGTAATTTGTAAATTACAACTTTAAATAGCTTTTGGTGAATGAAAAGGGAAATATTCCCACAAACTTCCCTTTATAGAATACAACTACAAATTTGTAATACGCAAAGGTTGGTGAAACGACATAAAACAACAAAATCACAAATTTTGCTAAAAAAATGCTTGTAAATACAAATTTGTAAGTTGGTGGAATAGGCCACTGTTTGTAATTCTATGCAGGACACAGGCCTAGACTATAGCTTCGTCAAAATTGTATGTGAGAGTCAAAGAATTATATTAGGTACTGCTTACAAGGCAAATCAATCTGTAGACTATATGCCGTTAGTAACCATTCTAAAGCAACTTTCCTATAGTAGCTCCCATGTTGTTCTATACGGTGGCCTTAACTGCAATTTGTTGGATGTGAATGTTTCTTCTCATTTGCTAAATAACTTCAAAGCGCTGAACTTATTCCCTGTAAATATAGAAAGTCCTACTCATATCCAAGGTGATTCAAGTAATCTGATTGATCAATTTTTTGTTACTGATGTAAGTAAGATCCTATTTTATAGTCAGGTGCAAGCTTCTGGTTTCTCGAGACATGATCTCATTTATTTAACCGGCCAAAAGAGATCATCTTCCAGTTTCGAGACTTTAAGATTATGAACTGCAGTAAGTCGCTGTATGACATTCAGCGTACTGATTGGAATAGTCTGAGGTGCATGCAGTCTGTTAACGATAAAGTTATGTTTTTTCAAGAGCATATCAGATACCAATTTAATAAACATATCCCACTAAAAACAAAAGTTATCCGTAGAACGTAGCCACCCTGGCTCAGCCGCGAAATGAAGAAGCTGATGCTGCAACGTAATACAGCCTTTGTCTTTGGACACGATATAGAGCGAACCGCCATATCGGGAGTACTGCCGTTTGCGGAACAAAGTGGTGCTAGACATAAGGTCCGCAAAGTCGCTTTACTATGAAAATAGGTTAAGCCAAAATTGTTCGTCGAAAAAATGAATGGAAAGCTGTTAAGTAACTTGGAGTTGGAAAATAGATTCCAAAAATAGCCGATAACAATGACAGTGAACCCTTAATCACTAAATTCGTCACAAAACCATGCTCTTTCACAAAAGAAAACTAGTGCAATACATTTGATCTTTCAGACAACTACGTCCCCAGTGAATCTTTCGGTTTCGTATATATCAGTGACCAAGAGGTTCTCGAAGCAGTTCTATCAATAAAGTCAAACGCAACCGGCATCGACGGTGTTGATCCCAAGTTCCTAAAACTTCACCTTCCTTACATTCTTCCTTCCATTACCCACATTTTCAACAGCATAATAACAGCTTCCGACTATCCACGTGAATGGAAGGGGGCAAAAGTTATCCCAATCCCTAAAAAAGTTAATGACGATTATGGACCCATAGCGATTCTCCCGTTTTTAAGTAAAGTGTTGGAAAAGTAATTTTGAAGCAAATGCAAGTATACCATATTTGTCTATAAATAAGCTAGTAAGCAGTTGTCAGTCCGGTTTTCGTCCCAAACACAGCTGCAAAATAGCATTATTGTCAGTAGTCGATGAAATTAGGAAGTCGTTGGACAAAACATATGTTACTTCTCTAATTCTCTTAGACATTTCAAAAGTGTTTGACACTGTTAACCATGTTCTTCTTTGCAGAAAACTTCAGACCATGTACAATTTCTCCAAAGAATCGGCAAAGATTATTTATTCCCACCTAGTAGATAGGCAACAATGTGTTGTGGTTAACAATAAAATTCGGGCTTTCTTAGGGTATCGAGTGGAGTTCCCCAAGCATCAATACTTGGACCTGTCCTTTTCTCCATGTACATTAAGGACTTGTCACAAATTGTCCAGCGGTGTCTGATCCACATGTATGCCGATGATGTCTAATTGGCTTTGAGTGGAAATATCAATGACATAGATCAAGTTGTTGCTTTGATAAATGAAGAATTTTACAATATTTTTCTCTGGATTCAACGCAACTTTCTATGTTTGAGTCCGGCAAAGTTGAAAGCTCTCGTGATTCATAGGAAAACACAGAACCTGTTTACCTTTCCACCGATAAAACTTGGTGAAAAAAATCATCCCCTTTATTCATACAGTCGATCATAGACCTCCGCGGAGTTAAGACGTGTTTCAACTTAAGTGAGTGAGAAGTGATTCGCTTAACCAAGCCATTGAACAATTTGGATTTAGGTTAAAATTAGCATAGTGATAGTGTGTTAGCTTGAGATTGTAAAGGCTGTAGGTTCGACTCCGAGTAGTCGGCAGACGTTTTTGTTCGAGCCAAAGACAAAGAGAAGGAGGAAGCTTAGTCCAACTTCTAACTTGGTAAAACGTTCCACCCTACCAACGTCCACTGTAAAGCTGCTTGGCGGAGTGAGGGAAGGAAACAACTTCGCTTTATTGGCAGCAAACGAATCTGAAGATGAAGAGGAAGAAATAGAGGCCATAAGTAGCAGCATCAAAGTGCTACAACAAAGAGTGCTGGCCATAAAAGAAAAACAAATGGTAAGAAGGAAGAGGGAAGAGCAAGAGCAATCCCAACAACAGCAGCTTGCTCAAAATCAGACACAACAACAACACCAAACAAATAAAATAGCACACGTGCTACAACAACAAAAGCCTAAGAAACACCAGCAACAACAACAAGAGCAGTCCCAACAACGGCAACAGCTAAAACAGCAGCAGCCACAAAAACGGCAAAACCACCAACAGCAGCGGCAACAACAACAGCAGCAGCAGCAACAACAACAACAACAACAACAACAACAACTCCAATCCATCTCCTTTTCACATAAGCGGCACAAATCTCCTCCCCGACTCTACCTTCTCCACAAACAACCTATCTCCTCCGTTAAATCTCTTCGCGACCTCGGCATTCTGTGTGATAGGGAGCTCAACTTCCGTTTGCATATGGATGGGATAATCCTTAAAGCCAACTCTGTACTAGGTTTTGTAAGACGATGGTCCAAAGAATTCACCAACCCATACGTGACCAGGTCCCTCTATATTGCCTTTGTTCGTCCCCTCCTAGAGTACGCCAGTCAAGTATGGTCCCCATACGAGTATCATCGCGTTCATATCTCGAGTATCGAAAGCATCCAGCGCTGTTTTCTTCGATTGCCTCTTCGAGGTTTGCCCTGGGATGATCCTTTTACTCTGCCCCCCTATCAAAACCGTCTCAACCTTATTAACCTAAACACCCTTGAGGAACGCAGAGATGCAGCTGACTTTCTCTTCATTCATCGACTTCTTTCAGGTCAGGTTGAATGCACGTCCCTTCACAATTCTATTTTCATCAACACTAACCCTCGTAATCTACGTACCCCTCGTCTCTTCTATCTCCCAACCCACCACACCACCTATGGCGCGAACGAACCAATCTCCCGTATGCTACGAAAAATTAATTCAAACCCTAGCGTCTTTGACTTCCACCGCACCACTTCCTACCTCAAATCCGTTCTCCGTCACCACAATAACCAACCTTAGTTTTAAGTTTTAGTTTAAGTTTAATTTTAAGTTATAGCTTGTATTAAGCCGAATAAATAGGGGCTTTCGCCCCCACCAAAATTAAAAAATTAAATTAACAGCAACAGCAGCATCATTAGCAGAAGAAGAAGGAGAAGGTGCCTCCTAAAGGAAACGACGACGGAGCACTATTCATTCACACCGAAGTGTGAAAAGCGGCAATCGATGCTGCTGAAGGGGTTGGAACCGTCTTCTGATCCTGAGGAGATCCTGCTCAAAGAGAAGGAGTGCGAAGGACTCAAGTTTGTGGGGGTAAAGCCATTTACCACAGCTAGAGCCAGGGGGAGAAACGGAGTCTGCCGTTCTTCCTGGTGCAGCTCAGTCCCGAAAGCCGTCTGGATAGTCTAAGGAGTATCAATGTCCTAGACTACCAGGTGGTTCATTGGGAAAAATTAAAAAGGAGCGAAGGCGTTATACAATGCGTTCGCTGCCAGAGGTTCGGTCACGCCGCGTCGAACTACCAAATGCAGCCTCGATGCGTGAAGTGCGAAAAGAACCACAGTAGGGACGGAGCATCCGATAGGACGCAGCTCTCGTGCGTATTATGTGGGAACGTGGGACACACACGTTCGCTGACATTAAAAAATCAAAACTGGTTCAGCAGCAGAAGGTGGAGGTCAAACGTTCACCTGTTAGGTTTCAAATACCAGCCATCACGTCCCAAATTTCCTACGCCCAAATGGCGGCAGGTAGGAGGGCTATGGTACAGCAAGCCACTGTTGCTTCTCCGGCGCTAATTCCGAGAACAACGGAAGCTGCATCTAACATGATGGCCATCTTACTCAGCTGCAAAAGCAGGTGCAAGAACAGGCCAAGCGGGTGGACCAGATTTACGCGCTGCTGCCGGGCCTAACGCAACACATGTCGTAATGGGAACGCACATCGTGGGGCAAACTTTGAAGGCCCTTGCGGTGAATGTTAATTCACTGATTAGGATCGATCGCTCCGCGATGTTTAAATTGCTACAAGAGCAAACTCCTGATGTGCTTTTCGCTAGCGAAACCAAGCTAACCGATAAGCACAAACTGGAGTATAATAATTATATTGTTAGAAGAAGAAACCGGCCCAAACGTGTAGGCGGTGTCGCGATCTTTATTAAACAAGGTATAAAATGTCAGAGAGTATACAAAGGAGCCGTCATTTACATCCCGCTCCGCAGTGGAAAGCGGCTGTACTTGGCCTCTGTTTATGCACCTGAGGCTTCACAATCCACTTTATTCATTACAGAGCTCGACACGCTTTTTGGACTTCTGAGGCTGGAATCGGGGGAGAATTATTTTATAATCGGCGGGGACTTCAACGCTTGACACAGAGATTAGGGAAATAATTTGCCAAATACTAGAAGAAATCTACTACTCGATTGGTGGGGTCAGCACGATGTCATGTACAGACTCGGTCTTAAAGCGACGGATAACCCGTCGTTTCCTAGAGGCGGATCTTATTTGGATCTCCTGCTGTACGACGAACGTATGCGACTAACAGGTACGAATTTACAAACGCTAAACTGTCTGCGCACATTCGTGTATGACAGTGACCATTGCGGTTTTAGCACCGAAATTACAGTTCCCAACGAAATTGCGGAATTGTAGGAGTTTGTCCAAAAATATTTTTAAAACTACAGTACGACTCTATGGACACGCTTCCTCGCAACCTTGACAAGAGCACTAGCCTCGAACACGGTCCATCCACCGGCCAATAGGAATTTGTCAAACGAGGAGATCGACAAGTACCTGAAACGAATGGACGAGACGATTAAACAAACTATGGACACAACAATACCGCGGTATCGACGTACGACTAACGAAGACCTGTTCCGCAATCCTACTATTGACTCACTGCACCGACAAAAAAGTAGACTTCTGTCAAGACTCAAAAACTTGTATAGACAGTTAATTGACAGACAAGACCCGGAGATTAGGACACTGAAGGCGTCGATTAAAAATATTCAAACGTTAATAAAAGAGAAGTACAGAATTTCTGTAAGTTTGTATTGGAACAACAAGGTTCGGGCTGTAAACACCAACAACCTGAATATGTTCTCGCAAATAAATAAACTATTTCGGAGAAAAAATCAAAACGACCTTCAGTGTCTTAAAATAGCCCGGACAGCAGACAGCGAACGGTTACTGACAAGAGCAGGTATTGATCCAAATGAGGCCGCTGATGATGACGACTTCTTTGTGATCGAGGATCCACAGGAGAAGGATGAGGCCATAGGGGCGACTTTCCAGGAAGTATACAAGGCCACTGATACCATTGGCCCTAATTATGATCTGGACGGTCGCGTCTTGGTGCACGACTTCTGCATTCACTTCATTTCGAATGAAGTAGAGAACTGGCGATCCGAGTGCTCTGGTTTCACCCAGGTCAGTGACGAAAGTATGGCAAATAATGTCATTACCAGAGAGGGTGACCTACCCCCGTTCAAGGAAGAGCTCCATGAGATGTCCAACGCAACCAGAGGTAAGAAATCAGTGGGGACCGATGGTATTCCGAACATTGTGCTTCGACATCTTCCTCTAGAAGCGGTGGACATTTACACCACCCTGTTTAATAATGCAATGAATAATGCACATTATCCAGCGCATTGGAAAACGGCGGTGACTCAACCTATCCCCAAAAAGGGAAAGGATATATCCAATCCGGCGAATCTCCGGTCGATAAGTCTTTTTTTTTTTTATAATTTACGCGGGCCTAAGGGGTTATGATACCCTTTTACTGTTGCCAGGCTGCGGGCGGAAAGATAAGATAGAAGGAGGAGAAAGGAAACATTGTTGTGATGTAGTGGTTTGAAACTCAGTTGTGTTTGGTTTCGATATTGGCTCTCCAGGGGTGGGAGTCCGAATAGGACGGAGAGATTTTTCTTCTCTCGGAATGTGAGGTTGTGAATTTTAACGGCTGTTTTATACTTGAAAACCCTACAACAGCCAAATCTACATGTCAGTGTTATGCCTTCACACGCAGATTTTTCTGACTGAGTTCCAATTACACAAATGGAAACTAGCTGTGGGTTGGATTCGAACCTTGACCCTCCGAGTGAGAAGCGATTGCTAGTTCAGTTTCAGTTCAGTTTAAATGCATTTTTATTTGATCTCTTAATTTACTCTTACATGCTAGACAAAAAAATGCTTAAAAATTAGCTTAAATAACTTACAAATAGTCTTATTCTAACATACTGGCCCCATGCGGGCACTCTAAGTTAAACCTAACTCTTAAACTAAGTCTTTCGACGAATCTTACAGTCTATATTTAATTTTATATTTACGTTAAAACTAAAACTAAGAAAATTTGTTTTAATTAGAAAAACTTAGTTTCTGGATTTTTTTTTTTAATTAACCTTACATACTACCTAAAATATAAATCTTAATCTACTTAACCTACTTACATAATACATTCATACACTTATATACAATACACAACACATATTTATTTTATTTTTTATAATTTTTTATTTTTATTTATTTTTTTTTTTGTTTTTTTTTTATATTTTTTTTTTTGTTAAAATCTAACGAATCATCCTCGCCTTCATCAAGCCACCAAAATTGTTGGTGCTGCTGAGCAACATCCCTCCTGTCACGACTCCCTACCGCCCTACTGAACCGGAGACGCTCCGCACTGCCATGTGCGACGTCTCTGTCGTAGTTGAGTCGCCTGTCCGCAGCTGTTCGAGCGACGTGGAAGATTAGCGGCACCTCCAATCTGTCCTGGATCAAACCTTTCATGTCGAGGTAGAGGAACGCTTCTGGAGGAATAAGGCTGTCAAGGCGAGCTCTCTCGTGATACATATAATTGGGGTAGTAAGCCCCTGAGATCAGGTTGTTCGATGAGGTCATTGCTCCCGCAATGTGCCTTCGAGTCAACTTAATGATGAAATTGTCCACTCTTATCAGGTTCGCCGTATTGTACAAGACCTCATTAGGATAGAATTTTATGTACTCAGACTCTGGTGTTCTGTATAAGCGAAGACAAGTCCTAAGACAAGCCCTCTCAAACACCCGAATCTTTTCTAATAAACTTGCTCTCACGTTGAACCACACGGGACACCCAAATACAAGCATGGGCCTGATAAGGGCCATGTAACAGATTACCTTCACCCCCGCATCGAGTTGGCTTTTATAAAACAGTCTCTTTGTAAGGGCAAAAGCACCTTTGGCTCTGGCCAGAGCAACATCTATATGTTTGTTAAAATACAGATATTGATCTAGCCAGATCCCAAGGTATCTGACTACATTTCGGCAAGCAAGTGGCTGTCCATGTTGTCCGACGATAGAGAACTTTCGCCAATTCTTTCTGGTATCCCTAGAGGGCCCAGACAAAGGCGTCCTAAATAGAATGGTTTCCGATTTCTCGCAATATTGTTTAATTTTATCGAAGTCACGCTGCAAAAGTATGTTAATGACCTCAATCTTTGGACCTGATCTGTACGCGATTAAGTCGTCTGCGTACGCTATGGCATGGTGAAGTGAACCTATCAGATCACTTGTGTAAATGTTGAATAGGATCGGCGAATTTACCGCACCTTGTTGCAGACCGTTTTTAATGTTAAATGATCCAGCAAAAGTCACATCGCCATTCTTCACGATGAACTGTCTACTGGAGAGCATATCAAAAATAATATACAGAAGTGGTTTACTAATGCCCAACCTGTCCAGCTTGAAAAAGAGTCCTTCTAACCATACGGTATCGAAGGCCTTCTCCAAGTCAATCAGGCAGGCACCAGTGCACTGGTTCTTGCCTTTGTTCCATTGGATATCAGAAACCAGTTTTGACACAGCATGAATGATGTCATGCCCCGCCTTGGGATTTGAGAAGTATTTTTTTTTTCCTAACTGTAGTTAAATACCTATTGAACAATGAGCTGTTGTTTTGTTTTTTGTTTTTACGTACACCCTTCGCCACAGCAATAGTTGAAAGTCATCGATCGTAAGCTTGCATTGTAAAAATCTGTTGATTTGTGTGAAAAATCCCACTGCTAAATAATTAAGTTTTTATTGTTTTTAATATTATATATAGCCTTTTGCTATAGAGGAATCAACTGCATGTGTGTACTTTATCATAAAGCAATTTCTATAATTATTGGAGAATTAATTTAATCTATATTGGATTTATTTGAAATGTGTTTAAGTAATGGACCTTTTGGTATATAATTCGGTATTATTCGGTAACTTTTTTAGTATCAGCTTATAGAAAAAGATGTCAGGAAGCAGCAGCTGCCCATAACTGCCCCTTTAGATTTTATCGTCCCTTATGTATGTCTAGTTTAATGAAAACTCAAAAATTGCTTATAAAAAAAGAAATTCTTTTGCTTGAAGGATCGTCTGGGTTCTGTATTTTAACTAAAAGGCAGTGATATGATATTATGAGCGGGTATGAAGAGAATGATTTTGAAGCTAAATTGGATCACCTTCAGAGCTATTTGCTTAATAAAGCGTCTTGCACAGAGGAAAAACTTACAGATTTTAAGCTTAAAATTAGAAGTTTAAGGTATTAAACTAAGCTCAACTTTATTTATATTGGTAGTTTCAACCTAAAATCTTTTTAATTATAGTATATTAAGACATAAATTTAAGTTAAGATGGCTAAGTTCACAACGGACAAATGTTAGATTTTTAAGAAAAAATTAAGTTTGGCTTCAGTCAGTTTTTGAGGTACCAATTTTCAATGGACGTTGTCGGCCATCGAAAGCTTTCATAAAACTTAGTGTACAGAGCAAGAGAAGAAGAACGCAAGACTTACGTAGTAGTAATAAAAAAGAGGAACTTGCGTTTGCTGCTCAAATGAAGCTACGTGAAGCAGAAAAATCACAAATATCAAAAATACTAAAAGAAATCATCGACTCCCCTGGGAGAGCAAAGAGGTATAGGAAAGCATTGTCCAATAGTTTCCAACATAAGAAACTATGTACTCTTAAAGCTCTTTCTATTTTTGTTGAAGCAAATCTATCACGGAAGCAGTATGAGATAGTGAGAACTAGTGACAAAAAACTTTTTCCTTGCTACAGTATTCTTCAAAAAGCAAAAACACAATGCTACCCTATCCGTGGGTCATAGAAAGAAACTTTAGCTGAAATAAACTTACAAGACTTATTACACCATACAGCCGAACGCTTATTGTCGTATTTACAGCTACGAGCACATAATTAGAAACGATGATAAGTGTCTATAATACTTGTATTTTTCGTCGTGTAATTCTTAATTTAGTTGTTTGTGTATTTTTATGCGTAAACAAATCAACCACGTAAACAAATATTTGGGATATAAAATACAAAAACTTGCTTCAACGTTATAATTTTATTTTGAAAATAAAGTAAACAAAAAAACGGCTAGGTAGACCACTCAAAAAATTATAAAAAACACAATAACAATTCTTAAAAAAAATTAAAAAAAGGTTTTTTGGTTAATATTTCGTCGGAAAACCTTTTTGCATTACAACTGCTTTACAGCGATTTTGTATGGATAATATTAATGATCTACACCGTTCGACAGGTATAGAGTACCAACATTTCTTGACCTCTTCGAACAATGCATCCATATTAGAAATTTTAAGCAAACTTATTTTATTCTTGACGTCTCCCCATAGGTGTTCGATGGGATTAAGATCAGCACTTGACGATGGCCAGTCCAAAACATCAATAGAATTATTTTCAAAATACTTTTTGGTATGCTTGGCTGTGTGTTTTGGATCATTGTCCTGCTGGACTTCCAAATCACAGGAAAATTATCTTCTGCTCATGGAACCATCACATTCTGCACGATGTCAACATATTTTTCCTTTGTAAGGATGCCGTCAATACGATGGATTGGCCCAACGCCATTCCACAAGAAGCATCCCCACACGTTGATAGATCCTGCAACATGTTTTACAACAGGTGATGTGTACTTCGGATCAAATTCTCTTCGTTTTGGCCGCCGTACGAATCTTCTGCCATCAGCACCAATTCGATTTATCTTGGTTTCATCGGACCAGAGGATAAATTTCCATTGCTCTGTTGTCCACGATGAGTGAAGTCAAGCAAACTCCAGCCGATTTTGCCTTTGCCTCTTGGTAACCATTGGCTTCTTGCGTGCAACACGGGCATAAAGTCCAGCTTCGACCAATCGCCTTCTTATGGTCCAGACTGAAACTGTAGAATCCATTCCGTTCAAAACCTCGCGCTGGATAACCCTTGCACTTTTTTTGTGTCAGCTTTCGAGAGTCTGACGATTTTTCTGTCATCGCGCACTGTAGTTTTTCGTGGTCTTTTCTTCCTGGGCACATTTTTGCACGTTCCATAAACTTTAAAATGCTTCACTGCATCAAAAACTTTGGAGCAGTTCATCTTATCCGAAATTTGTTTGTATGACAGATCCAAATTTCTTAACTCTAAAATAGCTTTTCCAACGTCTGCAGTGCAGCTGGCTGTTTTTTCCATTCCTAACAGAATCGATAACTGGAAATTGAAAGTTTAATTGTCCATCACATTCTATTTATTAATTAATACCTACCAAAATTTGATTTTTATATAAGAATCAAATTTGATATTTAATAAATTAAAGATATATTTCGTGGGGTTTCTAATTCGTTGCTCCTTGAAATTAAACGATTTCCACAGTTTTGCTTATTTACTCACTGTTAACACTAAGATCAGACAGCCAACCACTATAGAAGTCAACAGCAAAGTAAATAAAAAGCTAACATTGAAATAATTTAAAGAAAAAAAAAACGTTACATTTTTACCGGTGCATTTGCGTTCATCGATGCTTCGTTTCTAATTAATTGCTCGTAGCTGTAGATGACGAACTACAAACTTTAAATTAAAACGATATGATGGTTCGCAACAAACGCAATCCCAGCAAAATTTGGAAACATCTCTGATCCAGATGCAAACATCTTCCAATGCTCATTTGTGCCCTTACGTTTGTTTTGCAATTCAACTAACAAAATTATTTGGCAAAATCCAACGCCCGTTTTGTGAAAGAAACTCTGGATATTACGCAAAGTGAAGTAGCTTATATTGAATCCAAGATAAATACAATACATTGAACAAAACTTTCATAGAAGGCGATAGAACATTGGAAGCAAACCGCACGATAGTTTTTACAATGCTCGATGGTAAAGTTTGCAACGCAGCAACTAACACCAAATCTACAATGAAATGTTTTATTTGTGGAGTAATTTCAAAAAATTTTAATGATCTTTCCAGAACAAAAGAAGTTTATGCGATAAAATTTGGTTTGTCAATTTTGCTGCCAGGGTACGGATTTTTGAAAGCATTCTTCATCTTGCTTACAATATTTCGTTGAAAAAATGGCAGCTAAGAACGCTTGCAGAAAAGATTATTGTAAAAGAAAGAAAAACTGAGCACCAAGAAAAGTGTAAAACAAACCTGGGACTGTTGCTTTACCAAAACCTGATTTCGGGAACACTAATGATGGCAATACAAGCCGCTGGTATTTCAACAATCCGGAAGTAATAACTGAAATAACTGGTGTTGATGTGCAACTTATTTTTAGATTAAAAGTCATATTAGAAGTACTTTCTAGTGGATTTGAAATCGATGTCCCAAAATTTGAAGGATTTGCTTATGATACGGCTAAACTGTATGTTGAGCTCTATCCGTGGCATCTTATGACTTCAACGATGCACAAAATTCTTCTGCATGGATCAGAAGTTATTCGAAATGCTCTCCTATCGATTGGGCAGCTATCCGAAGAAGCAGCAAAAGCGCGGAACAAGCATTTCAGATGTTCCAGGACGGAGTGAAACATGGATGTTCTTAACAGGTTTAAAAAACATTATTAGCAGTCGAAAATAATAAATAATTCTGTTTTCCATACTACCTGCAGGTTACTCTTAAGCTCGAATCCTCCAATAATCTGTTAAAAAAAAACTAGACAATTACAAAAGAAGCTCTAGAAATGCTGACTTCCGAGATTCCGAATTCATTATCTTTACAAAATTTTGACGAGAGAGTATTCAATGAAAGTGGAAATGAAAAAACAGACGAGAAATGAATTGATGAAGAAGAATCCTGGGCAGAGTCCACTGAATAACTTAAACTGCCACATATTTCATTCCGTACTAATTTTTGGCATTAATAAAATAAGATCTGAATATATAAAAGATACTTTATTTATACCTTGATTTGACTTAAATAAGCTTACTAACACTTCTAAAATTGTTTCAGGTAAGTTTCACTTCATTAGGACAAGAAAATATTTTTGAGCAGTTTTTCAAGGCAAATACCTCTATGTGCGTTGGTTAATTTTATAATACAAATTTTCAGAATAAGATACATGAAGATTCTGGTAACAGTCATGATGAATAATACTAAATACAAATATTAAACAAAAGTTACACTTAGAAATAGATCAATCAAACACAAAACACACGCTTAACACTCAGAAATTAGAAGCAGCAGAAAAACACGATTCTATCGGGGAACTGGAACTTTAGCAAACTAATTCGCAGATTTAGAGAAAATTCCGATGTATCCAGCCTACTGGGGGGATACTTATAAGCAATATATTTCAGTTTTGTGCCACAAAATCTCTGTCTTCATTTACATATTTATTTAAAGTAAGTTTCATTGAAATCTACGACGTTTTTCAACTATATTACCAAAAACCGTTAATCTACCAACTCGTTGCGGTGGATAGCCTTCGAAACCCGTAAAGATCAATTTGTAAGTTCCAGGTGGAACAACTACTTGTGATCCTTCTAGGTAAGCATTCCCCAATTCCATGTGACCCTAGAAATATTCAGTTGAATAATTTATTGGAAACATATACAGGGTGTCCCAAAAACCAACGTGAAGCCGGAAATGGATGATAGGTCAAGTGGTGTCGGTTATTACAAAATTATAAAAAAAATCTAAGTCTTGTACTTTTAAAATTATTGGCATTTAAAAAAAATCGAGAAATCTGACACCATGTGACGATCTTTCAAGCACTCTGACTGCAAATCATTGCTTTTCTTCGATTTTTTTTTGTCATGTAACCCTGAGTAACTGTTCTGTGAATTACGATCCAAAATTGAAACATAAGTATATCGGTTTTAACTAATATATTGCTTTTTTTTCCATCCATGTATCTGGAAATCATTAATCATCTAACTTGAACTGACTGTATTGACAAAAACATGTACTATGCTATTTTGGCAAGTAACTTTAAAAGATGGCGTATTTAGTCTGGATTCCGAAATGGTATGACACTTGCTAGACTAACACTTAAATGAGGACAAAAAAATATTTTGTTAAAGAAACCCGATTCATAATTAATTCTTTTTAATAAGTTAAAATGAGTACCAAGTGTGAGCGAGACAGACAGTAACGCGGCGATTGAGACGGATAAACACGCCATTTCGACTAGTATGAGTGAAACAGAGAAAAATGCCACCCATGTCAAACAGTGATGCATAGGCACATCATGCAATACTGCAGCACGTTACGCTCCTTCGCTTACAGCGCATTATTTTGTATTCGTGTTGATTTCGTGCTTACGACTTTGGCTTTCTTTATTGGACTTCATTGCATCGCGACTTTGATCTGACCGTTTCTGTCAAACCTGGATTTCTTCAGTGTTGATCGTTGATCCCGTGATTGCGTAGTGTGAATGCCATCATGCCATCTCGATACACTGCTCAGGAATATGCTAACAGGCATCTCATTTATGGGAAATGCAGGTGTAATGCTAGTGCTGCAGCCAGACTTTACCATGAGAGATAACCAAAAGCTCAGCGTCATCAGGATCATCGAGTGTTTGTAAATGTGCACCCGTCTTTCTCATCAAAGGGTCGCTTTCCAAATCGAATGGTTAGTGAGGGAAGACCCGTCATGCCCTACGAGGACGAAGTCTTACAAGCAGTCGCATAAGACCCTATTACCTCAGTACCTGCAATTGAAGAAAACATATGAGTGCCCAAAAGTACAGCACACCGAATTCTAAGGAATAACCGGTTCCATCCGTACCATGTACAACGAGTCCAAAGTCTGCTACCCCTAGATTATCCAGAAGATATGCCCGTCTTATTAGCAGATTATTTGTAAGAAAATGTAGAGCTTTGGAAGATACAAGATCGGTAGATGGCGTTTAGTTGCGCAACAAACAATAGCTGTGTAAAGCGATCCTGAGAGTATACACCAAGAGAACGTAGTGTCTTGTGTGCTCTGTGATGGGAGAAAAATGAAATGAAATGACAAGGGGGGCATCTCTAACTATTTCACTCACACTAGTCGGAATGGCGTATTTATCCGTCAAAATCACGGCGTCACTGTCTGTCTCGCTCACACTTGGCACTCATTTTAACTTATTAAAAAGAATTAACTATGAATCGGGTTTCTTTAACAAAATATTTCTGTTGTCCTTAATTCAGCGTTAGTCTAATAATTGTCATACCATTTTTTAATC
This sequence comes from Volucella zonaria, assembly GCA_963966105.1. Taxonomy (NCBI): domain Eukaryota; kingdom Metazoa; phylum Arthropoda; class Insecta; order Diptera; family Syrphidae; genus Volucella; species Volucella zonaria. The sequence goes on along the minus strand of OZ014532.1, from coordinate 66,775,677 downwards.
CAGACAAATACGCCATCTTTTAAAGTTACTTGCGAAAATGGTGCAGGACATTTTTTTGACAGTAAAGTCAGTTCAAGTTAGGTAATTAATGATTTTTAGATACATGTATGGACAAAAAAGCAATATTTTAGTTAAAACTGATATAATTATGTTTCAATTTCGGATCGTAATTCACAGGACAGTTACTCAGGGTTACATGACAAAAAAAAATCGAAGAAAAGCAATGATTTGCAGTCAGAGTGCTTGAAAGATCGTCACATGGTGTCAGATTTCTCGATTTTTTTTAAATGCCAATAATTTTAAAAGTACATGACTTAGATTTTTTTTATAATTTTGTAATAACCGACACCACTTGACCTATCACCCGTTTCTGGCTTGACGTTGATTTTTGGGACACTCTGTAGATACGAATAAATATGTAAAACGGAAATCACTTTACCACAAAAGGACATGTGATGTTCTTAATGTTGGCAAACTGGTTAACAAATCTAAGGAGAATTCTTGAATAGAAATCGATTCCTTTTCGTTGGAGCATATCACATATGTTTTTCCTTATATTTATCAGAAACGGCATGTATTGTGTTTCAAGGCGAAAAGCCTGTAAATGCACCTGTTTTCAAAATTCACAAGAAGTTTGTATTGACCAAAAGATTAAGATAATTATTTTAAAACATGTTTACCGAAAGATTTCTTATAGGTTGTAAAATATCTACACTAATATTTGCGATAGTCCTCTCCCAGCTTATGGGTTTCAATTTGCAAGAAACGTTAGCTACCCAATTCGGTTCGGAATCACATTTTATATTTGTCGTTTTTATATATACTTCGGGGATCTAGGAACGTTTTTATATTTAATATTAAGTTGTTCGATTTTTTTGTATTTTGAAACATTTTCCACTAACCAGATGCGGCATCTTTTGCCGGGATAGTGAAGGGTGCAATATTAAAAATATAAAAACTAAAAACATTTGATAAAAAACACCTTTGTGCACTAGCATAGCGAACTGATGTAATACTCAGGTTTATGTTACGCTACGTTGACTAATAATTTATTGTACCATAAACCAGAATTACGAGTAAATATGTACTAACAATTTTTAAAATTTTATCAGATAGTTCCTATTCAAATTGAGCAATTAGTTTCGGATTGACCAGTCTAATTTGGATTAATGTATGGTATTAGCCAAGAAAATTATTCAAAAATGAGACAATTGTTATGTCCTGGTTGCTTTAATAAGTACTATGCCTTCGAATCGAATCGTTTTTTGTTTGATTTTTTTTTGTTTTAAAATGTAGGGGAGATTGAAGAGCATGAGAGATGCATCAATAGGTATTGCAACCGTATAAGGTTATTTTAAATGAAAACAGAAAGCACACTTGTTGAGCAAGCAAGCCAAACTTTTTTTATTCGATAGATAAATTTATGGCATTAATGGTGAATGGTGATATGGTCTTGTTCCCATAGATCTCTGGCTTAAATTACCCAAAAAATTGTACTCCATCGGCGATTAAGCAACGATTTTGGAGGACTGGCCACAGGTCCATTTCAGCAGATAATGTTCTAGTAGAACTTGCTTACTTTATTTAAAGTGGCGCAACAGCCTCATCCAACAAGCGAGTCCAGCCAGCTCGATCCTTAGTTAGCTGCCTACAGTTTCGCACACTAAGTTACTTGAGGTCGCCTTCCACTTGAGTGCGCCATCTGAGTCATGGTCTACTCTACTGCGCTGGCCCTCGGTGGCCGATTCAAAGACTTTTCGGAGTGGAACATTGGTGTCCATTCGCTCTACACGAACCAGCAACCTCAGTCGTTGTACCTTCACTCTTCTGGCTAAGTCGACATCGCTGTACAGCCCATTAAGTTTGTTGTTATATCTCCTCCTCCATTCACCGTCTATGTAGACAGCACCAAAAATTAACCGCAGTATATTTTTCGCAAAGCATCCAAGAGCACCCTCATCCATATTTGATAAAGTCCATGTCTCTGCATGTTATCGTCGAACACTTCCTTTAATAACTGGATGGTTTCGCAGGCGGTATGACATATGATATGATCTTATTAAAACCAAATTTCCTGCATAAAATGTTCACGCACTTTTGAAAAAAAAAATAATCGTTGGTCATGGGCCTGTATCGGGCGTCAATATCGATGACATTTCATTCTTGACGAAATACAACCCGATGATGGCATCAGCTCCTAAACTGTACCAAATAGCACTTTTTTCGGGTCGATTTGTTGATTATGTTGGTGTAGCGTTCCATAAACATTTCTTACTGATTACTGATATTGGAAATAACTGATTTTGGAGATAAATGGGCTTTCAGTCAATTCACTTAAAACTGTTTGATGCTTTTTTTAAAAAAAAAAAAAGAAAATAGCATGCGCTCAAGGGATTTGTGTACCCTTAAAATGTTTGTACACAGCGCTGCTGGCGAAGGAAATTTAGGGAGGATAAAAATAGAGGTACCGATGTACATTGATTTTAAATGTTTGCAAGTTATAACGACTAGGAAATAGAGAACTCTCCAGGGCATTCCATAAGCGAGTTGTACGGCTTATCAACGAATCACAACATTTCATAGTACGTCCGAAAATGGGCTCGAGGGTGTCGAATAACTGTGTAATATTTTTATTACCTGTGAGTTTTATCGCACGGTTTTGGATCCTGTCTAGCAAGTGCAAAGAGTTCTCAGGGGTACCTGACCAGATGTGAGCATTGCACTCCAATTTTGCCCGTATTAATGCCTTATATTGTACATATATTGAGGCCTGATCAGAGGGGGTGAAATATTTCCTACATCGCTTGACGAAACCTAGACATTTCGCAGCAATTTTGACGACATCGAATATGTGTGCCATTCGAACGTAAGTTGTCACTGACGCACATGCCGAGAATGGAAAGTTTTTCGGTTTCCCGAATGAGCTTAACATATAGTACACTGGGGTTCCCGTTCTACAGCCGAAGAGCCGGGGCCTGAGTCTGGGTTCGAATTTGAAAAGCAGAGAGTACTGTCATCAGCAAAGGAATATATTGGATTAGAAGTAGCAGACAAGAGATTATTAATAAAAATTAAAAAGAGTGTGGGAGACAGAACGGAGCCCTGGGGCACACCAGCATTTATTTTGTGAATATCAGACTTGAAACCATCCAAGACAACTTGAATTGAACGTTCCGTACTTTCCAATCTATTGAAGAGGAGAGTCATCGATTCCAAAAGCATGCCTTAGAAATATCAGGTGCAACTATCTTGCTTTCCACTTTTCAGTGAGACATGCCATCAAATCACCAGTTGACCTGTTGCTACGAAAGCCATACTGCCGGTTATTAAGAAGTTTTCGTGTTTCGAGATATTTCATTAGCTGTAGATTTATCAGCGTTTCCATGACCTTGGAAAGAAGGGACGTAAGTGCAATGGGTCTATAGAAGGAAAGTGAAAAAGATTCGCCTTTTTTAGCGAAGGGTTGGACAAATGCTGTTTCCCACGTGCTCAAAAAGAGTCCTAAAGAGTAGGATTGATGAAAAACCTTACGCAGTGGCTTTACCAGCGTGGAAGAACACCTCTCCAGAAGAAGGGGAGATATATGTTACCATTTGGACCAGCGGATTTATATATGTTGAGATCTTTAAGTACTCTTGCTACTACACGAGTGCGAAAGTGGATTAGTCCCATTGAAGATTCGACGCACTAAAGTGTAGGCGGAGACAGAGCACAATCCGAGAATGTTGAGCTAGCCGCAAAATGCGCAGCAAGCAGATTGGCCTTGTCCAAAGAGCTGACAGCTGGAATATCATTATAAATGAGCGTTGGGATGGAGGATGAGGCAGAATTTCTATTGTTTTTGATGAACGACTAAAAATTGTTACAACCTTTGGGACATTGTTGTATTTTTTGCTTCATACTAGATGCAGTGAAAAGTGACCTCTTTGGGAATTAAAATTTTTTTTTTTAATATTTTTTTATATTATTATTCAATATAGTCCTTTTTTAGTTTGATACACTTATTCCTGCGATTTTCCAACTTCTTGACCCCGTCCGAAAAGTAATTTTCCGGGAGGTCTGCAAAATACTCCTCCGTGGCGTCGATGATTTCCTCGCGTGAGCTGAATTTTTTATTGATGAGCCATCTTTTGAGGTTTGGGAAGAGATAATAGTCCGAGGGATCCAAATCCATCAGCAAGTTCAAACAGTCTTTCCAAGTGCTCTTGCCTTCGTGTTTTTGGTCATTCGCGGCACCCAGCGGCAGGATAACTTTTTCATATGCAGAATATTGCCCAAAATATGGCGTGTGCGCTCAGTACTAATCTTTGTGGCATCTGCTAGCTCGCGCACCTTCACTTTCCGGTCAGCCAACACCATTTCATGTATTTTTTTGACATTGTCCTCTGTAACCGCATCGGAGGGCCTGCCGCTGCGGACTTGATCGGTAGTGGAGTTGCGGCCACAACAAAACTCTCGAATCCAATATTTGACGGTGTAATCTGACGGAGCGTTAACCCCATAATATTTATCCAACTTTTCTTTTGTTTCCTTCGCCGTTTTGCCTCTCAAAAAATAATGTTTTATGAGAGAACGAAAATCGTTTTTGTCCACACTCAACATGCTGCCAAACACGTCAACAACAATCAGCTGTCAAAACAAAATCAAAGACAGTATCGCACTGAAATTTCGCACATCTGCCTAAATATGAACGGACTTCAAGGCACCACAACCTTTTTTGCAGTAGCAGCTCATTCTGGCGGTCAAGGAGGTCACTTTTCACTCCATCTAGTACATATATTAATTTCGCGCTTGAGAAAGACATTGCAGTCATTTCTGGCTTGTTTCAAATTTTTCGGTTTTTCTCTGTCGGGTTGTCAAATTTATCAGAAACTTCAGAGTCATTAACACGAATAGCATTAGGTATTTTAGTAACGGAAGACTGGTTCACAATACTGTTTACTATCTGCATTCACTTTTTAAACCTCCCTTAGCAAAAATAAATTGATTCCGATAATAATTATCGCGGCAAATGGGAATTCCTTTTTTTAGTTCAGAGCACAATTTTGTATACTTATTTCCCAAACCAAGGTTGTTGGGATGCTTAGAACTCTTGATTCTAAGCTTATTTTTACTCTTGATTTTCTTAGTAAATTGTATTATAGATTATTGAGTAATATGTTGAAGAAATGTACGAAAGCTGTTAGACCTGAAGCTCTGAAGCTCTGCTCCTCACGGTAGCTGTTGCTGAGGATCTTCAAATCTGTATGTATGTGCAGTAAGCCCCTGGTGAAGACGATACGATACTTGATCTTATTGAAACTTATGTTAACGCTAAATGATCGTCAGTTGTGATTGAGTTGGTATCAATTTCTCCAATACTGCTTTGAATGAATGCCATCTAGTGTGTGCAAAAGAAACTAAGATTCGTTTTATGGGAGTTCGGAATCACTTCAAACGGTGAGAATAAATTTTCACAAGACTAAATTGTCAAATAAAACAACAAAAGTTGTCTAAAATGTATTTAAAAGGTAGAAGAGCTTCCGAGCAATCGATTAGATTAAGATACTATCATTGTATTACCAACGCTCAGCGAAATGCTTAATTGTTCGGGCACATGGTGCAGGATAACGAAATTCACGCTGCGTTAAAACAACAGGCAGGAAATTGGTTAAATAAGCAGTAACAATAATTCCCCGTTCTTCAGTAGTGTATCGCTCCATTGCTTGTTGTCAACTAGTTCTCTATCTGCCTACAACATGAATGTCAAAGCACAATGGCACTTAATGCCATTTGAAAAAAATTATGGCACATTAACATTATGGCATTATTTTGCCCCACATTGTACTATCAGTATCACTCACTCTTCCTACCCCGTGTACATATAATACATAATTAGACAACTTATTGACATCTATTACAAAGGGCGACCAGATAAGAAGGGTAAGAAAAAAATTAAAAAAAAAACTAAAGAGTCTTTCATTAAGCGGTTCCTATTTTTAAATTTATATAAAACAAAGTGTGTGTGAGATACTCGTATCATCGAAATTTTTTATTCGTTTGAAAGCCTATCGATGCCATTATGTATGGAATAAAACATCGTTCAAATGTCCGCCGCGACTTCTCTGGGTGGCGCGCATCCGAAAAGTCCAGTTTTCCATGACTGAATTTGACCGATGGCATGGGTTATGTTGGCTTTTTTTTTTTTTTTTTTTTAATAATTTACGCGCGCCTAAGGGGTTATGAATACCCTTACACTGTTGCCATGGCGCGGGCGGAAAGGTAGAAGGAGGAGAAAGGAAAGTTTGAAACTCAGGTGTGTTTGGTTTCGATATTGACTCTCCAGGGGTGGGAGTCCGAATAGGACGGAGAGATTTTCTTCACTCGGAATGGTGAGGTTGTGAATTTTAACGGTTCCTTTTGTGTTTGAAAACCCTACAACAGCCAAATTTACATGTCAGTGTTATGCCTTCATACGCAGATTTTTCTGCCTGAGTTCCAATTAAACAAATGAAAACTTTTGTCGTGGCTAGAATTCGAACCTTGACCTTCCGAGTGAGAAGCGATAGCTAGTACCACTACACCACGGCTTTGAGGGGAGCTGCGGTTTGTAGCTTATTCGCATAGATCTGGGACTTCAGAAAACCCCACAAGAAAAAGTCTAACTGGGTCGAATCGCACGACCTCGGTGGAAAGTTCACATCGCTTCCATGTGAGATGACCATGCCCTCGAATGGCCCGTGCAGAATTTCCAATGTGGCGTGAGCTGTGTGGCACGTATCGCCATCCTGTGGAAACCACCTGTCGTTGGTGTCCTTATCATCCAATTCAGGCCAAAAGAAGTTGGTAAGCATCAACCTATAACGCTCGCAGTTGACGGTGATGGCCTAGATAACGAAATATGGACCGCTAGTGCCGCCAGCCGAAAATCCACACCAAACAGTGACTTTTTCGGGATGCGTTGGAAGCTGTTGGATCTCGTGTGGATTGGTATCGTTCCAAATTCGACAATCTCGTTTGTTGACGTACCCTTTCATCCAGAAATGGGCCTCATCGCTGAAGACGATTTTTCGATGAAAATTAGGGTCAGTTTCCAACTGCTCCAGAGCCCATTCAGCGAACACACGTCGTTGTCTATTGTCGTTTACCTTTAGCTCTGGGGTCAGTTGAATTTTGTACGGGTGCAGGCCTAAGTCACGATGCAAAGTTCGTCAAGTTATGGTCTGCGAAAGCCCGAGTTCTTGTGAGCGACGCGAAATCGACTGTCTCGAATTCTCTTTCGCACTCTCACGGACAGCGCCGATGTTTTCGGCAGATCTTGCGTTTCGTCGACGTACGGGTGTTGGTTTATCATTTACTGAATCAGTGGACTCAAATTTATCCACCACATGGCGATTAGTCCTCTCGGTAAGACGATTACGGCGACCGTAAAATGGGGGAAGTGCGCGGAACGTTCCCCGAACAGGACACCAATTTTGATAAAACAATTTTATCATTTTCACGTGTTGTTGACTGATTTTGTAATTTCTTCAAATTAAAAAAAACAATATTTTCATAATTCATGCAAATTTTTTTTATTTGCTTTAAGTCTCTGTTTTTATTAAATTCATTCACAATTACAAAAAATAGAAAGAATTATTTGGGTTCCCATTCTTTCCTCAACTTCTTTCGAATGTCCTTCTTCTTTTTGGACGCTCTTTTCCATTTAGCACTAAAATCTTTTACGTCCTTTGCACACTGCTCACTTTTCCTCAATTTAGCTTTGAGCAAAGCCCAATACCTTGCAATGGGACGGCACTGTGGAACATTGGGTGGATTCATGTCTTTTGGGGCAAAGTCGACATTTTTAGCAACAAGAAAGCTCAACGTTGCATGAGCATAGTGAGCTGAAGCTAAATCTGGCCAAAATAATGCTGAACCCTCGTGTTTGTTTAAGAAAGGAATCAATCGTTTTTTTAGGCACTCGTTAATGTACACTTCTTCGTTAATTGTTCCCGTTGTAATAAACATTGGCAAATGGCCTGCAAACGAGATATTTTGACCAGAATTTTTCCATCCCAATCGATGTTGTTGGTTGCGGAAGAATCTCAGGTTCAAACGAGTTGTAAAACTGCGCACCTGGAAGAGTAGTAAAGTCGACTTTGATATAAGTTTCTTCATTCAAAACCAAGCACGCTTTCTTGTTGCCGATCAACTCGTAACATATAGCTTTCGGGCTCGTGTTCTTATGACTTTTTTTGCTTTTCAGTAACTTTTGGTATTTTTTTGTTTTTTCGTGTTTTTAGACCGTTTCGTTTTTTAGATCTTTGTACCATTGTTTAGTTGGTATTACATTTCCGAGCAACATCTCTGGATGACATAGTCTGGTTTTTTAACATACGATGGTGCCCACTATTTTCCTGTCCAAATTTGTATCATGTGCTCCACTTTTCTGTTTTCGCTTAACTGTCAACGTCTCAAAATATCGTTTAATAACAGAATCTACTGTACTGCGTGCTATGTTTAAGTTTTTTGCGATAAAATGGTATGGACGCGAAGTATTTTCGAGCCATTTGTTGATGATCTTTTTACGGCGTTCCTCTTGACTCATATTTTATAAAGATTTTAAACCGCACCAAACTAAAATCAATAACAAACTGAAACTAGAGAATATACAGGCTAATTTGGGTACAAAATTGGATTGCAATTTGTACGCATTGGGAGTATAGCCCGTATTAAAATTTACAGATTTTATTCGTTTCAATCCTTATGTCTGTCCATTGTGATTTGGCTAAGCAGACTGAATAAATGACAGCCAATTTGACAGGTTTAGCCTCAACAACATGTCCACAATCAACTGTCAAAGTTCGGAAGTCCTATTGGAATTCCCTTTACAGCAGTGTAAGATATACAATTAATTCTGGATTTAGTTTGAAGCTACGTTCATACCATCATGTGCGGAATAGCACACCATTCCAATGCCCTGATCGGCTTCGCTAGCAGTGCTTCAAGCAGTCGGTTAAATTTTTGATGACTCGGTCCAATATGTACAACGTTATTCCCACAATAGAGTGTCGAATGTTGACCTCGGGATCGTCCAAAATGGTGGGCAAACTTTGCAGAATTTTTTTACAGCTGGATGTCATTAGTAGCTTTCACAGGTGCTGAAACATAACAATTGGAAAAACTACTCGTATCATTGCTATCTGGTCACCCTTTACTATAATAAAGGCGCACTCTGAACCCAATTGCGTTGCTTTTTTTTAAAGCAGCGACGAAGGATTGCATGTATTATTCTACTATTGGGAATGAATTCTATCGAATTGCAGACAGAGTCAATTATGTCCAATTGTTGGAAACACTTAATGATCGAAGCAGTGACAACGTTGTTGCTAGCTCCGTCGATACCAACAAACGCCATCTTTGTAAATTTATTCAGGAAGAGTCGTCATTATGCATCAGTTATTGACTGGAAACATCGACTGCCAGAGAATAACGCAAAATATTTAATTCACTTCCAATCCCCATAATCGAAGATCTGCCCCACTCCTCCTGATCGGAACTCACTGCACCAATTACGGTCACCTTGCATGTTTCGTATAACAAACAATTACGCCGAAGTCTTTGACCTAAATAGAAGAAGTCAAAAAAAGCACTGCTAAATATGCCACTCCCTTAACATCTCACCCCGACCACATTTCTCCTCGCCCCATTAGGTTAAGAATGTTTTCAGTTTTCGCTTGTTAATAAACTTAATAAAGTTGTCCGGGGTAGACCCGGGCCAATAATAATAATAAAAGAAAGAGTGTAGTGCGGCCTTAACGCATTTACCTCTTTGGTGGGCATGGTAGTAATTTGACAGTCTTCTGTGATTGAGGCTATACCTATATCAAGTGAACATGCTAGGATAATTAAGATCCTTCGGGGCCATATGAGAGGTTTTGAGTGATTTAGGGAGAAAAAAGCAAAACACCATGTTTATCTTAGTCCAGGTACTGGACTAACAAATAGTTTATAACATTTAATGTAGAGGTTAAATGTTATAAACTATTTGTTAATTAAATAATTCCAATTGCATTGGTAATTTAACAATTCAAGGTAGGTAGTAGTAGTATTAATCAAGAAATTTAAGTAATGCGAATCGCGGTGAGCCGTATGTTCTATGAGTCATCTTTAACTGTTGAAGGTTGGCGGTAAAAGAGATCGAGCAATCCTCTGCGAGATCTCAGATTAACTTTTCTTCTTTCTCTTCTTCGGTGCTGTTCTTCGTTTAATTGCTGGAATATCGTAAACATCTAGGCTTACGTGGTATTGCCAGATACTTAATTCTATAACTTGGCCATCCTTTAATTCAATGGCTCGGTGAACCCAACTCATCGTAATTTTTCATATTCGTAGTTATTTCATATAGAAATATCGTCAAGGTCATCTCAAGCTGTCTCAATATGATTGTCATCTCAATATAGCTTATCTCAATATAAATAATCTCAATAAAGGTCTTCTCAATATAGATCATCTCAAGCATTTGGTATTATCTCAGGTTAAACTCAAAATCGTCTCAGGCAGGTGCAGATTTCGTAGGCATGTTAAATTGTTTCGTCATAAGCTATATCATAGTCATCTCAGGTAACATTTGGAGTCTTAATCTTCATTCTCGTTTTCTTCTTCAACTGAACTGTCATCATATGGGATCCAAGCTTCATGTTTTCAGCGCTGGTGCTGGTCTTCTTGGGGCCTTCAGACTCTCCAACTTTCTCCATATCATAGCGATCATTGAGGTCAACATTCGTTACTCTAAATTTATATGGATGTTAGGTTACCAAACTGCGTCCGGCATATAGCAAAAAGATCGCTTATATTGTAAGTCTTAGCGGGTTGTCTCTTCTGATCAAAGGTTTTAGAGTTCCCATTTTGAATTATATCGATGTCTTCTCGGGCCTTCTCTCATATAGTATATTGTCACGTTCTTCGTTGAAAATTTCCAGAAATTCCTCCGCTACAACTTCAGATCCTTATGTCTTCTTTGTTGCGCATTTTTACGCCAAACATTACTTCAAAAGGATACCTTTGCGTACTTCTACTGATGCTAGAATTTAAGAACTGTTGGACTTTGTTAGTATATTTGTACAAATCTTTAGGATTTCCCAAAGACAATTTAGTTTAAGTTGGTATAATACTTCTATTTATCCTTCCAACCTGTCCGTTTCCCCTAGGAACTCCTAATCTCCTTTTTCCCAACAATACTCCTCAAAGCTATTAGAAGTAAAAGCGGTTCTCATATCCGTGATTACTCTTTATGGGCTACCAAGACCAGAACTTAGTTGATGAAGCTTACTTAAAACCTCAGATGTCGAGTATATCCAAACAAACTCGCTAAAACCATCTACAATGACAAAAATGTACTTATATTACTTCCCAGTAGCCGAAAGGGATCCTAAATGATCTAAGTGGTAGGTGTGTAAAGGACGGTCTTCCTTCGGTATAGGATACAGGAAACCTTCCTGTTTTCCTTGCTTTTTTTCCCGCCAGAATGCATTCTATGCAGCTTTATCGACATCAGTCGATTTTTTCGCAGAGGCTTGGAATTGAATATTCTCTCCGTAGTATCTCTTCGACTTTCTTAACGGAAAAAATGCCTTCGTCGTGCGCCCTGTTTATAAACTCTTTTTCCATACATTTTGGAACACACATCAATCGCTCTCCTTTGTCATTTACCTCACATAAAATTTCATTCTCTGACACAAAATTTTTAAAATGAGAGTAATCCTCTCACCCTTCCTCTGTCCTCCCTTTATCTTGTCAAGGACCTCACTATTCAGGCTCATCACTAGTGCATTACTACTAAGTGCATATACATGCTTCATCTTACTTCCTGCTCGATGTTCTAACTTGTTGTTGTAATCCTGCAATAGCAACCTGCTATCGTGGGAACCAAATCTTTTTTCTCCATCGTCATCTTGAATGCTGAACAGTCGGTTACTATTTTGAACCATAATCCTAGCAGATAAACTCGAAACTCCTTAAGAGCAGCAACAGTTTCCTTTCATAACTTCTAAATTTCTCTTATTGTGGATTGGTTTTGCGGTTATATACCGGATGGAATATTTTATCCTCACTACATTTTTGCAAGAGAAGCGTTCCGAAACCAATTTTCGGTGCATCAGTATGCAGTTCGATTTCAGCTTCGGGATTGCAGATCATAAGTGTTGGTTGCGGTAACAAAGTTTCTTTAATTTTTTCAAAAACTGCTCTTTGCATCTTTTCTTAACCGGTCACTTAAAGGTTTTGCTAGGACTCCATAATTATGAACAAATTTGCTAAAATAACCTGACAGCCCAGGAAGCTTTAGAGTTTAGACATTCTTAATGCCTTTGGGTTCCGGGAAAAACTTTATTGCTTTTACTTTTAGCGATGATGGACTTATATCCCCATTTGAGATTTCGTAACCCAAGTATTCTATCTTTGTGATGCCTGGCAATCTCAAAAACTGTTCTTAGATTTTTGATTGCATCTGTGTAGTTCTTTGCAGTTATAATAAAGTCATATATGTAAGTAATAATTATCTTTCCCGTGGTAAATGGTTGGAAAATCGAAATTATATACTCTTGGAAAATAGACCAAAAGACATTCGCAAGCATTCGTACTGGCCGTTTGGTGTGACGAAGGAGGTAAGCTTTCTGCTGATTTTTTCCACCGAAATATTATCGAGTGCGGGTAGTCCACCACTCCCGCTTCTGGTCGTAAGTACTAATGCTTGCACTCAGTCACTGCTGTATTTATCATACGGCACTGGCAGTGGCTGAGTGTAGACAATAACTGATGGATAGCGGGTTGTGTGAGTGAGAATTTTGTTGATGCACTGTTTTCTATTGTTGTAAGGGCATAAGACCTACAACAATTGGATTCGGTAAACCAACGTCAGAATTTTTACTTCGCAGCCTTGCTTAGCATCGTCGGTGTTTGTCGGTTTTGTGTTTGTTTTTATTTTCCTATAATGACTCGGGAATTTAGGGTGGACATTGCGAACATACGCGTTCTAAAAAGTAAACACAGGTGGATCCCCGCCCACACCACTCAGATCACTCTGATCTGAAACTATTTGGCTACGAACTAGTGCCACTATTCTTTTCGCGGTCTAGCCATTTACGTGCGTAGTGATGTAGCTTACCAAATTTCACCACAATGTAGTCCCTGTTCCAACCCGGAATTCAAATTCATGTGGTTAAAATTCCATCTCCGTAAGCAAATTGTCCACTAGTGCTTTATTTACAGAAGCCCCAAACTGGACAGCAACTCGACTTTTAACGAGTTTGATGCGCTGTCTGACTCTACTCAAAGAATTGTATGCCTGTATCCTCATACTGAAATTGTTATTACGGGTGATTTCAATATTCACAATTCTGGGTGGCTTCGACATTCTGGACAGACAACACCCGAAGGACAGAACGTACCTGGATTTTTAACGTCATAAGACCTTATGTTTACAAGATGCCCATACACCCATTGGGAGCAAGGATACGCCTTGCCATCGCTAATAATACTCCTTAATATATACTTATACCCGCTTATACATTATACCAAAGCAGAACTTGTGTTGGAGGCACAAGTTCCACCCTTGGTGTGAGTCGAGGCCGACCTAAAACCTTTTGCTGTTCTTAGAGTCACAGCACCCAGTACTTTATTTGCAATTCTACAATGGGCAAAACCAAGGAATACCCGTACCCGCGATTTAGGTTTAAACCACAGCCACCATGGCGCTCCCACAAGGGGGCCTACCTCTAACAAGTCAGGCCCGGACCGAAATCCGGGGGGCTCCTGACTTCCATGGTACCGTGATTTAAGTCCTGGTATGGACTACCGGTGGTCAAGCCGCCAACAAGACCTATGACCGGCAACTTGTAACTGGTCAAATCGTAGCAACCATTCAGAGGCTGTAATCTGAAGATGTTTACGATAAGATCAGTAAGAATAATCTGACCCCGCTTTTTATTAGACAACGTCATTGATGGTCGAAGCCTTGATAATTGGGCGGGGGCCCCACCCGAAGGACAGTGTTTTGAGATCTTCGCTGCGGAAAACAACTTAACGCAGCTTATAAATGAGCCCACTCGAATACCAGACGTTGATAGTCATACCGCCAACACCCTGGATTTGTTTTTAACTTCTCACCCTGATAAGTACTCCGTTGATGTGCTCTCCCCTCTAGGCTCGTCGGACCATTGTGTCATATCAGCTAATTTCTCGTACACCGACCACACAATTAGAGAAAAGATTCCTAAAAGAACCGTATGTCAATACGAGACAGCCAATTGGAGCGGACTTAACACCTTCTTTAGGAAATTTAACTGGTCGTTATGTATCCTGGGTAAGGACGTGGATGCCGCTGCTGATATGATCACTGACACTATTCTCTTCGGAATGAGATCCTTTATCCCTCATCGCATGAAGAGTATCAGACCAAAAGAAAAGGCATGGTACGGCTCGAGCTGTAAAGAGGCTGTCAGGGTTAGAGAAGTGTTTTTTTGGTCCTTCAAGACCAATCCGACAGAGGAAAACCGAAAAAAGTTTAAACGAGCCAGGAATGGCTGCAACGTCTTTCTCAAGCGTGTGAAATTTCAATACGACCAAAAGTTGAGGCAAAAAATACTACAATGTCCCAAAGGTGGTAAAAGCTTTTGGTCATTTTCAAATCATCATCATCATCAAAAATTCTGCCTCATCCTCCATCCCAACGCTCATTTACAATGAATGACATTCCAGCTGTCAGCTCTTTGGACAAGGCCAATCTGCTTGCTGCACAGTATGCGGCCAGCTCACGGATTGTACCCTGTCTCCGCCTACACTTGAGTACGTCGAATCTTCAATGGGACGATTCTACTTTCGCACTCGTGTAGTAGCAAGAGTACTTAAAGATCTCAACATATATAAATCCGCTGGTCCGGGTGGTATATCTCCCCTTCTTCTGAAGAGGTGTTCGTCCGCGCTGGCAAAACCACTGCGTAAGCTTTTTCATCTATCCTACTATTTAGGACTCTTTCCGAGCAGATGGAAAACAGCATTTGTCCAGCCCGTCGCTAAAAAAGGCGAATCTTCTCCTCTCTCCTCCTACAGAAACATTGCACTTACGTCCCTTCTTTCCAAAGTCATGGAACGCTGATAAACCGTCAGCTCTGAAATATCTCGAAACACGAAAGCTTCTCAATGACCGGCAATATGGTTTTCGTAGCAACAGGTCCACTGGTGATTTGATGGCATGTCTCACCGAAAAGTGGAACCAAATCGTACATCAATCTGGCGAAAGTAAGATAGTTGCACTTGATATTTCTAACGCATTTGACAGAGTTTGGCATCATGCTCTTTTGTCGAAAATGCGTACATTTTTGGAATCGACAGCTGTCTCCAACACTCTTTTTCATTTTCATCAACGATTTCTTGTCTGCTACTTCTAATCCAATATATTCCTTTGCTGACGACAGTACTCTCTGCTTTTCATATTCGTTTCCGGACTCACGCCCCTGGTCTTCGTCTGTAGAACGGGAATGGCAGCGTATGTTAAGCTCATTAAATTCCGAAATCAACAGCAGAACCTATTGGGGAACAATCAACAGAGTGGAATTCAATGCTTCCAAAACACAATGCTGTCTGCTGTCGTTAAAGCGAAATTGAAATACCCAGCCATTATCCATGAATGGCACTTACATCGTCGAAACGGAAAAACTTTCCATTCTCACAACTTACGTTGGAATGACCACATATTCGATGTCGCCAAAAATGGTGCGAAATGTCCAGGATTTCTCACACGATGTAAGAAATACTCTTCCTCTTCTGATCTGGCCTCAATATATAATGCATTCAACCGCCCAAAATTGTAGTACAATGCTCACTTCTAGTCAGGTACGCCTAAAACATCTCTGCATCTGCTAGACTGGATTCAAAACCGTGCGATAAAACTCATAGCAGATACGAATATCACTCAGGCAATGGACACCCTCGAACACCGACGAAATGTCTCGTGTCTCTTTGTTTTATCGCTATTTCCACCACCAGTGCTCCATAGAAATCGCCAGTAGCATTCCGCCCCTTCAAACCTTTAACCGTAACACACGTCTCGCTATTAATGCTCATCAGTATACCCTCAAGCGCACTTTCGGACGTACTCTCAAATATCGTGATTCGTTCCTAAGCCGAACAACTCGTTTGTGGAATGCCCTGCCGAGCTCTCTATTTCGTAGTCATTACAACATTCAGACATATAAAACCAACGTACATCGGCACCTATCCTTCTTCCCTCCCTAAATTTGCGTCGCACGCGCTGTGTGCAAACATTTTAAGGGTACCTTAATCCCTTGAAAGAAACAAGAAAGAAGCCGTTCTCAAAGTCTAATGTACTAAATATTTTTGCCCCACTTAACTGATCAGGCTGATCCTTTATAACCGGGAGTGGGAAATGATCTCTCAGTTTTCTATAGTCTACGTCTTAGAACCGTTTTTTTCGAGACTAAGACTATAGGGCTGGCAAATTCGGATAAACCAAGCCTAATGATCTTTTTGTGAAGCCATTCTTCTATTTGACCATTAGCTGCATCCTTCTCTAATGGCGAAAACCGACGAGGGTGTTGAAAAATTGGTTTCTCATCTTTTAAGATGATCCTCATCTCAAAATTTGTCTTACTGTCTTCTACTGACTCGCACCCATTTACAATATCCTTAATCACACTTTTGTACTTCTTATTCTGTTGATACAGCTCAACCTCGCAGGGCTCTTACATTCGCTTATTACAAAACATTCTAACATACTGTTGAGTTTCTTAACTTGAACATCTCCGCGAGTAATCAAAATTTGAGCGTTATTAAAAATATTTTGTCCTAAAATCATGGGCATCGAAAGAAATCTATCTGAAATGGGATGAATTTCTACCTGGAAAACGTTGTCATCAAATGAGATTTTGTCTACAAAACTTCCAAGAGTCTATACGCCTCTCTCTGCCAAGCCTTCTCAACGGTATTCTTTGCCCCATTAAAGTTGGTGAACCCAGCTGGATAAATTCTTCCGATCGGAGTAGTGAAACCTCACTTCCAGTATCAAGGAATGATTTCAATGAGTAGTCACTATCGACAAAATTAACTACCTTGTGAGAACAATTTCCATGAATTGGCGAAGCATTAGCTGCTTTTACATTTTTTGCTAGTTGGGTTTTAGGATACTGTGGAGCCATACGGCCAAACTCCTTACAATTGAAACATTTAGGCCCATCTGAAAACTTGTGACATTCGGCTGAACGATGCCCTTGCGCTCCAAGTCATACTCAAATTTTCCCCTTTTGCTACGCGTGTAGAACTACCTCCCTTTTTTTCCATGCCAAGTATAGCTTGTAGACTTGGAGTTCTACACATGATTCCTCTCTGAAAGTATCCTATAGACCTCTATTTTTTGTTTAAAATCTTTGAAAATTTTTGCTCGGTAGAGTGGGAAGGAATAAACGATTAAAAAAAACAAAACAGACGTTACGCAAAGTTCTTATCGTAACCAGAGTAAAAATTTGTTATGGTGTGTGTCCTTAACGGCATCAATCACATACTGGGCGATTGAAAGCTCATCAATTTTCGCATGTGTATCCACCTATCTCCTTCATTTTATGAAATACTGTAACACTGTCTTTCCTTCTTGTTGGTTACGCGTCATTAGTTTCCTATGAATCTCGGCGCTTGAAAATGTTCACTAAATTCCCCTATCAAGAAGGTTTTCATTTCTGTCCATGAATTTAAGTAAATCTGACTCTAAACGAACAGCCATTTTAGCAGATCCTGACAAAACCCATTTCGCAAACAACAAATTCTCCAAAGGTGCCCAATTCATAAGCTTCGCCCCGCTCTCAACTACTGCAACCCAACATAGAATACTAGACTCATCATCGCCACTAAACTCTCGAATGGAGCTCGCAACATCTGTTGAAGATTGGTGGTAAAGGAGATCGAGCAATCTTCTGCGAGATCTCAGATTACCTTTTCTTCTTTCTCTTCTTCGGTGCTGTTTTTCGTTTAATTGCTGGAATATCGTCAGCATCCAGGCTCACGTACTATTGCCAGATACTTGATCCTTGATAATATTCTGTAGGTTTGCAGAGGTAATACTATCGGATTCTGATGCTTTTTGAGGCTTGAAGTTACAAACTGCCAATTAAGACGTATTCATGCGTATCAAGCTCGGGTTGATATAAGTGCATATGTTGTGTAATTGGATAGATTATCTGAGAGCAGATTTGAAGTGATTTTCTGAAGTACAATAGGAAACCGGTTCATCATCCAACATTCTTGTTCAGGGTCAATTCAGGTATGATCCGGTTGCTCAAGTACGATCGAAATCCGTGGTGTTTTGAACAGAACTCGCCATAGTCTTTGGGACTTACTGATCCTGTCACAAAAACTACCCCCGAAAGTACGTTGAACCATCCTTACTTCTCGGTTATAGATCCTTAGGGATGTAGGTTTCCCAGTCACGTTCTGCTTAGAGCACGGTTAAAATTCTTCCTACCCTTCCAGCGCAATTTTTGAAGATCCGTGGTCCACCACTGCGGGTGGTTACCGTTACTGTTAGACAATATTGGGTTAAGGCACAATTTAAAAATAAAGTGAGGCTATTGTTGAGTTCGTCTAGCTCTAGCTGGGATATCAGGATATTTCTGCTGTATTTCTCCCTATGTGTTTGGATGGTTCATCCGATAGTTTCCTGATCTGTATCGAATTAAAGAAATTATTTGTATTTGACATGGAGATAGTCCTCCGTGGTGTCGCCATCATTCTCATAGCGAGCGTCGATTTTGTCTCATTTATGCTCATCACACTTAGGTGCTTAGCAAAAATATAGTGTTAGTAGTGTACAGTGTTGGTAGTCCACAGTCTGCAATATTTCCCACTGAGAGCAATAAATCTGCTGATGTCTTGGAGACGTCGGGAAGTATTTGTTTTGTCTGGTGGCATCCAGGAATGTTATGCCATCAGCAGTTATGTTTATGTGAAACCCAACTATTAATGGAACCCTAACGCAGGTTATTACGCTGAGAGACTCTTCTCGGGGCATAGCCTAGCAAATTAATCGGTTCCCATGATCCTGGGACAAAATACAGTGAATTCAGTGTTCTGACTCCATTAAGAGAAACCTTGCATTCTTGAATTACGAAATCGTTGGAGGATTCAGCAGAGCTTTAAGCCCATTTCACAGACGTGAAATCTAAAGTTGTTATCCTCCAAAAAAACTACCAGAGTCGCATCTTAGATTAGTTTTGGAGCATTCTGTGTGCAATAGATCCGACTTCATTGCTTCTTGCAAAACCAATTTCGTATTTTCGCAGCAAAAGGGGTTCTGCTGCGATTGCATCTGATGCAAGAGTCCAAAGACAAGAGTCAAGAGACAGTGGGGTCGCAATGTCATTAAAACTGCATTGTGTTTTGTACCAGGGACAAACCTGTACCGAAGAAAACTTTGGGTGTGCAGGAGAGGGAGATTCATCAGTGCGGCTAAAGAAGATCCAGGCGTGTAGCCAAAACAAATCGTTTTGGAGTCTGTTCAAGGCAGCAGTGTCATATTTTTGTATAATTGGTATTCTCATAGCTGTGTACAAGTAGATCCAGAAGACCCTCCGCGGCGACAAGTCCCATGTCTTACCGAAAACTCCTTTACACTGCAAGAAAGCCAACAGCACCTTTGAGATTTTCGACATAACATGAAGCTCGATCATTCACTCCATGTGCTTTGACATAAAGGATATCAGAATGCTAAGACTGAAGCGCTTGGCGAGTGTGTATTCATCTTTTCTGATTTTCGGTATAAAGGCTTTTCTTTCAGTTCGCCAGGGGTTCGGTATATACATATGTCTATATATCAGCAGTGAACATTCTGGACAAAGTTCCCAGTATGTGGTCTATACCTTTTTGTAATATATTGTACCATATCATGTTACCAGCGTCACCCGACCTGAAATTATTTCACACTCAACAAAATATTTGTTGACCTCATACGGCACAAACGATGATAGATAGCGGATACAGTATATTATGAGCTGATTCTGACCGGGTGACCTGGAAAGTCAGCAATAGACAGAGAGCTTCTGCGTTTAACTCCATTATGAAACGGACGATCTGTAGGAGTTTTTTTCTGAAATGAAACCATGGGCTGACGACCAGGTTACGACATCCGAATTCTATCCTCCCAAACTGAACTCGCCGTCTTTGTGCACTGAGCACGAAAGTCTAGGTCTATATATCAAAACTTTTATACAAAGAACCGTGGAAACGTAATCCTGTGAGTTCACCTCTATACTGCTTCCTGCTATGACAAGTGGGCCCACAAATACAATTTGTTGCCATTAACGCCAAATTGATGAATTTCTACATTTTCTTCTGTACGCATATTATGGTATCTTGACGCATTGTTGGCATTAAGCCATATAGAGTGTATGTGATACGAAATTTGTCCACAACACGACGAATAGCGAATTCAGTTGATCGTTGATTAGTTTTAAAGAATAAATTTGAAAACAAGATGCATGAAGGTTCTAGTGTCAGTTTATGATGAACAATACCGAACATCAGTATTAAACAATTGTCAAAAACAATTATCAACAAACAGTTCGAAAGTTATCGTTATTGGAAGGTAGATCCATCACAAACAAAAAACAAAAATCACTCCTAACTTCCAGAAATTCAAGGCAGCTGAAAGACACGATTCTATCGGTGATGTGCATAATTTAGATGGAACTTTGGCAACTAATTCGCAGACTTAGAGACAATTCCGAAGTATCCAGCCTACTAACAAGACTTCCTTGTGAACAGTTCAGAACTAACTTTACATATATGTATGTAGCACCATCAAGCTGTTATAACATTTGACTTGACTTCAAAGCAATATAATTCAGTTGTGTACCACAAAATCTCTATCTTCATTTATCTATTTAATTGCAGGACCGTAAGTCGGTTTTATTGAAATCTGGGACGTTTTTCAACTACATTGCCAAAAAACGTTATGGCCCCTATTCGTTCCAGTGGATAGCCTTCGGAGGCAATCATTATTACTTTGTAAGTTCCAGGTGGAAAAATTAGAAAAACGGATGATCCTTTTAGGTAAGCATTCCTGAATTCCAGGTGGCCCTAGAAATATTTAATTGAGTAATTTATTAGAAACATATATATATGAGTACAAAAAAAATAAAACACCTTACCATCAAAGGACAACTAGCGTTCTTAATGCTCGCATACTGGTTAATAAATGTAAGAACAATTCTTGAATAGAAATCGATTCTTTTCCCTTGGAGCATATCACATACGTTTACCCTTATATTTATCAGAAACGGCATGTATTGTGTTTCAAGCCGAAAAGCCTGTATATGTAGCTGTTTTCAAAATTAACAAGAATTTTGTATTGATCAAAACTTTAAGATTATTATAAAACATTTTTACCGAAAAATTTCTTATAGGTTGTAAAAGGTCTACACTAAAATTTGCGACGGTCTTCTCCCAGCTTATGGGTTTCAATTTACAAGAAAGGTTAGCTACCCAATTCAGTTGGAAGTCACATTTTAGATTTATCGTTTTTATATATCCTTCAGAGAGCTAGAAAGGTTTTTATATTTAAAATTAAGTGGTTCTTTTTTGTGTGTACTTTAAAATATTTTCCACTAACCGGATATGGTTTTTTTTCCCAGGATAGCAAAGGCTGCAAAATTAAGAATACAAAAACTAAAAACATTTGATAAAAAGCACCTTTGCACATTAGCGTAGCGAATTATTGTAATACTCAGACTAATGTTACGCTACGTTGACTAACAATTTATCCTACCGCAAACCCGAATTACGAGTATATATGGTACTAACAATTTGAAAATCTTATCAGATAGCTCCTAGTCAAATTGAGCAATTATATTAGTTTTGGATTAACCAGTCTAATCTGGATTGATATATTAGCTAATAAAATTGTTCAAAAGTGAGATAATTGTTCTGTCCTAGTCGAGTCGCTCCAATAAGAGATAGTATACATCGTATTGGTTTTTTTGGCTTTTTTTAAGAATGTAGGGGAGATTGAAGAGCATGAGGGATACTTTAATGAGTATTTCAGAATTAGAAAGGGTATTTTTTTAAGAGCTATAAGATTTTAAATTTAGACAAAGCACAACACAAGTTGGGCAAACAAGCTATTTTTGGTTCAATGACGAAAATTTCAGCCCTAAAAAAAAGCTCGAATACCCCAACCCAGAACTGAAAAGGAAACACTTGATTCCAACTAAAGAAAAGAACATTATAAATTTGATTTTACTTAAATAATTATACCCATCTGTTTTCGGCTGCATTTGCAGATCATACATGATTTATTGGTATGCACAGAATTCGGGTGGTGTGCAGATCCCACGCAAAAAATTTTTTTTTAATGTTTTTTTCTATTATTCAGTTTGATACACTTATTCCAGCGATTTTCCAACTTCTTGATCCCGTCCGAAAAGTAATTTTCCGGAAGGTCTGCAAAATACTCCTCCGTGGCGTCGATGATTTCCTCGCGTGAGCTAAATTTTTTATTGAAGAGCCATCTGTTGAGGTTTGGGAAGAGATAATAGTCCGAGGGATCCAAATCCAGTTACCAATCGACGCCAAAAATCCGCCCGATTCCGCATCAGCAGGTCCAAACACTCTTTCCACGTGCTCTCCCGTTCGTGTTTGTGGTCAGGAGTGAGCATGCGCGGCACCCAGCGGCAGGATAACTTTTTCATATGCAGAAAAATATGGCGTGTGCGGTCAGTACTAATCTTTGTGGTATCTGCTAGCTGGCGCACCTTCACTTTCCGGTCAGCCAACATCTTTTCATGTATTTGTTTGACATTGTCCTCTGCAACCGCATCGGAGGGCCTGCCGCTGCGGTCTTGATCGGTAGTGGAGTTGCGGCCGCTAAGAAACTCTCAAAACCAATATTTGACGGTTAAATCTGACGGAGCATTAGCCCCATAATATTTATCCAACTTTTCTTTTGTTTCCTTCGCCGTTTTGCCTCTCAAAAAATAATGTTTTATGAGAGAAAGAAAATCGTTTTTGTCCATACTCAACATGATGCCAAACACGTCAACAACAATCAGCTGTCACAACAAAACTAAAGAGAGTATCTCACTGAAATTTGGCACGTCTGCCTAAATATGAACGGACTTCAAGGCACCATAACCTTTTTTGCTGTAGCAGCGCATTCTGTCGGTCAAGGAGGTCACTTTTCACTCCATCTAGTAGTAGTTCATTCGTCATCCACGCTTTTTTATTTGAACGATAAGACATCGGAAATGATTTTATGTTCTTAAAACATCGCGGTTTTGCATATTTTCCTTTCATTAGCGGTTTCAATTTTTGAGACCCATCCACATTCGCAGCTAACAGTAATGTGATTCGCTCTTTGCTTTTTATTCTCCCGTGAGATTTTTCTTTTTTAAACGACATTGTTTGATCTGGAAGACATTTAAAAAATAGTCCTGCCTCATCAGCGTTAAAAACATTTTGCTGTTCATAACCTTCCAACAGTCCTTTTAGTTTATTTTTCCAATGTGAACAAATACCGTCATCAACGCTTGCACTCTCACCGCAGATTTTCCGAAGCACGATGTAGTGACGTTTTTTAAATTTTTCCAACCATCCCTCACTAGCTTTAAAGTCCATAATCCCAAAACGAAGTGTAAAAGATTTTGCTTTTCTTTTAACATAAGACCTCCGCCAGGAATATTTTTATGTCTACTTTGTGTAAACGCTTTCTTCAAGCTGAGGGAACTCACCTGGCCTACTCCTTTTTCTTGCCTTATGTGATCTGTCTGCAACAATTCTATCTTTCTGCTTTACTATAAAATCGTTGACAGGGTAGAGGATGGAATTCCCAAACGTGCCGCTACGTCTTTATTCTTTTGTCTTTCTTCTACGGCCTGGACAATTTTCTTCTTCTCAGAGATAGGCAAACACTTGTACTTTTTGGAACTCATTTCTATATTGCGTCACGGGTAAAATAATCAAGATAAGAACAAAGAAATAAAGATTTGAAAAGGGATTAAAATACCGTTAAAGTACTGCTAGTCCAATTTGATTGCATCTTTTAAAATGGAAACTACTGCCAACCATTTGAACACCTTTCCGTTAGATGAATAAAAGGGCACACGCATCTCTCAAGCGTTTGTTTTCATGGTCTCCGTTAAGAAATCATGAAAGAGTTTACCAAAGAAGAATGCAAATTACATTAGTTCTACTTTAAATTCTAGTTCCATAACATTCGGGTCCCCTGAAGCAGTGGTTGAGCATGTAGGTAGAAGGACTATTTTGGTGATTGATCGGGTGAAGGTTCCATTTGAAGTTCGCAGCGTCACTATTGATACCATGTTGTCGTCGCCTGGATGAACTTGGATACTCTACCTAACTGCCATTTAGAAGGTGGGCAGTTATCACTCTTGATGACCACGATGTCGTCGACCTTTTAGTTTCGTTCTGGTTGGCTCCACTGTTTTCGCAATCGGTTGATAGGTTGATAGGAACATTAAGCATGTTACCTTCAGGTAGAGTTGTGTAGGGGCGACCTATGAGAAAATGAGACGGAGTTAAGTAATTTAAATCGCTATCAGACAATGCACAGAAAGGTCGAGAATTTATAACCGCCTCTATGTGTGTAAGTAGTGTATACATTTGTTCGAGAGTAAGGATAAATGAGCCGATTACGCGTTGTAAATGTAGCTTTATAGACCTAACCCCAGATTCCCAAATCCCGCCAAAATGTGAGGCAAGAGGGGGAATGAAATGCCAACGTATGCCATCATTGGCGGGAGATTGACTAACATGTTCATTATGGCCTCGTGATATAAACAGTTGATGCATTTCGTTGAATGCGCGTGCGGCTCCCTTGAAATTGCTTCCATTGTCGTTATAAACATTCGAACACTTGCCGCGCCTTGAGATGAATCTACGAAAGGCCGCTAGAAATCCCTCTGTTGACTGATCTGATGCCAACTCTAAATATATTGCCTTTGTCGCAAGACAAACGAATAAACAGATGTTCCTTTTGTTTTTCGAGGATTACATCCCGGGTACAATTTCAAGATGAATGGTCCACCGTAATCACATCCCGTATTTTCAAATGGGTAAGTCTGAGTTACCCTTGTTGACGGAAGATTTGGCATTGCTTGTTGACCGGTGTGTCGGCGTTGACGAAAGCATCTCAAACAGTCATGTGTGAGTTTTCGAATTAAATTTCTACATTCCAATATCCAATAATTTTACCGAAGTATTACAAAAAGTGCGTCGACTCCAGGATGTAAGTTTCAAATGTGTTCGTCCAAGATGATGAATTCCGTGATTGGGCTATGTTTTGGAAGAATTACTGGATACTGAGCACCAAAGTCTATGTGAGAATGCTTGATTCGTCCACCTACGCGAAGAAGTCCTATCTTATCGAGAAACGGTGACAGCGATTTAAGTGTCGGATTACGGCTCAGCTCAGATGTCAACACAACATTTTGGTTTCGGATAAATAACAATTGTGCGAACAGTAAGCAGATATGGCCACCTTCATCCAGTTCGATAAATGTTAAAGCACTATCATTCCTTGCATTTACCCAAGCTTTACAATTGGTTACAAATTGTTTAACGTATGCCGCAACTCGAACAAGCTTTCTCCAACTGGAAACCTTCCTAAGCAATCGATGCACAAAATGTTCTTCGTAGTCGTTGTGAACTGGTTCCACTGAAAATGAATTGATTCGGGTCCCTAATAAGACTTCTGGACTCTGCAAAGTGTCCGTCAATTCCGCCTCCCGAAGCCCAAAATCTCGGCCTAACCAAAGGGGTCCACGCCACCAAAGATTAAAAGTAAATAAGTCTGAGGCAAGCAGACCGCGCGAGGCACAATCTGCGGGGTTTTCCTTGGACGGTCCATGTCTCCAAACGTGTCTTGGCAAGATGTCAAGGATTTCAGAAGCCCTATTTCCAACAAAGGTTTTTAAATGTGATGGTGGAGATGACAGCCATGCTAGCACTATGCTCAAATCACACCATGCATGCAATTTTATATCCGGAACTGGCAGGGCCGAGGTAATCGATGCCATTAAACGGCCCAACAATAGCGCGCCACAGAGTTCCAAACATGGAAGTGAAATTTGTTTGAGCGGGGCCACCCGTGTAACGATGCGTCAGAGAATTCGTGAAGCTCAAGGGCAGCAGTCGAGTTGGGGATGTAACGAGGAATTGCGAGGTTATTCAACTCGTGGATATCATTGCGATATTTTAGACACTTGTCAGGCAGGTGCTTAAGTAAATCATCATCCCAGCTAAGGTTTTGAACCCACAGGTGTTGAAACAATATTTTGAATAATATGACAACCGGTGCTAGCAATCCCAGTAGGTCGAAGTCTGTCTTTTAGTAGCCCTGTTAATATCGCCTAAGGTTACCCTGAACAGTAAATTGTCATCGCAAGGGTTCCAGTGTATACCTAAGACCTTGGCAATAGAAGTATTACTACCGTCGAATAGCGTTGTCATATTAATCTCATCAGAGGCCATCGAGTTTACCAGCGACGGGGAATTCGAAATCCACTTACTTAGCGCAAGCCCTCCTAGGGATAGCAGCTTGATTAACTCATTTTTCTTATTGATGAGCTCAGCGTCCGTATCCGCTCCTGTGAGCACATCGTCCACATAAAAATCATTGAGTATAATATTGGAAGCAAGGGGATACTCATGGGTATAATCAGTAGCCAACTGCTCCAAAACTCTCACTGATAGAAATCAGAAAGAAGAATCAAAGTTTGTGCTGGAGACCTCCTGCATGTGCCCCAACCGCGGGTATTCTTGCATGAATTGGATGTACTGCTCTCTTAAGAATGGATTCTTGGGAAACCGACATTCGATTGATAATAAACGAGTAAGCGCTCCGCGGTATGTGCTACCGAAAACAGGGTCATGATCTTTAAATGGTAAGTTAACACATCTGCTGACCGTCGATTGGAAATGGGCTTCTACGACATTCTCCTCATCAGCGTACTTCCTTGTTGTTACTGTATTGTCGATGTCAAGGACGTTATTAAATGTGGAGATTGGACTAAGGCGAGTAGAATTAGCGCCGACGACTATCCAACCAAAGATTAAAGACTGTGCTACGGAATGACCATCATCTCCTAATAGTCTGTCACTGGTGAGTACGTTCCAAAACTGATCAGCACCTAGTAGGATATCTATAGCTGAAGTGGTGTCGAATGAAGGA
The DNA here is from genome assembly GCA_963966105.1 of Volucella zonaria. Taxonomy (NCBI): domain Eukaryota; kingdom Metazoa; phylum Arthropoda; class Insecta; order Diptera; family Syrphidae; genus Volucella; species Volucella zonaria. The sequence goes on along the minus strand of OZ014532.1, from coordinate 66,748,466 downwards.
TCTGCTAAGGTCAAAGACTTCACCTTGTTCAATGTTTGAGTGTCGAGTGAAATTGCCGGAAGACAAGAGGTTAGTGTAGAGAGAATATATGCACTGACCCGAATACTGTCTGACGAAACCCGAGACTGCAGCGACCACGCGTGGTTCCACCATCTGACGATATTCCAGAAATCGAAAGGGTTGCGGATTTTCTACGTAGTCCAAGTCGACGAAGTCAACCTTCAGAAATGAACGATATCTGGGATCCGGAATCTAGGATTACGCGACAGGGTTGAGTGCGTCCCTGGATGTCCAAAACATCTACCACTGCAGTAGGAATAAACGCGAGAGAATGATTTAGATGCGTTGCAACGTTTACACATAATGTATTAGAGGAATATATCGATGGATGTTGAGACGAAGAGGAAGGCGGCGAAGAGTGTTATGACGAAGAGTGAGGCGACGACGAATGAGCTGATGAAGAGTGAAGTGACGATGCGTTAAGTAAGGAAAAGTGAGTTGACGTAGAGTGATATGACCACGAATGAGGCAACGACGAATGAGCTGACGATGAGTTAAGTGACGAAGAGTGAGATGTTTGAAGGGAAAGGGAACTCAAAGAAGTAGAGGGATCCGAATGAAGCAATGAGTGATACCGACGACCACACTCATTACATCGGTGCGATGATTTGTATTTTTTCGATGAATAACCACTTCATCAGCTCCATCAGAAATTTTGCGTAAAGTACTTAAATCCGTAGCATTACAAGAGGAAAGATTCATAAAATTTTTGATGAATGAGTTTACTATTTGCATTAGCCGATCATAACGAGTTTGTAAGCGTTCCAAGCTTGGCTGTAGTTTTGATCGCACACAGTGATATGAGCAACAAGGTTCGCAGCTTCGTCACGCAGAAAATATTTCAAATAATGAAATTTTCGGATATCTGTTATATGTGTTTTGCTAGCGATTGAACTTTGAAATAAATCTTTAAACGAAGGCCAATCCTTATGGGAACCAGTGAATGATGAAATAACAATTTTCGGCAATTCACAATCCTTAACCACAGTTGAATTTGAACGAACAAAAGGGGTACTAGTTAATTGTTGCAAAAATGAGGCTTGCTTGACTAAACGACTAATGGCTTTGGTACTGCTATTATTGCCGCTTCCAGTAACCGTTGACGTTTGAGAAACTATAGTTCGAGCGCGAATAGCAACCAACATCAACCCGCGTGCCTTAAAATATCTGTTCTCATACGCTACAAAATCTATGTCTGGATCCATATACTATAATCGGTTTCTAATTGAAAGCATAAATCTCATTTTGAGAAAGAATATGAGAGTACTGTCATCAGAAAAGGAATATATTGGATTAGAAGTAGCAGACAAGAGATCATTAATGAAAATTAAAAAGAGTGTCGGAGACAGAACGGAGCCCCGGGGCACATCATCATTTATTTAGTGAATATTAGACTTGAAACCGTCCAAGACAACTTGAATTGAACGTTCCGAAAGGTAATTTCTAATCTATTGAAGAAGAGAATCATCGATCTCAAAAGCACGCATTTTTGACAAAAGAGCCTGATGCCCAACTCTGTCAAATGCGTTAGAAATATCAAGTGCAACTATCTTACTTTCGCCAGATTGATGTACGATTTGGTTCCACTTTTCGGTGAGACATGCCATCAAATCACCAGTGGACCTGTTGCTACGAAAACCATATTGCCGGTCATTGAGAAGCTTTCGTGTTTCGAGATATTTCAGAGCTGACGGTTTATCAGCGTTCCATGACTTTGGAAAGAAGGGACGTAAGTGCAATGTTTCTGTAGGAGGAGAGAGGAGAAGATTCGCCTTTTTTAGCGTCGGGCTGGACAAATGCTGTTTTCCATCTGCTCGGAAAGAGTCCTAAATAGTAGGATTGATGAAAAAGCTTACGCAGTGGTTTTGCCAGCGCGGACGAACACCTCTTCAGAAGAAGGGGAGATATACCACCTGGACCAGCGGATTTATATATGTTGAGATCTTTAAGTACTCTTGCTACTACACGAGTGCGAAAGTAGAATCGTCCCATTGAAGATTCGACGTACTCAAGTGTAGGCGGAGACAGGGCACAATCCGTGAGCTGGCCGCATACTGTGCAGCAAGATTGGCCTTGTCCAAAGAGCTGACAGCTGGAATGTCATTCATTGTAAATGAGAGTTGGGATGGAGGATGAGGCAGAATTTTTGATGTTTTTGACAAATGACCAAAAGCTTTTACCACCTTTGGGACATTGTAGTATTTTTTGCCTCAACTTTTGGTCGTATTGAAATTTCACACGCTTGAGAAATACGTTGCAGCCATTCCTGGCTCGTTTAAACTTTTTTCGGTTTTCCTCCGTCGGATTGGTCTTGATGGACCAAAAAAACACTTCTCTAACCCTGACAGCCTCTTTACAGCTCGAGCCGTACCATGCCTTTTCTTTTGGTCTGATACTCTTCATGCGATGAGGGATAAAGGATCTCATTCCGATGAGAATAGTGTCAGTGATCATATCAGCAGCGGCATCGACGTCCTTACCGAGGATACATAACGACCAGTTAAATTTCCTAAAGAAGGTGTTAAGTCTGCTCCAATTGGCTGTCTAGTATTGACATACGGTTATTTTAGGAATCTTTTCTCTAATTGTGTGGTCGGTGTACGAGAAATTAGCTGATATGACACAATGGTCCGACGAGCCTAGAGGGGAGAACACATCAACGGAGTACTTATCAGGGTGAGAAGTTAAAAACAAATCCAGGGTGTTGGCGGTATGACTATCAACGTCTGGTATTCGCGTGGGCTCATTTACAAGCTGCATTAAGTTGTTTTCCGCAGCGAAGATCTCAAAACATTGTCCTTCGGGTGTTGTCTGTCCAGAATGTCGAAGCCACCCCGAATTGTGAATATTGAAATCGCCCGTAATAACAATTTCAGTATGAGGATACAGGAATACAATTCTTTGAATGGAATCAGCCAGCGCATCAAACTCGTGAAAGGTCGAGTTGCTGTCCAGTTTGGGGCTTCTGTAAATAAAGCAGTTGTGGATAATTTGCTTACGGAGATGGAATTTTAACCACAAGAAAGTGAATTCCGGATTGGAACAGGGACTACATTGTGGTGGAGTTTAGTAAGCTGCATCACTACGCACTTAAATGGCGAGACCGCGATGAGGATAAAGAAAAGTGGCACTAGTTCGTAGCCAGGTAGCTTCAGATCAGTGTGATCTGAGAGGTTTGGGTGGGGTTTCACTAAGTACCAAAACAGCTGGTCTGTACTTACAGACGTGGACGTACGCAGAAAGGTGATTTCTTTTTAGCCCGCGTATATTGGCTACGTCTACCCTGAATTCTCAGGTCATAATTACAAACAAACACAGTAAACACAAACACCGACGATACTAAGCAAGGCTGCGAAGTGAAAACTTCGACGTTGGTTTACCGAATAAAGTTGCTGTAGGTGTTATGTCCTTACAACAATATGAAACAGTGCACCAACAAAACTTTCACTCACAACCCGCTATCCATCAGTTGTTACATACACTCAGTCACTGCCCGCACCGTATGATAAATACAGCAATGGCAGTGACTGAGTGCAAGCAACAGTACTACGATCAGGAGCGGGAGAGGTGGGATACCCGCACTGTGTGATATTTTTGATTTTTTTTAATTAATTGCACTGCACGTTAATTTATTTTATTTTTTTTTTTACACTGCGCAGGAGTTTTTTTTCGGTGTGCAGAATAGGAGAAATTACGAGTGCACTAGGTGACGTGTGCACTCGTCGTTGGTCGACACGGTGCTTTTCCTTCCGATTAATCTCGGCCGACTAGTGCTCCGCAACGACCAAATGATTTCGCAAGTTTCCAGCGACGAATTCCCTTCACCACTCTTCACGATCAACTCTACTTAGATAGCCAATTTTTTCGCGAATTTTAAATTTATGATGCTATTAAATTGATTTTATTCCTTGATATATCCGGCTCGAAGGGCCATTTGATGATGAATTAACGAATAGAAGAAAAATTTCGAAGAACAAATGCAACTTAGACTTAATTTCTCCACAGTTGTATCACGAATAAAAAATGATATTAAATTACATTTCAGAAAAGAAAGATCGAACAAAGCACATAGAGGGATAATGTTAGTACATCTATTGATGTTACGTTAAGAAATCAAGAAAGAATTTACCAAAGAAGAATGCAAATTACATTATTTGTACATGACAGTTCTACTTTAAATTCAAGTTCCCCAACACTGACTTTTGGCAATCTCTCAGAGAAGAAACTATCAATTAGCTTGACTGTTGTGTCGCAGAAGTTTTCAAATTTCCAACAGAGAATTTTGTGGTCTACTGTATTGAATGCCTTCGAAGAGTCAAGCACACTGAGTAAAGTTATATTACTCCTATCAAAATCTTGTCTTTTATCCTCTAGTAAATTGACCATTGCCGTGGAACAACTATGATGGATTTAAAATATTGTTAAGTGTCATAAGTTTTTTCGCTATCATTTCTTCGAAGACCTCAGATACACAAGGAAGGATGCTGATAAGTCTAAAGTCACCAAAGCAATACAATTTGCAATACTCTTGCGATCTTCCAGTACTATAGAAAGTTGGCGTCGTGTGCACCAGTTGATCACATGTATTAGTACACCCTCTTTTCCTATGGAGTTAGACTTTATACCGTTTACATATCCGAAAACCTCGTTTTCAGCGACTACAATACTTGGCAGATGCACTGCGTTGACGGCACGGTTGATATCAATTTCATTTCCGACATCTTCCAGAAAAAAGTTATTCAACTCACCCGGATCTAGATTACCTCTCGATTCACTATTGTTGCTCGAGACACCAATCTTGCACGCATTACTCCAAAGCTTTTTGGGAGGCAGGGAGGTGGTAAGCTTCGAGGTTCAACAATTTCGAGCAGCCTTGTATGCAGTTCAGTTTGAATCTGTTGGTCGACGCTTCCACCTACTAGGTGGAGTGAAAAGTAACCTCCTTGGCCGTCAGAATGCGCTGCTACTGCAAAAAAGGTTATGGTGCCTTGAAGTCTGTTCATATCTAGGCAGACACGACAAATTTCAGTGCGATACTCTCTTTAGTTTTGTTTTGACAGCTGATTGTTGTGGACGTGTTTGGCATGTTGTTGAGTATGAACAAAAACGATTTTCGTTCTCTCATAAAACATTATTTTTTGAGAGGCAAAACGGCGAAGGAAACAAAAGAAAAGTTGGATAAATACTATGGGGCTAATGCTTCGTCAGATTACACCGTCAAATATTGGTTTCGAGAGTTTCGTGGTGGCCGCAACTCCACTACGATCCACGGTCAAGTCCGCAGCGGCGGTCTTGATGCGGTTATAGAGGACAATGTCAAAAAAATATATGAAATGGTGTTAGCTGACCGGAAAGTGAAGGTGCGCGAGCTAGCAGATACCACAAAGATTAGTACTGAGCGCACACACCATATTTTGGGCAATATTCTGCATATGAAAAAGTTATCCTGCCGCTGGGTGCCGCGACACTTTTGACCAAAAACACGAAGGCGAGAGCACTTCGAAAGAGTGTTTGGACTTGCTGATGCGGAATCGGGCGGAATTTTGGCGTCGATTGGTAACTGTCAACAGTAGATGCGTCCATATCCGGGGTTTGTTATTGCTGTGTAACTATGTACATATTCTTTCTATGACCGTTCAGTTATCCCGGCAGCACAACCCTCAATCATTATAATACCCCTAGGAGAAGGGGTCGGTTAGATGTAACCAGTAACCCTTTCGGGGATGTAGGCGCTGCCGTCGGTCCATTAAAGGTTCATCCGCCACCATCTTTTTTCCAAGACCCTGACTTTGTCTAGGAAATCCATACCGGCCTGAGCCCCAGAAATATCGGAGTAGCACGTATAAGGTCTTATTTGTTTTACTTCGGGATTTTACGTCACCTTTGATTCCATCTAGGGAATTCACCCACTGTCCCGTTTATAGTCCTGCTATTTTTGTCTGCTTGTCAGCACTCATGTTTAAAATTTTGTCAAGTAGAGTCCGAATGGACATCGACCAATGCCAGATGGTTATAGCACAATTGATGTGTAGAAACAGTTGCAACACTGGGTATCACCAGGTTGACACCTCTCAGTGCCTACCCTATTTCCACAGCACACAACAATTAGTCACTGTGTCGTCAGCATTTTTTCATAGCATGTGTCAGAAATCCACTATCAGCAGTTCCCCTGTGATGCATAAATTCATTTTCCACAATGGGATTGAACCTTATGTTCAAATTTTCAAACAAAACTAGTCGCTTACAAACGTTTCACTTTGAACCTGCACCTTCCCACAATCATAAGTTAATGAGCTTGTAATACCCACATTCGCTACAGCCCCGCGCGCAAAAGTTGCACACACATACATAATATAAATAAAATGCTCTTCCCATTCCATTTAATTACAAAACAATTTTATTGCGTGCGACCTTCTGGAGCAATTACACGTTCATACGTCAATATACAAGGAAAATAAACAAATTTTAGAATACGAATAAATATCTAGGTACCATACACGGAATACATTAGTTATATGCAACTATGGATTAACAATTACAGGCCCCCGGACGCAGGGCGTTTCTGTTAAAACATTTTCTTCTTAACTGCTGTGTACCGTTCCATGTATACATCGTACCCATCTAGATCCGTAAATTGCTTCGAATTGAATAGGTTCCCTTCAACAGATAGATTACTTAACTTGGACTCCTTAAGGATGCGCGGAGTGAATGCATTCGCCTGAAGACAATTCTCCTCGATTCGAAGAGTCTTTAGTTTTGGTGCATCAGCTATATCCTCCGACAAACTAGATATTTGATTTTGGTTTACATTCAACTCCGTCACGTACAGATTGCGAACTTCAGGCGGCACCGAGGTGATCTTATTGCGTGATATGTCTAATACATCCAACTGACGTAGTCCACAAAGCATAATGGGAAACTCCACAATCTGATTATTGCTCAAGTTGACTTGCTTCAAATTTTTTAAATTAGAAAGAGTCTTTGGGATGCGAGTTAGAAAATTATCCATGACTAGAAGAACCTCCAGCTTTTGTAACTCGCCCATGATTTCAGGGAGATCCGTCAGCTTGTTACCACTAAGATTGAGATGTTTGAGAAGCGTAAACCTCCCAATATCATCTGGAATCTTTTCGAATCGGTTCTCCGATAAATCTAAAGTCTTCAAAACGTTGGGATACGTTTTCAATTGAGGTGGAAAATCTTGTAAGCGTTGCAGTGAAATCTTGAGTATTCCTGTTTTTTGGGCGGTTTCCAGATGTAGTTTTAATTGTTTGTTCCCCATTTTTTCCTAGGCTTTTAGTTGTGACTCCACGCAACAGAGCTTGGTCGACTAATTAGGCAGAATCTACTAAACAATTTATTACTTTTCTGTATAATTATTCCACAACAAAAAACATCCCTTTTTTAGTTCACAGGTGAAACTTTTTTTCTGACCACTGACGTTTGGCAACTGTCAATAACAGCTGAAAATGATTTATAGTCAAAACTGTGCATTGGGTGGAAATGCAATAAAAATATGTTTGAGATAATATTCGTAATCTCGATAAGATAAAAATTGGTAAAAGTTTCGAATATATAACATTGTTAGGCGTCTGCAATAGTGCGCACTAAACCGTTTTGGGTGGTTATCACCACAATATGAAAGTAGTGTATTAATTTATGTTAATAATTGTGCAAGTTTTTTTTTGTTCCCATGCATATATGTACATATAATGGCGTTTTCCATTGGTTTCTCTCCAGAAGTTGGACAATTTGAACTTCAATGGGGCACTAAAAATTTCTTCAGATTTTGCTCTTAAAATTTTTACACGTGTTGGTTAAAAAAAATTTATTTCTGCTTTTCATTTCAGAAGGAAAATTTCTCTGCCGTCAAAATGTACAAAGCAATATAAATATAAACGTCAAATGGTATTGTGTGTCAAATCCGATTTTTGTTTGAATTCATTCGCAAGCAAATATAAAAAATAGAAGAAAATGGAAATAAATAAATATGGATTCGGCCATTTTGCCAAACAAAGAAATTGGGAAATAAGAATTTGACATTTAATCAATGCATGTGAAAATTTTGACAGCAAAATCAGAAGATGTTTTTTATGTTCCTTTGGAATCTGGAACGACTTACTTACGGAGAGAAAGTAATTGCGAGCGTCATTACAAAATTTAAAACACAGATGAACTGGTCATCTCTTTCTTGAGGTATTAGAAATTGCATACAACATAAAAGCAGCGAATATCAAAAATCTGGAAGCGCTTTTGTTTTACCTCAACTCCAAGACTGTTCAGAAGTGAATGCACTATCAATCCGTCCAAGAAACACTATGCTGAACTTTGATTCTACTTTGTAGGTGTGTAGAACTGGTTTGTAAAGAACATGAATATACGATTTAAGTGTGCACTGGATATTAAGAGACATTGCGAGAAAAGTTTATGATTCATCTGACTATTTCTTTTTGAATTTGACAGCCAGTACTAGCCTATTTGAATATTAACCTGCCGATATTCATCTGCCCGGCGTAAAGTTCTTGCCTAGTGTGGTCTTCCCGCACTATAAATATGTCAAACAACATCCTGAAAGCCGAGAAGTATCTAATGTAAATACATAATTGCTTGATATTAATCCAATAGAAAGCAGCACTTTCAACATGCTGTGCTCATATCCCAGTCCCAGTGAATTCTTCTGACAAATGTCCATCAAGACCATAGATAAACTAACCTAGATGTCAAACTCTACTAGGTACCCTTAAAATGCTTGCACACAATGTGGACGAAGGAAAATCAGGGAGGATAGAAATAGAGGTACCGGTGAACGTTGGTTTTAAATGTTTGAAGGTTATAAAGACTAGGAAGAATAAGAGCAATTTAGAAGTAAAATTGCTACAAAGAGAGCGATTTGTAGGAGTGCCATTGATGACAATTCACACGTACTCACAGACATAGTCACACGGGTATGGACGATCAGCAGAAAACTGGTTTTGATTTTCCAATATCTGGAAAGTTTGCCAACTAGGTTATGTCGTTTTCCATTGGGCTTTTCTTCGCGTTCGGAAGAAGAAAAGTGAGGTCACACCATATCCCCTCATTTTTTCAGAATCAAAATCTCGATTCTCGTTTTAATTTGAGAATCGAAATTTCTCTCCTGGATTTTGTTTCAAAATCTATAAACGTCAAATAGTATTTGTGTTTCTTTTTTCGTGCAATCGGCTGTGTTCAGTAGGGCATCTTCAGTTGATTTTCCCTTCTGAAAACTAAATTGAACTGGACTGAAAAACTTAGACTTATTTAAAAAAGATACTATCCTCTCCTCTCCTTTGCTAAAAACAGAAAGAAGTGAGATTGGCCTATAATTGCACATATCCTTTACTAAAGTTTTTTGTAAAAAGGAACTACGTCCGCGCATTTGAGTGCCTCAGGAAATATTCCTGAAAAAAAGCTACGGTTAAAAATGACTGCTAGTACATCAACTATGAAGCATCCAATATGATTTGAAACTAAATTGGAATGCCATCAAAACCACAAGCATTCGAATTTTTCAGAGCACCAATAGCCTTTATGAAATCGAAAGCAGTAACGGGCTCGAAGGCAAAACTATTTTGTTGTAACGGAAATCCACTGTTACCAAAACCCGAACACAAAATGCAACTCAGTTGGGCTGTTTGTGATGATGAACTGCTAGCTATTGAGGTAAAGTAACTGTTAAAAACATTAGCAATGTCAAGTTTATCAGAAACTTCAGAGTCATTAACACGAATAGCATTAGGTATTTTAGTAATGGAAGACTGCTTCAAAATACTGCTGGCTACCTGCCATTCAGTTTTTAAATCTCCCTTAGCAAAAATAAATTGATTCCAATAATCATTATCGGGGCAAATGGGAATCTTTTTTTTTAGTTCAGGGCACTATTTCCCAACCTAAGCTTGTTGGGATGCTTAGAACTCTTGATTATACGCTTATTTTTACTCTTGATTTTCTTAATAAGTTGCCTAGTAATCCAAGGTATAAGTCTTTTAGTAGATTTTTTTTGGGGTGTTGTGTAGGCACAGTCTGAAATATGTTTAGTAAGGGAATCCATAAACAGTGTATAAGATGCAGAAGCATCACTTTCCAAATAAACATCTTCGCAAAACTCATAAAGGATATTGTTTTTAAGCTCGACGAAATCAATTTGTGTCACTTTTTTAAGGAATTTTCAACATGACTCTCTTTTCTGTTAACAGTTGTGTTTACCAACAGCCCTGTCATTGAGTCATTGGTAATTTTTAAATCAAATAAGCATTTCTACCAGGAACTCAAAGAGAAATTGATAAATCGTCCACAAATGTGATTAAAACACCTTCCCGACAGCATTCTAGTAGATTCCTTTATGAAGCAGGCGATGCCAAAAGGGCTAAGTAGTTGGAAACAGTATCACTGCTATCTAGTAAGTTGAGGTTGAAATCCCCCAAAATAATTAAATTTTTTGATTTTAGGTTTTCTAATAGACAAGAAAATTCTTCAATGTACGCCACAACATTAAACATATGAAGTCTATAAACACACAAAAATACATATTCTACATGATTTATTTCAATAGAAAACTTTACAATGTCAGCACTGGTGAAATCGACACTCTTCGCTTCACAAACTATCGTACTTCTGCCAAAGCCTTTCATGAGATGTTTGTCGAGACTAAATACCACCTTGATCAAAAAGTTTATTCAGAAAATTCAAAATACAAGTTTATTCATCTAAATCTATATTGTCCCCTTCAAAGTAATCCCCATCGACTGCAACACACTTATGCCAGCGCTTGATCCAATCCTCGAAACATTTTTTATATTCAGTTTTCAGTATGTCCATCAGTGCTTCCTGCGATTTTTCCATTACTTCGTCTCGGCTGCCGAAACGCGTTCCCCGTAGTGGTTTTTTTAACTCGATTAAACAGAAAGAAGTCACAGAGGGCCAAATCGCTAGCTGTTGGATGGTATTTGTTGCATTTTTCGTCAAAAACATAGTGCAAAATCCACGAGTTTTCTGCCCACAATTCTGGTCTCCTTCGGCGAATTGCTTCACGCAAACGTCTCATAACGCCCAAATAATACTTTTTTTTTTTACTGTCTGGCCTTCTGGCAAAAATTCATGATGCACTACACCATTGTAATCCATGAAAACGACGTTTTTTTTTGTCTCGGCTCATTTGGTGAACGCCATTCACTTGCCTGATGTCTGGATTGCATGTCGTAGTCATAAACCCACGTCTTGTCTCCAGTAATAATCCTTTTGATGAATGTGGGATCGGATTCAGCCTCGCAAATCATCTCTTTTGCGACGTCATAACGCTCTCTTTTTTGCATGAAATTGAAGTCTTTTGGAAACTTGGAAATCATTAACTAAAATGTCTTGGATGGATCCATAGGCAATGTTCAAGCCCTCCGCTATCTCTCTGATGGTTAATTTGCGGTTATTGACCAACATTTCGTTTACTTCATCAATCTTTTCGTCGGTTTTCGATGTCAATGCCGATGGTCTTCCACTGCGTTCATCATCTTCGATTGACTCACGACCACTTTTGAACCTTTGAACCGCTCGTGCCACTAGTAAACGACCGTTTTCTTTAGAGAATCGTTGTCGAATCACTTTTCCAACATTTCCAGCAAATTTTAATAAAAGGTCGTTGTTACAAATTTAAATCCATTTCTAAAATTTTAAAGAATCGCCAACACTCACAGAGATACATGTACTCTTGGCTACGTAACTTTTGCAAATGTCAAGCTATGACGCTAAAATTCAGAGGGAGTGTCAACAACAGATTTACCAACCTAACAAAAAAAAAACAGAACTCGAATCGGAACAAAAATATGGTGGAGGCGTGTCTTGGCCTTTCAGTGGTTAGAGAGTGGGGATGTTAATGTGATCTGCATTCAGTTTTTTGTACAAACTCCAATTTTTAAACACTATAACATCGGATGCTCTTCATTTTCCTCCCACATCAATATACAGGGTGCCTGACTCGAACTCCAACTTTTTAAAATGCTATAATTTTTTTGCTTTTTAATAAATTTTATTGTGCCAAAGCAAAAAATGTTGGAAAATACATAAATTTTCAAATTATATCTGTAGTTTTCAATATGTCCACCTTTGGCGCGAATAATGGCCTTGAGACGGCCGAAGAAAGCATCGCACGTATTTTGACCTATTCCCGGAGAAGTGCTAGTTTGAGGTGGTCCAAACTTTGGTATTTTTTAGTGCCAACCTTCGCCTTCAAAATACCCCAGACAGAGAAATCCACCGTATTTGCATCCGAAGAATTTGCAATCCATTGCGTCGAAGGAATGAAGTGTGGAACATTGTTTTTTAACCAATCTTGGTTGACGCGCGCTTTGTGAGACGGTGCCGAGTCTTATTGAAATGTCCACGGTCTCCGACCGAAATGATTGTTTGCCCAAGGCTTCAATACTGCCTCTAAGACAGTTTCACGGTATACGATCGCATTAATTTTGACGCCACGGTCCAAAAACACGAGCGAAGAGCGACCATCGGCGGTTATGGCGGCCCAAACCATCACCATCGGTGCTGCCTGCTTTCTGGTGGCCGTCCGAAGGTGTAAATTTTCGAAGGACCTCTCTATCAAGTAAACTCGGTCATTTTGTTTGTTGACATATTGCTCGATAACAAACGGCGACTCATCGGAAAAAACCAAATTCGGCAACTCACCACTTTCGTGCAAGCGTAGCAACTCCTTCGCTCTTTCGACTCTAACTTTTTTCTGTTGCGGTGTAAGATCGTGTGCTTTTTGGAACTTCAATGACTTGAGCCAAATCTCATTTTTAGTATGTGTTGCATCCATTCCAACGATATTTTGAGCTCACGAGCCATTTTTCTTCCACTTCGACGCGGATTTCGCTCAATTCGAGCCTACACTTTCCGATGTTGCTGTTTTTTTATGACCACCTCCATGTATCACGGTAACGAGCTATGGTTCGAGACACAAATGATTTATTCGAGGTGCTGGAGGGCTCTAACGATAGCTACTTGTGGTTTTCCAGCCAAATATAAAGCAATCACACTATCATGTTTGAATTCCATCGCGGATAAAAATTTTTCAGCACAACTGAGACGCAAATCGTTTAAAAGGCTTGTAAATAATAAAATTATCTGTCATGTGTCAAAATTTGAGCTCACTGTCATGAACGGTTTGGAAATTATAGTAGTCTGAAGTTGGTTGCAGTTCTAGTCAGGCACGGTGTACATAGATAAATCTGCTATATGCGTCAACAACGTCTAGCAGGATAATGCTACAAAAAACTTTATAATTAGAAAAGTCAGATCCGGAATGTGATGGAGCTGTTATTTGAATATATTTTCCATCGATTGACCCAATCGTATGTGAAAATCCTCTGCTACACTAAGCCATTCACAAATTGCTTATTGTTTTTCTGGATACCCTCGAAAAAAAACTCTAATGACCTGTAAGAGTCTCCAGTGGCAATATACCTTAGAGTTGTTGCAAGTCTTACTCTTACTGCTATAGCATTCCTCATTATCGCATTCTGTTTTGTTATGGCAGGTTCAATCTGTGAAAAATGAAAACGATACAAGGAAATACAGAAACGAATGTACTTACTAGTATTAGAATAGCCGTAAATTTGTCGCTTGACATTTGTCATACTCACTTCCATCGTCCCACAACATATCCTTCAGCAAATCCTGTTCTAGCTCGTACACCTCCCTCAGTTCCAAAAAAGGATTTACCCAAAAGCGACGTTTTCTTCTTCTCAGCTGTTCTTCCATTTCTAATTCTTCTCAGTCTAATGAAAACACTGGATGCACAGTTCACACCTACTCAACCAACTTACACTCAAAGAAAGTAATGTCATGTAGTAATTTGCCCACCTAAGTCAAAAGAAAAAATTTCAGACGAAATGCTTGTGTCTCCTGGAGACGAGGTGTATCAGTCAGTGGTAAGCACTTTGGTTAAAGTTTCATTTCAAAAACGGACGTTTTATATACAAAGACCTAATAGTTCCTTGGTGACCACAAATTAAAGTAAATCCATTGCATCAGAATGAACCGCTTCCGGCAGGCAGGGCATTCCATAAGCGATTTGTTCCGCTTAGAAACGAATCAAGATATTTCAGCGTACGAGTACATCCGTACGAGTGTTAAGGTTGAAGGTTGAAGGCTACTGGCGATTTCTATGGAGCACTGGTGGTGGAAATAGCGATAGCACAGAGTGGAACACGATACATTTCATCGGCGTTCGATATTAGCATTATACTAATGGACAAACATCAAAAAGCTTCGAATGATCTGCATATCGTTTATATTGACTTGGAAAAAGAGTTGGATAAAGTGCCCAGAGATTTTTTTTGAACGGGGCTAGGTTCTCAAAATGTTTCCAGGTCCCATTGTGATCACGAAAGTTAAGTGCACAGTGGGAATAACCAGAGAATGGAAAGTTCTCCATAGCTGTACAAAGTTCGTTGCTTTCTAATATCATGCAAGATTTTTTACATATACACACATTTATTGTGAAATCAATGTGAAATTTTATTGATTAATAAAGTTCGGTCTATGGCAATTACATATAAATGGAACACAACATCGTTCGTGTGACCACCACGGCTTCTGTTGCAAGCTACCACCGACGGTCAAAATTATCGATGACCTTTTGCAGAATAAGTGGGCCAATGGGCACAATTTCAGTTCGGATGTTATGTTTGAGATTCTGAATTGTCGCGGGGTTATTCGCATGGACCTTACTCTTCAAATAACCCAACAGAAAAAAGTCTGAACGTGTCAAATCATATGACCTTGGAGGCCATTCTCTAACCGAAATAATGCGATATTCAAATTTTTTATGCAATAAATTGATTGATTGATACGAGTAGTTTGCGTGGACGGTAGCACCATCCTGTTGAAACCAGAGGTCGTCCAGACCCAATTCATCAAATTTTGGAAAAATATAGCCGGTCAACATGTTGCGGTAACGTTCTCCATTCACTGTAACTGCCTCTCCAGCCTCATCTTCGAAAAGTACGGGCTAATGATGCCACCAACCCATAAACCGCAACATACATACATTGACCATTTTGGGATGCATTGGTTTTTCGTGAATCTCGTATGAGTTTTCCGGTCCCCAATTTTGTTTATTTACGTACCTATCCATCCAAAAATGGGTTTCATCGGAAATAATCAAATTCGAAGACGAATTGTTCTGGCTATCCATTATCCAGTTAACAAATCAGCGACGTTCAGGCAGACTTCAGGCCCAATTGTTGCGTTCGGCGACGAATTGAGGTGCTTGGCTGGTTTTTAACACTTTCGCTCACAGTGGTGATGTTTTGGCGTGTACTTGCTGGCCGAGCATATGGATGTGGAGTTTGACCCGATACCGAACCCATTTCTTCAAAACTCTTCACCGTTGCCTGCAGAAAAATTTACAAATTTTATGAAATTTTACTTTTATAGATAGCGCATTTTCGCAATAAGTTGTAGCATGGTGAATGACTCCATGAATAAAATTGCTAAAGATTGTATGACATCTGTCAAAAAGATCAACTACATTGAATTCATTAAATTACAGTAATTGACAACCAATATCCACACCATCTGTTGGCTTACCCTTTATCATGTTGTGTCATAAAGATTGTATTACGCGTTATTTTCGCAGATTATTTTCCCATTGCTATAAAATTCAAAAAACCAATTTAATGCTGAAAGCGTTATTAAAATTAGTATTTGGGATACATTGCTCATTCAATCTGTAAATTTTATTGTATTAACATCACTGTAAGCATTTTTAACTGAATTTTAAATGGAAATGAGTAAACCAAAATGTGTATGGAGAGAGTGTTCTAAGCGAGTCTAAGTTTCGGCGTTTGTTGGTAAAGTTTAGGAATGACAATTTTGACCTGAAGGATGGACCTCGTTTAAGGAGGCCAGAAGAGCTAGACGATAAGCTCCAGAAGTCCAACGTCGAAAGAAATCCCACTGTTATGGTAAGAGAACTCAGCGTAAGCCATATGACCATCCAGCGACACCTAACAATTTTGGGAAAAGTCATAAAGCTGGGAAAATGGGTACCACAAGCGGAACGGATCTCCGTTCACGTTGCGTATTTACAACTGAGCCGGAATTTCGATATTTTTTAATAAATTCCGCACGTTTGGCAAGCGTAAAATGATGCATGATGAAATGGCAAGCCCTACTGAATATAGCTAGATGTCATTGGTAACTTTGACAGATGCTGAAACATAACAATTGGAAAAACTATCATTACTATTTGGTCACACGCTAAATTGTTTTGTATTTAGATGAAGTTTTCAATACTAGATGTCGCCCTCTCATCGTTGTGTTGTCAAATTTTTTAAAATTCTCTTGTTACCTGCTCGTGGTCGAGGCTTGCGACTCGAAGGGATGCGAATTTAACCTCAAACGACTGACGAATAAGTGTTTATTTCCATAAAAGTATTGCAAGCTACAATATTTGAATAGTATTCGAATAATATTAATTCTTACCGCAATTTTACTCCCTTCCTTTTTTGTCGGCTTACGAATTGCAAATGCCGTAATTTAAGAACTTAGATCGTAAGAAATTAGGTAGAATGGCTATAAAGATAAACAGATAAATGTCAATAAAAAATGTAAGGACAAAGGCTGGGTTCACATCTTTCTGCAACAGTTCATTCTGGAAGTTTACTTAACAATTGATAAACGTTTTTTTCTCTTTTTTGGAGTCAAAGCTACGAAAAGCTTACGGGCCCAGTTCATCCCAGATAATCTGGAAAGGAAATTCTGTTAAATTGAGTTTTTCGTAAATTAAAAATTTTGGAACGAAATATTTAAAATTTGTAATTAAAAGTGGGAGTGTTGGAGTAAATAGTTTTTGTTAAAATGGATTTTATGAAGTTTCCTTTTTAAGAAAATAAATCCCGAAATAAACCGTGGACTACGGAAAAAAGGGGTTTTATTTTGAACGGTGAAAAGCGGAGTGACGACACTACTCTTATGCATTCTAAATATTTTTGGAACACATTTTAAAATTAGTATCATATAATACGTATAAAATCGTAGGATTGGTCGAAAACAGAGATTCTGTTTATCAATGACAGCTGTCAAAAATATGCAAATGTCTTTATTGAACGATCCCTGAAGCAAAATTTGTAGTTTGTCATCTGTTTGTAAAATGTCACCAACATCATCAAGTTCCAAACTCTCTAATTCAATTCTATAAAATTGTATTTTTTGTGTTTTAAAATGATACATAGTCTGTTTATTGTGAACAACAGTGGGTAAGTGCAAAAATATGAAACAAAACGAACTGCAGTAACTCAAAATTTATTTATTATCTTCTAGGGATGTGTTCCTAGAAAAACATTGGCGTAGTGTTGTATCCCGATCTGTGTGCGACTATTTTCTGGATGCTCAGCGAAATTCTCCATATGTAAGTTACAGATAATTAAGAAAACCCAAAATTATAAATGTTTTTTTTTCTTTAGGATGTACCACCAGTAATCCAAACTCCTCACTATTATCTGATTACTGTGCAACGAAATGGTATTTCGCTTGTGGCCGCTTGCAAACAGGAGTTTCCACCACTTTTCGTCATAGAATTCCTTCACAGAATTATTGATACATTTGAAGACTATTTCTCTGATTGTTCAGAGTCTGTGATCAAGGAGAACTACGTGGTGGTATATGAATTATTGGATGAAATGTTAGATAATGGATTCCCATTAGCTACAGAAAGTAATATTCTTAAGGAGCTTATCAAACCACCAAATATATTGCGGACAATTGCCAATACTGTGACGGGAAAGTCGAAGTAAGTAGGTCAATCTACTCTGTTACAATAGAGAATAAGGTTTTCTTAAACCTTGAAAGGAGCTCACTTGAAACTGACGTCTAGACTTTTGCAAGAAACGAGGCAATGATATGTGCAATTTGGAAACGATTTAGTTGGCAGTTTATATTTCCATGTTAACCTTTTTATCTTCTGTATAAGGTCAGTCTACTGCGTTGTCCCTTTGGGTTAGATTCGACCCCTCTGCGGCGTCATTGATGTATATTCGCTCTACATGTGCTAGCTATCTTAGACAACTACATAGGTCGATGTCGTTGACCAGCTCGTATAATTCGTCGTGGAATCTTCTCCTAAAAAGACCGTTAACGCAAACGGTACCGAATATTGTATGAAGGATTTTCCTCTCGAAAAGTGGGTCTGGGATGATGGTGGTTTTATATAGAATCTCCTTAGTTGTTCGGGATAGGGCGTTACTACTCAGTTGCTTTCTTAGGCCAAAGAAACAGCGATTGGCAAGCGTTATTCTTCCTTTAATTTCTGCTGAGGTGTTGGCAAAATTTACAGACGAGCCAAGTTAGACAAAGTCCCTTACTACCTCGTTGGTGTTCTGTCCAATTCGTCGATGTTGTGTGTCGCTTCTTGCTGAGAGCGTATATTTTTTATGTCCCCATTTCCGCTAAATCCATTTTAGTAGCTTTCGTTTCGATACTAGCAACCGTCCGCTGAGCCCCGTCAATTATCGCCAATATCGTGAGCGTACGCTAGTAATTGCACAGGCTTTTGGAAGATTGTGCCCCCAGTGTTATCTTGTGAGTTTCGCACAATTCTTCAATCATTGGCAGTTATGCCAAGATTGGACATGACTCTAAATAGCTCGTCCCTATAATATAAATGCTCTCATATGCGGCCTTAGGGTAGGCTAGGTTAAACAGAGGTGTGATGGATATGTCATCACACAGACACTACGCAGCAAAATAGGCCCATCGCGGTCTCTGTGGAACCAATTGAATTTGTCTTCAAATAGCAAAAACCTAAACAATCGCCCTGGTGAAACACCCAATTTCCCTGCAAAAGCCAAGAATCGAGTAGCCACTATTATCGAGTAGCCCTCCTCTTCTTGCAAGCTCATCCACTTGTTCATTTCCTTTACACCGCAGTGTCCTGGCACCCAGAACAGTCTCACCCGGTTCGGACTGCATAATACCTTGAGCACTGTGCGACAGCCCCTGACTGTATCCGAATTGATTTTGCTCGATTCCATTGCCTTAAGAGCGGCCTGGGTATCGATGCAGATAGCGATAGCTCTTTCGGATTCTGATCTCATTTGCATTAAGTCAGCCGCCTTGAGGACAGCCAGAACCTCGGATTAGAAGACACTGTTGCGTCCGGTAATCTTATAGACAATTTCATTTGACCTGATTATTGCTTTTTTTGCCAGTCCTCACTCTCCGGATATATCATATCATACGGAATGATGAAGCCGGTCAAAGAAAGAATTTCATCCGTTAGAATTGGATATTGGCGATTGGCAGTAGCTCCGCTAGGACCTAGCAAGTTCTCAGCAAGTTTTTTGATCTGTAAATCAAGCGGTGTTAGGTGCAGAAAGGTGTCCAATGATGCCGTAGGGGTGGTACTAATGGCTATGGAAGCCGTTCTTTGAACCCCCGCTAATTTTCCGTAAACTGTTTTCGTGTATGTTGCTTTCCACCATACTAACGCGCCGCGCCATATGTAAGTGCAAATAGCAGGTTTTAAGCCCCAAAATTTTCCTACCGTTCTTTCGTAGATAAAAAGAGCATTATATGCCTTTTTGATTCTTTCTGCTCCGTTCAGATTCCAATTCAGTTTTTTGTCCAGAATCACATCCAGATATTTCGCGCTGTCCGAGAGGGACAATTCTATTCCGTTGAGTTTTATGAGTTTGAATTACAGTATCTTGTACTTGCTGGTAAAAAGTACCAGGGGGCAACCTCCATAATGTCGCTTAAAATATTTACCATAAGTACAAGTATGCCGTGGCACTTATATTCATAGTACTAAGCTTTTTGAGGATTCCATTGATAACCAGCGTCCACAGGAGTGGGTATATAACTCCACCCTGAGTGATTCCGCTAGTTACGGACATTCCGACCAAGCTTTGCCGAATGGAACAGTTTATTTTCCTACTTGCAAGCATGTTTGCAAACTCAGTTTGTAATGCAATGTTCAATGTTAGCGTCTACTAGAGCATTTTTAATGCCGGTGCACTCCACGTTATTGAAGGCTCCTTCAACACTTTCCGAAGTGTAGACCCTTCTCTATTTTCCCCACCACCTCGTGCAGGGCGGTTTTTACAGATTTTCCTTTCATCTATACATGCTGTGACTCAATCGAAAAGCCATTACTGCATCTGTTCCTAATTTGAATCTCCAATAATCGCTCCAGGGTTTTAAGCATAAATGATGACAGACTTATGGTCTGAAATCTTTTGCTGTTATATGCCCCTGTTTACCAGCTTTAGGTATAAAGACCACCTTAACTTCCCTCTAAGCTATTGGTATGCACCCTATTTTTAGACTGTGTCTAAGATTTTCCATGATTTTTCCGATAGCCACCTCCGGTGCTTTCTGCAGCATAGTCGGTAGAATACCATCCGGGCCGGGAGATTTGTACGACTTAAAGGACTGGATTGCGCACCGTAATTTTTCCCTATTAATAAGAACACCTATTTCCTCTTCGGAGAGAGGGAGAGATCAATGTTCTCAGTGTGCTGTAGCATGCCAGGGTCCCTGATACTGTGGATCCCGGAAAGTGGGTTTCCATCAGTGTTGCCAGAACCTCTAGGCTACTTTCAGCTCAGGTTCCGTCACTTTTCCTGAGGTAGCTAGGAACGCTCGCTTCCTTTGAAAGCACTTTGCGTAACCTCGAAACCTCGTCTGTTACCGCGATAGATTCGCAGTACTTCTGCCATGAAGCCCTTTTTGACTTTCCAACTAGGTAATTGAATTGTTTCCTACATTCGTAGTACTCATTCTATGTACTGTCGCTTCTGAAAAACCTCGCCCTATTATAGAGTTTCCTGACCTCTTTCCTTTTTAAACCTATCTCCTTATTCTAAAATTTTGGTGGAGCTCTTTTAGGTGTTCTGTTAGCCGGGCAAGCTTTCTCGAAAGCCCTATATAAGTTAACAATATTATCGCAGGTGATTGGGTATCCAGGTGTATGTTTACCACTTCTGTATACTTGACCCAATCAGTCCTCCTAGGATTTCTTTGAAAACTACATAACCTGTTCTGAAAGTTCACCTTGAAGTGTATCCACCGCTGATCCGACATTGACGCTTCGTCGACTACTGTCCATTCCCTTATTCCTAACCCTTCTGTATTTGTAGCAAGGGTGATATCTATCACAAAAAAAGGTGGGTGAATTCCCTCTGTTACAAATATTGAGGTTGGAAGACAAAATGAAATCGTACAAATACTCACCTCTTGGGTTGATATCACTGCTTCCCCATTGTGTATGATGGGCGTTTGAGTCACAGCCCAGTACCAGCATTCAATTTTTCTGCCTTGCCAAGTTCTTTAGCTTCTCCGAGATCACTGTCACACTTCCTTTCGCAGGTTACCGCTGTCAGATCTCCTGAGCTGTAATTATTCAAAAGAAATGCCACTATATGGTTTTTCTTACCTTCTGCCTTGCAGAACAACTCGTCATTTTTCAGCCTAAGACCCTGAATCTTGTTGTCCTTATTGATCCAGGGCTGTGACGTTCTGCTGGTTATGTACCCCACCAGACAGACCGTTGCTGCCTTACTGTGGTGCAGGTTTATCTGCAGCACATCCATCATCATGGAGGTGTTCCTCCCCGTCCTTTGCCTTGGTCGATAGCTTGATGTACCTTACCATACCTTTCGATTTTTCGAGGTATGGTAAGCAGTCCCCGTCTAAAGGACTCTCCGTGTATCGGCTTTTAGTTCCCGATTCTGCACATGGAGTAGTCCCAGGAGCTTCTCGGGTTTGCCAACTCTGCCACCGTCGTGCATTTTAGCTTTATGCTTTCCCAAGTATCGCACACTTTCAAAATGAAGCGTCTGAGGAAGTCCACAGAAGACTTATTCCCACAAGCTACAACCTTGCGTCCGCCTTCCCAAGCAGCGCCATCGAATCGAACGAATCAAAGTTCCCCGTTTCCTGTGGTGGATAGTTCCACAGGACGTGTTGGAACTTCTCCCCGACGTTTTTCCACTGGTCGATTGTTAGATGACCGCAAGGCTCCAGCTCCACAGCAAGAGAAGCTTGTCTTTCGGGTCGCTTTGCTTACGACGCAATGCGGATGAAGTACCAGCATTCACGTTTTTTGCATCGTTCAGCTCCACGACGCCGTCGGATCTGCTTCTCTTGCTGCTGAAATTTGCCTTCTTTCCAGGGACGCTAGCCCCCCTTTTAATTTTGGCCCGTAGGAGGTAGAGGGCTCCTGATCGGCTTCACCTCCCGGCTTTGCAGCGACATCGCCCTTGCTTGCCGTCTGTTGAGTAAGCGATTTGTTGACTAGTTTGTTATCGGTGCTACCTAGTATTACATTGTAACAACGAAGCAACCTGACTAATCAGTAGAACTAGCTTTTAACCAAGTATTCCATTTGGGGGAGGCAGGATTTCACTCAGATGTGCCTAGGAGTCTATTTGTGAAATTTTAAAGTTTACAGGTTTTAAACGTTTCAACACAGATTCAAGGTTCCTGAAGCAAGACAACGTCAATCAAATCG
Organism: Volucella zonaria; assembly: GCA_963966105.1. Classification (NCBI taxonomy): domain Eukaryota; kingdom Metazoa; phylum Arthropoda; class Insecta; order Diptera; family Syrphidae; genus Volucella; species Volucella zonaria. The sequence continues at coordinate 66,725,881 of OZ014532.1, read as the reverse complement.
CTTAAAAAGAAGTTAATCCTCTTCTGCTATAAACAAAGAACACTTTGACCACGTTGCTGCCTTACTGTTTGAATTTTCTATCAGCAAGAATGAAGTTTGTCGCTCTCTGGCAGTGTTGCATTCATACTTGCTAAGACCACTTCCCACCGCCACCATCATTAAGATGCCGAGTTTTCTTTCACGGGATCACTGTGATGCATTTTGTATTCCGTGTTATACCAAGCAATTTCATGTTAAAGTCAGTTTGGGATGATTTCGTGTCTGTGGTTTGAGAAATTCAATGGGTCAGAAGAAAGTTCATTTCACGGTGATCATGTTTAATTCATGCTTCTGACCCTTGGTATGCGCCCATCCATCCATCTATTTGCCCTCTCAAGATGGGTTTTATTGTTGTTTGGAAACAGAGATTTGTTTTTCCGCGGTATGCCACCATTTCGCTTGCTTTTTCGGTTTTCCTTTTCTTTAGCTAGTGAGGAATTAAATATTTACAAATTACCATGGCCGCAAGACCGATTCTATACATATCACAGAGATGATCTATGATCAAGCCTTGTAGCACCCCATCGGTTAATAGGTACGTAGCAGTTCACTCGTCAGAATCATACAGGCGAGCCCTGTTTGGAAAGTCGTTCGTTATCATTTTGAGGATATACACCCATCTAAACGGTGTTTTTTTTCTAAGAACTATAGCGCTGAATATTGGCTTTCAAGGCCCGAATAGTTCGCAGTTCTTTGGCATACGCCAAAGACATTACAAAGCCACTCAAGAGGTAATCGAATTGCGGCAAATCGCATGACTGAGGTCAAGATAACACCAAGCAGTGCACTTTTTTGGGTATAATTGAGTCGCATGAGTCTCTTCTGGATTTGCTTCACCACCAAAATGGCAATTTTGCTTGTTAAGAAATCATTGCGCCAATGTGGTGCTCCGCATTTTTTTTATAATAATAAGAAGCGGCTTTAATCTCAATCCTAATTCGTTTAATCAAAAACCTAATTCGTCACTCTCGTTGCAAACCGTTGCTCGTGGCTTTACTTTCTGCGCCAGCTGGATCTTATATGTGTAGGGTGAAATGTTTTCCCAAAATTGTTTACATAGTGAGCGGACAGAGGGGAAACTGTTGCGTTCGATTCCGAATAGACAAGTTCAGATCTTCCACTTCATTTTCACTCCCAGCGACTACAGTTTCTTTTGTATGCATATTACGTTGATGCGTTGTTGGCTTTGTGTCATTAAGAGTGTATTTAGTGCGAAATTTGTTCACAACATGATGTGATGATTTGCGAGCTCAGTCGGCCTATTGTGAAGACCAAGAGGTCACGTAATTTTACTTATGGCGATTTATCAAGAATTACTAAACGTAGATGTCAAAAAACTGTTAAAAACAGCATCACGGTTTGAAAATTATCCCCATTGGATTTATCAGGAAAAAAACTCCTTTTATTCAGCATTTTTGTTTTAAGAGATTCGCGACGTGGCGCTAATTGTGGCTGAGCCTTCAATGTATAGACCAACAGCCCTTCAGATAATGTATTGAGTTGTACCACATGAAATGTCCGATTTTATAGTAAAAATTCAAGAGCCAATATTATTTTTCCGTAAATTTTTATTCAATCAAAATAGGATCCGTTGGCATCTATGACATTCTTCCAACGTGATACAAGGTCAAATATTCCCTTTTCGTAGAAGTGCTGACTTTTTGAGGCAATGAAATCTTCAAAGGCTTTTATGATCTCTGCTCGGTTCCGGAAGACCTTCTGCCGCTAAAATGAACTCAGATTGCGGAAAAGATGGTAATCCGTTGGAGAAATATCAGGAGAGTACGGTGGATGCGCAATAATTTCAAATCCCAACTGCCACAGTTTTTGCACCGGTACTTATGAGGTATGGGGTCTAGCATTGAAATGTAAAAGGATCGAACCGTGCCTATTGACCAACGCAGGTTGCTTTTCAGCCAATTTGGCATGTAATATGTCGATTTCGTCCCAGTAGTTGATAGCGTTTATCGTTTCTCCTGGTTGAAGAAAAATGAAAAGTGGATTTCGATCTCCACCAAATTGTCACCATAACCTTTTTTGGGTGAAGGTCGGGCTTGAGGGTGTGTTTTTGTTTATCATCTGCATCCAACCATTGCCCAGATCTTTTACGATTATGATACAGTATCCATTTTTCATCACAGATGACTATTATGTGCAAAAACGGTTCAGTTTTGTTTCTTAATGTAAGCGATGCACAGGTTTTCAGGCGCCGTAGTTTTTGGGATTAGTTCAGTTCTTTGCCACTTATCGAGTTTCGTTGGATCGGCTTCCACCGTTGCATTTTCACCCATCAGTGCCGAGCTGACCTCCGACGAATGCAGGCGTGACATCAGTGCATTCATACAAGTAACTTTTTTGTGCAAAAAAAAAAAATAAAAGTAGGAAAAGCAGCACATTCCAACCAATTTAATCTCACGCGCGCGAGTGTAAAAAAAAAACAAAATAATAATAATAATACTGTGCAGCGAATCAGGGAAAAATATATAAATCATAGTGCGGGCATCCCATATCTCCTGCCATAGAGCTGCTCCTTGAACTCGGCCACCGTCGTTCCTGTATAGCATTGTCATAGAGCTACTTGGCTACAAACTTGTGGCATTATTCTATTCTCACCGCGGTCTCACCATTTACGTCCGAGGTAATATAGCTTACCAAACTCCACCACAATGTAGTCCCTCTTCCAATCCGAAATTCAATTTCATGTGGTTAAACTTCCATCTCTGTAAGCAAATTATCCACTACTGTTTACAGAAGCGCCAAACTGGACAGCAATTTGACCTTTAATGAGTTGCATGCGCTGTTTGACTCCATTGTATCCCTGTATCCCTGTCTTCTCTAACTGAAATCGTTATTACGGACAATTTTAATATGCATAATTCTGGGTGGCTTCGACATTCTGGACAGACAAAACCCGAAGGACGGTGTGTTGAGGTCTTCGCTGCGGAAAACAACTTAACGCAGCATGCGAATACCAGACGTTGATAGTCATACCGCCAACACCCTGAACTTGTTTTTAACTTCCCACCTTGATAAGTTCACCGTTGATGTATCCTCCCTTCTGGTCTGGTTAGGCCATTGTGTCATATCAGCTAATTTGTCGTACAGTGACCATACAATTAGAGAAAAGATTCTTAAAAGAACCATATGGCAACACGAGAAAGTCAATTGGAGCGGATTTAACACATTCTTTAGGAATTGGATCTTGTCGTTATGTTTCTTCAGTAACAACGTGGATGTCGCTTCTGACATGATTACATACACTATTCTCTTTGGAATGAGATCCTTTACCCCTCATCGGACTAAGAATATATACCTGCAAGGAGGCTGTCAGGGTTAGAGAAATGTTTTTTCTGTCCTACAAGACCAACCCGTTAGAGGAAACTTGAAAAAAGTTCAAACGAGCCAGGAATGTCTGGAAGGTCTTTCTCAAGGTCTTTCAATGCGGCCAAAATCTGAGGCAAAAAATACTACAATGGTACCAAAGATAGTAAGCATTTTTGTTCGTTCGTCAAAAACATTAGAACTTCTGCCTTATCCTCCATCCCAACTCTCATTTACAATGACATTCCAGCTGCAAACTTTTCCGACAGGGCCAATCTGCTTCTTGCAAACTTTGCGGTCACGCTACGGTTTGTCTACGCCTACACTTGAGTGCGTCGAATCTTCAATTAGACGAATCCACTTTCGCACTCGTGTAGTAACATGAATACTTAAAGATCTTAATATACACAAATCCACTGGTCCAGATGGTATGTCTTCCCTTCTTTTGAAGAGCTGTTTTTTCATCAATCCCACTCTTTAGGACTCTTTCCGAACAGATGGAAAACAGTATTAGTGCAGCCCGTCTCTAAAAAAGGCGAATCTTCTTCTCTCCCCTCCTACAGACCCATTGCACTCACGTTGCTTTGTAAGGTCATGGATACGCTAATAGGTAAACCATGAAATATATCGAAAACTTCTCAATGACCAGCAGTACGGTTTTCGTAGCAGCAGGCACACTGGTGACTTGATGCCATATCTCACCGAAAAGTGGAACCAAAGCGTACATCAATCTGGCGAGAGTAAAATAGTTCCACTTTATATTTCTATGGCATTTGACAGAGTTTGCATGAGACTTTTTTGCCGAAAATGTGTGCTTATGGGATCGACGACTATCTTCTTTAATGAATTAAAAACTACCTTACGGAAAGTTGGATGGTTTCAAGTTTAATATTCACAAAATAAATGCTGGTGTTCCCCAGGGCTGCGTTCTGTCTCCGACACCCTTTTTAATCTTCATTAACGATCCCTTGTCTGCTACTTCTAATCCAATATATTCCTTTACCGTTTCCACAAGCGATGTAAGACAATGCTCACATCTGGTCAGGTGCCCCTAAGATCTCTTTGCACTTGCTAGACAGGTTTCAAAACCGTGCGATAAAACTCATAGGTGATGCCAATATTACACAGTCATTTGACACCTTCGAACACCGACGTAATGTCTCACCTTGTTGTATCGCTATTTTCACGACCAGTGCTTCACCAAAATTTCCAATAGTATTCCACCCCTTCAAACTTTTAACCGTAACACCCGCCTCGCTATGAATACTTATCAGTATACCCTCAAGCCCACTTTCGGACGTACTCTGAAATATCGTGATTCTTTCCTAAGTCGTTCAACTCGCGTATGGAATGCCCTGCCGATCACCCTAAAATAAAAAGACTGTTGGCGCAACTATTCAGGATTAACCAAGGCCTATTTTCTCATATTGACTCTGTTGTTTGCCTTTTTACTTTGTGCGCAGTGAGATTTTTTGCCCACTCCGAACGGTGAGAGAGTTAGAGGCTTTTTAATATACAGAAGATTTCAAATTCAGATGTCTGGCATTGCGCGCAGAAAATTTGGTAACGCCCGAAAAATAATCAACTTTTTCTGCTTCTCGCTGTAAGTAGCTACAATAGACCACTGCGCCAAAATACCACCGCATTGTCGCTCTGCTTCTCGTTTTTTTTCCCTCCAATGGCTAAGGTAACTGTTAATACTCAGTTCTGTGACTCTATTAGTTATAGTTTTCCATGTCTGCAGCGATTTTTAAGTACCTATAAAACAAGGAATGCCCTTTCCTTTGGATTTCCCATTGCAATGAAGAAATACAAGAGTCCATCAGATATACTGATGATAGACTGATTACCACAAAGTCTTTGGGATCAGCGTGAAGGTCACCCTTATTTTTAAAATCCACTTATTTGTTAGAGATCCTGTATGTCATTTTCAGATTTGCATTTTCAGAGAGAGGGAAGTTTGTTCGATTCGATTTCGAACTTTGAGGTTTATTCGATAGAGGGCACACCCTTTTCTACATGCTAAAATGATTGTTCTTAGCCTGTTTCTGTCTTCTTTGGTCCGCATGATTTCTGTTTCTGTAGAACCCTGTCAATCATATATTTTCCGTTCCTCTGCAGCATGCAGACGCTTAACATACGTATGATAGACTGAAACTGTTGGTTATTAAGCATAGCTGAGCTTTCCGGTTTGTTCTTCCAGGATTTTCGAATTGAAATTATTTCATTTATTATTTTGCTGTTATCTAGCGTCAGCGGCATTTTACCATCTGGCCAGCTCTCGGCAATTCCATGGCGGCGGAGTGGTGTCCGATATACTAATAATGAATCATACTTTGATGTTATCGAAGAGGTGGATGCGATTATTGACAAGTCTGGATCGACTGTATTTGCAGAAATTCAAGGATACGTAAGTTGCACACCTTTTTCTCTCTATTTACAAATTAATCAAGTAAATCTGTTTGAACCTTTAGATCGACTGCTGCATCAAGCTCTCCGGAATGCCAGATTTAACACTTTCATTCATGAATCCTCGATTATTTGATGATGTCTCATTCCATCCATGTGTACGCTTTAAGCGTTGGGAATCCGAGCGTATATTATCGTTCATTCCACCAGATGGGAATTTCCGTCTCATGTCTTACCACATAAGCTCACAAAGTGTGGTGGCTATACCCATTTACATTCGACACAATTTCTCTATAAAGACCGGTGAGCAGGGTCGATTAGATTTAACTGTTGGGCCACGAACCACGCTTGGCCGAACTGTAGACAAAGTGAAATTGGAGATTTCTATGCCAAAATGCGTTTTGAATTGTATTCTTACACCAAATCAGGGCAAATATACTTTCGATTCGGTTTCGAAAGTTCTGCATTGGGATGTTGGAAAGATCGATGTCACTAAATTACCAAATATTCGAGGAACGGTAAGTTATTACTTGAAAAGACTTAAATTGTATTCTGTATGTCAATCTTGGTTTTCCGTAAACAGGTCTCCATTGCTGCCGGTAGTACTAATATCGATTCGAATCCTTCGATCAATGTCCAATTTTCAATTTCACAACTAGCTGTATCTGGACTGAAAGTAAATCGTTTAGACATGTACAATGAGAAGTATAAGCCCTTCAAGGGCGTCAAATATATTACCAAGGCGGGTAAATTCCAAATTCGAATGTAAGATGATAGTGTTAATAAAGACCAATTTTATTTTATTTAAGTTGATAAACAATTTTTTTTTTAATTATAAAATTTAATCCTCTACTATTATGAAAGTAAATTACTGTATTTGTTAAGAAGTGTGGTTTTTGTTTTATTCTTTAATATGCTATGTTGCGTTTAACTATGTATATTCGATGGAAGCAACGGCCACCTGCTGTAGACTCTTGTATTGAGTGTACAAACATATGTAGACTCTTAATTTACACTTCAGTTCACGTTTCTGAAATTGAATCGTTTATTTTCAAAACGTGAAATGTCCATATTTTTCCAAAAATCGTATTATATTTTCTTCCTGCAAAGCAGAGATATCTGCGTTCCCACATGAGACGTGATAAGTCCAACTATAATATATTATTTTTAATTTAGGCGCAAAATATCCGTTTATTTTCAAAAAGTGATATTCCTGGACATGACACGTTTTGAAATTAAAAAAGTATCAAAGTATGGCATTATGTATGTACTTATTGGAAAAAAATCAAACAGCATGATTGTGCAGATGTATTTTTTGTAATATACAGTATTATTGTAATAAAACTGTTATCTTCTAACTTCCAACAAAAAAATAAAATTGATTTGGAAAGTGAAAGATTTAGTGTATGTACAGAGTTTGTTTTGAAAAGTGGTTTTTGTTGCGCTAACCTGTAGAGAACAATGTCTGATTGTGAAGATTCTTTTTCATCGGCTTCTGAGGGAGAGCCTTCAGGCAGCAAGCGGAAGAAAGGAGTTCCGAATACCCAAAATTACGAGCGCACATTCAAAGGAAATGTGAACCCAAAAGGCAAAAGATTCATGAGGGTGAGTTTCTTTTGCTATTTAGTGGATGTTCACTGTCTTTTTGTCACTGCCTTTGAAGATACAAACGGCTTAAGTGCTTTGAAAACATTGACCAAAATGCGCAAAAGATTTCGCAGTCACCCGACAAAAAATGAGCAAGATCCTTATGCATAATCGTTTGTGGAAGCAAGGCCAGTGGCTCGAATTCGATCACGGGTTGGTTTGGATAATGAAAAAACAAAACCCAAATCAGTGATTTATAAATACTTTGCTATTAGTGGTACTCGTCGTGCGGAAGTATGCACAAATGTTTTTTGCCAGATTTTCACTATAACGCGTAAGGAGTTAGACCGAGTAGCTTTTCTACAATCGCAGGGAAAGTCTTCCATTGACCATCGTGGGTTCAACCCCAAAGCATATTCCAAGCCACAGGTAATTATCGATAAATTGTTTGAATTCATGAGATTCTTGCCAAAAAAGAAACACTACGGAAAGAACTGCATACCACATTGATCAAAAAGTTCCCGTGTAGCGCTCCTATTGTTCCGATTTGAGTTCTGTTTCTTTTGTTAAGTTGGTAAATCTCTTGTTAACATTCCTTCTAAATCTTAGCATTATAGCTTGACATTTGCAAAAGTTACGTAGGCAAAAGTACTCTATATCTCTGTGTGTGTTGGCGATTTTTTACAATTTTAGAAATGGATTTAAATTTGCAACAACGAACTTGTACGAGTATTAAATTTTGCGTAAAAAACGGATTTAATGGTGCACGAATGTTGGAAATGTTGGAAAAGTGTTTCGGCAACGATTCTCTAAAGAAAACGGTCATTTACCAGTGGCATGAGCGGTTCAAAAGTGCTCGTGAGTCAATCGAAAATGATGAACGCAGTGGTAGACCATCGACATCGAAAACCGACGAAAACATTGATGAAGTAAAAGAAGTATTGGTCAATTACCGCAAATTAACCATCAGCGGAGGACTTGAACATTGTCTATGGATCCGTCCAAGACATTTTGGTTAATTATTTGGGTTTCCGTCGTGTAGCAGCAAAGTTGGTGCCAAAAGACCTCAATTTCATGCAAAAAAGAGACCGTGTTGACGTCGCAAAAGAGATGATTTGCGAGGCTGAATCCGATCTCACATTCATCAAAAGGATCATTACTGGAGACGAGACGTGGGCTTATGACTACGAAATGTAATCCAGACATCAGGCAAGTGAATGGCGTTCACCAAATGAGCCGAGACCAAAAAAACCATGTCGTTTTCAGTCAAAAATGAAAGCAATGCTCACGGTTTTCATGGATTACAAGGGTGTAGTGCATCATAAATTTTTTCCAGAAGGCCAGACAGTAAACAAAAAGTATTATTTGGGCGTTATGACGCGTTTACGTGAAGCAATTCGCCGAAAGAGACTAGAATTGTGTCCAGAAAACTCGTGGATTTTGCACCATGATAACGTACCGTCGCCGTCGCACAGTGCCATCATTATTCATAATTTTTTGACGAAAAATGCAACAAATACCATCCAAAAGCCACCGAATTCACCTGATTCGGCTCCCTGTGACTTCTTTTTGCTCAATCGAGTTAAAAAACCACCACGGGGAACGCGTATCAGCAGCCGAGAGGAAGTAATGGAAAAATCGCAGGAAGCGATTTTTCGAGGATTGGATCTAATTTTCTGAATAAATTCCGGGAACTTTTTGGTATGTCCTAGAAATACGTTATAAATGGAACCTAGTGCACTTACTCAAGCCATACGCTATCATATTTTTGTTATAATTTATACTCCAGGAAAACAAAAATTAATCAGTTTTTTTCGTGTATTGAAAAATTTTTCAATGTGGACATGTCACGTTTTGAAAATACGTGATTCAATTATCCTCATATTAATCAACCATTAAGTAAATTATTGTATGTCTTGTAAGTCAGAATTAAAATCTGTGGTTTTTTGGTTCCCTAAGAGGGTTGCAAGCTTTTTATCAGCTTGTTTGTTTCTATATGCACGATAAACCTGAGCAACCGGATAAGTGATAATCTTAATCTGAAGTTCTGCTTCAACAGGCGAATATACATCGATAATTGTTTTTAACAATGCCGGTAGTTAACGTAATGAACAATTGCTTTTATCTTAAACTGAATACGTTTAATCTAAGTAGTGCTGATATACTAACAAGCTCCTTCCACAATAAGGTGTTATTGGATTGCTTATAAATTTAGTAGTCACGAACATGCAAATTACGGCTTCATAGAAACATAAGTAAATTGTTGTGATGTATTAAGTATAGTATTGATATTATTTTCAAACCCAATATTCCTACTTATCGTAAAACCACACAAACATTTTTTACTCTCAGTTTTTGCCTTGTATAAGAGACATCTCCGGGGGAGCTTGACAATCGTTTCATCCATTTGTTCATTAAGAAAGTTCTCGGTGTTTTTTTTTTGTGGTACACAGAAGATTAGACGGCTTTTTTCTAAGCTACCTGTTAAAATCTTGAAGCGTATGCCTTAGTATTGATCTCATTTTTACTATTGTAGCTTTTCCATTGTAAATTCAAGCAAATTATCCGACACCTATTTAATTAGATTTCACATTATCTTTTTTTGTTCTTTCCGAACAGAGCGCCCAGACAGAGAACTAGTTTTTTGTACTCTAAACGCCTCAATGATAAACTGCCTATACCGCCAGCAACCATCACGTCAGCGACGAGTAACTGCGAGCTTAGGTAGGACACTCACAGAGATAATGCTCCGCGTTGTCGTCATCACTCTTATAATAAGCATCGCAGAATTTAATGTCACTTATGCCTATCACACTTAGATCCTTAGCAAAAGCGTAGTGTGCCCCTCTACGTCAGTAAGCAGTTTGGTTTTCCAACTGTGGGGCAACAAGAAAGTCGCTAGAATGCTGGCATCCTACAGAGTCATGTCATCTGCAGCTTACTCACATGATTCTCAACTGTCAATGTAAACGATAACTGAGAACTCAGGCAGGCCTTACGCAGGTCGGGTCCGGAGAAACTCTCCTGTGAGCCTAGCATAGCCAGGTCATCTTGAGTTCAGTCTACTGACTGCGTTCAGAGAGGCTTTGGATTTTCGACCAAACTTGAAAGTGACGAAAGAGTGTAGCAAGCGCTTAAGCGCAGCTTGGCCGTTGCTACCGACGTAAATATTTCTCTCCTTTCACCGGTTCTTTACAATATTATAGTTCGTTGCCATGTTTAGAAAACACATGCAAGTTTTTCTAACGAATAGTAAAGTCTATGTAATGTTCTCGTTCTCCAAAAATACGCCAGTGGTGGCATAGTGACAGTCGATTTCTTATTTTCCCAGCGATATGGGTTATGGTGTATTAGACGGTGCGTACATAGGGCTGGTGGTGAGCAGGGTAATCAAAACATTAGTGCGTGCTATATGTGTAAAAGACCAGTTAGTTTTAAATGCATTTTATTATATTAATCATTAATTCTTACATACTAACAAAAAATGCTTAAATGCTAGCTTAAAATTACTTAACAAACTTATATTAACTTACTGGCCCTGAACAGGCACTCTAAGCTACTCTAAATTCTTATATCTATGTCTTTCGACTTTATTTACATTTTATTGAAATTCGTATATATTTTGTATACTTAAGGCTAAGAATTGTGTAAAAGACCACTTCCTTTCAAATTGAACATGGTTTCGAGAGTGCAGTACCTTATATGAACTTCAAGGGGAGAGATTGATCAGATTGACCGGGGTGGCCGTGGTGTAGTGGTACTAGCAATCGCTTCTCACTCGGAGGGTCAAGGTTCGAATCCTAGCCACGACAAGCTTTCATTTGTGTAATTGGAACTCAGTCAGAAAAATCTGCGTGTGAAGGCATAACACTGACATGTAGATTTGGCTGTTGTAGGGTTTTCAAACACAAAAACAACGGTTAAAATTCACAACCTCACCATTCCGAGTGAAGAAAATCTCTCCGTCCTATTCGGACTCCCACCCCTGGAGAGTCAATATCGAAACCAAACACACACCTGAGTTTCAAACCACTACATCACAAACTTTCCTTTCTCCTCCTTCAACCTTTCCGCCCGCGCCCTGGCAACAGTGTAAGGGTATTCATAACCCCTTTGGCGCGCGTAAATTATAAAAAAAAAAGAAAAAAGTGCGCCAAGATCCGTGGAAAATGCGCTATGAAATGCCCCATGCAGCCGCGACAGAGCTTGAGATTGCTGAAAGCTGTAGTGAATTTATTTCAATAATTTATGGATATCAAATTAACACGATTTATTTAAGTTCAGATAAAATAAGAGACCGGAAGTCTTGATTTATTTTGAAATGTGTTACAAAGTTTTATAAAAGATTTTTTGTGACGGTAATAGCTTCTTATTTGAATACAAAAAATCAGACAATTGACGTATGTATATATGTCGCGATTTCTTTGGCAGGAATCTTGAAACAAAAACCCTGCTTGATAGTACAATCATTTATTAGATTTCTCGAGAGATCGTACTACAAAAACTATAACAGGAAAAGAGTCTTAACAAGAAAGTTAGCTACGTACGACGACTCTGGGTGACAAGTGACAGGCTTGATATCGCAGATGTGATGGGTGATGACAGTGTTGCCAAATCTAAATGTTATTGGCGGATGCAGCAATATATCATTCTTCTTTATCGTAAAGAGAACAACCTCAGTTTTGACAGACATGACTTAGTTAGCTTTGCTAACGTTTCTGATGCAAATTCGTAGAATGTCGCTATGCGCTCTCTAGGCTTAGAGATAAAAAGGTAAATGAGAATATAGTACGTCTATATCTCGCTTATCTGCACGATAAATCCGACTCGGTGTGCTACGAGGGTAAAACATGTTTCTATCTAGCATAGAAACGTCGTGGTTTCTATCCAGCAGGAAGGTCTCCGTACCGACGTTACCAGTCTTAGGAAACTTTATATAAAGTACCACGAGATTTCCAATACGCCACCCCAAAAAGAGTCTCACACCTCCAACGCAGTTTACTTGACCACTATAAATTTTTTCGACCCTAAAAAGTCATGCAGAAACCTTCCTCTCACCTTCTATTACCAGAACGTAAAAGGACTGCGTTCTAAAACCCACGCCCTTTTGCGTCAATCTCATGCTCTCCCATTTGATATCTGCGCTCTGACCGAAACTAATCTTATCCCCAACATAAAAAACCAGGAGTTATTCCCTCTTTCTTTTAATGTTCTTCGGGATGATGATCGCACACCCCCCTTGACTGAATTCCCTTGTCGAGGTATCCTACTGGCTATTCACAACAGTCTGGACTCCTCTCTCGTTGCAACTTCATCTTCTCCTAAGTTCGACTTTGTGTCGGTTAAAATAACACTTACTCGTAGATGCTTATATGTTATGTGTTGTTACATTCTTCCGGCGCAACCTTTCGAATCCTACCAACTTGCTATTGCAGCAACTGACAATTTGATCGACTTATCGGACTCGCTTGATGATATCATTATCTTCGGCGATTTTAATCTGCCTCAGCTGAAGTGAACTCCATCTGAGGAATGCCTCTTCTTAAATCGGTTAACAGACTCTAGTCTATGCCAAGTCAGTTCCGTTTCCAACTATATGGAAAGGCAATTAGACCTTATTTTCACAACTGATCCCATCAACTCCTCAGTGTCATGTTGTCCTCTACCTCTTTCAACTATTGATAACTTTCATCCTACACTTTTTCCTCAACTCTCCCCTCCAGCCACCTCCCCCGGCAGGTCTATTTTCTTACAATTTTCACAAAGCTAATTTCCGTAAAATCAATACCTAAGCCGGGCTTCTTTCGAGTTTATCAATCTACCTCTGGTCGCTGCCCTCTCCATTTTTTACAGAGAAATATTCAAATCCATCTCTACTTTATGTGCCATAAAACTTCTTCTACATCCCCTCCTTGTTATAATCGTAGACTTCGCTCCCTACGAAACAAAAGAAACAAGTTATGGGCGGTATTCCTTCGCACCCACTCTTCTTCCGACTAATCAAATTATCTAGGTACATATCTTCATTTCGTTGAACTCTATAACTCTCTCTATCAGCGCTGCCCGAATAGTGCGCAAACCAAAATCATAAATGATCCCAAGTCCTTTTTTCAATTTGTCAATTGCAAAAGTAAGACTGATGTTTATCCTTCCTCCCTCGCTTTCGAAACCAAATCTTCAAGTAATCCTCCTACCATCGCCAACTTTTTTGCTACATTTTTCAAACAATCATTTACCAACAACTCCTTCGTACCAGATCCCTCTTACTTTAATGATTTACCAAATTTCTCCATTGGTCCCTTTCTCACTCAAAATTTCGATCCTGCAGTTATTGAAAAAAATTACTAAATCTTAAAGATGAATTTGTATCTGGCCCAGACGGACTCCCCGCCGTGTTTCTTAAAAAATGCTCTTGCAACCTGTTTCTACCCCTTTTCTACCTTTTTCGTCTATCCCTTACACAGGGAGAATTTCCCCAGATTTGGAAAATCTCTTTTATAATCTCGATACACAAAAAGGGATCTAAACGTGAAGTTACCAATTATCGTCCCATTGCTAAACTCTCTCATATACACAAACTCTTTGAAAGCATTTTATGCGAAGCCTTAAGCTTCAAATGCAAGCCTTTTATTTCACCCCGACAACATGGTTTTCTAAAAGGGAGGTCAACTACCACAAATCTAGTTGAATTCGTGTATTTTGCTCTCTCAGCCTTAGAAAATGGCAAAGAAATCGATGTAATCGCAACTGATTTCACTAAAGCGTTTGATAAGATATCTCATCAACTGATACTCTTCAAATTGTCTGCTCTCGGCTTTGAGCCTCTCTTATTATAATGGATTTCTTCTTACCTGGTAAACCGATATTATAGTGTTCGGTTTAGATCCGCCCTTTCTGTTCCATTCCTGGCCTCATCTGGAGTTCTCCACAAGGCAGTCATCTTGGCCCTCTTCTCCTCATTCTTACTATCAACGATGTCGAGAGGGTAATTAAACACTCCTCCCTCTCCCTTTACGCTGACGGCACAAAATTTTCCTCTACCTATGACTCTGCCCTTCTTCAAGAAGACCGGTTTTCAATCTAGTGCCTCCAAAACTGCCTAGAACTTAACATAACCAAGTGTCAATCTATAATCTTCACACGTAAATACAACCCGTCTCCTCCACGACTATATTTTCTCTATGGTCAACCAATTACCCTGGTTTAGTCTTTTCAAGACCTTGGCATATTATTCGACTGTGAGCTTAATTTCCGTTCGCATATCGATAGGATCATCCTCAAAGCCAACAAATCACTTGGCTTCATTAAACGGTGGTAAAAGGAATTTTCCAACCCGTATGTAACCAGACCTCTCTATATTACCTTCGCCCCCTGCTCGAGTATGCCAGTCAAGCTTGGTCCCCCTTTCACCCCCTTTCGAGGGTATTCAACATCGATTCCTCCGATTTGCTCTCCGTGGTCTGCGTGGAACGACCCTTTAATCTTACCTCCTTATCAGGACCGCCTCAAACTTCTCAATATGAATTCGTTAGAAGAGCGTACGAATACTGCTGACATTCTTTTCATTCATCGACTTTTCTCAGGTTCCATCGACTGTGCATCCATTTTGAACTCCATTTCCTTCAATACCAACCCCCGCAATCTACGTTGTCCTCATCTCTTCTATCTACCGGTCCACCGCACTCCTTATGGCTCCAACGAACCAGTCTCCCGAATGCTCCGAAAGGTCAACTCAAACGTCTCATTTTTTGATTTCAACCTGAGCACTCCTCGTCTTAAACAAGATCTCCTCCATCACTTTCTTGATCCCCAGCTCTTAAGTCTTTCTATTAGTTTTTAGTCGTAGTTTTTAAGTTAGATTAAGCTTGTATTAAGCCCCAGCCCGCACCAAAATTAAAATTAAATTTCAAATTGCAGATGATTAAGACAGTATACTAGATGGAGTGAAAAGTGACCTCCTTGACCGCCAGAATGCGCTGCTACTGCAAATAAGATTATGGTGCCTTGAAGTCCGTTCATATTTAGGCAGATGTGCGAAATTTCAGTGCGATACTGTCTTTGGTTTTGTTTTGACAGCTGATTGTTGTTGACGTGTTTGGCAGCATGTTGAGTATGGACAAAAACGATTTTCGTTCTCTTATAAAACATTGTTTTTTGAGAGCCAAAACGGCGAAGGAAACAAAAGAAAAGTTGGATAAATATTATGGGGCTAATGCTCCGTCAGATTACACCGTATATCTAAAGATACCATATCGGTTTTCGATACCCTGTGTCAAAATTTTAATTTCTTTGAAGTAAATCGGATTAATTCCGTGTGTACTGGAATTTACTAGATAGCCTGGCCATCTAATCAACCCGTCAACTCAATCGGTCATCATGCTTAAAATATTCAGGGATTTCGCGTCCTACGACGTACGACGTCCTGCAAACGTACAAATGTGGGTATAGAGCTCATTATTAATGTCAAAAGATTTTGTAGGGAGGTTTAATGTAGGAAACAATGAAACCTATCGCCAATATTAAGCACTAAAGATCAGTGAATTTAATTTAACCTTTAAAGTAAACGCCCTCAGCCATCTTGGCTTATATAGTATTAATTCAGAGAAAGATGAGAGCCACTTGTGAACACTGCAAGCTAAGAAGAAAAAAGGCAAAGGAATTGTGCAAAGGTAAGATGAAGGGAGCTGTGGGGCATCCATTGGGAAATACCAGTTTAGATATGAATGCTTTGTATGAATGTAAAAACAATAAAGGCCCGGTATAAATCAACGTTACGACATCAGCGCCAGAAAGGACCTTAGGTAAGACGATAAGTATCGCCGTATCAGCATAAACCGGCTTTACTTTAATGAAGCATCAATGCCATTTCGGCCGAACTGTTCCAAGCGACGTTAAGTACATATTTCTACAGAACTCATTTAGATGTTCATATGAAAATAAAAAAGCAATTAATAGAGGAATGGATTACACGTGATTTTTAAGTCGCCAACCTGCCGATGTAAGTTATAACACTTCACTTCACAGTATGCCCTGCATACCTAGAAGCTACAAAAGCCGCAAGAAGAATATGAAAGTGCTGCAACTGAACTTAAACCACTGCGAAGCGGCGCAGGACACAAGCCGTTTGCCAGTTGAGAATAGATATTGCTGTGTTAAGGGAGCAGTTTCAGAATAGCAACGAAAAAGTTTGTGCTTTGAAAAAAAAATGATGACAACCGGAATAGATTTCGGTCAAGGGGTACATATCTACAGTTGTTATCCATCTCCAAACAACACCTTTGAGGAATTCCAGAGTATGTGGGATAGGCTCGTGGAGGATGCTAGAGACAGCACGCACACCTTTAGCAGAAATGAAATAGGTTCCATAGTTAATATCACCTTTGTAAGTGAGAGTCAGTTACCAATATACTCACAGCAATCACTTTGCCATCCAGTTTGAGGTACAGTCGAGGAGAGCGACGTCCGCCAAAGAAGGCACAACACATGGAATGGAAAATAAGTAAACACACTGGATAAGGACTTTTACCCTGATTTTTGGAGAGTCTACAATAAAGAGAGGAACAGCCAGTGCTATGATCGCTGATGTTACTAAACAAGAAACAAGAGCTTGCGACGCATCCACGGTCAGGAAGACATCAACAAATTGCCGGCCTCTAGTATGGTAGCGCTACACAGCAAATGCCATAGAACGAGAAGACTACTCCCATCAGGATCTACAGGTGCAGTACAAAGGTAGACGTAGGGACTTGAAATTAGCCATCCGGAGAAATAAAATCAACAGCTTTAAAGAACTCTGTGAGATATATAGTAAATCCTTGGGGTACCGCCTACAGGACAGTCATGGCAAAACTCAATGGCACTAGAGCACCCCCACCCTCAACTAATACAAAGAATAGAAGCAAATAGAAAATACAGGAGATCGCAGCCGTCATGGAAATGAAACTCTTGGACGTATGCCGACAACTCGACGATAATAAGTCACCTGGATTGGATGGCATACCAAATAAGGCCATCAAAACGAACACAGAAATATTTGCGGAAATGTATAATAAGTGTCTAACATAAGGGGTTTTTTCAGGCCAATGGAAAAAACGATATTTGGTGTACCTAAAGGGGAAAACCACCAGAAGAGCTATCGTCATACAGTTCCATATGCCTGTTAGACACAATAGATGAAATGCTGGAGCGAATCATATGCAACCTGCTGAAGGTGGCTATTAATGAAGCCGGGAGACTCTCAAACCAACAGCATGGACTGAGAAAAGTTCGTTTTAAAATAGATGCTATACGGGAGTTATTACAATCTTGGAAGAACCTATTCGGGCAGGAGATGGAGAGGAGGTGCAAAGAAATATGGTGCTGTAATAACACTGGACGTCAAAAATGCGTTCAATTCTGCAAACTGGGGTCGTATAGTGTACTCACTTAGAGCAATAATGGTTCCAGGGTTTCTAATTTAAATAATACTAAGTTATTTTGAGAAAAGGTTCCTGCTCTGCGACACCGACGATGAAGTAAGGCTGTACCACATATTTGGTCGAGTACCACAAGGAGCAGTAGTAAGTCCCGCCCTGTGGCCCATTATGTATGACAGAATTCTAAGACTTCAAATCCCAAAAGTAGCAACACCCAGACAACAAAGGAGACTAATTCCGGCAAGGATGGTGCAGTGGAAATTAAGTCTTATGTAAGATGAATAAACTCCATCAACTGTCTAAGTGCCCTCAGAGTGTGCTGTGTTTATTGGACGGCGTCAGACGAAGCTATATGTGTTATTGCGGGAATGCTATAAGCGGATATCTGGCTACCGAACTACAAAGGACCTACTATGCCAAAATCAAGGAACCCCTAGATTCAGGCAAAGATATCAAGATGGAAGCAAGACAGCGAGGCATAGAACATGGCAGGGGAGAGGAAGGTGGACTTATCGACTTATACTGGATACCCAAAAATGGACGGATAGCAAGGAAAAGTGGAATCCTATCTTAGCCAGCTCCTAACTGGACATGGCTGCTTCCGAGCTTATCTGACAGATTTAGGCATGATGAATCTCCTATCTGTTTAAATTGCGGGAAGCCAGAGAGGATGCACAACACGTATTTTTTTAGTGTCCACGCTTTCATATAGAGCGTAGATGTTTGGATGAAAGAATTGAAGAAATACCGACTACCGAGAACATTATGAACCATATGCTATCATCGAGCGCAATATGGGATGCTGATTGATTTAACTTCAATAGCTGGAAAGAGTCAGCGACAGTAACCAAACTTAAACGAAATCCAAGCTAAATTCGCTAAGATAAGCCAAATACGCGCCTATGCCCCTACTTAAGACAAGGGCAACCCCACCAAAGAATGTCAGCCAAAATTTACTCGGATGACCATATTGTTGCAATCAAGGTGGGAATGCGAATCTCCAAAGCGCCACAACACAAAAGAACCAGTGAAGGGAAGATATAACGTAGAAAAGCTTCAACCGCAAAAGACCACCAGAATCTACGCCGAACGCGAATCCCGAAATCTCTCAACAACTCCTATGCTGTCAGCATCAAGCACCGAAGACTAGTGGCAATGCTACCAATGTCCCATCAGAGACGTCCCAACTGATGTGCTGGGTTTTACCCGGCCACCAACTATAAATCGTAGGTTTGATGAAGAATGCGGCAAGCACATGTAGCTATGGACGAGAGCTCGTGAGCTCTACGTGCAGAAGAAACGCGAAGAACATCAGCTTCTCCAGAAGAATAAAAAGGTGGCTTCCTTAATTGCGCTAACTGTTGAGGTATAAGTCATATTGTGTGAATTCCAGATCTTATTGCCATATTGTGTGAACGTCTGAAATCCTCTTCAATAACCTGATTGGACTCTATTAGTGTGCTTTCGGATCAGGAAAGTTCACCATCGACCAAATTTTCACACTCCTGCAGATCCTGGAAAAAAACTCAAGAAGTCCAATTCGATACACACCATCTTTTCATAAATTTTAAAGCCGTATATGACAGCATTTATAGAGACGTGCTATGTCTAGTTTTGGCACCCTGCCAAACTCGTCCTTTTATATAGAACAACTATTGAGAGCTCTCGTTGGTCGGTAACAACTAAGCCAGCTGCGTAAATTGGTTTAGTAGCAAATGAAGGCAAGACCAAGAAGGGACACACAACATCGACAAATTGGACGAAACAGCCGACAGCTATAATTTAGAGGTAGTTTGCCTATCTTGCCTCAGTTGTAAATTCTGCAAACAACACTTCAGCAGAAATAAAACGAAGAATCACTCTTGCCAATCGCCTAAGAAGGTAATTGAGTAGTAAGGCCCTATCTCGAACATTGAAGGTGATTCAATATAAGATCTTGATCATCCTAGTCCTGGTTTATGAAGCTATACTCAGTTGATGCCAGAAGAAAATCCTTCGTACAATATTCTGTCTGGTTTGCGTTGACCGGCTTTGGAGGAGGGAATACAACGACGAGCTATACAAGGCGTACAGAGAAATGGGAATAATCAGACAAATTGCGCGTCAGTCGCCGGCTAGGGCATGTTCAGCGAAGGGCAACGCCGTAGAGGAAAACCTAACCTTAAGTGGCTCGTAAAAGTAGAAAAGAACCTCAATCGACCTCGAGTGCGCAACTGGAGGCAGCTAGGTAAGGATCGAGTTAACTGGAGAGGTTTGTTAGTTGAGGCCCAGGTGTACATCGAACGGTAGCGCCACCTAAGTAAGTAAGCTGCAAGCTGCACAGAAAAAAATCGAATTCAACGTTGGATTCACTAGATGGAGTGAGAAGTGACCTCCTTGGGAATTAAAAATTTTTTTTTTTAAATGTTTTTTTATATTATTCAATATAGTCCTTTTTTAGTTTGATACACTTATTCCAGCGATTTCCCAACTTCTTGACCCCGTCCGAAAAGTAATTTTCCGGGAGGTCTGCAAAATACTCCTCCGTGGCGTCGATGATTTCCTCGCGAGAGCTGAATTTTTTATTGATGAGCCATCTTTTGAGGTTTGGGAAGAGATAATAGTCCGAGGGATCCAAATCCAGTTACCAATCGACGCCTAAAGTCCGCCCGATTCCGCATCAGCAAGTCCAAACACTCTTTCGAAGTGCTCTCGCGTTCGTGTTTTTGGTCAAAAGTGAGCATTCGCGGCACCCAGTGGCAGGATAACTTTTTCATATGCAGAATATTGCCCAAAATATGGCGTGCGCGCTCAGTACTAATCTTTGTGGTATGTGCTAGCTTACGCACCTTCACTTTCTGGTCAGCCAACACCATTTCATGTATTTTTTTGACATTGTCCTCTGTAACCGCATCGGAGGGCCTGCGGCTGCGGACTTGATGCGGCCACCACGAAATTCTCGAAACCAATATTTGACGGTGTAATCTGACGGAGCATTAGCCCCATAATATTTATCCAACTTTTCTTTTGTTTCCTTCGCCGTTTTGGCTCTCAAAAAACAATGTTTTATAAGAGAACGAAAATCGTTTTTGTCCATACTCAACATGATGCCAAACACGTCAACAACAATCAGCTGTCAAAACAAAACCAACGACAGTATCGCACTGAAATTTGGCATGCCTGACTAAATATAAACGGACTTCAAGGCACCATAACCTTTTTTGCGGTAGCAGCGCATTCTGGCGGTCAAGGAGGTCACTTTTCGCCCCATCTAGTATTTGTTCACTTGGTTCGAATAAGCGTCAACAATACTAATAGGGCGGCGACACCAAAGAGCATGCCTAGCTCATTAAAAAGTGTCAGCCCTTCCCTAAATTGGAACTAACTTGAGACTCGCCGGGCAAGCTAGTTCCGAGCTACGAAAAATTCGACGAAAAAACTCTAAGGAAAGAAGAATGCTCGATGATATCAAACAGTCATTCGATCCATCAACCAGAGGAAATGTTATATAGGGTGGATCAATAAGCACCATTACTAGGAATGGAAACGCAAATTTTTCACAATTCTTTTTACTCCTTTTAAGATGATATACATTTTTTTAATGTTTCTTCCATCTTTTTGAAACCATAGAAAAAATATGATTTTTCAAACTCTTAAGAATAAGGATCTACCTCGCTGATGATTTTCTCGTTCGAACTAAATTTTCTGCACTGCACTGAAAACATAATCCTGAACCATACTGGTTAGCCTTTTTATTGATATTCAACGCTATGCGAGTTCTAAACGTTATTACTGATATCTACTTTATTATCCGAACGGTGTTAGACCAAGCAAAGTGCTTTAGACCAGAAAAACAATAATTTATTTGCTTACTTATTCAGTCTGAAATAGGAATAAACTTCTTTTGATTCGGACTTTTCCAACCCGATAGATATCGCTGTACAGCTCATAGAGTTCGCTGCTATTTCTCTTCCTTCAAAGCCCGCCAAAGCAAACGGGACTAAAAATCAGCTTCTTTTCATTAGCACTTTTCCAACCCGACAGATGTCGCTATGCAGCTCATAAAGTGTGCTGTTATACGAGTATTTCTTCCTCCAAAACCCGCCAAAGCAAACGGGACTAAAAATCACCCGAAGAATCTTGGGGGTAAAACGACCAAGGAATCTTCACCTGCCGTAGCTAATGTCCACGCCACTTTGCAATGAAGTATGACTGGGATGATGAGGTTTTTATATACGAGTAGGGTCTTCTAAGTGTTTCTTGACAAGGCTTCATTACTCATCTGTCTTTTTAGGCGGAAAAAACAGCGATTGGTAGATGCAACTCTTTATTTGATTTCTTATGACAATTCTCATCAGAATTAAAAGAGCAGCCGAAGTGGACATTTAATCTACCTTATTTGTGGATTGTGCTTTCCTTCTATTTGACACTACCATCTACAATACTTCAGCTTATGGTTCAATACTTACGAGCGCATGCTGCATTCTGTCACTGATACTAATGTCATCAACAGTTGAAGTGCAAGTAGTTTTGAAAGAATTGCCTGTGGTTTGTTAGTTTTTGCTTAGAATCTTTCTTGACTCCAGAAGTCTCTATGAGATTACTCCTGTATAGCAACAGTATACAATTTCTGTATAGCTCATCTCTATAAATGTTGTCTTGTGTGGCCTTGATATAGGTCAGTATCGATCTGGACTTCCTGTTTATTCTTAGGATCTGCCGTAGTGTGAATATTTTGCCAATTATGACCTTACTTGGTCTAAAGCCGCACTGATAGGGGCCAATGAGATCGCTGATAAATGGTTTCAGGCTTTTGTCTTTATACTTGACGCAGTTTAGATTCATGCGGATCGATATTGAGGATCTATTCAACGGAGATTCTTTCCTCCGATGAACTCTAGGAAATGAGTTAGGGTGGGCTCCCTATCAAATCAGGGGCCATTTGGTCCGGCAGTTATTTAGGTATTACCATCTTTACCTCATTTTGGTCAGATGGAATCTTGGTTCTATGGGTCTTTTGTTCTATGGTTCCTAATGCCAAACAACGGAATTTGGGTCGTTTCAGAAGTGATTCTGTTATTAAATTTATTTGCTCATCCGTACAGTGCTCTGCTCGGTTCTTGTTGGCCTTACTTGTTTTTTCTAACTTTTGATAAAATTTTTGAATATTGCATCAGTTTTTCATTATCTATATCCCTCCCTCTCTTAGTCTTTCATTTTTCGGAGAAGCCGGCGGCGTTCTATCCTATACCTTTGCTTGTATCGGCTTTCAATTGAGTGGCGCCACATAGGCGAGTTATTTTGCTTAAATGCTTGCCTGGAATCTTCATCGAACCGAGGATTTCATACGAGTAGTTCGAGGGAACCCAGCACATCAGTTGGCGCATTTCTGACGGCTTCTTGGCATCGATGCCTCTGATCTTCAGCACTTGGTGCTGTCTGTATAGAACTTATCGGTACATAGGGCTTGAGGGATATGCTTTTTTACATTAAGTGTCCTCACAATATTTTACCAGTTTTGGAGCGCCTAAGATATCTATAGACGAACCTTGGCTGACAGTGACATTAGATAGCGGTCCGAACCTACATATACCGCTCTGAGACCTATAAAATACTAGAGGAGTGCTTTGCGTCGATCGTAATGTGATCAGTTTGGTTGACTGTTTTATGACTAGGTGACCCACATGTTCCTTTAGGTGGTATTTAGGTCTGAGTTTGCTTCTAGACGTGGTTTGCCGAATATATCTATTTAACTTTCCTATTATTGCTTTTAAATCAGGAAAAGTGATTTCAATCTCTTACTTAGAAGGACCTAGTAAAAGCATTCGTTGGTATCATCGCCAACTCTTTATGTAGGAGCGCGAGCGTATATCAGGTGCATGTTGGCGATGTAAGCCTTGATGTGGATTCTTACAAACTGTTTGCCTAAGTGCTGAAAGCTCAAGATTTGCTACCCTAGCCTGCCGCTAATAACAAATTCTATTATCTGTAGCCCTCGACTAAAAGCATTGCCACAATTCTCATCGTCCATTTATATAGCCCATCATATTGCACTTCTTATATGGCAGTGACATCTGCCTTATGGCAATCTAGAACATCCACTACTCGTAGCTATACGATTGCAGGTGGCGTGTCCAAGTTCGGACTCTCTTTTTATCGCTTTGCGGGGTCTTCAACATTGAGTTCAACCCTTGGGCAAGAGGAACCGTATATTCTAAAGCCAGTAATCAGCTTTCGGGATATGAGAGCTGCCGTTGAGCTAATAAGGATTCATACGTTAGGAAGTTAAATAAGAACCATTGGTGTGTAGCCCGCTCAGTGCCTGCCCTAAACTTGCAACTTTAATCAAGTATTTGATCGGTACAAATTCCTATTATTAACATATCTTTCGCTTTCAAGGAAGATCCCAAGTGCATTTGGTTTCACATCTGTCTATCAGATTATACGCTCTTGTATTCAATCTAGAGAACAATGCTGGCGAGAGTGTAAGGCTATTTACTTCGTCGGGAGTCAATAGATTGTTTGTTTTGATTTATGAATTTCATATATAATTAAAATAATTATCTTAAGTTTCCATAATTTACCATAAGTGGTGTTAAAACTCAGAACATCACTTCAACAGCTAAAGACTAAATGTCTAAAGACTTTCAGCACGCAAAACAGCGATTATTATTTTGAATAAGGTTTTTTTTTCTCAAATCTACTGAGTTGTCAGCGAATTTAATGCAATCACTTGGAAACGAGATCAGAACCACAGCCATGCGTGTCTGCCGACGCCGGTCGTCGTCGATGAACAAATTGGACACTTATTTTCTGGCTACGGAGCGACTAAGTCGCGCTTCAGATACACGTTCGATACGTTTGCGTGATTCGCGTTTTTTTTTCTCATTGTCACCTCCGGCGAAACAGTGTTTTAAGTGATCGCACAATAGCGTTCGTAGGCGATCAAATGATGGATTGGTATCTAATGAAAGACGACATTAAAACTGCCACAGGTTTCGTATAAAGCACGAGAAACTTGAAAAGAGTAACATACATATGTATGGACCTAGAATAACTTTAATTCTATTATGAATACAAATGAGGAGCGTCAAACATACATATGTATGTAGACCAGATTTCTAGCTCATCATTTTGAAGCCAAATGTACGAGTACATATGGTACATACTCGTATATACAGTACTGTGCAAAATCTAAGCAACCATCTGGAGTCAGCACTTCATAGTAAAACTTTTCAACTTTCTACTCCACCAAATAAAAAGATATGGATATATAATGATGTGTAATAGAGTTTATTTTGAAATTCACAACTTTTTATAAAAGTAATAATACTTCAGATTTAAAAAAAAAACCGCAAAAACCAACAAAGTAGCCAAATTGAGCTGTGCAAAACTTAAGCAACTTTGTAACCCACTGTAAAAAAAATAGCTAACAGTACTTTTCTAGTCCGGTTACATATAAAATGTTGTAAGCTATTTGCCTTTGATCTTGAGTGATTGTCTTTGATCAGTTTTCTCTTAAGTTAGTCGCATGATCGATATTTTTTAATAATGTCGCGACAAAGTAACTCTTCTTCTCTTAAACTAAAGATTATTGATGAACTTAAGTTTGGAGATACTCAGGCAACATTAGCTAAACGTTATAATATTAATAAATCGATTATTTTACGTTTAATAAAAAAACATACTACATATAATGCAACAATCGTGGTTGTAAGTAAAAATGTCGGTGGTAGGCCGCGTAAGACAGCATGTCGAACGGATAGAAACATTTGTGGTATAATTAAAAAACAACCGTTCATAACACATGGGCTGAAAAGTCCGTTTTATAGTAAAACACAAAATTTTTGCAAAATTCAACTTTATTTATCGATATAGTTGCCTTCGAGGGCGATACACTGATTGAAACGATTTTTCAATCTTTCGATACCAGTTTTGTAGTACGATTTCGGTTTAGCCTCAAAATAGGCCTTTGTTTCGGCTTCTCGGTCTTAAATCGTCGAGTATTCTTTTGAGGTCTGCAAATAGGAAATAGTCGCTGGGGGCCAAATCTGGAGAATACGATGGGTGGGGAAGCAATTCGTAGCCGAATTCATTCAATTTTGCCATCGTTTTCATCGACTTGTGACACGGTGCATTGTCTTGATGAAACAGCACTTTCTTTTTCTTCAAATGCGGCCGTTTTTCTGCGATTTGGTTCTTCAAACGCTCAAACAACGTAATGTAATAGTCGCTGTTGATAGTCTGCTCCTTTTGGAGATAGTCGATGAAAATTATTCCATGTGCATCCCAAAATACGGATGCCATAACCTTGCCAGGAGACTGTTGAGTTTTTGGTCGTTTTGGAAGAGGTTCGTCGCCTGCTCGCCACTCAGCTGACTGCCGACTTGACTCTGGTGTGAAGTGATGGAGCCAAGTTTCATCCATTGTCACATACCGACGCAAAAATTCGGCTTTATTGCGGTTGAACAGCTTTAAACACTCCTCTGAATTATCAATACGTTGTTGTTTTTGGTCGACTGTCAGCAAACGCGGCACCCACTTTGAACAGAGCTCTCGAATGTCCAAATATTCGAGTATGATATATCCAACACGCTCTTTTGATATCTTCAGAGGCTCAGCTATCTCGATCAACTTCACTTTACGGTCATTCGTAATCATTTTATGAACTTTTTTGATGTTTTCATCTGAAACAGCCTCTTTTGGACATCCACTGCGTGCATCATCTTCGGTGCTTGTACGACCACTTTTAAATTTTTCAATCCACTTGCGAATGGTTCGTTCGGCTGGTGCAGAGTCCGGGTAACACTTATCAAGCCATTTCTTTGCATCGGCTGCAATTTTTCCCATCAAAAAGCAATGATAAATCAACACACGAAATTTGTTTTACAATAACAAAAGTTGGTTCACTCACAACGCCATATCTCGAGAACTAATCGTCCGACAGCTGTCAAATTTATACACGTATCTTTTGAAGGTTGGTACTAACTGAAAATGGTATGGATTTAATTCAAGTGGTGCCGTCTTTTAGAAACGGAAATTATTTGCTTTTAACATTGATGCGTGCTAGCGTGCGAAGACGTACAATTGAAAATAATCTTCGAAATTACAGGCCGTGCAAAAAACCGATGCTCACAAAAAGACATTTAAGGAACAGGTAGTGCAATTAAATTCTTTAAACACAATTCCAACTAAAATCTTTTTTCCTATTAGGCTAAATTTTTCAAGAAAATACCGACATTGGTCTTCTGAAAAATGGAAAACAGTTCTTTTCAGCGACGAGTCAAAATTTAATTTAATCAATTCTGACGGGATTTCTTATGTGAGACGTCGGAAACGGCAGCAACACAATCCTATGCAGATTCTGCACACCTACTGTAAAGCATGGTGGGGGTAGTGTGATGCTGTGGACCTGTTTTTCGGCAGGAGGTGTATTTGATTTGCGGCCTGGGTCAACCCCGGACAGATTTATTAAGGCTTATTGCAAGATTATTCTTAAAACTAACAATTTTCACTTAAAACTAAAGATAAAAACTAAAGGGTGGGAGCGGTTAAAAAAAAGTTAGGACGTGAGGCATAGATGGAAATAAGAATGTTCTTAAGAGAGAGTTTGCTGAGATGGTAGTCGAAGAGAGGAAGAATATCGTTAACTTCACGAAGCATTCTAGACATTGGCTCCAAGTGTCCGTAATTTGTTCTGGCACACAAGTGGCACAAACCTAAGATTGCGTGGGTTGGTGTTAAAAGAAATAAGTTGAAGTAAAGAAGGACAACCGATATTACCGACTAAAATTTGATGAATAAAGAGCAACATTCTCTTTTCGACGTATAGAAAGGGGTTGTAAATTTATAAGTTTCAGCCGGTCAATATAAGGTGGTAAGTTTTGGCTATCATCCCAGGGAAGACCACGTAAAGCAAATCGTAAAAACCTGCGTTGAACAGCTTCTATCCGGAGGATGTGTGTTCTGTAGTAGGGTGACAAAACTTGGCTTGCATATTCAAGAAGAGATTTGGTAACATAAGGATTGGAAAAATCCTTAGACCAGCGCTTGATGAAGCCAAGGGGAGAGTTGGCTTTTTTTATTATACAGGGTGAATGACTCGAACTCCAACTTTTTAAAATGCTATGATTTTTTTATTTTTTGATAAATTTTATTGTGCCAAAGCAAAAAATGTCACAAAATGTCATCAATTTTCAAATTGTATTAGTAGTTTTCAATATGTTCACCTTTGGCGCGAATAATGACCTTGAGACGCAAGTGGCTCTACAGTATTTTGGCCCATTCCAGGCGAAATGCTTGTTTGAGGTGGTCCAAACTTAGGTATTTTTTAATGCCAACCTTCGCCTTCAAAATACCCCAGACAGAGAAATCCAACGGATTTGCATCCGGGGAATTTGCAATCCATTGTATCGAAGAAATGAAGTGTGGAACATTGTTTTTTAACTAATCTTGGTTGACGAGCGCCTTGTGAGACGGTGCTGAGTCTTGTTGAAATGTCCACTGTCTCCGACCGAAATGATTGTTTGCCCAAGACTTCAAAACTGCCTCTAAGACAGTTTCACGGTATACGATCGCATTAATTTTGACGCCACGGTCCAAAAATACGAGCGGAGAGCGACCATCGGCTGTTACGGCGGCCCGCCTGTATGGCGACCATCGGTGCTGCCTGCGAAGGCATAAATTTTCGAAGGACCTCTCTGGCAAGTAAACTCGGTCATTCTGTTTGTTGACATATTGCTTGATAACAAATGGCGACTCATCGGAAAAAAACAAATTCGGCAACTCACCACTTTCGTGCAAGCGTAGCAACTCCTTCGCTCTTTCGACTCTAACTTTTTTCGGTTGCGGTATAAGATCGTGTGCTTTTTGGAACTTCAATGGTTTGAGTCCAAGCTCATTTTTCCATTTTTCTTCCACTTCAACGCGGATTTCGCTCAATTCGAGCCTTCTGCCGATGTTGCTGTTTTTTTATGACCACCTCCATGGCGTTTTGCAACGCTGCCAGTATCACGGTAACGAGCCAAATATAAAGCAATCACACTATCACGTTTGAATTCCATCGCGCATAAAAATTTTTCAACACAACTGAGAAGCAATTCGTTTAAAACGCTTGTAAATAATAAAATTATCTGTCATGTGGCAAAATTTGAGCTCACTCTCATGAACGGTTTGGAAATTATAGCAGTCTGAAGTTGGTTGCAGTTCGAGTCATTCAGGGTGTATTATCAATGTGACAACGGAAATTGAGTTCCTTATCACAGATAACACCTAAATCACGCAGCTGATTCACTAAGGGAACAGACAAATTAAAGTTTATATAGCAGCGAGGTGAGGTAGGGGGCCGCTTACCGGTATACGTTATAGCCTGACACTTATTGACGTTAAGCTCAAGAAAATTCTTCTGACACCAAGTACAAAATCTATCAAGATCTTCCTGCAGTGGTAGGCTGTCTGAGGAAGACGATATATACGAGTATCTAAAGATTTTCATATCGGCTGCGTAAACAGATATGTATGAATTTTTAATGATGCAATCAACACCATTAATGGCCAGAATAAATAATTAGGCACCAAGGTGGCTGCCTTGAGGGACACCAGAGGAGGCTTTAATTAGGTCAGAAACCATGGACCTAAATAGAACATATTAATGTCTTTTTTTTAAATATGATTGAACCCATGTTATAAAGTTTATTTGGAAACCAAGAGCTTTTAATTTCAGAAGGATTATATCATGTGAAATCCTATCAAAGGCTTTGCTGAAATCGGTGGCAATCACATCAACTTCATTTCCAGATTCCAGTGCACATAAAGTGCTTGATACGAATTCCGTTAAGTTGGTGGTTGTAGATCTACCTTTGAGAAATCCGTGCTGGTTTTGGGAAACAATAGGTTTACAATGGAAAAGCATTATATCATAAATAATGCTCTCGAAAAGCTTAGGTATACAGGACAGCTTAGCAATTGGTCGATAGTTGGAAATATCATGTTTTCGGCCTTTTTTATGTAGGGGAATAATAAACGACGTTTTCCAGGTCGAGGGGAATAATCCCTGGATGATAGAAAGCTGAAAGAGAGCTGTAAGAGGTTGGGCTAAGTGCATTTCACATTTTTTTTAAAATATAGGGGGAAGATCATCAGGGCCGGCAGAATAATCATCTTTGAGGTTTATTATTTTATCTTTGACTTGCTCTAAAATTATAGACACCGAATCCTAAGTTGTTTGTAGCTGCCCACAAGTAAGTAGGAAAAGTAAGAGTGGTCTGGCTCTTGGTAGTGGGTGGCGAACGCTTGGCTAAAAAAAATTGCGAAGAGATTTGCTATAATTTGGAGATCGCCCGAGGACTTATCTAGAAAATTCAGAGATGATTGATAGTTATCCAATTTACTTTTAGTTTTGATGAACTGAAAGAATCGCTTGGGTTGCGGTCCATTTGATTTAAATCGTTGTCATATAGAGTTGGACAAAGTACAGAGAAATTTATTGTGGCAGACTGGTAGTAAAAGAAATCGATGTCGGAACGCGATATTAAGTAAGTACGCCAGAACTTATTTCTCTTATTACGAAGAGATCGCAGCTCTTTATTATACCAGGGTGGTGATGATGAGGGATTCTTTTTGGGTAAAAAAGGTACAGATTGGGAGAGACATTTGAAAATTTCGGTATAAAAGGATGCGAGAGCATCGTTAACCGTGAGGTTGGGATTATCGTAAAGAAATTCAAAATTGGCCATACTGAGGAGGTTATTCAGTTTGGCGTTGTTAGCCCTATGAAAATTAAAACTGTAAGAAGACTTATAGGAAACGCGATTAAGATCATTGTCATACGCCAACGTAAGAGAAAGGGGAGGGTGGTAACTATCCAACTTAGAAAGAAGATGTCTGCTTTCTAAAACGATGCAGTTATCTGTATCAGTGGCGAAGACTAAGTTGAGTTGTCTGCCAGTGTTATTGGTGACACCACTTAATTGATACAGACCAGAGTCAGTAAGGCAGTCGATGAAAAGATTTTCTTTATCAGAGGTGGGATTTGTTGCAGTAAAGTACTCGTAGGATTGGTCAGTCTGAGCTCATAGAAGCTTAGGTAGATTAAAATCACCTAGAAAAATAACTACGTCGTTGGGATCAGCAGCATTAAAAATGCTGTCGATTGCATCAACAGCTAGCTGGTAACCTTGAATTGGTTGAGAGGGACGAATATAGCAGCAGAAAATATATAGATTGCGCTTGCAAATGGGAATTCTAGCGCAAACAAATTCAAAGAATGCAGTGGGCGATTTTTTAAAGGGTTTAGTCTCGAGACGAGAGTGTATAGCTAGAAGTACACCACGGCCATATAAATTTTTTTCTTTATCTGGGTCCATTCTAAGAAATAGACGGAATCAGAGACCGATTCAAATATAAATCCATTCTAGAATCGGTACCACATGCGGAGTGGGAAATACCACTTCGTTGGGTGTTTCAACAGGATAAAGATCCGAAACACACATCGAAGTTGGTAAAGGAGTGGGTAGCGGATAGTGGGATTCAAGTCCTAGAATGGCTGGTAAATTCAGCTGACTTGAATCCCATAGGAAACCTGTTTGCTATCCTAGGATACACTTTCAAAATTATTCAAAATAAAGGATATTACACAGAATATTAAAAAAGTTGCTTAGGTTTTGCATAGCTCAATTTGGCTACTTTGTTGGTTTTTGCTTAGTGTATGAGAGCATAAATGATCACTGAGGGACCATGGAAGGTACTTTTATAGATGGAACTGATATCTGTGCTATTAAAAGATAGAAATATTACAGCATATTGCTTTCATTATGACAAGTACATCCATCACAATGTTCGACTTAGATAGGCACAATCGTGTCAAAAAGTTGGAAGTGAGGTGTGGTATTAGATATGTCAATAGTGTATACATAAATATGGTATACCACTGACTGAAGAAGCAGTTGGAAAGAGTGGAAAATTGTCCATTCACAACATCGTCAAATCTAAAGAGCAAACCAACCGCGGCACAGAAGCGTAAACATGAAGGCTCGTACACGTTGTTTATGAGAGAAAGGAGTACAAAGCGTAATTCAACCTACAAAATACCATCCTCACCTGCACGTGATGTACCCTGCTTCAGACTAACAAGGCTCTGGTTACGGAGTAGGGGTGGTATAACCCCCAACCTGTCCGGATTAACCAAGTTCGGTGATAGAAGCCGTAGTCCGGAAGACTAGCGGCTCAAATATTTGAATCTGCCTTAGGCACCAATGCCCTAGACATTAAGACTGAGTCCAGTAAGGTCTTAATTATGGCATACTGGAAATAACGATTTGGATTTTGGAAGCTATGAGGGCTGACGTTTGTACTATTCTGTTACCCGAGTAAGCTGGAGTGAAATCCGATTGAAACGGCTTTCAGGCTTATGCTACACACTCCTCCGTCCCGTTAAAATCTTGGCAGGAGTCAAAGAACACTCAATGATACGTCACCATTAAGTTGGTGGTGTAGGTACAGATGTAACATTCCTGTTTAGCACCGATCTTCCTCTGGCACAGGACCCCATAAGGGCCTGTGTCAACACTACACATCCGAACGTTGATAACGGCTTTGAGTGGGGACCCTAAAGAAATAAACACAACAAAAACAACAACAACAACACCAAACACACAGAAAACAAATAAGGAGATAGGAAACGAAGGCAACTATGAAAATCCGTTCCAAAGAAGCGCGATAATGCGAAGATCTCCTGCCGCACCGACAACTCCCCATACTCCAGTAAGTGTCGGTCCACCGAAGATGAATCGAGAAACAATGGAAGGAACCCCAAGCCAACCAGCTTTGCTTAAACTAGGAGAGCAAATAAGGGAGTTGGTCGGAATGCTGATGAAGGTCGCAATTGAAAGCACAAGCGCTCTCTATGAGCTCTCAGCTATACAGATGCAGGATGAGAAGGCGAAAAAGGTTATTAGAAAGAGCATCGCCTCACAAACATCCCCATTGCTTCGACCAACCACTGAGCCAAAACGAAAGTCGACTCCTGAAAAAAAAACAATGGGCGACGGCTCAGCAACCGAAAACGGAAAAAACGAACAAGAAAGAACTTTCAAAAGATACGCTACCGGAAACGGACAAAAAAAAAGGACAAGGCGGAAAGAAACGTACCGATCAGACTCACGCAAATCAAGCAGCCATCATCGAGGAACCAGCCTGGACTAAAGTGACCACAAATATCACCATGAAGAAAATAGTTGTCGAGAAAGCCAAACCTGACGCAATTGTAATTGAGTCCAAGGGAGAAGCCACTTACGCGGAAATACTCCGTAACATAAAAGCAGATCCCAAACTAGAACAAGTTGGTAAATCAGTGTCGAGGATCAGAAGGACACACAAGGCAGAACTGCTAATACAGCTCAGG
This sequence comes from Volucella zonaria, assembly GCA_963966105.1. Taxonomy (NCBI): domain Eukaryota; kingdom Metazoa; phylum Arthropoda; class Insecta; order Diptera; family Syrphidae; genus Volucella; species Volucella zonaria. The sequence goes on along the minus strand of OZ014532.1, from coordinate 66,692,731 downwards.
AATACCGTCAGCAAGGCCGAGGACGTAAAGGCCGCAATAAGCAAAGCTCGAGGACAAAAGGCAGAGGCCGAGCCCTTACACAACGCATTACTATTGAATGCAAAGACATGGATGAAGTTACCTCAAAAGTGGAAATCTGTAAAGCACTCAGACAGCACTTCGGATTCGAACAGATAACGATAGCCGACATCAGATCGCTACGGCAGACGTATGGACACACACAGAGTGTACAAATTAGCCTCCCTGTAGGAATTTGGAAAAAGATACTAGAAGCAGGAAGACTGAAGGTAGGCTGGGTAAACTGTCGGGTCCGCCAAAAAAAGATGCTAAAGAAATGTTTCAAATGCCTAGAATTTGGACACGTAGCAAGCAGATGCGAATGCCTAGAAGACCGCTCCAAACTATGCAGGAGATGCGGCGCAGAAGGCCACATAGCAAAAAAATGCACCGAGGAGTCGTCATGCATGTTCTGCAGGGAAAATGATCCGAAGAACGCAAAACATGTAGCGGGCGGTGGAAAGTGCTCAATCTTCAAGAAAGCCATGACTAGCATACAATGATGAAGGTCATACAAATAAATCGAAATCACTGTGATATAGCTCAGGATATCCTGAAACAAACAGCAAGAGATGAGAAAGCGGATGTGGTCCTGATAAGCGAACCATAAAAAACTCTAGACAACAGTATCTGGGTATGCGACAAGACAAAGCAAATCGCAAGATGGATATGCGGAAACCGTGCCTTTTAAGACATCGATGGTGATGCGGAAGGATTTGTACGCGCAAAAGTAAATGGCATCAACTTCTACAGCTGCTACGCGCGATCTAGTTGGACACTCAACCAATACCAAGCAATGCTGGACAGGTGTTTTTAGGACGTAGGCGCGAGGAAAAAGGAGAATAATATCCCGTAACACGGGTTATCAGTATATTGAAGAAGATTCCACAGCCATTGCCGCAAACCATTAAAAAAAAAAAAAAAAACCAAAGAAAAAGATTGTGCAATGTATATTGAGGCCCGTTCTTTAGTTACACGACTACGATCGCTCGTCTAAAATAGACAGGACACATTAAACATTAATTTTTTGTTTTCATCTCATAAAGTCGAGGCAATAGAGAAGGACCTCGTCTTAGGAATGTACAATAGAAGAAGAGTCTGGCGAACTTGTTCAAGTGAAACTTTTTATGGCTCGTTGAGGAGTAATTTTCCGAACTCCGATGAAACGAAAAAGCGACAGAAAACGGAAGGAGGTAGGGCGCGTGGTCAGGCAGCTCAGGCAGAATGAGACATGGGAGAGAAACGAAAAGGCGACAGATTCGATGGCCGTAACACGCGTGGTGGGGCACTAAATCGGACGGAATGAACAATGAGCGGTAAAGGGGCCAACGTGGGTGAGTGCAATATGCACGAGTTACGTGCATAGTAACACCATTAGCATCATCACCATCATTGCTACCACCGTAAAAGTACCTACATAGACATTTCTTGGTAACAACGCAAAAAGCACCATCAATACATACGTAATGGAAAACTTCAGCTTAACAGCAAAATTTAAGTTGGCTTGGGTTTTGTTTGTCAACACTAAGAAACTAACCAGCAAGATCGCTTGACCTTGTTTGGGAATATCGGCACTAGCAATTCAAGCAAAATAACGATTGTTAACTGTTAACTATCAACTCTTTATTGTATAATGTTTTGTAGTAGTCTAGGTATTATGCTAAGTTAGTTTAACAACTAAACTTGAAGGTCGGAGAAAATACAAAACTCACACGCGGGATAACGACGCTTCATCACGTGTTCGTACTATAGGCCCAAGTATAGGCATATAGAATTATGGTTGGCTTCGTATGAGTGCGGCGAGCTCTCATTAGAATTTACATGGAAATTAGCTATGTTGCGGAGTATCCCTATCACGTGTCATCAATCGTGCTGCATTTGTTATTTATCCAGTTTATAGAGCGTGTTGAAGTTCTTGAGGTTATAAAGGAGTGAGAAATACTGTTAAATAGTGTGGAGATTATCTAGAGGTGTAAATCATGCCTAAATCAAATGCTCAGCCGTGTAAAGGATAGAGGGGTCACCGGGTGCTCAAAATGCACTTAAGAAAGTGAAAACGTGTCTGACAACACAGGGCAAGGACGAGTGCCATCAACTTACAGCCATCTCCGAACCTTTCACTGGCAAAGGAAATGAAAACGAAACACACTTATAATTTGAGTGATTGTTATAATTTTCAATGGTATGAATCTTCCACGTGTCGGTAGAGGCATACCAGGACCATCAACAGGGAGATGATTTGAGAGACATTACAGTGAATTAAAACCTAAATTCTTACCTAATTCGATAAAAATTCAATAATACCTCTTTTGTCTTTCCTTGCACAATTGTAGTTGCAAGAAGATTTTAAAATTTCGGTGACTCAACATGGCGAGATTTTAGACAAAATTGCACCAACAATAAATAGAGATGAAATTAAAGGTTGCAACAGTTCGCTCTGATCGCTCAACACCAAATCTACCCGAACATTATCAATATACGAGTATAATGGGTTCTCATATCTACAAATGCGTCACCACCTTTCGCACCTGAATTTGGTAACAGAAATAATTATATCACATTCGTGCAAATACGACGATTACGATATGAACTTGGACAATATGGGGTATTAGGGCAGGTCATCAATGTTCCAGGTGGATTGGATATAATGGTAGAACATCTTCCAAGGCATCTTGACGATCATTGTATTATTGTTCACATTAAGACGAATACAACTCACAGTTTCAGTTGTTTAAGTGGTCTCGTCAACAAAAGAAACACTAAAGCGTGGCTGCAGCATCTAATAAAGACACCACTACATCAACTGTTAGATAGTTTTGGTGAGAAGCAGGTATTACATAGAGAACATATTCCCATACGAGAACACTGCCCAACAAGAGACTTTGCTGTGCAATGATGACAAATATTTGCGTATTGCACCAGGGGCAAGGAATAATACAATATGTACGGGCAGACGTGTTAATATCCGCGAGTTAACATAAGTGAGTAATTGTGGTGTGTTTCTTAACCAAAGTACGCTAGCTCAGTGTGGAAGCGTAGCACGAAAGGAAATACACCCCCATCACCTTCGCCCACGTGAAGTGGTTGTGTAGATTTGGAGCGGTGGGCTGGAAGGCTTTTCCGTTAGCTATCCAGACCGCTGCCGGTGGTTGCTCACACCACAATACTGGTCTCGTGTACCGTTTGTAGGAGCCGGTCTTGCGCCGCTATGCAGTGGTTGAGGTTTAGTTGAAGAACCCTCGTTTCCGGAGTTTCTCCACCGCTTTGCGGATTCCGGGCAGCGCACTGCCGGCCGCGTGGTTGCCTCCGTAAAGTCCGCACTTACACTCATTTTTACCGTGGAGTGAAGCCGTGAAATGCCCCTCCTCGCCGCATCTCCTGCACGTTTTCCTTCGGTCCACGACGGGCAGACAGGTCGGGAGCCTGTGCCCGTACTGCCAGCACATAAGGCACCTGCCAACCTCTATGTACTCTACGATATGGCCGTCCGTCCAGTCGATACGCACCTTTCCTACTTTCAGCAGGGTATCAGCGTCTGCTATCGGCAGTCTGATGAAGGCTGTCTGAAGGCCTCGCTGTTTCCTCCCTGAGAAGTGAACCGCAGTCTCACCTATCTTGCGAATGTCCCCCTTGGGGACACTGTGTGTATAAGGATACTGAGAGCCATCTTAGTTCCTACCCATCTCCAATAAAAAGCAACTAAAGGGTGTTTTTTTAGAGGTTTAATTTTTAAACTGGCAACACTATTTCTACAGATTGTCAATTTGACAAATGAAAGTTGATTTGAGGTTAGTACGTTTTGCCATTTCACGATGAATAGACAAACAGTGCGAGCAGGGGAAATTATTGCCGTTGTGGAGCGCAGTGTTGAGGAGAATCCCAATGAGTCGATTCGTCATCGTGCAAAGCAATTGGAGCTATGCCCATCCACTTTGTGGAAGATTTTACGGAAAGATCTTGGCTTAAAAGCTTATAAGATCCAGCTTATGCAAGAGTTGAAACCGCGTGGCCAATGGGCCGAAAAAATGATTCAGCTTGATCCTCATTTTCACCGCAAAGTTCTGTTCTCCGATGAGGCCCATTTTTGGTTAAATGGATATGTAATCAAGCTAAATTGCCAAATTTGGAGTGGAGAAAACCCAGAAGACTTTGTCGATACGCCCTTACAACCATTAAAATTCACTGTTTGGTGTGCTCTATGGGCTGGTGGAATTATTTCTTTAAGGACGATGACGTGACAGAGTTTTTGTTTCAACGAGATGGCGCAACATGCCACACGGCGCGTGACACCATCAAGTTATTTCGGGAACATCTGCTGAGCGCATAGTTTCGCGTAATGCACCTGTGAGCTGGCCTCCACGATGCTGTGATCTCACACCTTTAGATTACTTTCTTTGGGGGTATGTGAAGTCACTAGTCTATGCGGACAAACGAGAGACGTTGGACGGCTTGGACGTCAAAATTCGCCGTGTCATTGCTGATATACGGCCCTGACTTCAGGATTGCGTTACATTCCAGCTAGCTGTGACACGCATATGCCCAATATTATATTTAAGCACTAATGGCATAACATTATAAATTAAATAAGGCTAATATCATAGACATGAACACTAGCTTCAAGTATTTTATTTCATATTGAGTTTGTATAACTCTACAAAAAACACCCTTAAGAAACGTTGCTTTGCATGTCCCCATCCTGGCACCCAAGTAGCAGCGCATGTGTTTTCTCGTTAATATCGGTGTATTAACATTAAGATATGTCCGTGTAATACTTCTGACTGCAAGATAGATTGTGGGAATTGTTTCGAACCGATGCACTCGTAATCCGAAAGAGGATAGGAGCTAACATCTAAGATACAAAATTTTTAAAATATCACTTTCGTAATAGTTAACCTGGTTGAATGATGCCATTAACTCAGATAAGCTTACTGAGAATTTAATCACCTATTGTATTCGGGCTAATTTATGTTTAACATTCGACTAAACCAAGACATTCTGGAAACAAGCGATCTTCACTTCAACTGTAACTGCGGTCACAAATTAACTGGCGATGTTCAAAGGATGTTCCAAGTACCAAATGATTTAGTATCAATTTATTTGCAAAGCAATTTTAAAGGGGGAGTACCTTAGCTCTTAGTATTAATCATTCGCCTCACATTTTATGGTAAGATCACTTTCGCCGACCAAAACATTTTACAGTCGCCTGAGTGTCAGTCACCGATGAGACATTGATATTCCAGCAAATACCATGAATCAGGTTTCTTCAGAAATGTATATTACGTTGAGGAAATGCCAAAATAATTACAGCTGCTGGCAGTTCCATATCGTATGCCCCAGGTAACTTGATTACGCGTAAGCTGGCTAATTAATTCAGCCCCACACAGTTCTTCATGTCTAGTAAATGTCTAACTTCATGTCTAACTCTCTACAAAATTGTATGCTAAAATACCACAACCTATTGCAAGCAATCCAAGTTTGTAACTACAAACCATGTTCTTGTAGATATGTTACGTATGACTGCGGCTAACTTATAATAATGCTCGTTTTTGTGGCATAATCCATCTGCATACATCGTCATAACTTTGTATACAAAAATCTTTTTTTGTTGTTGTTTATCTTTGTTAGGTATCATAAGTCGTACCTTGAAGACTATCTTATGGCTTGTGGTTTGGTTTGGTGTGGTTTTTTGCTGAAAAGACAGCAAATTAATTCACTCATGTCTTGAGGAGAGCTTCGAGAAGACACGAACACGAATACGAGAACTGGCTCCGCGCTATTGTTAAATAAAAATCAATAACCGATGCACGTCGCAGATGCGTTTATAGAATTGCCATGGCAGTTGGGAGAAGGAGCAGCAGGCGATTATTCAGCCCACAAATAGACAAAAGATAAACTAAGCTACAATAAATAAAAGAAAAACTTGACGCTGACATGGTTGTGGTTCAAGCACAGATCTGGGGGTGATAAGATGTCCAATTGCAAGTACGAGGTCTTAGAAGTTTAATTTGACCAAAGTAGGTTTTTGTGATTAAAGAAAAAGGATCAGCGCTGTACCTCCTTTCTTGATTCATAAAAAACAAATGTTAGATTTGACGCAAGCGCCAAATATTTGGACTACCTGCGGAATCCTATCTTATGGCATAATGATCGTGGTAATTGTTTGCTTCTTTGCCAGTCTCGTCATTTGCTCGAGAGATATGTTTTGTTAGTTAGTTGATGTGACTGCTCAGTCCAAACTTGGCTATTGAAACCCAACCCAAAGAGAAAAGATAAGTAAGATCAACTACCGATACTGACAATACTGGTAAACTAATTAGTAGGCAGGCCTTTAGGAAAGCTGCGTTGGAGTATCTGATAGTTGACTTACTCCGCTTGAGCTAGGTATAATTCGAAAAACCTGCAAGCTTCATGACAATGGCTTCGTAAACAATTACTAAAGTCAGAGCGCAAATACGCTATTTACAATGAAGAAAATGTGTAATATAACTAATCTAACCTCTGAAGAACTCAACTCCTTATTATACCCCGTCGAAGGTATCTTGAATAGCCGACCATTACATCCAGAATCATCTGAAGCAGAAGACGCACCCGCCCTTATGCCTTTCCATTTCAGCACGCAACGGAGCATCAGGAGTTAGTTTAGTTTTAAATGCATTGCCGATTAGAAAATTGGTCAAATTATTGAATGCTATCTTGACAGTAAGGGAGATGTTCGGAGAGTCGATACAAAGACAACCAAACGGGAGGCCGTGCATCGTGCAACAAATCGTTTGGTCCTTCTTTTCCCAGAAGATGCCCAGGACGAGCCTGCCGTACGCCGTAGCAGTCGGCAGCAAGCTCGCACCACCTCACTACTAATGCGAGTACTTTTATCCTGGCTGGCCCCAAAAACCCCAACAACTAAAGCCTTAGAAATCCAAAAACTCACTCTAGGTATCCATATTCACCGATTGGGAGACTTTTTATCAAATACCCCGACTTGGAGTTCTCGGTCGAAACCTCTTTGAATTTTACCGCCGACCTGATTACCATCGACAATCATGTGAAGGAGCTCTACGATTACTGCCAACAATATCAGAACAGCAGCTACTCAAAGTTATATCAACACTGCCGTTCCCTAGAAGAAACTGTTAGACACGAGGCCATGCCAGTTAAGCAATGAATCACTGCAAGCTACCTCAGTGAAAAGACCAAATGTTCCATTGCGCCTATAGTTCTAAAAGGAATTGTCAAATATGGTCCCCAAATACTTATGACTGCCGGCATCATGTATCAAGGGTAGAGAATCAACTAGCATCAAATCGTCAAATTAGAGAATAGAATAAAAAAGGTATTAGAAGCATCATGCCTCATGGCAGACATTAATGACCTAGAATCTAAAGCTGTTGACGTGCAACTTCATGCCTTGCAGCAGCAACAGGAGCAAATGAACGATTGCTCAGCCCGCATTCAAATCCTTACCAGCGCTATTCAGGCAAATCATCAGAACTTCACCACCATCATGCCCGTTGAAGCTCTACAGACTTATGTCAATAAGTTAAACGGAAATTTGAATTTTGTAGTCTGCCAACTATATGAAATGGAACACTATTCACTTTCAACAGAATAACGAAGGCCATCCGTAGAAATATGGTTATTGTGGCAATCAACACTCCTCTGGTTCAAACGAGAAATTTCTCTAAAAAGGCCATTATCAGCGCGTTCTAACCATCGAAGCTCATGCTACCCTTCAGGATCATGGAGACTTCGTGGAACAAATTGTACTCAGTAATGACAACAAAACTTCTTTCGACCCAACCCAAGCCATCGATCTAAATGATTGCTGGAGAGAAGTATTCAAAAGCACGTCTTCCTCCTCGATTTTGAACATATGCAACTCAGTACCAGCCAACACCGAATTTGAAAAGGTAAACCGATTGCGGAGTGATTTAGGAGTCATATATAGAAAAGGCGCTAACAAAATTACTATCGTATGCAACGCCACACAGACTCCACTCGTTGCAAAATTTAATCTGGTGAGGTTTCCAGGTGGCGGAGATTCTACCATGATGTTATGATGTTATGCCTCCCACCGAAGGTATCAAAAAAATCGAAACTGATATCAAAAATTTCTCAATAGAAGACTAAATGTCTTCTCCCAAAATTGACCTAAACAGAGGATCCTCGTCTTGCCATACTCAGGGCAAGACTCTCAGCTGAACAGGATGACAACGACTGGGACTCCTGGCCACATCAGTACTGGAACTTAGAAGCTACCATACTCTGCATCGCTCTATTTATGTATAATCATCTACGCTTCTAAACGCCGCCGAAGAAAAAGGTCAGAGATCTACCTCCACAAAGATACCCGGAAGTTGGGTACGGGCATATGTACATGATTCACCGCCATACGGTACCCCACGTAAACACGGACGCAGTTTAGATTTATAATTCCTTCAATAATAAAACATAAGAACTTTTTCCGCTGGTAGCTTGTTTATGAGAATTCACAATATTTTGCCCAATAAATAACTTCAATAATTCAACAATTCCTTTGATTGTACAGTGCTAAAGACTTTTCATCATAACGATTTGCTTTGATACGAGTAATACCAAGAGTTTAAGTTCATAAAAAACCAGTCACACACCTAAAGAGTTTTATACTATGGAGTACTACAAGTACTGGAAGTGGCACAAGGACACTACGCTTCATCGACTCTACAGTTCACTGAAATATCAATTTTGTGCCTAACATAGCTCCTTTTATTTTCCAATTATTTCGCCAATACATTCAGGGAAACAAAAGAACATTTTTGATCATTGTGGAGCAGAATTAAAAACTATTTGGGTACAAATTTTTTTGCCGCAAAAAAAAGGCTTAAACAAGAAGTCTTGAGCTTCAGGCATGTGAGCAAATGGTATTGATAAGGTATTGCCTTATCGTTGAACATCTTAGGCACTGAGTTAAATAATCTTTGGTCATTTAAAGGCTAGTTCTCAGGAATAGTTTAGGTGTGACAGTTGCAAAATATAACCTCCAACAATGGACTCAGGCTAATCAATTTTTCAGCGGCACGAAATGTCATCATTGCAAGCACACGTTCCCAACACCTTAACATTTACAATGCGACCTGTTCAAAAGAACATCAACCAGATTGATCTCGTTGCGATCGATACAAATTAGCGTTTCGAGGGTTCAATGTTGACTCACACCACTGCCTTGTTGTTGTGATGGTATGAATGCAGTCTACTTCGAATGGCTGCGATTAGAAGAGCCTGCCAGAGTCTTTTCTGATCGAATCTGCCAAAAACCACAGTCAGAATCAGGTGTAAAAGAGTAATGGCACCATTATCAGTATACCATCAGATACACCACATCTGATGTGCTGGGTTTCATTCGATCTGATGAGGGGTACCAATAAGCGAATGCAGCAAACCAGGGAGCCACAAAGTGGCGCGACAATGAAGATGGAGAAATGCTCCCGACTTTTACGACTTATAATAAAAAAATAGATGGAGGGATGGAAAAGGATTGAAAATAGTAAAGTCGGTGCTGGAAATTAGCAGCATTACTTCTCATTCATTATGTAATGGCGACGAACATCATTATCTGAGAGCTCTGTTCTGACAAAAAAAAATAGCTTTATGCTTTCAACCACAATGCACAATTTAACGTTAAAAGCAGCGGAAGTTGATTTGCCATACACCAAATTTGGTTAGATGAAATAATGCCCGATGAACGGAATATTAGCATCGTTTGTCCGAACTTCAAAAGGGAAAACATTCAAAACTTGACCAACTAGAAAGAGGAATTAGTTTCCTATGCTGTGAACGCCTAAAGACCATTATTAACAATCGGATTAGTCATTTTTAGTATAGTTCATCAATTTTGGGAAACCCGACCTTCTAATTGACATTTACCATCTGTTCATTGATATCAGGTCTCAACATTTCAAAAGCCTCTACACCTGTTAGCATATGTAGACGAGATTGAGTATAACAGATGCCTTTGCTGGTATTGAAACAGATGCTTCCCAGATGCGTTTTAAGGTGATCGAGAGTAACACGAAGTATACACTGGCTACAAGGATAGGATATAGTACATGGCTTGGCAGGACGCCAAAACGGCGAGCTGTGATTTTGAATTAGTAAAGGGTAAAGTTTAATGCATAATCATGGTAGTGCATTGGCTTTCAAATCGGACGGTTCGACGTTCAATCCCAATCAATTGATGGATGTACCTACCGGCACAACTCGCTTTTGCATAGATCTGCAAGGTGGTGGATTTTACAGTGGTACAATTCATCATCCAGATTCAGTGATTACATTTTTCAAAATTGTTCCCGTAACCGTACACTTCAACAACAAATCAGTAGATACGTTCGCTTTCATTGATAGTGGATCATCAGTTACACTATTAGATGAAGAATTAGCAATAGCACTCGATGCAAAAGCGGATAATGAACCATGTCTTAGGTGGACAGCAAATACCCATTGCCTTGAAGAATTGTCTAAAGAGATAACTTTCAAAATATCGGCACAGGGAGTAAATCAATGATTTTTGCTTTCAAATGCGCATACGGTAAGTTCACTTGATCTTCCGAAACAATCCGTTGATGCTCGCACTCTAATTTAAAAACACAGCCACTTAAAAGGACTTCCAATAAAATCCTATCAGATCCTGATAGGTTTGCAATACTGGAAGCTGGTCATGCCTCTTAAGACACGAGAAGACAATGCTACTGAACCAGGTTAGGATGGACACTGTTTGGCGCATTTTCGGCGGGTATCAAACCAAACTTGATCGATTGTCAAAGTTAAATCAATTTACGTATACATGAGATAGTTAAGCAATATTTTTCCTTGGAGAGCGTAGGCACGAAGCCGATAAAAGGGATGATCTAAAATGAAGATGATAGGGCTGTTCAAACGCTGGAAGAGAAAGCAATTTTTTTGGGGAACAGGTATGCCGTACCTCTTCTGTGGAAATACCATAATGCATGCCTACCTAATATGAAAGCGATAGCAGAAAAAAGATTATACTGTCTCGAAAAGCGACTTTTAAAACAACCCTACCTAATTTAAAAGTTGAATGATCAAATCGAACTATGCGTAAAAAAGGAATACGCAACACGGTTAGAGGAACATGAAGTCAACAACACTGAACCACCAACATGGTACTTACCAATATTTCCTGTCACAAGCCCAAATAAACCAGATAAGCTGGGCATAGTATGGGATGCTGCAGCGTAAGTCCAAGGAGTATCGCTCAATTGCTTTTTATTAAAAGAACCGGACAATGTACCAGAGCTTCCATTGGTTTTCTTTCGATTTAGAGAAAGGAAGTTTGCAATATCGGGAGACATACACGAGATATTTCATCAGGTATACTAGAAATGGATAAAAACGCTCAACGATATTTATGGCGAAATTTAAAAACTGGAATTATAGAAGTATGGTATTCCAAATGCAGGTCATGACTTTTGGGTCAATACTATATGTTCATCATTTTGCGCTCAATTTATCAAAAATAAGAATGCACAGAAATTTCAGAGACAGTACATAAGAGCATCAAAAGCAACTATAGAAAATCACTAGACAGTGTTGACACAGAGGAGGAGGCTATAAATCTGGTGAATGAGGTGATATACATATTTACATATATTCATAAACAAGCCGGGTTTGAGATAGGAAAGTTTATCTCAAACTCATCAAGGGTTTTAAAAGCACTTCAATCGGAAACATCGAATCAAAAAAGGGTCTTTAAAGATAACGCTCAAAGCGACTTTGAAAAGTTACTGGGAATGTAGTGGTCACCAAACACTTATCAATTCGCCTATACATTTAAGTCAAGTAAGATGGACAATGACGTTATGAGCGGCGCGCGCATTCCTAAAAAACCGCGAAGTCTTAAGGATTTAATTGGTTTAATTGCCAATTTCACCACACATCTTGAAATCATTTTACAAGAAATCTGGCGCTCTGGAGTAGATTGGGATGAAAAAATAAAAGATCGACAGTTTCATAAATGGAAAAGCTGGTTAAGTCTCATTCCTTAAATAAAATTATTATATTTCAACAGAAGGTACTTTAACAATCTTCAACTCGGTGACGGAAGTTGTGTGCAGTTACATGTATTCGTGGATGCGGGCGAGGATGCGTTCACCGCAGTAGCCTATGTAAGAGCTTCAAACATGGATCAGGGTGGAATGCTCACTTATAGGTGCGAAAACAAGAGTGGCTCCAATCAAAACTCTTTCCATACCGCGATTGGAACTGGAAGCGGCTGCTCTTGGAGTCAGACTTGCTAAGTTCATTCAAAGCAGTCACTCTATAGACTTTGACAGAGTATTCTTTTGGACGGACTCCCAAGCAGTCTTAAGATGGCCACCACGGGTGGCCGTGGTGTAGTGGTACTAGCAATCGCTTCTCACTCGGAGGGTCAAGGTTCGAATCCTAGCCACGACAAGCTTTCATTTGTGTAATTGGAACTCAGTCAGAAAAATCTGCGTGTGAAGGCATAACACTGACATGTAGATTTGGCTGTTGTAGGGTTTTCAAACACAAAAAAAAACAACCGTTAAAAAAATTCACAACCTCATCATTCCGAGTGAAGAAAATCTCTCCGTCCTATTCGGACTCCCACCCCTGGAGAGTCAATATCGAAACCAAACACACCTGAGTTTCAAACCATTACATCACAAACTTTCCTTTCTCCTCCTTCTACCTTTCCGCCCGCGCCCTGGCAACAGTGTAAGGGTATTCATAACCCCTTTGGCGCGCGTAAATTATAAAAAAAAAAAAAAAAAAAAAAAATGCAGTAACAAAAATAAAATAGTTTTGTGGCAGTACGAATTGGTGAGATATTTGAGAACACCGACGAGAGTAATTGGAAATGGGTTCCTAGTAAGGACAGCGTGGCAGATGATGCTACCAAATATAAGATCAACTAGTACGTCTACCGTTTCCTAAAAGTGATAGAATCTTTGCCTTTGTTGACATATAAACATCCTCAAGTTCACTACGGCCTGTATCTATCGGAGCTATTCGCTCAATTTGGGTTTGATACGACAACACCTGTTTGAAGTAAAATTCCAGAATCCCTAGACGACATTCTACGAGTAACTTAGCTTAAATGGACTTGCTTTCGACTGCAATTTTTATTCGCGAAATATTGTATTACTCTTTGTCGAGGAGCGTTGCTGTTTTAATGCTCCTATTACGAATAGCGAATCGAACGAAAAAATTGGCGTATGTGAGTATTTGGTATTACGAATAGCGAATCGCCAATATTTCATTCAGCTGAAGTATCAAATATTTAGCAAATTGGCATCTCACGGTATTACCGTTGGCGAACGTCCGTCAATATTTCATTTCATACGACAAGTTCAGTCGAACAAAGTTTTTCAGTGATAAGGAACATTTCAATCAAAGCATTCGTTATTTTATGCTATTTTTGGTCACGAATATGAGTAGTGACAACAAAAGGTTAAAAGTATAATTAATTATATTGTAATAATAATTGGTTTTTTTTTAAGCTTTAAGAGGATGAATTCTGAACAATTCACAAAATTAGTTAAATTAATGGAGTCGAATTCAGACATTATCTGGGTCCTCAAAAAAAATATTCAAAAGAAATATTGGGAGCAATTCGCTCTGGAGATCGTCTGTACGTGAGGGAAAAGAATGGCATACGATAAAAAAAGTTTTTGCACATTTTTAACACTTTAATTTAATTTAATAAATTCATGTTTGGCTGGATTACAAACTGAAGCTCTTCTTGAGCTTGCTAATAATAAAAAAGAAATAACAGCCACAGGAGGATACCTCTGATTGCTTTAGAGCAAGCGGTGGATGAGTTGCTGGACCTTCAAAATTCAATAAATCCCTCAGGTATTTTTTTCGGTGTGAATATGGAAACTCCGTTCCGTATAAATGAAACCCAAATGCAGTTTTTCTTTGCCAATCACTAGTAATAGAGCTATGAGGGACATAAACGTAAGGCAAAATGAACGGCTTAAGCTTCCTGAAAGCCAGTGTTCAAGAGGAGATTCTGACAGTTTCAAAAGATGTACAGAAATCATTATGTGAAATTACTAGATACACCCGGAAAACTTATGAACTAGAAAAAGAAAAATTATCCCTATTGATGAAAACAGGGGAACGGAAAGAAAAAGTCGACGCCATAAAGAAGTGAAGTAAAAATGTAAAAACATTAAGCTTAAATGTTTTTTTTTTATTTAATTACAAGGAAGATACAATTTCACTTCTTCTCCGTTCTCCTTCAAAATTTAAGTTTGGTGTTTGTGTTATATCTTCATCTGTCTGAACGTCATTTTGTATTTCTAGGACTTCGAGTTCAGGTGTATTATACGAACGGCAAATATTGTGCCGGCACAGCAAGCATTGAATATTTTTGTCGCCTTTGTTGGAGAGTAGTGTAATTTTCGTTCATTTAACAGACATCTGAAGCGACTTTTCAGGATTCCTATTGTCCTTTCCACTATATTACTTGCCTTGGAGTGCAGTTTATTGAATATTGCCTCTCTTAACCCAACACTTGTATTTTTATAGGGTGTGAGCAAATAAGAAAGGAGAGGAAAACCGGAATCACCTAAAATATAATAAAAATACATCGATTAAATGGCTGTAATTCCATACAGAGGAATCCTGGGTTGAAACCGGATTTCTGGCATCAACATAGCGACTGGACATACTGTGATCACAAGTCTGTAAAATAAAACCTTTAAAATTTAAAAGATAAGTCGGAGCCTAAAAAAAACGTATTATCATGGCATTTAAGCTATAATACCCTTTCCGGTTCAAATATTGGTGCCGCAGCTGGGTGTCCAGGGGCGAAAATTCTAATGTGTGTCCCATCAACACATCCAATTACTCCAGGTAATCTCACTGTTCTGAAGAAATAATTTCGTGCTTCTTGCATATCTTTTTGAGACATTTCTAGCTTTATCCAAACTTTACAGATTTTTGTCTCAAACTCTTCAATTATTTCCGTCAGAACAACATATACGGTAGGTTGTGATAGCCCCAAATCAAAGTCGTTTCCAACGCTTGGGTAGCTACCGCTGGAGAAAAATCGCACAGCATAAGTCAATTTTAACAGTGGGGTGATAGCAGATGTGTGTGTGGACAGAAAATCACCTTTATTTCGTTCAAGACATAAAGAAATGCAGCTTTGTTAAGTCGAAAGTAAGAAATAAATCTAAAAAAGGTCTTTCCCATAAGACATTGAAACAAGAAGAAATAAAGAACTTCTTAGGAAGATCAAAGGGATTAGAACCATTACAAATTTTTCTTCTCCATCTGCTAATCCTTATTTCCTCTTCATTCCGATCAGAATTTTCAAAAAACAAATCAACATCACATGATTTTAATTTTTTTTTATTTCATTCAAAGGTTCACGATAATTTAAACAATTTGAATAGGTTTTGACATTTAACAGCTGAGATTTCAAGTTTGTTTATATGGCAGCACTCTTTTCAAAGGCGAACTACTTACTAAGTTCGCTATTCGTAATACGACGTGAGTCGAAATTCGCCAGAGAATTCGATTCGCGAAAATCTTGCGACTCGCAATGCGTAATAGGGGGCTTAGTCTTCCTATTAATACTTGGATCCATGGAGCGAAATAGCCACTGAGCCCAAACAGCTTTCTTTCTCTTTTTGTCCCATTTCCCGTAAAACTTAACACATGCTTTTGTATCATTATAAGTGTAGTCATACCCACTTGAGTGTTAAGTTCTTTAAAAAAAAAAAATAGCAAAAGTGGTAAAAGACCTGAAAACAGCATGGAATTATCACTGCAATGTTACCAGAGAGCGTTCCAAGCTTAGGCCCAGAAACTCCACGGAAATTACTAATAAAGTGCAAATAAGGAATATTACAGAAGGATTTCATGAGTACAAAAGTCCAGCAATCAATGAATTTGTGGCAAGACTATCTGCCATAGAAAGAACAGGCGTAAGCAGCTTCCCAGTTAAAATAAGTCAAAGATTTTTGCCATTGCAACTATCGTACGAGTATGTACGTACAGATCCTTACAAAGATCTTTTAGAAGAACAAAATGGTTCCTTATGGATAGCTCTACATAATAGTCAAAAACACCGTCGCAATAGTAACGTAGTTCTCTCGCTCTTCAGAAACGACTTTTCCTTAGTTCAGGTTGTTCTAAAACTAATGAAAATTCACTCCGAGCTCTTTCAACAGTCAAGCATTCTGTAGTGAAAAATTGTCTATAAATCAAATTGCCATTTCATGGCAGCACATATTCCTTGCACTTAAGCTCAGAAAACTGCTTTGTACTTTTATTTTATTTTATTCAGAGTATCCTCGCGAGACCACACGGCAAAGCATTTATCTCGTTTTGAATCATATATGCATACACATACATACATACTCGCATGTATATGATTTGCGTTTGGATAACCACAAATGTGGTTACAATAACGAACAGGGCGAGATGATCAACAAAGAAGCTCCTAAAGCCCATGGCAAGAACTGCATTCGAAAACCAGCAGCACAGAGAAGATATAATATACTACGTTCCTCGTTTACTGGTTGAGGTGTTGTTGCAGAGGGTTTCTGCACTCGAACATGTCCGAACATTAGAGACATGAGACGTTGAAGGTACGTATATCGTGGCTTCTTTTGCGTACGTGTATACGAATACGAGTGCTCGTATTCCAGGCAAGAGTTATGACAGTTAGGTTTGAATATAAAGTATCTGACGTGTCTCTGGATGTTTGAATTTTTTTTGTTTTGTTTCTTTTTATATCTTCCTATTCTGTCGGATATTTTTGTAATTTTTTTAAGAAAAAGGATTTTTTTTTGTAACAACACCACGTTTCACCAAATGCGAATGTTTATTTAATTTGTTCGGTTCTATTACGAGTTCTTGTTGCTGGGTGCAGCACAGCGATAGCTATATGATAGAGGATAACGAGTGCCAATGTACGCATATTCACTTCTTGGAGAACCCGTTTTCCATTTGAACATTTAAAAAAAAAAGAAAAAAAAGAAAAACGTGGTGCTGCAAAAGCTGATTGAATGCGTTCGGTATTCAGGTATTTGCCACCATTCCATGATTGGTTTTCTGTAGGGAAATTCTTGTAGTATACATATGTATATTCAGGTATATGTACCTGCAAGCAAGCGTATGAAATTGATCATAGCACGTGGCGGAGATTTAGCATAATGGAAAGAATGCTTCAGGGAATTGATATAAAAGTGGAAATAAAAACAAAAGAGTTGAGTTGCGAACTTGCTTTCATTTCATAAGTTAAATTGCAGAAAACCATTTTTGCTGCTGTTACTTGTGAAATTGATTTATATAAACAGTTTTAATTATATTTCCCTAACTTTTATTTCACTTGTTTTATATTTTATGAATGCGTAAAATATTTACATATGCACAAATGTTGTCTGCGTTAGTAAGAAAATTAATATACTGATCGTAGTAATTATGATCAGCCTATTTTTTCAAATGCATCAATTGTTCAAAGATAACAGATTCCGGCAATTTTGCAACTCGTTAAACGGTGATAAGTATCAATAATACTACTACAAATCGACATAGCAATCTAGCTTTCTTCAGATTGTAAGATGCATCCGAGACCCGCATCGACCATGTGTAAATATTAAGAAGGACAAACGTCGGCCAAGTATTTCTTTCTCGCTACTGTATTCCGAACTCGGATATAGAACGTTTGAAGCCCTAGCACTACTGGAGTATCCAGAGCCTATAAGGGCCTCTCAGGAGCATTCATCACCCAGAGATCCCAATAATCGGTGAAACCAGTATCGCGATGTCATCATAGAGCTAGCAGAGACAACGGTGGTCTACCAGCCATCAACGCAAAAGAGAACTTGGTATGATGATGAGCGCATACTCGAAAGAGTAAACGAAGGGCCTGTGCAACGTCCCAGCTCAAGGAGTTCCGCGGTAGGAACTAAGAAGCACTTACAGCAGCTACTTACAGGGCATCTGATAGAGATATGTCATGCACAACGATTGGACTATCAGGTCCATGAGCTCCATCTTCCAAAAAGGCGCGCTTCTGTATTGTAAGAATTATCCAGGCATATCCCTACTTAATTGCACACATATATTCTATCCATCTACATACATATATTATGGACATCTCAAGCTCTTCTGTTAGACACTAATCGGGGTGTATGAGTTTGGCTTCAACCAGTTTAGACCTTTCTTATATTCTCATATTTCTGTTCCTGTTTCGGAAGATGGAAGAATTGCAATAGAAATGCTCCGTTTTTATGTGATTTAATTTTCCAGAAAACTAATAATACAATTTCGAAAAATATTACCTTTCCTACAATTTGCTGATGATTTGCAAATATTATTAATTTATAGAAGTGACTGCTTTAAAGTTAGAAATATAGAATAGAGCTGGACAAATGGTGAATTTGCGTAACTTTACTGTTAGTTGCTGCAGTTCGAGATGAATTTGAATCGCAGTCAAAACCATTACACCTCCATCTGTCTAATGAAAGTTGGTAGAGATCTACTTTCAATTCCTCTTTCAACCTCGGAATCAATTCGAAGAATCTTCGGGCTGGAGCGTTGATGCCTGTCAGTTCGAGCCCAACCCAATGAAATCAGAATCTTTTAACCAAATTAGTGAGGTTACCTAGGCTGCAAAGTTCGTTACTGAATCACTTTTTTCGTTTATGAAAATATATATGACGAAGTATCAAAGGAGTTTCTTCTAGAATTAACTTTGATATTGACAGGAGTTTAATGAAAAGGATCTTATAGGGAGTTACAAACTGAAGTTGATATTTTTCGTTCCATTTTCATTGGGTGCAAGTATTTCCTTATTTTCTAAAGTTATATCGTTACACACGTCGATCGGCCACAACAGCTAGACACTACTATCAGAGCCTTTGAGTTGCCTTTAACCTATCGAAGAGTCCGATGCCAATCCGCCTCTGATGTACTTGGTTTTAACCCGCCCCGACAAATAAACCTCTGGTTCGATTGCAGACAGGCAAACCTAGAAAAACAACATACTATGTATATGTAGAGCAGCACTGCAGAAAAAAACGAGAGGGGTTAACATGGGCAGAACATGGGCTCCTCACAAGAAAACAGAAAGAGCACGAGAAATGACCCAGGCATGGTTTGGGTTCAGTGGTTATTTCGCTCCATGGGTGGCATCCAACATTTAATAGGGAGACTAAATTCTTAGTGGAAGCTGGCTTGATGTTGACTTCTAGTCAACTACTCGTCTTACTTGATATTCGTTAACTAAAAAAATGGATGATATGTCTATCGGGCGAGGCTGGAATTCGAGCATTGAACCTTCCAATTTGGAAGCCAGTCCACTACCACTTGAGCCACTTTAGCGCCTTGAGCAGTGAACCGACCAATATGCTCCATGGCAGTGGAAACAGAACGCCGCCTTCACATATTGTTCAATTCACCAGCATTACTTTGATCTACAAATCTAGTGATTCGTCTTCGCCGTGTTGTCTGGCCATGTTACACATGCCGTCAAAAGTTGCGTTGTCGAAAATGTCCACGTAAATGTCCAGCGCGTATTCATTCTTGTCGAGTGCGCTTTAAATTCTGCTAGGCAGAAGATCTTCCGCGTTGGTAAGCGTGTTGCATTGTCGACAGAGCATGCATCGGCAAAGCAAATTTGCGCAGATGGATCTCCACCATTCTCTCGATGCTCTTCAGCATGAAGGAAGTCAGACTTATTAGTTTGAAGCTCTGGCGAGCGTGTAGTAATCCTTAAGGATTTTCGGTATAAAGGCTACTCGCACTATTCACCTGGGTTTGGCTATGTATGCCAGTGCAAGGCAAGCAGTGAAGATTGTTACAGATGGCTACATGTCATTGGTGTTAGGCGACTTGAAGCCCTCAAAAGAAGCAACAGCATGTTTAATAGCCTCATCCGTTACCACAACCAGCTACGGCGTGTTCTGTTATTCAGCTTCACTGAGTTACTCGGATATGCAGACAAAATTGGTATAATGAAAAGAAATCATCAATGCGCTGATCATCCCAGTCCTCCTTTATAGCGCAGAAGCTTGAACACTGAAGAAAGCGGATGAAAATGCGCACGGGCGCTTCGTGAGGAAACTTCTTCGGGTAATTTTCGGAAAAAATCGCATAACGCGGCTTAGACGGAGGGTCACCTTGAGACTAGTGACAGATATATATGTATGATGATAATGTTAATATGTGAGTTTCTGCTTTTGTCTTAAAATATTTAGCGGGGGCCCGACTTCTACAACAGGTTTATTGTTTGGTTTCGGCAGTCCAGGACTCTTTTTGGTATGTAGAAAGCAATTTTTTCGATTGTTATTCGTATCTATGTTGGAAGATTAGTTTTGCCTTAGAGCGGAATGGTGGCCGTCATAGGTTTTAGCTGTGGGTTCTATTCGATTTTTAGGACTGTGACGATACAACACTTTTCCTTCAAACTGAATATTGAGCAGTTTTCCAAGTTTTCTCCTTTTACGGAAGAGCCCCATGTTTCTCGATTCTCTACTTTCGGTTCCAGAGTTCGGAAGCATCTCTTGTGTTGTTTTTTTAGAACGCCTTTAATGCTTTTGGTTTCGCTCTTTGCGCTTAGAGGTGGAATTCCGGTGAAACCCATTGCATTAAATGTGGCGTCTCTGATATCCTGATTTATCACGATACTGTTGTAAATCTTTGGTGTTATTTTCTTCTTGGCGTCCGGTATGTTAGCATTCGTACTTCAGCTACGAGACGATAGTAATCCGAGTCGACGTTGTATCCTCAGAACTATGGAAGATCCAAGATCGAGAAATGAAATATTTGAAGATCGTCACGCAGTCTATATTGCAGACTGTATTGTCAATCTTTCTTTCCTAAATTTGAGCTAAGATCGCTGCGGGATAACTAAACGCTGAGCTTAGGACATTGCTTGTGCGTTTTATCCAAGCGTTCGTAGAACCGATCTAGAATATAGCTCAATTTATGTATTTAATTAATTTGGTTAGATTCAGTTTAATTTCGGCTGTGAATATAATTTTCGGAATAGTGCACAGTTTTTCAGAAGTCCGTCAACATTTTATTTATCCAATTTTAAAGACGATATAAAAAATAATTGGAGTCAATTGTAACTTTTTTGAAAGAGTCAAGAACGCTACAGTAGTTTTATGTAGAGTCCAAAGAACAGTGTGTCTATGCATAAGCGGACAAGTCCATCCACTTCTACACAGATGGATCTAAAACCGATAGTGGGGTTGGTGGCGGTATTTTCTCAGATTAGCTCAATCTAAGCCTCTCCATCTTCCAAACCACTGTAGCGTGTTCTAGGCGGAAATTTTGGCGATTTAAGAAGCTCTGTACTGGCTGAAGAAAAGCGTGATATCTGCAAAGTATATCGGCATATTTTTGGATAGTCAGGCCGCATTCAAGTCCTTGGATTCCATTTCATTAAATTCTAAAACCACCCTAGAATATCGATCATCTCTTACGGAGATGGCAGAGCAGTTCAACCTTCACCTTTGCTGGGTGCCGGGCCACAGAGACTATCCAGGGTATTGTAGGGCCGGCGAACTCGCCAAAATTAGAACCGGAAAAAGGTAGCATAGGTATACCAATCACTATGTGCGAATTAATATTAAATTTACATGCTAATAAAAGATCAAACCTTCGGTGTACTATTGGACAAACAATGCTGGATCTGAATCGCTCTAAGAGTCTGATCCTTCCAAATCGGAAACGTCTCAGCGCCATAGGCAAGCATGCAAGAAGGCTTGGCGCTTTTACAAACGATTTCTGTAGAAGCTGCATGGACGAGGAGGAAGAGGAGAGCTCCTACTCTGTACATATCCAGCTCTCTCCCAGAGAAGAAAACTTCACTTTCTTCTACAATGACCTAAACGATATAAAGAATATAGACGTTAACAGTCTCATACGCTCCATCATAAGCTCAAACTGGTTCCATGAGTAAGAGAATCATAGATCCACGTGGTATCACAATGGAACAATAGACCTAAGTAGGTTGATCTTTCCATCAGCCACTTTTACCTACATACCTACCTACTTTTCTGAGTTGAGATGACAACTGAGAAATAAGGTCCCAATAAAAAATAGCCTACAATATAAGTAGGCTACTACACATACGTGTAGTAAATGATGTAAGTTAGTAGCAAAAGATACCTTATCTTAGACTTGTTCATACCATATAAGCCTGAATGATGCTGAAGTTCTGCGCCTAACGGATACAAATAGAATACTATAGAGTAAGGTGGAGCTAAGTTGTTTAAATAATCCTTGCCAGACGACCATTTTCATTTATAATCGTTGTCCCAGTTGATGGTGGGCAGCATAAAAGAAGGCGATCGTCGAAAGATTGTTGTCCGTGTAGCATTGGCCTACCTTTTTTTTTTTTTTTTTTTCTCCCATCGGAACAGAGCAATCAGACAAAGAACTCGGCCATTGTACTGCAGGCCTAAGATCGTTTAGTTCTAAGTAAGTTAAGATGCAAAATAACGAAAGGGCACCCTATACTCGTATTAAAGCACATTACTACAATATACATACAAAATCGAAAGAAAGACCACATCGTCAGAAAGAAATCTTCGTTGGTAAATCCACTCGAAGTCCAACATCACAAAATGTGATACCCTATATGTAGATGCCAATGGTATCCAGATGATACAGATGATCAGGGGGTCTGCATACCGGACCTATTACTAATGCTAGTCGCAAAATTTCTTGCAAATTCTCTTCGTTCTCCTTTTTATATTAGCTAGTGGCTAGTGGTCAGCCATCGACGGTGGCCATGGTTTGTTGCCGTGCTGATTTATCTTTTTTTTTTTTGTCTTTTTGAAATTCCAAAGAGGAGCCACCAACTGAGTTACTCAGAATGAAATCACTTTTTTATTTATTTATTTTTCTCGTGTATCTCCCTTTCAGCCCATGTTCTAATCGTCAGGCCGTCACCTGTGTTACTCAGACTAATAGATTAGCTTTTCAGGGATTTGTAACAGATTCTTTTTGTTTCGAAACCACAGTAACAACTTTCATTCGTGCATAGATAAATATATAAGTGGTTCTTTGTATTTGAGTATCCAAGTATGTATCTTTGTGTGCATCTTTATTTGTACGCAAGCAAGCATTTCCTGATACGAGTAGCCAGTCGTATGCGTCAGTTGCGTGTATCGCGTGCGCACAGTGGCATTTTTGAATTAATTTTAATTAAATTATGTTTTAGATGATAGGTGTAATTAGTCGATAAGTACATTCTTGTATTGTTATTATTTGAATGCTGTTTTGACAACGTTTATGTATCTCGATGCAGATGAGTGCTCGAGGATAAGGGTACAATCAAAACGGCACGAAATAGAAGTAGAGGAAAATAATTTGATGTAATTTTGTCAATTATGAAAGTGTACTTTTGTAAGTTGTTATGCATAATGATGGGGATGTAAGTAATAATTTTTAGAGAAAAGAAAATTGGGTCCAACTCACTGGGAAACAATGTACCTATTGTTTGGAAATTGGGGAATCTGGTGTTTTCAAGGTAACTGAACAAACAAATGATTTAATATGGCAACGATCCAATAGTTACCGTGTCTAATATGGAATATTTTTACCTACTTTGCTACATTGGTGTAGAGGCTTCTTTAGGACCATACCCAGTACCCACCATTCATATGGTATACGTAGTATCCGAAAAAAATTTGATTTATTTTTAGTGCGCTTACGAGTAGTGTCATTTTGAAATAAGCCAGAAAGTTTTTTGATAGTGAGAAAGATCTATTTAATATGTATACTTTTAAATAAGATTGAAGCTAATTGTAATAATCCATATGCTGCTGGAGGAGCTGCCGTTTTTTTTTTTACAAAGAAAGTCGAAATCCTGATTACTATGAGCGCAATTTTATTACGAGTAGTTCTAATGATTTTAAAAATTCTTGTTTTATTGATACACAAACATTTTGCATATTTTTCCTTCATAGAAGACATAGTGGTCAAAAGTGTGGTGATTGCAATTATATGAGAACACAAGCGTTCTCACTTTAGCCTCATACCATCTATAGCCTCGGATAAGGGCGGATGCACTGTGGTTGATTGCAATAGGATTAGTAGTAAGCGGCAGACTTAGGCAAGAAGTCTTGAGCTTTCGACACGTGAGTGAACGCCTTAGAACAATCCGTATCAAAGGTAAATTCGCTAACATCAGTCTTGTATGCGCTCACCTCCCAACAGAGGAAAAGGACGATGCTACCAAAGAAAGTTTCAAGGAGCTACTCGACAAAACCTACGAGTAATGTCCGATGTACGACGTTAAAATCGTCCCGGAAAAGAGGACTTCTTTAGTAGCACAATCGAAAGACATAACCTACACGACACCACCTCTGGAAACGGATTTAGGATAATCAATTTCGCTGCGGGACGTAACGTTACTATAGCAAGCACGCGGTTTCCTCACCTCAATATTCAAAAAGGAATATGTCGGATATCAGATCAGCAAATTGCCAATCAAATTGATCATGTCGCGGTCGACGTAAGGCACTCCTCAAGTATTTTAGATGTCCGAACATTCTGAGGCGGATATCTCAGACGCCACAACAACGAGGAATGACTATGAGGAGATTTAAAGTTGAACGGTTGGAATCGCAATAAACTGTCAGAAACTTTGCCGATCGCGTATTCCTCAATTTCTCGAGGAGTCCTTTGCACCAGCATTAAGTGCTAAAGACCAGTGGCTTAGATACCGAGAAGCCATTAGAAATGCTGCAACTCACGTGTTGGATTTCACCCACCCACCACAATGAAACCCCTCGTTTGATGAAGTATGCCGGCAAGTACATGCAGTAAAACAACATGCGACTCGTGAACTCTACGAGCAAAAGAGGAGGGAAGAACATCGGCTTCTCCGGAGAAAAAAGAAAGAGGAATAATGTTCGGAAGTTTTACCAAAAGGTAAAAAGAACGTGTCAGGGTAATAAGACCCGAAAACTGAAGACGAACAAGGCTGCCAGCCCGGACGGCCTACCTGCCGAACAATTTAAGACATCAGGGGATGACTTGGTAGAGAGCATACACCAACTTATTTCCAAGATTTGGTCAGATGAATGTACCATATGCCTGATGAGTGGAACCTCAACATTGTTTGCTCGGTTCATAAGAAATAAGACCCTCTAAACTGCGCCAGCTGTAGAGGTATCAGTCTCCTAAGGTCTTATCTGCCGTATTGTGCGATCGCACGCCTGAAACCATTTGACTACGATCTGATTGGACCCTATCAGTGCGGTTTTAGGCCCGGTAAGTCCATAATTGACAAAATATTCACACTGCGTCGGATCCCGGAATAAACCCAATAGGACCAGATCTATACTCATCACCTTTTTATGGATTTTAAAGCCGGATATGACATCCTCTACAGCTATATAGAGCCATGTCCAGTTTTGGCATCCCTGTCAAACTCGTCCGCTTATGCAGGATGACGATGGAGAGCGCTCGCTGCTGCATCAAGGTCGGTAACGACCTAACCGAGACCTTTAATGTCAAAAACGGATTTAGGTAAGGCGACGCGCTATTATGTGACTTCTTTAACATCACACTTGAAAGAATTGTGAAAAACTCACAAGCCAATATATGAGGTACGATCTTTCAAAGGGCTGTTCAAGTGCTTACATACGCCGACGCTATTGATATTATTGGTAAAACACAGCGACCTGTCACTGGTGCATTTGCGAGTATAGGAACAGAAGCGGTAAAAACCGGTCTAGCGGTAAACGAGGGCGAAACAAAGTACGAGTATGTGCTGTCAACAAGAAGGGACACCCAAGATCGACGAATCGGCCAGAACGTCACAATCGACAATTGTAACTTTGAGATAGTAATGGACTTTGTCTACCTCGGCTCTGCTATCACATCTGAAAACAACATCAATTCAGAAATCAAACGAAGAATAACGCTAGCCAATCGCTGTTTCTTTGGGCTGAGAAGGCAACTATATAGTAAGTAAGACCCTCGTAATCGCAGCCCTGCTCTATGGTTCCGAAACAAGGACCATTTCTAAAGTGGATGGAGATATCCATGGTCGTTTTTAGAGAAGAATTCTTCGTAAGATCTTTCGTCTCGTATCCGTTGACGCGTTCTGAAGGAGACGATTCAACGATAAAGTTTACGAGCTGAACAGCGAGAGCGAATGAATACCAACGCTCCAGCCCGCAGAATCTTCCACTCTAATCCGGAGGGAAAACGCAGTGGAGGTAGGCCTCGCCTTAGGTGGCGCGCGCAAGTAGAAGGCGACCTCAGCCAACTTGGAGTGCACAACTGGAGGTAGTTAGCAATGGACCGCGCTAATTAAAGGGACCCAGGTCCACCCCGGACTGTAGCGCCGGCTAAGTAAGTAAGTAAGTAAGTAAGAAGACATGATAAGAGTATGTGTGTTTTTGTGGATGAACTATCTACTCTTTTAGATGAAGTAGAAACTAAAAACTTTGTCGTTCGGTTGTTGTTCTTTATTATCCATTCCTGGATTAGAAGTATCCATTAATGGACCAACTAGCTTTGTTGACAACACTGGTTCTTCTCTTGATCAGATTAACACAAGAATTATTCGGAGTTCCAATTTGTCAATTGTAAGTTCAATTTCTAATTTCAAGATCTCTGATCACTGCACGTCTGTATTTTGTTGAACTGAGTAACTCTAATATGTTACCATTACCACTTCCGTGGCGTTTGAACTGTTCTTTCAAATTTTGATTCATCATATTAAGCTTTGTACTCTACTCCAAATTTAAAAGGATAAAACCTTGCTAAAAAAAAGTAGTGGAGTAAAACAAGGCTCTCATAAAATACCCAAAATACAACAATGATTTTCAGTTTCGACATTCCTAAGTATTACAAAATGTGTAAGGTAGGGAAAATTGTTATGTCAATGAATTCCATATGGCAAATGGAAATTTTAGAAAGGAATGGAGTTTCGCCAGTGATCTGTTTAATCGAAAATCTTCCTTTGATGCGCCTTCTTGTTTTAATTATTATGATAGTTATGTATGTAGATACCCTCACTAATATAGCGGATCTCTTTAATCAGTCTTTCATAAACGCTCCCATTAACTCTCTAAAATAAGCAGGCTTTTTCAACATCTGTAACTCTTGTACACAAAGCTATTTTATTACAGAAATGAATCTTGATCGTACCTTGGACTGTACATATAAAACTATTACGTCAATTAACACCGCAAGCTCATGCACTCAAAACAGCTTTTCTAGTGCCGTTTTGAAAAAAATACATATTTCAATATTGTGGACGTATTATCACATATTTTCAATCAAAGTGTTCACAACCTCATTTTTCCTTCAAATTTGAAAAATGCAGAGGGTATAGCAATTTTCAAAAAAGGTAACAAATCAAAACTTAACAACCACAGGCCGATCTCCCTTCTTCCTGTGTTTACTAAGATCTTTGATAAGGTAATGGAAAATGTTTATTGAAAAAAGTGCTTTCTTTAGTGCTGATCCATATGGCCTTAGATCTAGGAGATCAAAGGAAGATGGGCTTTTGAATTTAAGCAGCATTGTTGTTAAGAGCATTGATTCTAAAAAGTTGACTGAAACAATGTTTGTAGATATTAGGAAGGGGTTTGATACTGTTGGTCATGATCTTCTGCCTCATAAGACGTCTGAAGCAGGTTTTAGAGCTTTCGTATTGAAATTCTTATCTCAAAGACAGAAAGCAAAGGGTTAAATAGTTGGTACATATAGTGATTGCTGTGGTATCCATATTGGTGTGCCTCAGGGCTCAGTATTTGGTCCCACTTTATTCTTTATTTTTGTAAATTCTATCAGTTCTCAAAATGGGATCCGAATCGGCTTCGCGGATGATATAGCGTCTACCTACTCAATTAATTCTGTCCTTGACCTAATTGCTGACATCAATCATGAACCTTCTTCTAGGTTCGGAATACATAAATTGGTGATTAGTAATAAAACTAAGATTATGTTTATCAATAGACTCGCACTTGATAACCGCTCTCCAAACTTAACTTTTAACAGTATAGATTGTAAGGTCTACAATCTGCATACTGATATCCGCGTGAAATCTAAATGAAGGGAAGCTTTCGATTACAGACATAGATATCCGCCTACAATAAAATGAATTCAAATTTGCAATACCTCTTTATTAAAAAAGTATTTCAGGACAACTGCATTCATCTTCTACCATCTAAGACAGATTGCTCTTTTTTTTTATAAACTAGCGCGCGCTCAAAGGGTTAAGGTACCCTTAAAATGTTTACACACAGCGCGGGCGGAGGAAAGAATGTTGCAATGACTAGGAAATAAAGAGCTCAGCAGGGCATTCCACAAGCGAGTTGTTCGACTTAGGAACGCATCACCATATTTTAGAGTACGTCCGAAAGTGGGCTTGAGGGCATACCGATGAGCATTCATAGCGAGACGTGTGTTACGGTTTGAAGGGGCGGAATGATACTGGCGATTTTGGTGGAGCACTGGTGGTGGAAATAGCGATAAAATAAAGTGAGACACGAGACATTTCGTCGGTGTTCGAGGGTGTCCATTGCCTGAGTGATATTGGTATCAGCTATGAGTTTTATCGCACGGTTTTGAATCTGGTCTAGCAGACGCAGAGATGTTTTAGGCGCACCTGACCAGATGTGAGCATTGTACTCCAATTTTGGGCGGATGAATGCCTTATACATATATTGAGGCCAGATCAGAAGGGAAAAGTATTTCTTACATCTTTCTTGAGGAAACCTAAACATTTCGCAGCATTTTTGGCGACATCAAATACTCGTATGTGGTCACTGACAAATTGGTCATTGACACAAATATCGAGAATGGAAAGTTTTTCAATTTCGAGGAAGCAAGTGCCATCCATGGGTAATGGCTGGGTATTTATTGTAAATTTCGCTTTCACGACAGGAGACCGCATTGTTTTTTAGTAGCAATCCCACTCTATTGGTAGTTCCCCAATTGATTATGCTGTTAATATCGGAACTTAGTCAGCTTGATATACGTTTCCGATCCCATTCTACAGCTGAAGAGCAGGGACATGAGCCCGGGAACGAAAATGAACAGCAAAGAGTACTGTAGTCAGGAAAAGAATATATTGGATTAGAAGTAACAGATAAGAGATCGTTGATGAAGATTAAAAAGAGTGTCAGAGACAGAACGCAGCCCTGGGGTACACCACCATTTATTTTGTGAATATTAGACTTGAAACCATCCAACATTCCGTAAGGTGGTTTTTAATCCATTAAAGAGGAGAGTCGTAGATCCCAAAAGCACACATTTTCGAGAAAAAAGCCTCATGCCAAACTCTGTCAAATGCCTTAGAAATATCAAGTGCAACTATCTTGCTTTCGCCAGGACGCTTTGCTTCCACTTATCGGTGAGATATGGCATCAAGTTACCAGTGTGCCTGCTGCTACGAAAACCATACTGCTGGTCATTGAGAAGTTTTCGATACATTTCATGGTTTACCTATTAGTGTTTCCATGACCTTCGAAAGAAGCGACGTAAGTGTAATGGGTCTATAGGAGGGGAGAGGGATGGTCTGGACAAATACTGTTTTTCATCTGCTCGGAAATAGTCCTAAGAAGTGGGATTGATGAAAAAGCTTACGCAGTGATTTTGGAAGAACACCTCTTAAGGAAAAGGGGAGATTCTTGCTACTACACGAGTGCGAAAATGGATTCGTCTCATTGAAGATTAGACGCACTCAAGCGTAGGCGGTGACAAAGCACAGTCTGGCTGCAAAGTGTGGGGCAAGCAGATTGGCTTTGTCCAAAGAGCTGACAGCTGGAATGTCATTGTAAGTGAGCGTTGGGATGGAGGATAAGGCATAATTTCTAATGTTTTTGACGAACGAATAAAAATGTTTACTACCTTTGGGACATTGTATATTTTCCTCAGTTTTTGGCCATATTGAAACTTAACACGCTTGATGTGGCTAGTGTGAACTTTTTTGGTTTTCTTCTGTCATCTTGGTCTGTAGGACCGGAAAAAAATTTTTTTAACCCAGACAGCCCCTTTAAAGCGTGATTCGTACCACGTCTTTTCTTTTGGTTTCATGCTCTTCATCCGATGAGGTATAATTGGTCTCATTCCGAAGAGAATAGTTTCTATGGTCACAATAGCAGCGTCATCTACGTTGTTATCGAGGAAACATAACGACCAGTTAAAGTTCCTAACGAAGCTGTTACTCGTACGTCCGTTCCAATTAGTATTCTCGTATTGCCTTATTGTTCCTTTATTTTCTAAATGTGTGGTCAGTATACGAGAAATTAGCTGATATGAAACAATGGCCCGACGAGCCTAGAAAGGATATCACATCGACTTTGTAGTTGTGACGTTTAGAAGTTAGAAACAAGTCCAGCGTGCTGGTCGTTTGACTATCAACGTCAGGTATTCGAGTGAGCTCATTTACAATACAAGCTGAGCTAAGTTGTCTTCCGCAGCAAAGATCTCAACATACCGTCCCTCGGTTGTCGTTTGTCCAGAATTTTGTATATTGAAATCATATGATCAGAATACAGGGACACAATTTTTTGAACAGAGCCAGACAGCGTATCGAGTTCCTTAAAGGTCGAATTGCTATCCAGTTTGGGGCTTCTGTAAATAGTGAATAATTTGCTTACGGTGATGAAACGTTAACTACATGAAATTAAATTCCGGATTTCTATTAAACTATTCTACTTATTATCAAGCATCGAATCCGTAAATCGTGGCTGGTCCCGCTGAACGGTCAACCATTTGTAAAATGTGATGAAAAAACACCATGTTATTCATTTAAACTCCATTTGTTTGCCAATGAGTAGTAGCATAATTGCTGGATGCAGTTTATGGAATTGAAATCAGTCTCAAGATTGCTAAGCATCATGGTTAATAAAACCGATCGATAAAATCAATTTCAGGACTAACTGCCATGCTAAAATAGCGCTAAATGCCATGTTGCAGAGTTAAGCTCTTTTAACCTACGTCGCCTTAAGATGGAGGAAAAATTTGCGACAAATTAGAATTGTTAACGTCCTAAGTTAAAATAAAGTGGAAGGTTACCCAAGAAGCGTACTAGCTTATGACAAAGTATCGACATTATTCTCTTCTTAACCACCGAAAATCAGAATATTTCTTTTCCATACAGATTCGACCCTTGTCGGTAATCATGGGTTTTAAACAGCAGAGCCGCATATACCCATCGTAGATGAGTCCTTTGTTCTTTGTTGGCCGTAGATTACTATATAGTAGATTATCCCTCCTACTCAGCACTACTCCTAATACTTCAATGCATATGAATTGATTTAGGTGATAAGCCCTGATGGGCAGTTTATGGTTTGTTGATCATTACTCTTGAGAAGTGCTGTTAAATCACATTGCTTGATAATGTTTGGTATTAGGTAACTTTCATGATCCTTACAGTTTGGGATAGGTCTAAGACATGTCCATATTTTCATGTAATAAGGCGCTTCATTGAACCACAAAAGTGGATTATTGATGGGCATTGGGCTTATGGGTCATATTGTATTAAAAACCCTGAATTCAAGTTGATGCTGCGAAAAGAATTGTTTTGATCAGAGTTAAAGCATTGTTAGCCGCAGCAGATTTTCCAAGCGTCAAAACAAAGCAGAACTACTGTGAGAAGATATAACGTAGAAAACATGCAATATCCCGAAATCTCTATACAACTTCCATGCTGCCAGCATCAAGTATCGAAGACCAGTGCAACGCTGCCAACGTGCCATAAAAGGCACCGCTTCACCCGACCATCGCCAAAAAATTCCTGGTTTGATGAAGAACGCCGGCAAGCATATGTTGCTAACAAAGAAGTGTGCAACGAAGAACGAGAGCCTCTGGTGAGCTCTGCGACCAGAAGAGACGGGAAGAATATCGGCTTCTTCAGAAGAAGGAAAAATAGCACCACAAGCCCGCGTTCGAGAGGTTGTACTCCAAGAACAACGTAAACTTCCGTCCACCTGACCAACCTGATATAAGGATAGGAATGTCTAAGCTTAAATCAAACAAATCAGCTAGACCTGACGGCTTACCGGCCGAGGTATTCATGAGAAGAGCATACACCGGCTCATTTTTCAGATCTGATCAGAAGTGTGTATGCCTGATGAATAGAATCTGACATTTTCAGCAGGCAAGTGGTTGCTAACGCAGCTATTTGCCGTAAAGCAATTATACAGTGGACAAATGCATTACTTGACCACGCTAATATTCTTAATACACTAGGAATTCTTCCGGAGAGCATATATTACACTATGCCCCAATATTGGTTTGACAAATACTTTAAGTTAAGCATCTCTTCTAGAGCTAACTGGGAGGAAGATGCTGTCATGGTTGGCAAGTCATTCTAAATGGATGTATCCAAGACTGACGGGTTGATGGTAGGGTTTTCTCAGATAAGCTTAACTTAAGCCTCTCATTCTGCCTTCCACATCACTATAGCGTGTTCCAGGTGGAAATTTTGGAGATTAAAGGAGTCCTGTCTTCGCTGTAGAAAAACGTGAATCATTTCAAGCCGCAATCAAATCCCTCGACTCAGTCTCACAAAATTCTAAACCTTTTAGGGAGATATCAGAGCAGTTCAACTTTCACGTATGTTGGGTACCGGGGAACAGAGGAATTCCAGGGAATTGTAGGGCCAACGCACTCGCCAAAATTGGAACCACCGAGGTAGCTTCGATATACGAATCGCTACCTGCAAACTAATATTTAAGCTGGATGCTGGATGGAAGAACAAAGCTTAGGTGGACTATTGCAACAATATGTCTAGCAATATAAAGACCAAATAAATCTGTCTACAGCTGGATCTTCAGCGCTCCAAGAGTTAGATCTTTCAGATTGGACACTGCCTTATAGGGAAGCATGAATGAAGGCTTGGCGTCCTTACTAATGATTTTTACAGAAGCTGCATGAGCGAGGACCTCCTACATACCCAGCTCTCTACTAGAGAAGAAAACTCCACCCAGAACCTTTCTTCTACAATGACTTAAGTGATCTAAACTTTACAGACATTAACCGTCTCCTATGCTTCATCAGAAGCTCAAAATGGTTCCAAGAGTAGGAGAATCACAGACGTGGCATCAGAATGAACCAATTGTTGGTTGGGCTTTTCCAACAGCCACTCTTACCTAACCAACCTAACCTTTATGGTATTGAGAGTGTAAGATATTTCTATTGTAAAATAAATTAACAGCCGCTGTTATATATTACCGAGAAAATAAGTTTTTTAGGAATAGAATCAATAAGTTTAGCGGTCTTTGGTTTTCTGAAAAAAGCTTGGAATTCTGTGTTTATGGGGCTTTTCCAAACAATGGGAAATTACCGTTTTTTTCCTTAATTCGTGTACGTTAGGATAAGGCCAGTTTGTCAGGATATACTCGTTCACTCACTATTCTAATGGAGGTCGTCATTGTTTTCTTCATTTCTGAGTAAATAGCTTCCTACTATGTATAGGGATAGGGTGTCTCAAAACTCACGCAAAATTTTACGACGAAGTGTTACCAATAAAGTGTTGCCAACGAAAAAAAAGTAAGATGACCGCTGACAGTTCAGAGTTAACATATTAAAAATGGAGAACTCCACAAAACAACAACACGTTTTCATTGTTCATAAAAATAATGAAGGCTTGGCAGATACAGTGATTCAACTTCATCTACTATGAATGGATTAATTCAAAACTTCAGGGGACTAAACCAGTTAGTGATCTTAGACACTCTGGCCGTCCTTCAACAAGTCGTTCAACACAAAATATTGAAGCAGTTCGTAAGAGTGTTGTTAAGCGTCCAAGAACATCAATTCGGCACCGTGGTCAAGAATTGGTGATCTCGAGAAGCTGTCTACCTCGTATTCGCACGAAAGATTTTCATCCTCATGGATATAAAGTGCGATTGACTTAAGAGCTAAAGCCTACTGATCACCCACAGCGGAGAGAATTCGTTGAATGAATTTTGGAATAATTACAAGTTGATGTTGATTTTTCAAACAAAATCAACTTCAGCGATGAAGCTCATTTTCATCTTGATGGCTTTGTTAATTGTCAAAATTGTCGAATTTGGGCTTCAGAAAATCTACGAGTGATTCTTAAGGAACAAATGTATGGATGTGGACGATGTGTGGTTTTAACAAGACGATTCCATTCGCCATACAGTCTAAGAAACAATTCAATTACTGCATGAGCCATCTCCTGGTCGTGTGATTTCTCGTTTTGGTAATCAGAATTATCAGATCGTGCGATTTAACGCCGTTGGTCTTTTTTCTTTAGAGTTTTTTGAAATTTAAGGTTTATGCCAATAAGGAGACGACCACCCACGTCTTGAAGTATCAAATTTAGTGCTATATCAACGAAACCCAGTTATATGTAAAACCGTCACGGAAAATTTTGACACTTACGCCCTGTACCAGCAAACCCGACATGCTGTTTCATGCATGACCCTATACTGAATACTTTATGAATCCTGAATTTTGAGACACCCATTACATGTGCTTCATTTCAGGTGGCCTTCGATGCGTTGGACCACTTAAATAAGTAAGTGACTAGGTAGCTCTATTAACCAAGCCAAATGAATAATAGTTCAAAGCTGAATCGTAAATGTCGACTTTGTTTTCAAGCTCCCAAACACCATTAGGTTGAAGTTCAAGGTCTACATTGTGGTCCACTATTCGGTGAAAAGGCAAAACTCAATCATTTGTCAAGACTAGAATGCGCTTGTCTCAAAATCCGGATTACAATCCAAAGCACAAATGAATTTCATGCCCATACTATATGATATTGCTACGGACCAAGTCATCAGTAGCAAAGCATCAATAAATCTTTTCAATGCCAATCACCCATGGACTTATGAATCGCGGAATTCGTTTCCCCACTTGTTGACGTTTCAAATCGGTTTCGGCCCAATCGACCAGAGAAAATGGGTAAAGTTGTTAGCAAAGCGGATTACTACATCGTTTATCATATTCGTAGTTCCTCAATATACGTACTTTGGTGATTAATTCTGATTACGAATTCTTGACTAAGTGGATAAAATCGACGGCCAAATAAATTATCTGCTTCTCGCCAATGCCAATCATCATGGGAGTGCCTATGTATTTCTGGTCTAAATCTATACTGTTCCCCACGAATTCGAATCGAAGCGAATACATTTGAAAGCGATTTCTTTCAATCACAGTGGAACTGGCTAAATACGTTAAACTGTACTCGAAATTGAGCTAAAAGTGAGCAATGAACAAGAAACCGCCTTTGGGCGCAAAAATTGAGATATTCGTATTCCATGGCGTTCAACTCGCGGACAAGAAAAAAGAACATGTTGCTATTGCTGATGTTGATGCTGCTGCTGCTTCTAATGTTACTTGCTGTTCAGTCTGTTGAATTATGGACGCCTTACGTTGGTGGGACCTGTTTGAATACCTGTTCTCATCTACCACCAAGCAGAGCAGCTTCAACTCATTATAGATTCGAACGTGAATGTGAACTCCACCAAGTAACCAGTAGAGTAGGCAGCTAACGAACCCAATCCACCAGTGAAACTCATCTACTAGCGAGCCTCATCCACCAGTGGTGAACCCAATCCACCAGCATAGGACAAGAAAACAGAAGAAGAATACGAAGTAGCTCTTTGGAAGTCACGTCAAGCAATGACCATTTCACGCGCGCTCACGGAACCAGTCTTACCACTTTTCCAATCAACTCCTGAGGAATGTCTGAGTGATTATGTTGCTGCGTTACCCGTTCACCCATTCACCAGGCCGCTCGCTGCCCCCGCCCTTGATCATTCTCTTTACCCAACTGAGTCTTTGCGTAATTTGGTAGCTTGAATAGTCATGGGCAGTGGCATTATTTGTGGACTGCTGCTGCCGCTGTAGCTCTTACGAACGAGTATGTTGCTTGGTCTGTTGGATTTAGTGATGATGGTGGCTTACTGGCTTTACTCGTAGATTTAGAATCGAGTTATATTTTTGTCCGTTCCAATTTGAACTAAAAGAACGGGAAGAGCTCTACTCCACTTGAACTAACCCATTCAGCCAGAACCAATTATTAATTTTGGATCAGATCAGCTTCAGCTTTAACGTCATCGTTGCGTTGAAGCTGGGTATATGCCCCTGATATGTGTGTTCTCCTTATTGTCTGAGAGTGGTGTATCTTTTGGTTTTTGTTGTTTTTTTTTGTGCTTTTAAAATTCTCCCTCAAGTTGGGAATTTTCTTTTATTTCGTTAGCTCGGATATTCGGTTTTAATTAAATGTTAACGCCAGTTGAAATATGGACTTTTAAAGGTGTGTAATTAATTTCCATAACATGGTACGGGAATGCCATACCTGTGTTCCTCATTGACTACTCATAGCTTCTTCGTTTATCGGCCTCCCTCTTTTTTTTTTTGGTTTTTGTTTTGTAATCTGGTTCATTCCAGATAGGGTTGGTGGAATTTTAATGATATCGTGAACATTTATTTCGGCAGGAACCATACAGAAGCTGTAGCAATGCGAGGTCTTTAAAAAACATTAAGTTGTTTAAATTGGCAAGAGTTACTTTGTTGAGGAACAGGTTTAGAATTTATATAGGTAACTGGAATCAGTTCATCACAATCACATGTTTGTATGCTGTGATTTTTATTTGAAACATTTCGGAGTAGCTAGAATTGTCACAAGACTTTCGAGTAGAGTTTCTATTCGTCTAGAAGTGAAGTTTTCATTAATTTTTCGATGCATTTCCAACCGAAATGATTTTAAGATATAAACCAATTGAAGACATTCTTGTTCCATAACTTTTTCACGATATTTAAGAAATATTTAGAATACAGATTCGTTTATAGAATGGGGCGGTCGCAAAAAACAAGTTTCAGTGCAAGATAAAAACTAATTTTTGAAAATATGAAAAGAAAGCAACTTTAGTTGAACAATCAAAAGTATAGCACACTACATTACCCTATTTTGGGGCATCATGAAACGTAACAGAAAGCCAGCACAACTAAACTAAACCGCCCATATGGCATTCAAAACTCTTAATTTCCCAAAACTTACAAGTTGACAAGATTGGATACAATAACTAGCTTGTTCTAGCCAAGGCACGATGACATATTTTCAAAACGACTCAACTATACACATTCGAGTACAGTAAAAGCTCTTTATTCGCGGGGTATATGGTCCGTTAAAATGCTGCGAATACAGAAACCGTGAATATGGAATAGTACAATAATTTATATGGGATTGTAGCGGATACGTTCCTACGTGACAAAATGAAAAACAAGTACATACTATATATAAAAAAATGAATTTTATTGAAGTTTTTGACCATATTGATTAATTATTATCTTCAGGCTTAGGCAATGATTTAAAGAATTTTGTAAGTTTTTCTTGCTTGACAGTTTTTAAAAGCTCCTTCAATTCAGACCGATATTCAGCCGTGGTATCGGAAATTTGTGTATAGCTTCAGTTCTTCCAATGATGCATTTTGCTATGTCAAATTTTATCCAGCATTCCATAACATTCATATCAGGATCACATTCCATATTATCCCATATAATTTTGAAGGTTCGTCTAATGTAATAGAGCTCAAAGGCCTGGATTATTCCTTGGTCCATAGGTTGAAGCAAAGCCGTCGTGTTGGGAGGTAAAAATGTCACTTTTATATTTGGATGCATAGTTTCAAGTTCGCGAGGATGACGCGGTACATTGCCCAAAACTAGAACTGCTTTACTATAAAGTCTAAATTCTTTTTTTTTAAATAAGTTTCAACTTCAGAAATAAAACAATTCCGGAACCAGTCACAAAAAATAGCGCTTGTAACCCACGCTTTCTTATTAGCACGCCAAAACACTGGCAGGTCGTCCTTGTTTTGATTTTTTAAGCCACGAGGATTTAACGATCTGTAAAGAATCAGTGGTTTGATGACACAATCTCCAGATGCATTAGAAACATAGCAACAGTGTAATCCTATCCTGTGCTACCTTATATCCAGAGGCAGACTTTTCGCTTTTAGAAATGAATGTTTTGTTTGGCATTCTCTTCCAAAATAGTGCAGTTTCGTCTGCATTAAATATTTGCCCAGGTTTGTATCCTCCATCAGCTATTAGGTTTGCAAATTCTTCTGGATATCTTTTTGCTGCAACAATGTCTGCAGATGCAACTTCTCCAACGATATTAATGCTATGCAGTGATTGTCTCACCTTAAATTTATTGAACCAACCTTCCGATGCTTGAAATCCTCCATCTGTACATTTACCACCACAATTATCATCAGGTTCTTTAAAATGTGCGTAAAGACGCTTTGCCTTCTCCCGCACCATTGCACCACTCAGGGGCACCCTTTTTTGGTTGCGGTCTTCAATCCATAATGACAACATCACTTCCATTTTTTCTATTGCTGGATCACGAACAATTTTCGCTGACAGTGAAGTTGAAGCTACGGATTTTTTTATCGATCGTACAGTTGATTCGTTGACATTGAATGAGCTTCATATGGATGCTTGATCCAAGGCGTAAACGATCAAGCATTTCTATTTTCACACAGATTTTTTCGCGTCGAAACTCGTTTTTCAATTTCTTTAGTCGACATTGTACATAAATTAGGAAGACAGCAGTAGCGACGTGTTGCTCGATCACAATTTTTGTAACGAATGGAAAGATGAAACAATAAAACTCGCAAAGCGGCTCTTACTGTTTGTTTACAGAGGGTGGCTAAGTCATTAACACACATGTTTACATTTCCGGAATTTCCCCTTAATTATTTCCGAAAGGGGCTTTTTCCAAATTTTATTGCTTTGATCTACATATACTAAAAAGATTTTTTGACATTCCCAGAATTAATTAGATAAAATATTTCTTCGCTATGTTGATTGGTATTTAAGAATACTTGACATAAAAACCGTTTTTTTAAACCCTGCTTATGACTTGGCCACCCTCTGTACATTATCACAAACGCCGACCGCGGCGAAGCGGCTTGTGTCAAAGGCCGAACCAATGCAGCGGCGATAACATTAAACAACATACTTTAGGTATAATTGTAATAAGGTCTATATTTTACTTTTTCATTAGTCCATTTGAATCCTTTTTATTAATATGCATGTACCGATGTACCGATTAGACCAGCGAATAAAGGAATCTTTAGCCGCGAATATAGGAATTGGGTCGCATTTTTTTAAATCCGCAAATAGTGAAAACGCGAATGAAGGAAGCGCGAATAAAGAGCTTTTACTCACTGAATCTGTTAACTCTACAACAGATAATTTAGGACATGCAAAGAGGATACCCGAGTTTTGGAATCACTCACCCGATCCATCTTTAACTGCGCTAACTACACAAACAGAATTCTTATAAGCGTCACATTACTCCCGTGAACAATTTGATAGATTCTATTCAAAGTGGTTTAACGACAAGGATGACAACATCCATACGTACCATCTCCTCATCGAGTTCAATTCCGTATAGAGTCATGTTTGCTTTTGATATCTCTGCCCAACTGGCCTAACACAACCTCTCGAAAGTTTGCGGAGTCATTTATGTTCGGAAAAAATCACTCACAGATTGGTACTCCTGGTATGTTCATTTTACTGGAATTTTTCAGTCTCTCGTAAAAAGATAAAGAAGCACTTCAATAGGTACTGTTGAAAATATAAAAGCGTAAATGGCAACACTTCTAAATTATACTGTGAATGAGTCAATTACTCTCATAAGTTAGTTGCAAGTCAGTTCTCTCAACGATCGAATGTGAAATAATACCTTTCTACTTATAATACTCTCTATTATATAATATAATATATATAGTCTATGAATTAAACAAAAATTAAACGTAGAGTGTTTTATCTTTTCGAAATTGGTGCCGAAACCCGGGATGTATTATTAGCGCGAAAAGAAAACATTGGGCTATTATGGAGTTGCAAAATCGGAGCGTATTTCGTGGCCAAGTGACCAAGCTGACGAAGGCAGCTAGCGAATATCTTGCAAATCCAGAATCGTAGTTATCTCAACACAATAATGATAAATTCTCTGAAATAGAAGAGGAAATCAGCGTTCTTGTGGAACGTACGAGGGCGGATCAATAAGTCCGTGACTTTTGGATTAAAACACAGATTTTTTGTTAAAAAAATAATTTTATTTTTCAACGTAGTCTCCCTTGAGCTCTATACACTTTGTCCAACGCTTCTCCAATTTTTTTATCCCTTCCAAAAAAAATGATTTGTCGAGGTCCTCAAAATAGGCCTTTGTTTGCGAGATGACTTCATCATTGGAGTCAAATCTTTTTCCACCAAGCCATTTCTTCAGGTTTGGGAACAAGAAGTAGTCGCTCGGAGCCAAATCTGGAGAATAGGGTGGATGAGGGAGCAATTCATAGCCCAATTCATGGATTTTTGCCATGGCAACTGCACATGTGTGCACCCTTGCATTGTCTTGGTGGAAAAGAACTTTTTTCTTGGCCAAATGAGGTCGTTTTTTTTTCAAATCGTCATTGAATCGGTCCAATAAGTTGGCATAATATTCCCCATTGATTGTTCTTCCCTTTTGAAGGTAGTCAATGTGGATTATCCCGCGTGCATCCCAAAAAACAGTCGCCATAACTTTATTGGCTGACAAACCCACCTTGGCCTTCTTTGGCGCCGATTCACCCTTAGAAACCCACTGTTTTGACTGTTGTTTGTTCTCTGGTGTGTTGTGATGGATCCATGTTTCGTCCACGGTTACAAAACGGCGCAAAAACTCCTCCATATTGCGATTAAACAACGCCAAACCTTCCTGTGAAGTTGTTACACGATTGCGTTTGTGGTCGACTGTGAGCAAACACGGCACCCATCTTGCGGAAAGCTTTCTCATGCCCAAGTGATCATTCAAAATTGAAACCACTGAGCCATGCGAGATCCCTACGGCTTCCACAATCTCTCGCACTTTCAATCTTCGGTCGGCCAACACCATATCGTGAATTTTTTCGATTGTTTCGGGTGTAGAGACCTCAACTGGGCGTCCAGGACGTTCGGCATCTTCAGTGCTTGTACGGCCACAACGAAATTCAGTAAACCACTTTTTAGCCATTGAAATCGATGGTGCAGAGTCCCCATAGTATTTATCAAGCTTAGCCTTGGTCTCGGTAATGGTTTTTTTTCGCAAGAAATAATGCTTAATAAGCACACGAAATTCACTTTTTTCCATTTTCTCCTCAAATTAGTGAGTAGTCTGATAAAAATAGCTGTCAAACACAAACTAACTGACGCAGCAAGTTTAAATTCTGACAGGAGTCAATTGACAGATGCCTGTTGACAGGAGCAGTGTTGCTGTTTCAGTAAAGAGGTCAGAAATTCAAGGACTTATTGACCCGCCCTCGTATTTCAGCGGCGAGAGAAAAATCTCATCAAGACAAATTTAGAGGTACGTGGAGTGCAAAATTTTAAAGCTGAGGAACTACAAAAGGAGTTGGAGTCTTGTAGCGAATATGAGGACAATGCTGTGAGCGCATTAGCCAGGTTAGACCATCGGTTAATGAAAATTAAAGAAATTCGTGGAGAGTTAGTGCAATCCGAAACACCAAGACCTCGAGTAGAGCCAACTTATAGCCTCATATTGCCGAAACACGAGCTAAGAAAATTTAACGGCGAGTATAGAGAATGGCTACCCTTTTGGGAGCAATTTCGCACAGCTGTGCATGAGAATTTAAATTTAAACGGTTCTGATAAATTCAATTATCTATTAACGGCATTAACGGGAAAGGCGAAAGACACTGTCTCTGGTTTTACACCAACACAAAATTGCTACGATGCGGCAATTTCTCTTTTGCAAGAAGAGTATGGTGATACCGAGAGAATTATAGACCGAAATATGCAAAATTTAATTTCACTACCATCCGTCAGCTCGAAATCGGATGTTGTTGGACTAAGACGACTATATAATATGGTAATTTATATAACTCGGTCTCTTGCTTCTCTCGGCGTTCCATCATCCCATTATTACGTTATGCAGAAAACCGTTCTATTAGAATGCATGCCTGCTGAACTCAGGATTGAGTTTCATCGTTCTTATAGCAGCGAAAATGAAAATAGTGAATTGGTTGAAACAGAGACAGAAACAGTCACAGATAACACAAACTCAATTAGCTTTAAGGGAGATAAACAAATTAAGATGCTTCTCAAATTTTTGAAGAAGGAGATAGACTCATTAGACCGTTCAAATATAGGAAGTCGATCCTGTAACGAAACAGTAAAAGCCACACATACACACATACAGCTTCATTTTTGTTTACTACTGCGAGTGACAAACTGAATTGTTTTTTTGCAATTCGACAAGTCATTCTACAAAGATGTGCAACAGTTCCCAAACCATCGAACAAAGAAAGAACTTGTTCCAAAAATTGTAAGATAAAAGATGTTGACATGTCACTCCTGTGTGTGAAAGGAACAAACAGAACACCGTGCACAC
The DNA here is from genome assembly GCA_963966105.1 of Volucella zonaria. Taxonomy (NCBI): domain Eukaryota; kingdom Metazoa; phylum Arthropoda; class Insecta; order Diptera; family Syrphidae; genus Volucella; species Volucella zonaria. The sequence goes on along the minus strand of OZ014532.1, from coordinate 66,650,289 downwards.
ACCGACTGTCAAAACCAAAAGGTGGAAAAATCAGCAATCAGTATTTATTTACAAACGGCTCGAGCATTTATATTTTGTAGTAATTATCCGACCAAATTTTTTATACGATTACTAATTGATGGTGGAAGTCAACGCACATACATACATCAAGCAAAGTATTTCCAGGAAGTTAAATTTGCCAGTTGTTGGAGCACAAACAATAAAGATATAAACCGTTGGAGACACAAAACCGGAACAATCGTGTAATCTAGTGCGTTTTTCCTTAAAGAGCCAGTTTAACGACAAAGTTGTGTCAATGATTGCATTGGAAGTCGATGAAATTTGTGACGATATACTGGTTGAGCCCGATCGTGCTGACATGAAAGATTTAGAGTTGAATTTGGCGGACTCAAACACTCAAAGCAGACCACAAGAACCAGGTATTTGTTTGTTAACAGGATCAGATTATTACTGGAGTATCGTTTCAGATGAAAGAGAACATCTTTCTCAGAATTTAGCTACTGTTAAAACTCTATTCGGTTGGACATTGCAGTTCTCATCATTGCGGTGCTCCGCAAATAATTCAGTTTGCCTTCCAACTGTAACTCTGCTAAACCTAAACAATACATACCAGCCAGCTAACCTCTGGGATTTAGAGACAATTGGAGTCATGAACGAAGAGAAATCACGCACTGACCTGGAAGAAAAATTTAGCGCGTACATAGTTAAAAGAGGCAATCATTACGAAGCAAAGTTACTGTGGAGGAGGGAGGATGTAGACATCAACACCCACAAGGAAGGTGCCCAATCAAGGTTTGCTAGTTTAATTCGGAAACTTTCTAGATATCCTGCACAACTGTTTGAGTATGAAAGTGAGATGAATGAACTTATAGCGAACGGCATAGTTGAGCGAGTCAACGAATTCGATAAACCTTCGAAACGAGTTTATTATTTACCATATAGAGCGGTCTATAAAGATGACAAATCCACATCAAAAATTAGAATTGTGAATTAGATGCGTCAGCGCATACAGGAAATAATGCATCATTAAATGACTTGTTTTTGCCTGGACCGAATATTTTACCTAATATCTTGAGCATTTTATTAAATTTTCGATCGGAGAAGGTGGGACTAGTGGCAGATATTTCGAAAGCATTTTAACAAATTCATTTGTCCAAAGTTGACCGAGATGTACACCGAATTTTCTGGTTCGACGGTAAGATAAACGACCCAAATAAACTACCAAATTGGGCAGAGTTTCGTATGACTAGGGTAACATTTGGAGTAACATGTAGCCCGTTTCTTTTAATTATCACAATTCAAAATCACTTGAGGGAAGAGCTTAAGAATTTTCCTTCGTCTTGTACTATTCTTGCAAATTCATTTTATGTAGACGATTTGGTATGTAGCGTTTCTAACGAGCTGACTGCTATTCAAGTGCACAAAGAATTAGTTGATATTATGAACAAGGCTAGTATGGTCTTGCATAAATGGAACTCAAATGTGACGAGTGTTCGAGAGGAATTTCCGAATGTTGAAGAGCCCCCAATAATGCAAAAGGTGCTGGGAATTAAGTGGTTCGTAAATTCTGATGAGTTGTGAGTGGATATGTCGCATTTGATTTCAAGTGTCTTACCCCAGTATGGAACTAAAAGAGGATTATTAAGCCTCATTTCCAAAATCTTCGATCCTTTGGGTATATGTGGACCATTTATAGTGAAACTTAAAATAGCTTTTCAAGTTTGTTGGAAGCAAAACCTGAATTGGGATGATAGTTTGCCGTCATCTTTACAATCGACTTGGGCTAAGTCTATCGTTGTAATTATTGCAGGAAATCATCATTCCGAAAAGGAGTTACACATTTTTGTCGATGCGAGCTTGAAAGCATATGGAGCCGTTGCTTATATTCGGTATTTCATGGCTGATAGACTAATGGGTGTAAGTTACCTATGCTCCAAGAATAGGATAGCGCCTTTAAAAGAAGACAAATCTCCGGAATTATCATTGCTAAAGCTCGAGTTAACTCCTGCTGTTGTTGGTGCCCAACTTTTCGCTTATTTAAAGAAAACTTAAAGATCGACTTCACGTCAACTTATCTGTGGTCAGATTCACAGATTACACTCTGTTGGATTAGTGGAGACTGCAACAAGTGGAAGCCTTACGTTGCTAAGCGAGTTCGAGAAATCCGAAATAATTTAGATGAAGCTAACTGGAGATTCTGTTCTGGGAAGATAAACCCAGCTGATATTTTAACAAGTGGCATATCAGCGAAAAAACTGTCGGATGCAATGTTTTGGCTCCATGGGCCAGAATGGTTGCTTTCATTTAAAAAAGTAGAGCCAGTAATCCCAATAAAGGTAAATAATAAAGACATTCATCTTATTAACTGTTTTCTTCTCGTTTCATGTAAAGACCACTGCATTAACTCTGCCGACAATTGTACACAAATTCTACCCTTGGACAAATTCAGTAGCCTTCAGAAAATTCTAAGGATTATCGCCTATATCTTTCGATTTATCGAAGCGATAAAAAAAAATCGAGAAAAACGCAAAGTAACAGGAGTTTAATTTCATCGCAAACGAGGTGAAAGACCCAACTTTTTTTTGCATCTCACATATCGGTTCCATCGGTAGAGGAGGTAAAATCGACAGAGTGTTACTGGATAAGATCATCTTAAAGAATTTCGTTTTGTGATGAGCTTCGAAGAATACACAAAGGTCTTTCCATTGATCGTTCTTCAGAAATCTATGGCTTGAACCCAGTTATTGGCAATGTTGGAATTTTGAGGGTTGGTTCTCGACTATCTGAATTAAAGCCAGAGTCGGAGTTATCTTTTGATGAAACATTTCCTATTATATTGTCGAAGAAAAGCCGATTGTCGGAATTGATTATCACCAATTTACATCGGCAGAGCCTTCACGCAGGTGTGAGCACATTATTAGCAGAATTGCGGAAACGCTTCTGCATCCCAAGAGCTAGACAGCTTGTTAAACGCTTAATCAAGTCATGCGTAACCTGCAAACTTTTCAAGGCTAAGGCCGTCGGTCAAATTGTTGGCACTCTACCTTTACAAAGAGTTTTCGGTTCAAGGCCATTTATGAATACTGGATTCGATTTTGCGGGTCCCTTGTTTGTAAAACATCAACAAGGCAATAAAAAATTGTATATATTGCTCTTCACTTGTTCTGCAACACGCGCCGTCCACCTAGAGATGACGTCAAGTCTTAATGTGGAAAGCTGTCTTATGGGTATGCGGAGATTCATAGCGCGCAGGGGTGTTCCAGAGACATTTTTGTCAGACAACGCACGGACCTTCAAACGTTCTTCGTTGGAGATAGCAGTCTTGGGAGACATACTAGAATCCAGCGAACTAAAAAACTTTTTGGCGGAACGAAAAATATGTTGGCAGTTTATTGTTGAGCGAGCCCCCTGGTGGGGTGGCTTTTGTGAGCGTCTTGTGCGCTCTATAAAAGATGGACTTAAAGCCGCCATAGGTCGTTCTGTATTAGACAAGAACAACTTAACACATTTTTGACAGAAGTTGAGGACGTTCTAAACAGTCGTCCGCTGACGTATATAAGTGATGATGCAAGGGACTTGTCACCGCTTACCCCATCGCACTTCTTGAAAGGATTCTGTGCTAACTTTAACTTGGAAAATTTCAATCTAATTTTAGACAAAGATTTTCGAAGCAGATGGAGTAGCCGACTGCGTGTGACAAAACTTTTCTGGAAACATTGGAAGCTGGAATACTTTAACCAGTTACGGTCGGCACACTTTTCCAAGCGAGGTTCCGCATTTAACGTTAAAGAGAATGATGTTGTCCTTGTTTATGAACAATATGTTCCACGTCTGCTCTGGAAGTTGGCTGTCGCTCAAAAAATCTTTCCTGGACCTGACGGCAAGGTGAGGGCATGTGAGCTGCGTATGTCAAATGGTAGTATACTAAGGCGTCCTATCCAGCTACTTTACCCACTTGAAGTTGTGGGCCCCGAAGGATGTTGAAAATATAAAAGCGTAAATGGCAACACTTCTAAGTTATACTGTGAATGAGTCAATTACTCTCATAAGTTAGTTGCAAGTCAGTTATCTCAACGATCGGATGTGAAATAATAAATTGTACTTATAATACTCTCTATTATATACCATATATAGTCTATGAATTAAACTCAAATTAAACTAAAATAAAACGTAGAGTGTTTTATCTTTTCGAAAGGTACTAACACTCACTACATTTGCGGTAAGAAATTGTATGACATTGAGTGCAGCTGGTTAGATCAGCTGCAAAATGTAAACAAAGCGGTGGGCGAAATAGAAATTGTCCCTCTAGTAGAGTAAATGGAATTTAACGACGAATCAGGCTCAATCACATACTCATTATAAGAAGCTCTTAACTCCTCAATAGAAGGTTGATTTTATGGAGCGAAAAAATCATCAAAGCTGGTCTCCGATATATAATGGAATAAAGGCAAGAACCAGTGTACGGGTGCCTGCCTCCTTGACTTTGAGAAGACCTTCGACACCGTATGGTTAGAGGGTTTATTCTATAAGTTGACCAGGATGGGCATGCCGAAACCTCTGTTATATATGATTTACAACATGCTTATGGGAAAGAAGTTCGTTGTTAAATGTAACAGCGTCATTTCGAGAAAGAACTTTGGCATTAAAAACGGCTTACAAAAGGGGGCTGTGATTCCTCCGATACTGTTTAACATTTACACAAGTGATCTAGTAGGTTCCCTCAATCATGCCATAGCGTTCGCAGGCGATTTAGTGGCATACAGATCAGGTTCAAAAATCGAAGTCATCAATACTTTTCTGCAGCGTGATTTCGATCATATTAAGGCGTATTGCGACGATTGGAAATTGAAAATCAATTTTCAAAAGTCGGAAACAATCTTGTTTAGAACTAGATTGAGATGGGCTTCTAGGGATACCAGATATAACTGACGAAATTTGGGCATCACTACAGCACGGACTGCCATTAGCGGTGAGAAGCGTAGTGAGATAGCTTGGTATCTGGCTTGATAAATATTTGTATTTTGACAAACATAAGAATATAGAATGTAGATGCTTGTCTTGCTGGGGCCAAGAAAGCTTTAGCTCAGACAAGAAGGCTGTCTCACAGCAGTTAACTTGTCTCCAGGGTGAAGGTCATATGCAATGTGGCCTAATCGAGCCAGTCATCGCGTATGGTTATCCTGTGTGGTTCAATGTAGCGCCGTATCAGATCTAAAGGTTTCGGGTTAGGATCTGTCTCGGCTTATACAGAACACCAGAATCAGAGTACAAAAAATATTATCCCAACAGAGTCCTTTACAATGGGATTAATCTGAATAGGATTGACAATATCTGAGAAGTGACCGGTGGTGTGTGCCATGGTGTATGTGGTTAAATTTCGTTAAAATCGCAATTGGGCGATGTAGATATGAGCATAAATTTGTCAAACTACAGTCTCAGGATCCGAGATGAGTTGAGTCACTTTTAAAAGGTGTAGAGTGCCTTCATCTAGTTCCTTGACATTTTTTACATAAGTTTTACGAATGCATGTAATATAGGGATCTGATGTATACATTAATGTATGGAACATATTTTCGTTTGTTAAAGATCCTGAGCATTTTCTCGCATGATGGAGTCGAAAATATGTATTTGTAATCTTTGCTGCTAGACTTTTGAGCGTCTTCCGAGAGTTGTCCAATGCGTAGCACAGCAAAATGATTTATTATGTTCTCTCCATGAATTAAAATTTTATGAACTGATGATAGCATATAATACCAGTTGTATTTATTAACATATATTCTTGCCGTTTCTAGAGCATACACGTCGAACTTTTGAGCATCAATCATAACACCTGATGACAAAGCTTGTGGAATTACATTGAATCTGCGTATCAGTGCTTTATCAACACCTGCTATTTCTGCAGAACAACTGGCATCACTAAAAAATCTTCTTACTGTATTACCATCATTAGAGTTGCCGCTTACTTGTTGCGGTTTATGTATGATTAAACCCAACTCTTCGCGAAAACGTCTCGTTTTCATTATTAGTCGCTGACAATTTGTCGAAGGAAAGTTTGTATGAATCGTTTCCATGCACCTAATCCAGGCATGTAATGTGGATAATCCATACCGGAAACAATTTTCGCCTTCCGGCCTAGCAGTGACCTTCGCTAAATCGTTCATTAGACGTGGAGTGGCATTACAAATAGTACATGTAGAACTTGAAGGAGTGTCAGTTAATACCTGAGCCACTTTTTCGTCTATCATTGTTAGGAAAAGTTTATGTTTAATCCGAATTTCTTCACTGTCTTTTAATCAATAATGGGTACAAATTGCCAATCTGATTTTCAATATTACCCAAAACAGCTCTAGTTTTCTCGGGAGTTTCTTTGGAAAACTCCATCAAAATAGGCCGATAAAACCTTACAGACGAAGGCACGGGATTGTGCCAGATTATAGCGCCAGTTGCTTCATCAACTAACCTTATGGGAACAACGGACATTATGAACAAATTTACATCTGAAATACGTTCAGACTCCTCGGGAAGTTTTTGTTTGTATTCACTTTGCCCAGATAAGTCATCACAGCCCCACTTGCTATATAAAATCAAGTTTTTCGACCCAATTGTACACACACTGGGTGGTGTGAATAAAAACTGAGGTAACACTCCGAGTTAACACTCCCGAGTAAAGTGCTTTCGTCGAAGGGAACACTCAATTTGGAGTGAATAAAAAATTTCTTCAAAGTAGGTTCTTCCCCACAAGTTGAAGTTTGAAAACTGGAGCGGAGAGCTGTCAAATTTATTTGTCAAAGTTTTTTTAGTTTTTTTTTAAGATAATCAACAACACAATGACTATTCATTTTCAGAAATGTTTTTAAACATAAAAACGTGAAAAACAAAGATATATAATTCACGACGTTTCGGGGACACAGGGGATAATTTCAAGGACCTGTATAGATTCGAGTTTCGTAATATGGAATGGTTAAGCAATCAGTTTCTTTCCGATATTCCTGAAGAGCGCGTGGTAGTGCCATACCAAGAATTGAGAAAATGAAAATATTCCTTCGATACATTGGTGACCCGGGGTTCCAAGTTGGAGTTGGTGAGGACATTGGTGTTCATAGATCCACTGTATCGAAAACAGTTTGGCAAGCAAATGTATAGATGAAATTTCCGTCAACGACCGCAGAATTGAGAGAAACTGAACAAGAATGGAAAGCTAAGTATTCTTTTCCCAGTGCAATTGGAGCTCTGGATTGTACTCATATTCAGATCTTAAAGCCTCATTTACGAGGGTTGCCTGAAAAGTTTCCGACCGCAAAGTAAAGATAGCTTCACTCGTCAATAAAAGCTAGTGAATACTAGTTGTGCATCTTTTGACAGTTACTTACCGAAGTTTCAGTCATTTTGGATGCCCAGTTTTTAGTTGACAGTCGTTTGAGTGAGTCCATGTGAGTGTTTTTTGTGAAAATGGAAAAAATTGAGTGTCGAGCTGTTATTTAATTCTTGTTTTTGAAAGGCAATACGCCTACGCAAATCAAAAATTAGTTGGACTCTGTGTATGTGGACTCTGCATCATCATTTACCACAGTGAAATTTTGGGCAGCTGAATTTAAACGTGGCCGTAAGAGCTTGGGAGATGATGAACTTTCGGGACATCCAAAAATTGCAACCACTGACGATAACATTGCTAAAGTTCACCAAATGGTGTTAGACGACCGCCGAATTAAAGTGAGAGAGATAGTAGAGGTTGTGGAAATATCCAAAGAACGTGTTTGTTACATATTAAATCAAGATTTATGCATGAGAAAGCTGTCCGCGCGTTGGTTGCCGCGTTTGCTTACGTTAGACCAAAACCGTGTTCGAATGAACATTTCCAACGCTCTGTTGGCGCATTTTAGGCGCAATAAATCCAAGTTTTGGCGCCGATTAATTACTGTAAATGAAACTTGGATATACCATTATACGGCCGAAACAAAAATTCAGTCAAAACAGTGGACTGCAAAGGGCGGGCCGGCTCCAAAAGAAGCAAAAACGGTTTTTTCGGCTGGGAAAGTGATGGCGACTGGTTTTTGGGATAGTAAAGGAGTTATCTTAATCGATTATCTTCAAAAAGGAAAAACCATTACATGAGCATACTACACATCATTACTTGCCAAGCTGAAGGCAGAAATTGCGGAAAAACGGAAACATTTGCAGAAAGACAACGCGGTCTCATACCTCAGCGGTTGCCATGGCGAAAATCCATGAATTACACGGTTTGAATTACTTGACCATCCACCTTATTCACCAGATATAGCCCCAAGCGACTTTTTTTTGTTCCATCACCTAAAAACTGCGCTCGGAGGACAGAGATTTTCGTCAAAGGAGAAGGCAATCACCTTCGTGAACAATTATTTTGCAAAAAAAAAACGCCAAGTACTATTTGGAGGGGTTAGAGAGATGGGAGCATTGCTGGGAGAAGTGTGTAGAGTTACAAGGAGACTATGTAGAAAAATAAAAATAAAATTTGAGAAAAAATGTCCTTGTATCATTCGGTCGGAAACGAGTGTTCGGCTGCTCGTTTAATAATCTACTGAAACGTCGTCCATTATCCTTTTTACACCACATTATGCAAACACGTCAACCTGAGTATCTTTATAATAGGCTAGATTTAGTCCAATCTCGGCGTTCTTTTGCTCTCATTCAACCGCGATATTCCTGCCTAACCACAGAGCGGCAGTTTTTCGTTCAAGACACTCGCCTGTGGAACTCCCTTCTAATTGAGTTATCTACTTCTTAAATACCCGGCCAAAGCTAATTAATTCTCTTTTTACTTGATGATATCATCCGAATTTATTGTGTTCTTATTTTTGATTAATTTTTTTTTCTGTATACGTACATTGTACTTTATTTCGAGGTTTTCCCTTCCTAAAAGATAAATATCTTACTGGGAAAGCAATACATCATTAATATAATATGTAAGTATAGGCGTAGAAGAAATGCTCTGGGCTGTTGTCACTCTCGAAGCAATCGTCGCAGCAAGTCGCCGCTAAGCAATCTTTCCTACTGATGGATAGCAGAAAATACACTGACCTGTGCACATAGGGACCTGAGTAGCGATTGAGTGTTCTAAGTATAAGCGCAACAATCAATTTCGTAGCGAAGTACTTACCTTACCTCCCAGTAGTGATCCCGAGGCTAAAATGGCGAGGACATACCCGGCCAGCAGCATTATACTGGCTTACGCCGTTTTAGGACTTACATCTTTATACGTAAGATACTAAAAAGATGTGACGAACCACCTATTGTCCTAGGATAAAACTGAATTCACTGTTGACGACACTTGCAAATGTTTAAAGGACAACAACCTTCGGATCTTCACGTGGAATATATGAACCTGCAGCCGAGCAATTAGCAGAGGCCCGGCTATCATGCAGATATCACCGCCAACGGTGCAAAAGGATGGGCCGAACATAAGGAAAAGTTTATTGGAATTTGTAGAGTTGATGACATTAAGTTGGAAAAATGATATCGGTCAAATCACCACCTCCTGAGTTGATGCATATTTGCGTTGGTTTTACCGCATTTTGGAATGCTGATCGCCAAGCTCCAAATTCGTGATTTCTTCTTCAATGTTAGCTTTCAAGACTTGCAAGGTTTGTAGTTTGTTGTGGTAAACGCGAGATTTCAAAATACTCCAAAGAACGAAGTCTGGCGCCATCAATTCAAATCACCAAAAAGGAAGATCAAACGGCTTGGAAATTGGTGATCCAAAATTTCCATCGTTGCCCGAGCTGTGTAAGTGGTTTCTCTGTCCTGCTGGAACCAACAATCCTCGAGACCCAAATCAGCAACTTGCGCCAAAAAAAACTCGTTTAACATGTGTCTGTAGGTATCAAGAGTTACTGCTACGATGGTGCCGTCGGCGTCCTCAAAAAAATAGTGGCAAATCAATTTTTCACTGCAAATACCGCAGCAAACAGTCACTTTAAAGGGATGCAATGGCTCTTCAGCCATTTAATGTGGATTCTCCATGCCCCAGAAATGAAAATTTTTTTTATTCACATAACAACTTAAATAGTAATGGACTTCATTGCTTAATTATAAATTTGGATACGAAAACATCCTCTTCTTGCAGCAGATTTAACAGAGTATGGGAATAAGTTAAATTTACTTGACGGCCATCAGGCAGCAATTGGTGAACGACCGAGCCCAAGCATCCTTCCTCATCTCAATATACACAAGGCGACATGGCGGTCTCCGGCTCATGAAACGCTCACTTTCACGTAAGGCGTACATCCAGTATTCCGGACGTCCGAACGTTCCGGGCAGACAACATTGACTCGGATGACAACCTTGTTGTAGCCAAGGTGGTAATGCGGATTTCCTAAGTGCCACAACTAAGAGGAACTACTTGAGAAGATATAATGTAGGATAACTGCAATCGCAAGAGACCACAAGAATCTTCGCCGAATGCATATCACGAAATTTCTCCTATACCGCCAGCATCATATGCCGAAGACTAGTGGCAACACTGCAAACGTGCCATCAGAGACACTGTAGCTGATATGCTGGGTTTCACCCAACCACAACCAAGAATTCCCTGGTTTGATGAGGAATGCCGGCAAGCACATGCAGCTTAGAAGCGTACAAAGCACCGCTGCAACGAAGGACGAGAGCCGCTCGAGAGCCCTACGAGCCGAAGAGATGGGAAGAAGAAAAAAACGGAATACGAGAAACGCGCGATCGAAGGTATTGAAGTATAAAGTATTGGAAGTGGGAACTTTTACCGAAGGGTAAAAACAACGTGTATAACGGTGAAAAAGCCCAACATCTCGCCGTCAGGCAAAATGGACTGTTCAATTTAGACGTTGACAGGCAAAACTTCTGTTCATCTAATCAAAACGAAGTAAGGAAAGCAATATCTAATCTAAAACCCAACAAATCAGCTAGACCTGACGGCTTAATGGCCGAGGTATTCAAAGCTGCTGGAAATGACTTTCTGTAGAGCATTGACGAACTCATTTCTCCGACCTGCTCAGAAGAGTATATGGCTGATGAATGGAATCTCTGCACCATATGTCCGACCCAGAAAAAAGGAAACATTCTCAACGGCTCTAGAGGCATAATTCTCCTCAACATCGCATACAAAATCTAATCTGTCATATCGTGTGGACGTCAAAAATCCTTCGTCAACAACCTGATCGGCCGTTTATAGACCACGAAGTACAAGTACTAAGAAGTACAAATCGATGCCCAGCATTGATTTATAGACACGAGCTATATAGAGCCATGTCTAGTTTCGGGGTCCCTGCCAAAACTCGTCGGTCTATTCAAAATGACGATGGAGGTCGATAACGACTTAACCGAGACCTTTGACCTTTGGAAAGCTCTTAGAGAAGGAGACGCACTGTCATGTGTGCAACTATTGGCGTCCGTCGATGATCTCGACATAATTGGAAGAGCTCAGTGGGCTGTCACCGGTGGAGAAACTGCCAAAATGTGTTTAGCGGTAAATGAGGGCAAAATCAAGTATATGCAGTTAATAAGAAGGGACACACAACGTTGACGAATTCGACAAAACATCAAAGTGGACAGTTATAATTTCGAGGTAGTAAAGGACTTTGTTTACCTTGGCTCCCATATGAAGTATAACAAATAACCACTCTTGCCATATACTGTTTCTTGGGGCTAAAGAAGGTAATTGAGTAGTATGGCCCTATCCCGAAAAACTATGGAGACACTATGTAGGACTTTGGTCATTCTAGTCCTACTTTATGGCGCAGAACCTTGTCGTGTATTGCGACCTAGGACCCAAACAGGACTAAGTGAATTCAACCATCTGGTTCCGTTCAGAGTTGCCTTGCATTCGCGAAGTAACCTGGAAGTGGTGTAAAGGCTCAGCAAAGTCTGAAGTGCATTAGTGCAGATACATCTCCGTTTCAATTGATTCTTCACAAAATAGTTCATTGCCATCAGGACCGAGAATATCCCCGCTTGTAAGGCAGACTCCAATTTTACCAACAAGGAGGAAAATCTAACTTTGCCGTCTTTCAAAAAGACACCAACACCGCTTCCTAGATCGTTGTTTGAGACATCCGTGAAGATTCGGCTTAATTCATTTTCTGGCTCAGATTCTAGTCGAAACCATTCTTGAGGACAGGAAAAGTGGATTTTGTATTTTCGCATCAACAGAATTTCAAAGATATGAAACGGGAAGTAAATACATCAGTGCTTCTAGAGAAGAGCCAGGCGTGCTATCCAGGATGACACTCAAATTCTTCCCTTCGTTGCATAAATGGATAATGATGCGTTTTAGAACAAAATTATTCAGACTATTCGACTTCCTCTTTCTCGTGACAGAACAACCTTAGATGGGAAAGGATTAACTCAAAACTCATTCTAGTTTTACCATCGGCAATTACGTCTGGGATTGCCTGCTCTTTAGAGCAGAGAGTTGCTAGGTATGGTCCATGAGGTAGCACAGCCACATCGTCTTTTTTTTTTTTTTGGTGGCGTCGAAGGATGTGACAATCTTTGTAAGATACTAATTGCCCGGGCTATCAGCATGCGCGATTCGCAAACCCAAAGTACTCGATTTCGGGGCGTGCCTACGTACTAACCCACACCCTGCACTCTTCTACCACTCTCCCAACGGAACTGCCGTTAAGTACTACTTCGCGGGGCTGGTGAGCACTTTATGCCCTTCTTTTTGCGTTTAGTGATTCGACGTTGTGCACAGTATTTACCGTTCTTGGGTTTGATTTTCATTAGTGATCTCTCTGACTCTTTTCAACCGCCGAAGTTCCTTCATTATTTTTGTCACAGCCTGTTTCACCGCATCCCATATTATACTTGATCTTAGCATATGGCTTACGATGTTTTCAGGAGTTGGTATCTCTCCAATTTTTTCCTATAGTTCTCTGCGCTCTGTTCTGAAGTGTGGGCACAGGAAAAATACGTGCTGTGCATCTTCCCTGGCCTCTCCGCAGTTTAAGCAGAAGGGAGATTCCTTCAGACTAAACCTGTATATGTATGTAGATATGATTGAAAGCAGCCATGTCAAGTTAGGAGCTGACTTAAGTAAAAATCTACTTCTCCGTAATTACGTTCTACCTATTTACGAATATCAGGTATAAGTCTTTAGGTTCATCTCTTCTTTGTAGACTGGTTCCATATCTCTTGCCACGCACTTGTGAAGCTCCCAGCTTGATATCATTGACTGAAACACCGGGTTTCCGAATTTTGGCATCGTAGGTCCTTTGTAGCTCAGTAGCCAGTATATCAGCTGGTAGCATTGCCGCAATGTCATATATAGCATCATCTGATATGCACAGCAAACTCTCAGAACAGATAGTCTGTTGACAGTGCAATTTTCAGTGCTTTCGCCCATATTGGTGGCGCGTATATTGTGATTGACTGCACCACCCTTGACAGAACTAGTCTCATTTGTTGTCTGGGTTTGAGAGTCCTCCAGCTTCATCAATTGACACCTCCCGTCGGTTGCATATTATTCGCTCCAGTATTTTACCCATCGTGTCTAGTAAGCATATGGGACGGTATGACGAGGGCTCATCTGGTGGTTTATTCCCTTTGGACAGCAGCACAAGACGTTGCTTTTTCCATTGGTCTGGAAAAACCCCTTTTGTTATACACTTGTTATACATTTCCACGAATACTTCTGTGTTTATTTTGACGGCTAGCCTAAGGACCTTATTTGGTGTGACGTCCAATTCAGGTGGTTTATTATTGCTAAATCATTTGCATACATCCAGAAGTTTCGTTTGCGTAACTGGTGGGATCTCACCTACCTCCTGCGGTAGTTCTATATGCTCTGTCGGTGCTTGCGGTGGAAATAGTCCCGACACTATTTTTTGCATCAGCGAAGGTCATGAGGGTGGGGATTCTCTAGAGCCCTTTAGTTTTGCCATAACCGTCCTGTAGGCAGTACCCCAGGGATTAATACCTGCTTCCTGGCAGAGTTCTTTAAAGCTGTTGTTTTTGCTTCTCCGAATGGCTAAATTAAGTTCCCTACGCCTACATATCTTTGTATTGCACCTGTAAATCCTAGTGGGATGGCTGACCTTCTGATTGCTGGCATAGTCTTCTGGCTCTATGGCACTTGCTGCGTAGCTCTGCTACCTCTTCTTTCCACCGGTATACTGGCGGCCGGCTTTTTGTTGACGTTTTCCGTACCATAGATGCGTGGCAAGCCCTAGATACTATTTTAGTAACCTCCGCAGCCATCGTATTTCCTGCTCCTGGATTTATTGTGGATTCTCCAAAAATCAGGAAAAAGGTATTTTCGTCCAGTGTGCTTGTTTTCCACCCCATTCGTTGTGCCTTCTTTAGATGGCAATTCTGGGTTGCTCTCCTTGCTTGCACTTCAAATGGGATGGCCTGGTGGTCACTGTGGGTGTAGTCCTTACTACTTTCCCTCTTGATCCTCTCACTAGGGAACTTGTTACAAAAGTTACATCAACTCCGGAGCCTACGCTGTTTCTGGTGAATATGTGCTCGTTGCCCGTGTTAAGCAGTACTGCGTCAAGTGACGATACTGTTTCTAGCAGACCCTCTCCTCTCTTATTGGTCCGCATGCTACCCTAATCAGTGGCCACTGCGTTGAAGTCGTCAGCTATGATTGATGGAGTACGACATCTAGCATCATCCATGAGCCTATCTAGCATTCTCTGGAATTCTTCCAGTGTTTCATTTGGAGATGCGCAACAACTGTATATATGTATATACCCCATTGACCTTCGCTCGGACGAACTATATTCCAGGTGTCATCATTCTTTCTTCAAATGCGTAGTCTCCGCAGGTCCAAATAGCAGCTCTCTTTGAGGCGTCCGCTGCCAAAACTTTACCATCGAGGTTTCTATACTGCTCGCTAACTACGGCCACATCAATCGTCAACTCTCGAACAGCTTGTGTCATAAGCTCCTGTGCCGCTTCGCAGTAATTTAGGTTAAGTTACGGCACGTTCATATTCTTCTGGTGGCCTTTGCAGCTCCTTGGTATGCAGGGCATATTGAACTTCCTGCCTCGTATTTGGTATTGCTAATTCTTCTTTCTTGGGCCTTGGGTCATTGTTGCAGCCCTTGGACACATGACTTTTCTGCCCGCACTTGACGCAATTTTCGCTTCTGTTCACAGTCCTATTACACACCTTTGCAAGATGCCAAAAGTTATGACATCTGAAGCATCGTAGTGGTACTACTTTTTCCCGTATTCGGCATCCCGTCCATCCAATTTTTATTCTTCCTACCTCAGGGATTTAATGGCTAAGGCCTGAATACTTCGCAGCTCCTCACACTACTCGGACAGGGCTTGGAAGATTTCTTCCTTTGTAGTGACGCCATCTAGATCTTTGCATTTAATAAGCACCTCGTGCGTTAGGCACCTCACTTCCCCAACTTCCCCGAGAACTTGTCCAATTTTTATTCGGTGCTCTGAGATTCTCTCATCCGATGCTTTTTTGAGCTCAAGCAATAATTCTCCATTAGCCGTCTTTCTTATGCGAGTTACATCAGAGTCCATTTAACTCCGGGTTGGTCTTCATCCTTCTGAGTATATCACAATAGGATATTTCGCCAGTCTTCTTAATTAAGTAATTTTTTCCACCACTTTTGTCCACTCCGCTTTCTTATCCTTACGTCTTGTAGTTTCTACGCCTGGCTCAATGTCTAGAGGTTTCGCTTTCAGACCCATGGTCTTCTTCGTTTGCTTTTCCCATCTTTGGCCGTTATGGGCGGTTTGTTTCACCATTGTTGCCCCATTTTTAGTGACGATGTCGGCGTATGATGGTGTCGATACTTCGATGTTTGATCTAGTCCTTTTTCGCTTGGGTTCTGGTAGTTGTTGCAACGACTGAGGAGCAGAAGCCAATTCGCTCACTTCTGGTGTGTGGCTTGTTTGAGTGGCTTTAGATATTTTAATATTATCTATTTTATCCTTTTCGCCTTCTACCACACAGTTGTACTGTCTACATATTGCACTTGTCAGCTTCCTTATTTCATGGTGAACATTATTTTTCCCTTTGATAAATTCCACCAGCGCCGTGATGTTTTTCCCCAGGGATTTTATGTCTTCACGCTTTTCACTTTATTCGCTGGTTTCGGACGCCAAACCGCTAGTTGGTGTTTCACCGAGCTGCTCACTTCTGTGTTGCTGCTCACTCAATAGTAGTGTAGACGGTGTCTGTGTGCTATGCTCTCTACTTGCATTGCTCCGTCCGTTATTTTCAACGGCGGTGAACGCATCAGTACACCACTTCTTCTGAACGGACTTTCTTCTGTTCTTTCGACACCCGTGTTTTGTTCTTTTTTTCCTGTTTTATTTGTTTGTAAAAAGTTCATAGTTGGATTCAGGTCCACTGTAATGTGTTAAGGCTAAGCGTCAGGCATCTGGGGGGCTCCTTTAGCGACGCTGTATGGATTTTATGTAACCAGCACCATTTAGGCCTAGGTACGGGTCTTCCCCTTAGGGGAAGAAATGCCCGTTTATGGGCGGCATCTACTCGCCCTGTCACAACAATTTCACTGGGCTTGTGTGTTTCTTCCGCCACACGCTCCATTTTTGCCGCTCTTGATCGGGGACTGGTTATTGGTTATTCGCAGCTAGCCTACATATCTGTAGGCCGTTTAGCTATCCGCTACCGTGCTGACCCCCTCGGTAGCCAAAGCTCGGCCCCGAGACAACCACATCATCGGGATATGCCTGTGGGTAGAGGTAATGTCCATTAAGAATAATATTTTTCTAAGATCTGAGCACTTGGAGAATTGATCGAAGAGGGAAAGAAATATGTTTGAGAGCGTTATACAATGAGTTAACACGCAGTTGGTCTTCACTTTTTTGCTGCGTAAATAGCTGGCTATATGCTGGCTATATGCCATCCATCACCACAACCGATAACAGACACCAGCTAAGGCGGGTTGTGTTACTCACCTCAGTTAAAGCTTCAACGACAGCAGCGGGTCCCGATAAAATTTGCTGCCAATCTGGTTGTCCAGCCACTTGTTCAAATTCAGCAAGCCACTAAAATTTCTTACTATTATAGAAGCAGAAGCTACAGAAAGCTAAAAAAATATTTTCCCCAAACGAAAAAGTTAAGATTGGTAGGACGAAGTGATTAAAAAGTTTCAATAAAATCCCAGATGGGCGATGTATGTACAATAGATCTGCTAAGAAGGCCTGTAAAAGAAGAAAGAGACTATAAAAATGAAAACGGAAGACATTTAGCTAAGAAACAAGCAAATCAGGTGGAATCACTGATTGAAGACCGGTTTCAGTCTGTAGTCCATATATGTACGAGTGAGTAGTAGAAGTCAAAACCGAGCCGTACGCAAGACCAAATCCAGGTAAGATTATCTGAAACTGCTTCCACAGTGGTTCGGTATTGTTAGAAAGAACCGTAGCATGACATATAGTGGATTGGTTTTTCACAGCATAATTGGAACAAGCTAAACTTGCAGAGTTAACTCCTTAGGAACAATAGAAAAATGGAATAAAAATGATTTGTTGGAGTGCGGGCTAATTGTTCACGCTTGTTCCAAATTTTATGGGAAGCACTTGCTGCCCATAAAGCGGCTAGAATTTTCCTAATGTTTTTCAGGTAATCTTCAAACAGAGGCCGGTATATTAGGCTTTATATTTTCTTAGACATAGCATATTTTGGATAACATCAATCATCAACGATTTTTATGTAGCAGAGAGGCTTCACCGTTGTGATCCTACACAGACGGACAATTTGTTTGAGGATATCAAAACACTGGATGACTGTATTGTATCATTTCCAAATACGGCGTTGACACAATGAAGAGGTGTGGTTATCTATTTAAAGCTTCTATCCCTTTTCCAGGTACTTATTGATATAGGATTCCAAGCGTTGACATTCACCGAGCATACTTTCCTCGGACTAGATTTAACGGATGAGTTGTTAAATGATTCGGCAGTTATTCTGTTTGCTCTTGCAGCCTTCAAAGTTGCTGCCGATTATCATTCACGCGGAATGATTCCGAATGACAGCAGAGTTTTAGCCTCTTCGCCTCTAGACCCTTACTTACTTAAGGTGGCTCTACTATCCCGGGTGGACCTGGGCCTCAACCAACAAGCGCCTCTAACCAGCTCGGTCTTCAGTTAGCTGCCTCCAGTTTCGCACAATAAGTTGGCTGAGGTCCCCTTCTACATGCATGCGCCACCTGAGTCGCAGTCTTCCTCTACTGCGCTGTCCCTCGGGAGCAGATTCGAAGACTTTTCGGACCGGAGCATTGATGTTAATCCGCTCTACATTACAGAGCCATCTCAGTAGTTGGATTTTCACTCTTCTGGCTAAGTCGATATCGCTGTACAGCCCGTACAGTTCATCGTTGCATTTCCTCCTCCACTCTATGTAGACGGGACCGAAATTCACCCGAAAAATTCCCCTCTCAAAGAAACCAAAAGTACCCTCACCAATTTCTGATAAAGTCCATGCTTCTACGCCCCAGAGAAGGACTGTGATTATTAAGATCTTATATAGGGTAACTTTTGTTGTTCGAGAGAGGGCTTTGCTAGTCAATTGCCTTCTTAGCCCAAATAAGCAGCGATTGGGAAGAGTTATCCTTCGTTTGATCTCAACGCTGGTGCCATTGTCTGAATTGATAGCTGAACCTAGGCAGACAAAGTCCTTAACTACCTCAAAGTTATATCTGTCGAAGGTGAAGCTCTGTCCGAGATATCGGTATCGGCTATCCTTGTTGACCGTTAAACTCATCTTCGCCTCAATGCTCTGGAAAGCGCCATTGACATCAGGCTGCATTTTTCTAATTATGTCAATACCATAGGCGTATCTGAGTAATTGGACGGACTTTTGAAAGATTGTGCTTCTTGTGGTGGGAGGTAAATTTTGCACTATTCTTTCAAAAATAATGTTAAAGAAATCGCATGGCAGCGCATCGCTTTGACTAAATCCTTTTTTGACATCAAATATATCGGTGGGTTCTTTACCAACCTTGATGGAGCACGGTGCATTTTCCATCGTCATCTTTCGCAAGCGGGCGAGTTTGGGAGGGATGTCAAAACTAGACATTGCTCCGTATAGCTAGTCTTTATCGATGATGTCATTCGCGGTGTTAAAACCAATGAATAGGTGGTGTGTACCGATTTGGAGCTCACGGGTATTTTCCAAGATCTGCCGTAGTGAGAATATTTGGTTGATGGTGGTCTTCCCTTCCCTTCTGTAAGTAACAGAACGGCTTCAGGCGTTCACACAATACGGTATATAGGATCTTGTGAGCGATGCTAAGAAGACTGATGCCTCTGTGGTGTGGCCTCTAGACAAGCAACGCTGAGCTTCAATTCATCGGGCATACTTTCGTCCTACCATATTTTGCAGATGAGTTTTTGTATGCTCCTTGCTTAGTCATCGCCTGCCACTTTGAAAAAACACGGCAGCCAGGCCGTCCACTCTAGCCGCTTTATTACACTTAAGCTTAGATATGGCTATCCTCACTATATCCAGGCCGGGTGGACAGAGTTGTTGGTTAAAAGATTCGTTCTGCCTAACAGTGGTATTTGGTTAGTCATCGCCGTTCTACATTCTACAGAAATGCTCTTTCGAAATCCTCAGCATCGACTGCGACTCTACTACGATGCTCCCTTATTCGTCTCTATAGACTTCGCTTCAGGGTTTGTATCCGTGGTATGTTTTTTCTACCTTTTGGTAAAACATCTCTCAATTTCCTCGATTTCGCGTTTCTCATGTTCCTTCCTTTTCCTCCTGCGAAGCCGGTGTTCGTCTCTCCTCTACTACTCGTAGAGTTTTTGAGCAGATCTAAATCTTCTATACAGCGCAGCTTTGTATTCATTCTGCCTAGCTGGATGTGCTTGCCGGCACTCGTCGTCAAACCAGGGGTCCCGCTTTGGTGGCCGATTAAAACTCAGAACATCAGAGGCAGCATCTCTGATGGCTTTTTGGCAATGTTGTAACTGGTCTTCGATACTTGATGATGGCGGCACAGGACTTCCTAAGAGATTAAGGGAGACTCGATCGGAAAAGGATTTGGCGATCTCTTACGATTATAGCTGCCTGACGTCGAACTTCCTCACAGTATTATTTTGTATTTTCAATATTCGGGATACCCGCAACCGTACCTTGGCTATATCAAGGTAAAGGTCCGCGCCGACACTGGTTCTTCGGAAAGTTCGGACATACATAATACTGGGGGAGTGCCTTGGGTTGATCGCAATGTCGTCAATCTGGTTGACGGTTGGTAGACGGAGATCTCCAAGTCCACTTATGAGTATCGAGATATGAAACTCCGTGGTAGCTACGACAATGTTTCGCGTCAAAGTCGATTAGCCTGAATCCATAGCGGGAGCGGTGTCGTGCAGGCTATACTATACGACAGCACTAATAAAAATTCCCTCTCTTCCTAGGTTTATATTGAAGCCGCCGTGGACAATTTTAATGTCGTAGGCACTGCTCGTAAGTCTTGTCCCTCGGCTCCTTAGGAGCTCACAAAGTGAGCTATACATATATCATATATATGGTATTGTTAAAATGAATTGTTTGATCAACGTTATTTATAATCACATGATTATTCTTACACTTATGTATTACTTTGTATTTGTTTTTTTTAACTTGCTCGCATGATCGTATGTAAGGCCACGCATGCAATCATTTCGCTCGCTGTTCTTGTTACTTTTTATTATTGAATAAACCTAGTTAAGTTAAGACGTTCTGTGTTTAATTTCGGGTGTCAAATTTTAACAGGTTATGGTTCCAGAGTAAAGCCGCGCATTCGTTGTTTGAAAGAAAAAAAAATTTGTCTTTACCTGTGCATTATTACTAGTCGAATTAAAAATGAATATCGGTAATAATTCATTCATTGAAAAGCTTGATGAACAAAATTACGAATTTTGGAAATTGCACATGCGTAGTGTACTCGTGTGTAACGACTTGTGGAATTACGTAGATGGCTCGATTCCTAAGCCACCGGACAATGAAGCTAGTGATGTAACAAAGTGGGAAATTAAGAACTCCAAAGCGCTAGCCATGATATTTCTTGGAGTAAAAGAAAATCAGCTAGGATACATTAAGAAATGCGTAACTGCCAATGCTGCATGAAAAATATTGGAGGAGACACATATGTCGAAAGGTCCCACCAGGAAAGTAGTTCTTTACCGTCGCCTTTTTCAAATGAAAAAGGGGAAAGACCAATCTATGACTGAACATTTGAAGGAGTTTCAAAGCTGCTATGATGCATTGGAAGAAGCTGGCATAATTATGCCAAAGGAGTTACTGTGCATTATGCTTTTGAATTCGCTGCCTGAAGATTTTGAAAACTTTTGTATAGCAATTGAGACTCGTGACGAACTTCCCGAAATAAGAACGCTGAAAACAAAACTTTTAGAAGAAGAAGAACGCAGAGGACAAACAACGGTGGGAGAAACATTCGATAGTGCTCTATATGTCGACGAAAAGACAAGGTGGAAAAGAAGTCAAATTTCTGGAGGAAACAACAAAAATTTCAAGCCAAGACAGAAACAAACATATAGATTCGATGGTAACTGTTTTAAATGTGGCAGTAAATGCAGAACTAAAAACAACAGTTGGTTAAGAAATCAAACGGCAGCAGAAGCTGCAATGTCCACATATGAAGATCTGTGTATGAATAAGTTAGACAGGTATAATTGGTGTCTAGATAGTGATGCGAGCGCCCACATGTGTAACGAATCAAGAAAATTTATTCAGTGGGATAACAGAGATAAACAGATAATTAAAACAGCAGGTCATGACATTCTTAGTGCACATGGTTCTGGGACAGTAATTATACACATAAGCAATCAAAACAAACTAACACAAGTTAAGCTTATGAATGCGTTGTATATACCACAATTGCGTCATAATCTGATATCAGTCTCAAAAGTTACCGAAAATGGATATTTTTTGGAATCAAATGGAATAAAGAGACAATTAACGACAGCTTTCACACTACAGCAAAATGGAATCGCTGAACGAGCGAATAGAACCCTCATCGAAATGGTTCGGTGCATGTTAGTGGATACCAATTTACCAAAATGTTTGTGGGCGGAAGCAGTGAATACGGCGGTGTTCATCCGAAACCGATGTCCTACTGCAGTTTTGGGAAATCATACTCCATTCGAGGTGTGGTCTGGGAGAAAACCGAATGTGGGGTTCCTTAGAGTATTTGGAAGCAAAACTGTTGCATTAGAGAAAGGTCCCGGAAGAAGTAAGTTGGATCCGAAAAGCAAAGAATATATTTTTGTGGGATATTCCCAAGAGTAAAAAGCCTATCGACTTTGGGACTATACGACCAGGCAAATTGTGAAGCGACGAGATGTAAAATTCTTCGAAAAGTTGATGCAGAGAATTACACAACCAAAGTAAATGCTGGAAATATTTTGCATAGAGGTGATATACAGACTTTCGGAGACCATGACCCAAAGATCGACAACGAAAACAGAGTAGTTAGTGCAATACAACAAAAGGAGGAGCACAAGGTCAGTAACGAGCCAGAGATCGATGTTTGGGGTGATGCAGCTGAAAAATTTGAAGAAACATTAAGCGATGCAGAGGCACAATCAGATAGCTACGAAGAAGTTAAAGAAGGGTCAGACAGACAGAGTTTTACATCGGTTTCAGCAAAACATGATGGCGCTGAGAAAACAAGGCTCAGGCCGACGTTTTCGCGAACATGCAAGCGAAATAAATCGTCGAATGAAGAGGTAAATTTATCATGTAGCAACGTATTAAATAGTCCATTTTCTTTTAAAGATGCTATGGAAAGTGACGATAGAGCCAGGTGGGTGGATGCAATGAACATTGAACTAGCAGCACTAAAGAAGAACTGTACGTGGAACTTAGTAGATAGTCCAAAAGGGAAGAAGGTTTTGTCAAGTAAGTGGGTGTTTTGCGTAAAGAGAGCAGACGACGGCAGCATTAGACGGTACAAGGCAAGAATTGTGGCAAGGGGGTGTGAGCAGACAGCAGGTGTTGACTACCGTGAAATATTTTCCCCTGTTGCACGCTACGAAACTATCCGTATGTTATTTGCGTTATGTGCTGCAAACAAATGGATGTCATAACTGCCTACGTTCAAGGTGAGCAGAACGAGGAAATTTTTATGGAGCAACCAGAGTACCCTGATGAGATCGCTCAAAGGAATAAGGTATGCAAACTAAACAAGCCTTTATATGGACTCAAGCAATCAGGCCGCCAGTGGCATTTGAAGCTGGACACATATTTAAAAGAGCTAGGTATGAAACAATCAAAGACAGATGTTTGTTTATACGTTAAGATCGAAAGTGGAAACAAAATTATTATTGTGGTTTATGTCGATGATTTGTTGTTAGCTTCAGATGATTTGTCACTTTTTAACAAAACGAAGACCTTTCTGGCAAAACAATTTAAAATGAAAGACTTGGGTGAAGTCAAAGATATTCTAGGAATCCAAGTAGTAAGAAAGAATTCAACGCGCAAAATTTTAATTCATCAAAGTCATCACATCGAGAAACTTATTGATAAGTTTGGGATGAAGGAAGCGAAATCAGCTGTAACACCAATCGATGTATCAAATCCTATGACAAAGGAAATGTGCCCAAAGACATCTGAGGAGGTGGCAGAAATGAAGAGGTAAAAGCCATTGGATAGCGGCAAAGGGGGTAGTAAGATATCTCAAAGGAACACAAAACTACAAAATACTCTATGAGAAGACAAATGTGCCACTCTATGCTTAGGTGGATTCAGACTGTGGCAGTGATCGGAATGATCAAAAGTCGTGTACCGGATATGCAACTGTGCTAGCAAACGATCCTGTCAGCTGGAAATCCCGAAAACAAAAGTCAGTAGCGCTCAGCACCATGGAAGCTGAGTACATGGCGCTTTCGGAGGTGACGAAAGAAATTGTTCATGAGAGACAGATGCTGAATGAGGTGGGTGCTACACATCTAACTGAAAGTCCATCAACCATTTTCTGCGACAACCAAAGCGCAATCAAACTAACCAAATATTCAGTTCATCATGAAAGGTCGAAGCATGTGGACATTAGGTACCACTATACTCATGACATGCAGAAGGAAAGAAGAATTAAAGTGGATTTTATACCTACGAATATTTTAACAGAAGGTCCTCTCTTCCTAACTTTGCATTAAAATGCCGTGTATAATTTTAATGCCATTGCTAGGGCACTGCTCGTAGGTCTTGTTCAAGAACTCGTAGAAGCCACCTTTGGAGTCGTCGTCTTTCTCCTCTGTGGGGCGCGCGTGCATATAAGGCTAATATCTCCAAATACGAATTACTACCAGTCGCTCGTTCACATGCCAAAAACTCAAGCAGGCAGTAATATCTACTTTGCAGCAGGGTCTCCGCCAGTTGTTCGCCTGCACATGGCCTATTAAGGAACCTAACATTCCAAGATCGTTATTCGTGTTTGGTTTGCAGGGGTTGTCAACAGTAGATC
Organism: Volucella zonaria; assembly: GCA_963966105.1. Taxonomy (NCBI): domain Eukaryota; kingdom Metazoa; phylum Arthropoda; class Insecta; order Diptera; family Syrphidae; genus Volucella; species Volucella zonaria. The sequence continues at coordinate 66,625,864 of OZ014532.1, read as the reverse complement.
CCTTCGTATTCGAGACGTGTTGTTGCTTCGTAACTACAAAATTTTCCATAGCTGGGCAGTTATCCCGGGAGGCATAACCCCTAACCTGGAGGGCCAGTTCCATTATATTACGCCTAGGACGAGGGTTGGGTTAGGCCGAAGCCAGTAACCCGTTCGGGGATGTGAGCGCTGCCATTGGTCCTTTAAGGTCTCATCCGCCACCATCTTTTTTCCAAGAACCTGACTTTGTCTCGTAAATCCTTACCGGCCTGAGATCCAAATATGCTACTATAGCCCGGATAAGGTCTCCTTTGCTTTGTTCCGGAATTTTACATCATCATTGATTCCATCTGAGGAATTCACCCTCTGTCCCCTTTATAGTGCTGCTATTTTTGTCTGCTGGTCAGCACTCGCAATTATAAGTTTGGCCGGATGGACATCGACCAGTACCCGATGGTTACCACTTGGAGGTAAAATAAGCACAATGGATGTGTACAAACAGTTGCAACATTGGGTATCCCCAGGTTGGCACCTCTCAGTGCCTACCCTATTTTCATAGCACCCAACTATCGCAGTTAAACAAGTAATTCGAATTTCCAACACCGACAGAAACTCTGCTGCTTTCACATCTTTATTTCTCCATGGTTTTATTCAATATTCGTGTCCTTGACAAGTTCTTTTTACATTTTGGTAGAACTGGCGAACATAATTTCTGCAGAAGCATTCTCAATGTCTCTCTCATCACCTTTGCTCATACAGTTGGTGAGGAACTTTCAGTCTTCTTTTCAGTGCCGATGTCCTTGATGCAATACTTCTAACGGCCTGCTGGCAATGTCTTCTTCAGACTAGGATTCCCCGAAAGGCGTTGGGGGGAAAGCGAAAAAAATCACTAGAGATTGTAACATAATATCCCTTCGGTGTTCCCTCGTTCGGAAAATTTGCATTCAAACTTTGGCTATAGTAAGGTTATGGTCTGAGACGAAACGTTCGGACATACGATATTGATCAAATGACTGCTGCCTTGTTCCTTCGTAGATGTTTAGATGTGGGAACCATTTACAGGCTATGATTACATTTCGCACAGCTGCGAGGTTTATTATCCCGAGTCCAATTCGGGAGCTACGAGTAGTACAATATAGGCTATATTTATTAGGTGTGCCGCAAAAGATGCTCTCCTTTCATACCTTGCAACCAAAATGGTTAATGCTAGAGTGTTTGGACGTTGCTTATAAGTATGGTGGACGAGCTTATAGAGGCAATCTTCAGCAAAATCGTTCGTTTGCTTTATGGAGGCGTATGAGCATATCAAGCTGATGTTGGTGAATTTTTCTTCGATGCGGATGCAAATGTCTGAACCCAAAGACTACTTGCCTAGTTTATACAAAGGTGCTGCTTCTACTCTCTATAGCGAAAACCATAGTAGATATCACGGTTTTCCATTATTTGTGTGACCGGCACATCCCATCCCAACTCTTGTTTGACAGTGATATCCATTTTGTAGCGCTGAAGGTGCCTCTACCTACGTGCATGAGTGAAAGTCGTTGTCCATTTTTAGTATGATAGAATTATAAGTAAGTCTATCCATATCCGACAACATATGGCTGAAAGATGCCAAATAATCCACATATGACCTAGCTCTGAAAATGTTGAGCCACCTCAAATACGGCCATCACTAAAATGTCCATATTGGTATTTCCCTAAAACATACGTATGCACTGAAGTACACCCAGCTGTATTTGAGTATTTGCGAATTCAGACTTAGCTCCTATTATTTCACAGTTGAACTACGTATAAAGAGCAACTAGCAAATATTTGTCCAAGTTTTCTACAATCATGTGGCCACTTTGGCTGCTATTGCAAGCATCTGGAGTAAGCCGAGTTATTTATAGCCACCAGCCGGGCTGCTGTAAACTGATGCCGTATTTGCCTTTATTTGCAAAGATACTTATTAACTCATCAAAATGTAACACTGTACAAATTCAGCATTTTTATAAAAATTGCCAAGGTTTGGTACTGTTTTGGAGACCAAACGTGGCCGAATAATTCGCCAAAAAAGCAAAAAAACAAACATTCGGCTTGTGTGTTATACCGAGCACATCCATCACTTCTTTTTTACGAACGTTGTCGCCACGACCAGTTTTGTTGGTGAGCTTGCATTTTAAAAACTCAGATCACATTGCTGAATAACCCAGGCCAATTGTTGTGTTTATTAACTTTGACTGTTTATTTTATTAAGACTATAAAAAAGACATTCAATTTAAAGACACTGACTCACAAAACCAGCATAACACAATGAATGGAGATTATTTTGATAAGAAAAGAATGTACAAGACTCTTATGTAGATAGGGACACTTAGACCTCCTCAGTTTCAGTGATTTCACTAAGTTGAGGTACATATACTAAGTAGTACTGTAAATGAATAAAAATAGTGTTTTCCACTTCAAGTGTTGGTCTACGTTCACCTGACCATGCACGAAATGAAACCTCGAAAAAAAATCTCACATGGGCAAAGTGATCACATGTAAGCCAGGCGCAGTATTAACTGTGTTAATTGAACTCGAATCCATTGGAATCCAATTCCACCTCAAGCCCTCCTCTGGCTTTGATTCGTTTGCCGTCATCGTCTGTCGTACATTGCCCGTTTCTCGTTGTTCGTTGCTTACGGCCGGCCGGTTGTCTTTTAAGACAGGTTTCGAATTAATATTTGCATAACCATGCGATCGGGGAGAAGCAGTTGAGCAGAAGTGCAAACAACTGTCATTCACTGTTGCAACTATGGATACATGAATACGAATATTGAAACAGATACAAGTCGGCTCACTACAATCGCCAGGCATTTACGAGCCAATTCCAAATGAATTATGTGTCATAATTATGTATGTTTCGAGACAACCAACTCAGACACGGGACTTCAGTTTACAGATATGAGACATGAGACTTTCGACGAGTTAAGCTATGCGCTAAAATACTTTTTTGCCAACGTCATTCGAATTTGCAAATTCGCCGACTCAAATTGGATTTTTCGTTACGAAGGGGTCATGAAGTTTCCATGTTTACGGCTAAACTCCCTCCACCGTCACAATGTCGGCCTTCGATCGTCGGTTGTCGGTCGTCATCTTACGAGTAGCTTTGATCGCCTTTATTATCATTCAAAACAAAGAAAAAAACTATTTTCAAAATTGAAGACCAGTTGAAATTCGAAACCGTGCGGACAAGTTAATTGGATATCAGATCGGAGCCGATTCACCACCATCGATTGCCACTTATGAATAGCTTTGCCAAAAAGAATTTCATATCGGACACAAATGAGATGAGAATCCGAGAATCCATGCCGACTATCGTAAAACGTATTCACAACAAATTGCGGCCATAAAGTTGGGTAAAGCTCTTCATCTGATCGGTCGTTTGGATTGTTCGTAGAGATGCCAGACGAAAATGATCTGGATTCGGTTTGGATACAAAATCGGAATCGTTCTTAAAGTTTCGAAGACACACAATTAATTTCAATTCACCCTAGTGCTTAAGGCAAAGAAAAAGTTGCTAATTTACAATAACAAGATAAGCTAATATTTTATTTACACTTTGAGTCTGTCCCATGGACCTTTGGGTATTAACAAACGAATGGATACTTGCAGATAAAAAAAACGAAGTTGAAACTAGAGGCACATACGGATACATAGGCGGATAAACAGGTTTGAGAAGTGGTTCCTTGACTGATGGCCCCAAGACAAAAGACTGCTTAGGAGCGTAATGTTTTCTCTTATTTGTTTGTGTGGTGACAGTCTTTGACAATTTTTATTGCCACAATTAATTAGCGGCGGTGATTATGGTGGAGAATTAAAAGCCGGACGAGACAGAGAATCACACAACCAATATACGAGTACATAAATCCTTCTAAAGAGGTAGAACGTTGATTTCTGTAAATGCCCGTTTGATTCACTTTAAATGGTTTTATTGGGATCGTGATTCTATTTTAGAATGCAAAATACCCAAACAGGTGCTAATGCGACGTGATTTCGCGCTGCTTGGTGGCTAAATATGGTGGCGCGGGAAACATGCGATCGGACTGAACGAACATATGACTGCGTCGCATTGCATAAGTGAAAGTTTGTCGGGATGATAAGTGGTGCTGATTGCTTTGTCAGGTAGAGTTTGCGAAACCCGGTTTGGAGTACCTGCAGGTGAATTTTGCCTGAGTTAGACTCAATCGTTGGTTTTCAATAGATGGAAGCTGCACTAAGCGGTGAAGTGCTTTCGTTCAAATATATGAAATGGTCTGGTCATTCGATTTATGCATTTTACTCTATCCCAAAATGAAAATATAACTTAGGTATGTCACGGAAAAAAGAAAACTCTGCATCTGTAATAGAATAATTAGAGGTATAGGGTCCGCCAAAAATGTTTTTTTTTTTTCAAAATGCTATAAAAAAAACTACTGAATATTTTCTCAAATTTCTTTTTTTATTTGAAAGTACAATCCTTCCGGTTAATAATGGAAAATAATTTCATTCAAATGGCTGCCTCGGTTGGCCATGCAGTAGCCTACACGATCGGTCCAATTTTTAAGCACATTATCGATTGTGTGCAGCTGTATTTCACCAATGGCTTCACGAATATTGTCCTTTCAAGCGTCAATTGTCTCTGGCTTGTCGGCGTAACACTTATCTTTTACGGCACCCCACAAATAATAGTCCAACGGTGTCAAATCGCAGCTCCGGGGTGGCCAAACGACATCAGCTCTGCGGCTGATAATGCGATCTTCAAAAACAGGGCGCAAAACATCGAGTGTAGCTTCGGCTGTGTGGCACGTAGCGCCGTCCTGTTGAAACCAAATGTTGCCAATATCCTCCTCTTCAATTTTTGTGAACAAAAATTCGTTCAACATGGCCCGATAACGATCGCCATTGACTGTAACGGCCATTCCTTGCTCATTTTCGAAGAAAAATGGCCCAATTATGCCTCTGGACCAAAATCCGCACCAAACAGTGACTCGTTTTGGGTGTATCGGCTTTTCAATGTATGCGTGCGGGTTTTCTGTGCCCCAAATGCGACAATTTTGCTTGTTTACATACCCGCCAAGATCAAAATGAGCTTCATCTGAAAAGATGATTTTTTTGGCAAAACCAGCATCTTCTCTAAGTCGATCGCAGGCCCACTTAGCGAAGCGTTGTTCAAGCGTATACACAACCATATTCGTTCAGCGGAAGGATAAAACTAATTATCTGTCAAATCAGACATGAGCTAAGTGTTACCATTCACGAAATAAGCACTAGTTGAATTTCCTTAATGACTTAAACGAATCAAAAGTGTGAGATTTTAAAAAGTTGAAAGACTTTAATCAGCAGAAGATATATAGAACAATAGACCTGCTTAACAGAAGTTCAAGTTGCATATGTGATGACACATATTGGATTTTTTACGAAATTAAAAATAGTATTCCCATCAAACCAACTAATTTTAACTCCTCCACTATTATGGATGTCCGAACGTTCCGAAGGGCCAGCATCGACACGGGCCATCATCTTGTTGTAGCCAAGGTAGGGTTACGGGCATTTCGAATATCGCAAACACAAACTAATCCTGTGAATAAGTTTGACGTCGCACGGTTACAATCGCAATAGATCCACAAATCCTTTTCCGATCGACCTTAATCTCTTAAGAGGTTCTATACCCCCAGAATCAAGTATTAAGGACCAGTGGCAATATCGCCAAAAAGCCATAAGGTATGTGGCCTCTTATGTGCTGGGTTTCACTTGCTCACCACAATCAAACTCTTGGTTTGACGACGAGTGCTGGTAAGCACATGCAGCTTGGCAAGCGCCATACAAAGCGGCGCTAGGTAGAAGGCCTAGAGCTGCTCATGAGCTCTACGAGCAAAAGAAGAGAGACGAAAACCGGCTTCTCAGGAGGAAAAGGAGAATTAGAAAATGGATGACAGATGGCACTCCACAATTGAGATTCCGAAGTTTTACCAAAAAAGACAGACACCTTGAACTGAAGCTTGTAGAAATTAAAAAGAAAACATAGTAGTAGAGTAGCAGTCAATGCTGAGAATTTGGAAAGAGCATTTCGGTTGACTGTATAACCGCGATTACGAACCAAATACCACTGTCTGCCAGAATAAACCTTTCAACCTGGACGGTGTAGACCAATAATTCCATCCACCCGATCTCGATGAAGTGAAGCTTCTAAGATTAAGTTCAACAAAGTTGCTGGAGCAGACGGCCTAACCGCCGATCTCTTCAGAGAGGCAGGCGATGAATTGGTAAGGAACATACACCAGCTCATATGTAAAATATGGTCGGATGAAAGTATAGTGTATACCCGTTGAATGAAACCTTAGCATTGTTTGTCCGATCTTCAAGAAGAAGACCGTATGAAAGACGCCAACTACAGAGGCATCGGCCTTCTAAACATCGCCTACAAGTTCCTTTCTGCCGTATTGTGTGAACGCCTGAAGCCGTTTGTCAACAACCTGATTGGTGCTTATTTGTATTTGTATTGCCATCAAACTCCAGCATCAATCAAATATTCACACTACGGCAGATCTTGGAAAAAAACCCATGAGCTCCCAATCGATGCACACCACAAATCCATCAATTTTACGGCCGCGTATGACGGCATCGAGAGAGACAAGCTATGCAGAGCAATGTCTAGTTTTGTCATCCCTACCAAACTCGTCCGCTTGTCCAGGATGACGATCGAGAATGCTCGTTGCTCTATCAAGGTCAGTAAAGAACTCACCAAAGCCTTTGATGTCAAAAAAGGATTTAGACAAAGCTATGTCGTGTCATGCGATTTCTTTAACACCATTCTTCAAAGAATAGTTCAAAACTCCCGCAAGGCGCACAATCTTTGGTAAATCCGTCCAATTACTCTCATACGCCGATAATATTGACATAATCTGAAGAAAACAGCCTGATGTGAGTGGCGCTTTCCTGAGTATTGAGGCCGAAGTGCCGAAGATGGGTTTAACGGCCAATGAGGGCAAGACCAAGTACATGCTGTTAACAAGAAGGGATACCTCACACCGACTTTTGGGAAAGAACACCAGCGACACCAGTGGTGTCATAACTCTTGCCAATAGCTATTTCTTTGTGATAAGGAGGCAATTGACTAGCAAAGCCTCTTTCGAATAGCCCTAGGGTAGGTAGATAGGTAGGTAAGAGTGGCTGTTGGAAATACCAACCCACTTAAGCCTATTGGCCCATTGTGATGCCACGTGAATCTATGATCCTCTTACTAATGGAACCAGTAGCGTAGGAGACTGTTTACGTTTGTATTTTTTAGATCGTTTAGGTCGTTATAGAAGAAAGCTCCTAAGTGAAGTTTTCTTCTCTGGGAGAGAGCTGGACATGTACAGAGTAGGTGGAGGATTGTCTCCTCCTCTCTCTCGTCCATGAAGTAATCGTTTGTAAAGGCGCCAAGCCTTCTTGCGTGCTTGACACCTATGATGGCGCTGAGATGTTTTTTATTTAGAAGGATCAGACAATTAGAACGATTTGGATCCAGTTTTGGCCAGATCTGTTTGGTTGCTAGACATGTTGGTCTAACAGTCCACCCAAGGCTTGTTGTTTTATTGGCATTAAGCTTTAATGTTAGTTTGCACGTAGCGACTGGCATTCCTATGCTACCCTTTTCCGGTAGAATAGGTAGACTGGCTCCAATTTTGGCGAGTTCATCGGCTATACAGTTCCTTGGAATGTCTCTGTGCCCCTGCTCCCAACAAAGGTGAAGTCTGAACTGCTCTGCCATCTCCATAACTAATAATCGCATTCAAGGGCGGTTTAGAATTTAATGAGACCGACTAGATAGCGGCCTTACTATCCGAAAAGATGCGAATATCCTTTGCAGATATCACGTTTTTCTTCAGCCAGGACAGAGCTTCTTTAGTCCCGAAAGAGAGACTTAGATTTAGCTTATCTGAGAAAACACCACCCCCAATAGCGCTATCGATGTTTGATCCATCTGTGTAGAGATGGATTGACTTGTAATCCATGAAAGCATCTTCCTCCCAGAAGGATCCTATATAATGCCCTAATAGTCCCAGTCCTGTCCTTTGGCGCTGAGGCATAGACTTTATCAAAAATGGATGGCAATATCGATCCAGAACAGTGAAGGTCCAACGACGGAGGTAGCTGGGTCATGTAGAGCGAATTAGACAGGAAAGTCTTCGAATTCGCCCCCAATAGACAGCGCAGTAGAGGAAGACCGCGTCACAGGTGGCGCACGCAAGTACACGGAGCTAGCTAAAGATCTCAAGCTGGCTGGATATGCTTATTAACTGAGGCCCAGGTGCACGCAGGACTATAGCGCCACCTTAAGTAAGTATGTAAGTTGTGGTACTAGCTATACAATCAACTTAAAATGGGTAGAACGTATGCAAAGATATCTACATATAAGTAGATAGACATCCTATCCCCTTCCTCTAGAAGTTGGTTGGTAATTGAAATATTGCCATGCAAGGACTAGTGCTTATTCAAATGATGGTGATGTTGCCAGATAGGAGTCACTTGGATAAAGCGATAAATAACCATCCTGAACAATTGAACTTCACTTCAATGTAGACTCCACTAAACGTAGACTATATCAACAGAAACCTTTCAAGCCGACATTCCTTTTAGATCATGGAGGAAGATGTCTTCTTAGATGATAAATTAGCCGTCGTTTGGAAAATTAAAAGAAGGGTAAATGGAAGTAATTTCGTCGACATTCTAAGCACAGCCTGCTCACCGTTTTGTGATCACATATACGTGATCGCATATAGCACTATTTGGCTTAAGAAAAACTTGATATCCGTATCTTTTTAAACAGTCAAGCTGCTTCCTTAACACTGAGGCTGTACTTACGAGTAGTTTGCAACTAATCTCTTAGGGAGATTGCGGAACAATGCAATTTTCTATTTGTTGGGTACCGGAGCTTAGCAACATTCTAGAAAAATATAAGACCGATTAGCTCTGTATAATAAGAACAATACCACTTCAGTTATACCAATCGTTATATGTAAATTCATTTTAAACATACATATGAGTATATCCCATCAAAGAAGAAACCATAGATAAACGAGTGGTTCTACATGCTGTCGACTATTTTTATTCAAAGATGAATCTGAAACACTCTAAAGGTTTTATCTCTCTTAAAAATAGATCATCATGGGGCAATAGGTCATCATAATGCACTGTGTCACAGGCAAGTATGTTTGTTGCACGGCTTGGCGTTTATTCAAACGATTTCTCTATATGTTGCAACGAAATAAAACTCCACATGGGAACAGTTTAGCATAGAGATCTTAATGGTATGGCTAATATAGACATTGGAAGTATATTAGGCATTATATGAAGCTCTAATTGGTTGAACAACTAGAGGAAGACATTCTCCTAGATTCACGTGATATCATTGGACCTTATGTACATTACCCTAAGTGTATTGGCTTTCTTGGCGTATATGTAATTATGCGTTTCTCTTTAAACCGATGAAGATTTGTGTTCCAATAGTGACAACATCAAATATGCATTGCCACAGGTTATTGGTAGTAATGTGCAATTTGCCACTTGCATAGCATGGGGGTTAGATAAATGTTCTACATTCTCCTACATATTCCATCAACAAAGGCACCATGAAGCAGTTTCTTGCTCCTTCTTCATGCTAAAATGTTATATTTCTTTTAAGGTGCGTCTCTAATTTATAAGACACCTGAACAATTTTTCATTTTGCACTATATTTTTTTTTAAGCGAGCGGATTTATGTCTCCGTTTGGCCATTGTTTATTGTGTCCTTGATTGTTTATCTTGTTTTGGTTTTTGTTCTTTTTAAATAAAATAAAACGAAAAATAAATAAAAGGACAATTTTTAAAGCAGTAAAAGTTGCTCTGCTTTGGCGTGCTTGTAAACTGAAATACATTCAAAAACAACAGTGGAGCTACTTCATTGTCAAGACCACTATGAAGACCTTCAGTAGTTTCTAAAGGAAACTTTGGAGGTGGCTCAGTTTGACTTGGGGAGCAGTTTCGTATACGGAATGTTTAGATTTTCAATTTACATTTACGTGCAATGAAGAGTTCCGACTATATAAATGTACTTCTAGCGAATCCTTTACCATTTCTGGAGCAAAGTCGTGAAAGGCGCTGGATTTTTTTAACAGGATAATGCTGGAATCCACACAACTGCTGAGACAATGAAGTTGCTTAAGAAAAATTGTTGCCCTATGACTCCGAGGTAGTTATCTCAGCTCGGTAAGAGCCAGTAAGCTAGAATAAGTAACTATCATTGTCAAATTAGATTTAAGCATTTTTGTCTAGAATGTAAGTAATAATGAAAGAATCAATAAAAATGAATTTAAAAGTAAAAGTAAAGGTAGTTATCTCGGAGAAAATAAAGGACTTGTCGAGGCAGAAAGATTAGATGCTGCTGCTGGGCTGGGACACAAACGCTCATCATACACAATGGGAAAGCGGTGATATTAACCCAAGAGGTGAGGATTTGTATGATTTCATTATATCTTCCAACCTCAATATTTGCAATATAGGGAATTCACCCACATTTGTGGAGAAAAATTGGCAGAAGATGCTAGATATCACCCTTGCTACAAATACAGAAGAAATAAGGGAATGGCGAGTAGTCGACAAAGCGTCAATATTGGATGTCCGATGGATACGCTTCAAGGTGAACTTTCAGAACTTTGCCTGCGCTCAAGGGATTTAGGTACCCTTAAAATGTTTGCACACAAAGCGGGCGAAGGAAAATAAGGGAGGATAGAAAGAGAGGTACCGGTGAACGTTGGCTTTAAATGTTTGAAGGTTATAATGGCTAGGAAATAGAGTGCCAGGCAGGTCATTCCATAAGCGAGTTGTTCGGCTTAGGAACGAATCGCGATATTTTAGAATACGTTCGAAAGTGAGTTTGAGGATATACTGATGAGCATTCATAGCTAGAGGGGTGTTACGGTTAAAAGTTCGAAGGGGCGGAATGCTACTGGCGATATCGATAAAACAGAGTGAGACACGAGACATTACGTTGGTATTCGAGGGTGTCCATCGTTTGAGTGAGTTTTATCGCACGATTTTGAATCCTATCGCGCAGGTGCAGAGATGTTTTGGACATGTATGTATGGTATGTATGGTATGTATGTATGAATGGTATGTGGTTTTCAAAGAAATATTAGGAAGATTGATTGGACCAAGTATACAGAAGTGATAAATATACACCTGGATATGCAATCAACTACCAGCGATAATATTATTAACGTAGATATGGTGGTAGAAAATATTAATAAGGCACTAACAAAGGAAAGAGGTTCGGAAACTCTACAATAGAATGAAGCTTTTCATAAGTGACAGTACATGGAATGAGTACTACGAATGTAAAAAACAATTCAAATTCCAAGTTAGAAAGTCAAAAAGGGCTTCATGGCAGAAGTACAGCGAATCTATCGCGGTAACAGAGAAGGCTTCTAGGTTACGCAAAATGCTTTCAAAGGAAGCGAGCGTTCCTAGCTATCTCAGAAAAAAATACGGAATTTGGATTGAAAATAAAAGGTTCTGGTAACGCCGGTGGAAACCCATTTTCCTGGATCCACAATGTCAGATGACTCTGGCATGCTATGGCACACTGATAATATTAATCTCTCTCTCTGTCCACAGAGGAAATACGAGTAGGTATTCTTATTAATAGGAAAAAATTACGGTGGGCAATTCAGTCCTTTAAGTTGTACAAATCTCCCGGTCCGGATGGTATTTTGCCGACTATGCTACAGAAAGCACCGGAGGTAGCAATTAAAAAAATTATGGAAATTCTTAGACACAGTCTAAAAATAGGGTGCATACCAATAGCTTGGAGGGAAGTTAAGGGGGTCTTTATACCTAAAGCTGGTAAACAGGGGCATATAACAGCAAAGAATTTCAGACGGTAAGTCTGTCATTATTTATGCTTAAAACCCTGTAGCGATTATTGCAGATTCATATTAGCAACAGATGCAGTAATGGCTTCTCGATTGAGTCACAGTATGTATACATGAAAAGAAAATCTGTAGAAACCGGCCTGCACGAGGTGGTGGGGAAAATAGAGAAGAGTCTACACTTCGGAGAGTTTGCGATGACGGCCTTCCTCGATATTAAGCAGCCTTCAATAACGTGGCACCGCAATTAAAAACTCTCTGGTAGGCTCTAACATTTAACATTGCATTACAAACTGGATTTGCAACATGCTTGCAAACAGGAAGATAAGCTGTTCCATTGGGAAAAGCTCGGTCAGAATGTCCGTAACCAGTGGAACCCCTCAGGGTGGAGTCATATACCCACTCCTGTGGGCGCTGGTTATCAATGAAATCCTCAAAAAGCTTAGTACTATGAGTATAAGTGCCACGGCATACGCAGATAACGTGGTCATAATAGTGCAGGGGAAATACTTATGGTAAATATTTTAAGCGACATTATGGAGGTTGCCCTGAAGGTCATCAGTACTTGGGCAGAAAGCTGTGGTCTCAATGCCAACCCTTCCAAAACGGAACTAGTTCTTTTTACCGGAAAGTACAAAATACTGCAATTCAGACTCCCAAAACTCAATGAACTGGAATTGACTCTCTCGGACTACGCGAAGTATCTGGGTGTGATTCTAGACAAAAAACTGAATTGGAATCTCAACTTAGCAGAAAGAATTAAAACGTCATATAATGTTCTTTTTATCTGCAAAAGAACGGTAGGAAAAATTGGGTGCTTAAAACCTATTATGGTATACTAGCTGTATACAGTGGTGGTAAGACCCATACTTACATATGGCGTATTAGTATGGTGGAAAGCAAGAAACAGGAAAACGGTTTAAGAAAAATTAGCGGCGGTGGTTCAAAGAATTAGAGATGAGCCCGTACCACCCCTACCGCATCATTGGACACCGATCAGCACGTAACACCGCTTGATTTACAGATCAAAAAACTTAATGGCAACAGTGCGGTAGTTTCGGACACGGCTCGGTCCTAGCGGAGCTACTCCCAATTGCCAATATCCAATTCTAACGGATGAAATTCCTTCCTTGGCCGACTTCGTCATTCCGTATGACATGATATATCCGGAGAGCGAGGACAGGCAAAAAAATGCAATAATCAGGTCAAATGAAATTGCAATTTTCACTGATGGCTCGAAAACAGAGGAAGGAACAGGTTCTGGTATCCTCTCAGAAGACCCAGAACTGAAGAGTGCCTATAAGACTACCAGGCGCTAGCAGTGTCTTCCAATAAGAATTTCTGCCTGTCCTCAGGGCGGCGGAGCTAATGCAGGTGAGAATGGTATCCGGAAGAGATATTGCTATCTACAAGTACATCATCAATTCTCATATAGTCAGGAGCTGTCGCAGAGTGCTCAAAGCATTATGCAATCAGAGCTGGGTGAGACTGTGCTCGATGCCAGGAAATTGCGGCATAGAGGGAAATAAGCAAGCGGATGAGCTTGCAAGAAGAGCAGGGTTACTCGATAATAGTAAGAGGCACTATCGAGGAAAAAACCATAAAGACTGCCAACCTAAGGTGGCCGGAGAAAATTTTTAGCGAAATACTGAGAACCTACATAGAGCAAATAGACGGCCCGAACTTCAAAGGCCTTCTAGGCTTTTGAAATAAAATGGAATGTTTAGCCAGGGAGATTGTTCAGATTCTTGCCATTTGAAATAAATTCAACTGGTTCCATAGATCGCGATGGCCCCGTTTTGGTGCCTGGTGGCTGGTATCTGTATGATGGCATATCCATCAAACACCTGTTCTAACCTAATTTAACTTAACCTAAGGAATATTGCATTGATGTAATGGATTGGCCGGCGCGTTCATCAGACGTGAATCTAATTAAGTACAATATATTTGGGATATATTAGCTTGACGGGGCTGGAGGACTTGAACGGACTATCCTTGATTAAAGGAAAGAAATGGATCTTAACTTAATAAACAACTTTAATTCATTCAATGAATAAAATAATTTCCGATGCAATCACGACCGACTGAGGTCATATCGACCTATAAAAATTAAATTATATGCGATATTTAAATGGAAGCTATGCATCCATTTCATTACACATCAGGGTTAAAATCCACGGAAAGAGAACCGTTCTCAATTGTGTTTTGTTGCCTGTTTTTAAATAAAAACTTTACTGTTAGGAGGATTCCTCAATTCACCCAGCATGGAATTACTAATTCCTAGAATTTGTACTCCTTGGAATAAGATAATCCCTACTCCCATGATTGAGGGAGCTTTTCAGCGCGAGTTAATCTGTGAATAGGCATATTGGGTAGCAAATTTATGGAAGTATATCTGCTCCAATATATAATTTGGATCTCTTGGTGGGGGATGGACGAATAATATTGTTATTCAATGTTTTGATTATTGGTTGGGTTGATTACATATTTAAAGAAAAACTAGAGTTGTCGAAAAAATTCTTTTACTTTTCGCCTTAAATAACTTTCGATACGATGAACCAGAACTAAAGAAATTGAAAGTATGGTGTTGTACGAAACAGTGAGCTCAGTTGGGCGATTAAGATGATCAGTAAAAATAACTTTAACTCTTTTACGTTTCACGATTTAAGGACTGATATTCAAAGTAAGTTTGAATGAAATGGAAGCGCTTCTTACTTACTTATATGGTACTATAGACCGGGGGAGGCTTGAGGTCCAGCCAATAGACCTCCCCAGTTAGCCTGATCCTTCTGCCTCCATTTTACAATCAAAGTCGATGAAGGTCGCTTTCCACTTGTGAGCGCCACCTAAGGTGAGATGGTACATAGATTCGAAGACATTGTGGTCCGGAGCATTGGTGTCCATTCGCTCTTCATATCCTAGCCATCTTAAACGTCTTATGTTCAATTTTCTGACCAGGTGAATGTCACTGCACAGCTCGTAGATTTTTTTTTTTTTATAATCAGCGCGGATTCAAGGGGTTTTTGTACCCTTAAAATGTTTGTACACAGCGAGGGCGAAGGAAATTTAGGGAGGAAGAAGAGACAGGTACGGATGTACATTGTTTTTAAATGTTTGTAAGTTATAACGACCAGGAAACAGAGGGATCGGCAGGGCATTGCATAAGCGAGTTGTACGGCTTACGAAAGAATCACGATATTTTAGAGTGTGTCCGAAAATGGGTTTGAGTGTATACTGATGAGCATTCATAGCGAGGCGTGTGTTACGATTAAAGGTTTGAAGGGGCGAAATATTACTGGCGATTCCAATGGAGCACTGGTGGTGGAAATAGCGATAAAACAAAGTGAGACAGGAAACATTACGTCGATGTTCGAATGTGTCAATTGATTGACTGATATTGGTATCACCTATGAGTTTTATCGCACGGTCTTGAATATTATCTAGCAGGTGCAGCAATGTTTAAGGAGTACCTGACCAGATGTGGGCATTGTACTCCAATTTTGAGCGGATGAATGCCTTATATGTATATTGTGGCCAGATCAGAGGGGGTAAAATATTTCTTACATCGCTTGAGGAAACCTAGCCATTTCGCAGCATTTTTGGCGACATCGAATATGTAGTCATTCCAACGTAAATTTTCACTGACACATATCCCGAGAATGGAAAGTTTATCGGTTTCGACGATGCAAGTGCTATTAATGGATAGTGACTGAGTTTCGCTTTAATGACGGCAGACAGCATTGAGTTTTGGAACCATTAAATTTCACTCGGTTGATAGTTCCCCAATTGGTTATGCTGTTACTATCAGAATTTAATGAGCTTAATATACGCTGCCGTTCCCGTTCTACAGCCGAAGAGCAGGGACGTAAGCCCGGGGACGAATATTAAAAGCAGAGAGTACTGTCGTCATCAAAGGAATATATAAAAAGAGTGTCGGAGACAGAACGGAGCCCTGAGATCAGACTTAAAACCATCCAAGACAACTTGAATTGAATGTTCCGTAAGGTAATTTCTAATCCATTGAAAAAGACAGTCTTCGATCCCGAAAGCAGTCATTTTCGACAAAAGAGCCTGATGCCGAACTCTGTCAAATGCCTTATAAATGTCAAGATTGATGTACGCTTTGGTTCCACTTTTCGGTGAGCCATGCCATCAGATCACCAGTGGACCTGTTGCTACGAAAACCATATTGCCGGTCATTGAGAAGTTTTCGTGTTTCGAGATATTTCATGAGCTGACGGTTTATCAGCGTTTCCATAACCTTGGAAAAAAGGAACGTAAGTGCAATGGGCCAGTAGGAGGAGAGAGAAGAAGATTCGCCTCTTCTTAGGGACGGGCTGCATCTGCTCCGAAAGAGTCCTAACGAGTAGGATTGATGAAAAAGCCAGGTTTTGCCAGCGAGGAAGAACACCTCTTCAGAAGAAGGGGAGATACACCATCTGGACGGCGGGTTTGTGAATGTTAAGATTTTTGAGAACCCTTGCTACTACACGAGTGCGAAAGTGGATTGTCCCATTGAAGATTCGACGCGGGGAAGATTCAAGTATAAGCGGGGACAAAGCACAATCTGGGAGTGTTGAGCTAGCCGCAAAGTGTGCGGCAAGCAGATTGGCCTTGTCCAAAGAGCTGACGGCTGGAATGTCTTTGTAAATGCGCGTTGGAATGGAGGATGAGGCTGAATTTCTAATGTTTTTGACGGGCGAATAACAATTTTTACTTAATGCAAACGGGACCAGAAATCATTGGAGGAATTTTGCTTTCGAAATATCTATGGATATCTTCATTCACCTTCTCTAACGCCTATGCTTCTGCACCACAAACTAGGACTGGGGTGAAGAGGGAATATAAAGAGCCTCCTTTGTGTTTCTTAACAATGCCTTATTACTCATTTGCTTTCCAGGGCCGAAAAAATAGTGATTGGTAAGAGTAACTCTTCGTTTGATTTCTGTTGAAATGTCACGATCAGGTTTAATAGCGGAGGGGAAATGTTCAAAGCCTCTGACTACCTCAAAATTTTTAGCTATCTATTGTGATGGTTGGTCCAATACGTCGATGTTATGTGTCTCTTTTAGTTGACACCATATACTATATGTACTTAGTTTTGCCCTCATTCACGGCAAAGACCATTGACAGCTCGCTAACTTCTGCCAATGATGTTAATATCATCAACGTATGCAACTCGTTGTACACAATTTTGCCTTGCTTATTCCGCACAATTTTCGCAACTATGATGCCGAAAAAGTTACATAAAGCGCGTCATCTTACCTACATTTTTTTTTTGACAGTAAAGGTCCCAGAGAGGTTGTTTCCGACGTTTACGGAGTAGCGAGCGTACTCTATTATCATTCTGTACTATCTGACGAGTTTAGCAGCGATATCAAGATAAGTATAGATGTCTCTATATGTACTCGTAGATGCGTATAGATTTTGACTTCTTGAGTTTTTACTAGAATTTGCAGTAATTTCAAAATTTGAGTGATTGTGATAGGAGCCAATAAGATCGTTGATAAACGGCTTTATATTAACCGTAGAAAGATAACCATTTTTCGTAGTACACTAAAGATAACCATACGTCGATTCGACGAGTATATGATATGTTTGTGCAATGTACAATAATATGGAATAATGGAAACATTAAAGTTTATTTCTACTTATTGAGATCTCATCTTCAGACTCATAAATTGTTACTTCAAACTTTTAAAAATTAACTTTTTATACGAGTAATTCTTATAAAATTTATTCATCTTAGTTTCCAAGATAATTAACATTAGCGCTTGTCTTGTGCTTCCCACAAAGCGGATTTTTAGATTTGTCGCACATCGCACTTGCCATTCTCCTAATTTTTGATGGACAATGTTTCCTTTTCCTTGACTCAAGTACAGCTCCACCTTATGTTGGAGGTTCAACATGTCTTTTCACAAATTTTTCCTTTTATATTCGACGGCAAAGTAGGCAATTGCTGCCTAGTCAACATCCACCTAGTCGTCAAGGTATTGTTAAATTTTTTTAGGAAATCACAACGACTTAGCGGTTTTCTTTGCTTTGATATGACGTTATTACGATAAATATGCATGAGTTTATAAATTCCATACTCAATATACCATAAAACATGGCCATGGGCCATCTGTTCATTTTGCGGCTGCACGACATCCAGGAACACATTTGGTCAAACGTATCCACTCCACCTTTAGTTTCATTACAAAGGTGAATTACCATATGTGGCTTTGATGTCGTAGTATGAACCGTGCCCTCTTCATCACACGATGACAGAACAAAGACCATATTGCTTGGTTTTGGCTTTTAAGCCATCATAACAGAAGATGGATGTTCCGATACAGCTAGAAGGCATATTTTTCAGCTCTTCTGGTATTTCTAAGGCAAATTATATGACGTTCTTAGCAAATTTTTTGCTAAAGGAACTGACGTGAGCTAGTTATCACAGGTTACATTTCTGTTGCCACCATGAATAGATTTTGTAAGTTTCTTTACGTAAAATCCCCTGAAAGCCAATCCATTGGTTTGAGTGCATTCTCCTAGATATGGAATTGCATCAATCATATATCATGTGACGCTGTATTTTGTATTTATTGTACATGCGAAAATAGCATCGGCCTTGGAGTTCTAAAAGCTGTTCATATATTGTCCCATACGCTCCGGAGATCGAAAATGACCTATGAAGATCTCCCATATTTTTATAATTGGTAAAAATATATCAGCAGCTCTTAGTTGTGGTCGCATAGATTTATCAGTCATACGCTAGCACTTTATTAAAAAATCAAATCTGTCTTTGCTCTACTCTTCAGGTAATGGAATCGACTAATCGCAGTTAGGTCCGGGTGAGACTGTGCTGGGTGTCAGGACACTGCGGTATAAAAGGAAATAAACAAGCGGATGAGCTTCCAAGAAGAAGAGGGCTACCAAATAATAGTGAGGTTGCAAACATCAAGCCACCCCATTACATAGTAAGGGGTACTATCGAGAAAAAAATCATAAAGACTGCCAACCTAAGGTAGTCAAGTCTTGAATGATACAGGGTATCTAAGGTTCTTTGGCCGCTTAGGACAGCAATAGTGTCTGCACTGTCTCCTGCGAAAACACGCAAAGAGACTCAAATTGTCAGATACGGATATTTGCAGATTCTGCGGTGATCTGCAAGCTGCTGAGGACATAACACGCATAATGTGTGAATGGGAGACAATGTCGCGTAGTCGAAAAAAATTGTTAGGGAAATACTTTTTCGAAAACCTAGAGAAAATAGACAGCACGAACTTCAAAGGCCTTCTTGGCTTTTGCAAAGCAATTGTGTGTTTCACCAGGGAAATTGTTTAGGTTTTTGCCATTTGCATATAAATTCAACTGGCTCCACAGCGATGGCGATGTGCCCGTTTTGCTGCCTGGTGTCTGTGTGATGGCATATCCATCACACCCCTATTTTAACCTAACCTAACCTAACCTACTCATGGGAGCAACGTATTTATCTCCTGAACACGAACAATCAAATAGTTCATCCGTGCTCAAATGATTATCTTCTGCCGATTAGCCGATTATAGCTCGAATTTCGTCACCAGTTGCAGCTTTGAAAGTTACTTTCACATCAGATCTTTGAATCTTCAGTTGAATATCTGCATTGGTCCATTTTATTATCTCCTACAACAATCAAGTTCGTAGTCTACTGCTTGCTTTACCTCCTGGAGGTGTTCCCCGGGCAACTACGTTTATAAATCCTTATACAAGTAGGCCAAAATTGTCTAAGGTCTTATAGTATTATTA
Organism: Volucella zonaria; assembly: GCA_963966105.1. Taxonomy (NCBI): domain Eukaryota; kingdom Metazoa; phylum Arthropoda; class Insecta; order Diptera; family Syrphidae; genus Volucella; species Volucella zonaria. The sequence goes on along the minus strand of OZ014532.1, from coordinate 66,606,221 downwards.
TTATACTCGTATTATATATATAAGGATAAGGACTGATAACACCTTGACGGCCTTTGGCTATCGTACCCGGACTAAGATTGGTTTCTGGAATGTGAAGACGCTCCTTGACTCTCAGAGTGAAGGACTTCAGAACGCCAGATTCCTTCAATTAGAGCATGAGTTTATGCGATATAACCTGGACATATTGGGAGTAAGCGAGATAAGATGGTTGGATGTGGGTGAGTACCAATCCCCAACACGTAACACCTACAGCACGCAGAGGCCTAATCTCCTGGCAGCCGCACGGTGATAGGATTTTAACGGCCAGATTCCGGATGAGAATACGTCGCATCACCATTATACAGTGTTACGCCTCCACGGATGGTTCGTCTGAGGAAGAAAAGGAGACCTTCTACAACCAGTTGGGAGCTGTTTATAATGCAACACCCAACGGCGACATTGTCATTGTGATGGGCGACCTTAATGCCAAGGTAGGCAGCGACAATGAAGGGCTCAAACATGTTATGGGACGGCACGGATTAGGCAACCCGAATGACAACGGCGAAAGATTTGTTGACTTTTGCAACGCCTTGTCATATGTGGCACCATGATGTTTGAGCTCAAGGCCTGCCATAAAATCAGTTGGGTGTCAACTGATAGGCAAGCAACCTCCAACCAAATCGACCATTTTGTCATCAATCGCCGTTTTAGAAGTAGTCTTCTAGACGTCCGAAAAGACATGGGGTTGGTACGAGATCACCATCTTATGACAGCTACTGTCCAATTACGCACTGTTGCCCTTCGAAGATCTAACGACACAGGAATACCTAGGTTCAACGTAGGCCGACTGAGTGTTCCCACAGTGCGCCAAGAACTATGGGACCATCTCTCACGAGGAGTGGAAACAATCAGCACCTCACTGCCCACCACCATCCAAGACCATTGGTGTGCTGTGAAAACTGTTTTCACATCAGGTGTAGAAAGGATTGTCGGTCAATCGCAGGGAAGCCATAGAGCGTGGCTTTCGGAGGATGCCTGGAGAAGGATCAACGAACGAAAACAACTAAGAGCTCGAATTGCAGCAGCTCCAGCAGCAGGGACGATCGAGCTAGAGTCCCTATATCCCATGAAGATGAGAGAAGTGCAGCGTAGCGTGAGAAGTGACAAGCGCAATTGCATGAATGCGCTGGCCACGCAAGCAGAAGAAGCAGAAGCGAGGTGCGACAGCAGAACCGTTCACAGAATCACCAAAGAGCTTATAGGTGGCCGAAGCTCTACTCAACACCTAGTGAAAGGCTTGGATGGTTCGTTGCTAATATCGGATGAGGATCAACTGAAGAGATGGAAGGAGCATTTTGCTTCGGTTCTAAACCGAGTATTCGCCAGTAATATGCACCCAAGTCAGACTGAAGTGTCCGTAGAAAGAAATTCCCGAAATCGCACCACAACCCTCAGCAAGGAAGAGATTATTGCCGCGATCAAAGCACTGGAAACCAATAAGGCGGTAGGACTTGACGGCATACCTGCGGACCTGTTTCTTGCTGCGCAAACGGCATCAGCTGAGCTACTATTCCCACTTGTCTGGAGAACATGGGAAACCGAGAGTTTTCCGGATGGGTGGAAGAAGGGAATGATCGTCAAGCTCCCTTATAAAGGCAATCTAATGCAGTGCGAAAACGAGAGAGGTATCTGCGTGCTGCCTGCTGTGGCCAAGAGAATAGCTAAAATCATCCCAGCGAATCAAAGAACACCTCGAAGACACACTCGACGCCGAACAAGCAGGTTTCCGCTCAGGATCCTCCTGTGTCGACCACATCAACACCTTGCGGACCATAATCGAGCAGTGTGTTGAGTACCAATCACCACTTCACTTGCTGTTCATCGATTTTGAAAAGGCATTTGATAGTGTCAATCGAAAATTCATCTGGCGTGCCTAGCTCAGGAGAGGCATTCCTGATAAATTAATAGCAATTATCAAGGCTACATATGATGGCTCCACATGTCACGTCTTACACAGAGGAAGACTGTCTAAGGAATTCGAAGTCCAGAGCGGGGTTAGGCAAGGCTGCATACTTTCACCAATACTGTTTCTATTGGTGATTAGCGATGTACTGAATGCGGCCTTGTTAACAGGAAATGGAGGAATTCGATGAGGAAGCAGCAAACGTTTGTCGATAGGTGCCTACGCTACATCTTTAGGATATTCTGGCCAAGCCGTATCTCTAAGGAACAGCTTTATCAGAGAACGGACCATGAACCTATAGGCACAACCAAACGATGATGAAAGTGGCAGTGGATTGGTCGCACTCTTCGAAAGGGTGGCAGCTCCATAGCTAACCAAGCGATGCAATGGAACCCGCTTACTCAGGACGGCAGGATGCGCGGCGGTCCTAGGAGTACGTGGCGCAGAACAGTTGAGAAGAAAGCACGGCAACTGGAAAAAAGTTGGGGAGAGCTGAGGCACATTTCCAGAAACTGCACTCGATAGCGCGTAGACATAGTAGAGGCTCTAGGACCCACATAACATATACATAATCTTTTCGCATAAGTCAAGAAAACACATTATTTTGATTACGTGAAAGATAATCTACGACACTACAACTTTTTTCGGTTGATATATATGTATTTATGAAAGTAATGCACTTATCCTAGCGTTACGTGTACCTCTTGCGAGCTCTTTTGGCAGATTGAGGTGGCAAGAAACACGAGTGCAGTGGTGCAATAAATGCGCGGATATGTCGACACGTTGATTATCTATCTAGGGTTAAGGAGACTGATGCCTCTGAAACTGGAGCAGTTAAGAGGGTCCCTTTTCTTGTGGATCGGCTAAACGACGCTAAGGTTATATTCTTGAGGAAATATGCCACGTGCTATGCGGACCAAATCTTAGAAATGAGTTGGCGTATGCTCTCTACCAAATCATCTCGCGCTACTATAAATAGCTCACCAGGTAAATACCTGCACCAGCAGTCTAGTTGCATTTCAGCTTGAATATTGCTATCTTAACTTATATGGATGGGTGCTGTGATCATTGGACTTTCATCGTCCAGGTTGAATGCTTCATTCCGCCTTTCCTGTCCTCACCATTTAACTGTCTACCGCTGGTTTCAACACTTGATATTGGTTACAAAAGACATGTCGGGAAGCTGAGGGATATGTGATGGGCGAAGACTCTGGCAGATTATTACGATTGCAGCCGCTGGACGTTAAATCTCTTCACAGTATATCTTCGTTTGTTATGGTGTCCCAGATATCCGTAGACATACCATGGCTACAACGAGGTAATGGTCCGAGAATCGTGTGCTACTCGCTCTGAACGTTCAGACATCTACAACAAGTAAGGATTAAGTCTATTCATAATAATATTTGTAATAATAGTAAATATCCATGTCAAAAATGGTAGTACGGCTTAAAAGTTATCCTTGGTCCAGCAATATTTTCGAGCTCTTTCTCTCTTTCATAGGCCTTGTCATCAGGTCCATTTGTAGTCGAGCTGTATGTAGAACTATTGAAAAAATTTAAATTTTCTTCACTTGCTGTATCGTTGCTACGGATGTCACTCTAAGTGGTGAGTCTGAAAAAGCACCTGCAGTAAATATTTATTAAAAAAATGTCCCATAATTCATCCCATTTTGTCCCCCAATTTAACAAAATTTATTCGACTAAGAACGGATGTTAACTTCCATAAATACTTACCTATCAAAGTCAAGGTGGTACTTCAAGATGGGTCCCATTCCGAATCCGGAAATCTATTTATAGGCACATCAAATTTAGATTTGTTTTCACATACTATACGAAGCTGACATGTTACCAGAGCATCTAATCGTTATCATTGTAAATAATAAAAGATTAGTGACGCAAGCCAAGGCGGATCAGCTGGTCGCAGTTCGAAGAAAAATTTTTATTGTCGCTGACCGTCTACACGCAACACGCGATAAAACCAACTCTCAATGCCCTATGTAAATTTATCTCACAGTCTGTGAGCCGAGACTTATTATAGAGCGAGTGTTGAGTGTAAAACAAACACAATTTCAGCAGACAGACATCTACTCGTGCTCGTTCTCGTGCTAGCGTAGTCGTAGTCGTATATTGCACATTATCACTTATCCATTGGATTTGTACACTTAGACGTAGGGGCAGGAAACAGTCGCTTTTGAAAGCAATTTTCTAATTATGCAAACAAATTTGTGTTGTCAACTTTAAGAGAAAACAAATAAACCAGTAAACACAATAAAAAAAAAAAAAACTGACTACGAACAACAACAAAACATTCGAGATAGATAACGAGCTCGAATTTAGCGCCTCACTAGACCCCGATTATGGATTGTAGAACTCGAACCTCTAATGCTTATGCAATAATGGCATATGGTGTTATCAATCGATGTGATTACACATACAACTGAATGTTCGTGTTTATTGTTCAAACCCGTGGAGCTAGACCGACAGACCGACAAACCCACTGCATCGGTTTCCTGAAAGGGGTGCTAGCCAATTTGTGACATTGACTTTGACTTGATGTTCATGTTGACAGTACTAAGTTCAAGAGGTTTATCCCTGATACAAATATGTTACATCTAACCCTGTTTGTTTATGGAACATGCATGACTATATCATATCCAAGTTTGCCGACAATTACATACACAAATACAATACACAACTATGACTGATTTCCCCGTTCCCTTAATGACGTAATGTGCGGGTACGGGTACGGGTACGGGTAAGTATGTATCTGCGAATCTCCTCTCACATTACAATAACAATAGTTGCACGCTAGTGGGATTGAAATTTCCTCATCAAGATCAATTCATTTCCGAAATTAATTCGACCGCGCGCATGTAGCACTGACACTCTACACTCTACCTATTGTACATAGTTATACATGCGACCAAGAGCGCGAGCAAATACAACAAATCTCAAATGAACAACATCAAATGACAGTACAACAGAAATGACAGAACAGCATTAGTATAGTACAGAAAAGCCATAATCTACATAGAATCGCTACTGTAGGGCGATTTGCTTGGGTATGTCACTTTTGCATCTGAGTTTGATCTTTGATCTTGCTGGCTGTACTCGTATTTGATGCGAGTTCAAGGAAGATACTGACATATCGTAATAGCTTGTAGAAAAAAAAAATACTGACAACGATTAGTATCTCACAGTTGTGGATGTAAAGATTTATGTTCTCGCATAAGTTTTGTGCTATAAGTGACTTGGAAGTTAGGCGATGATCGTTTTGTTGTATTATGATATCGATATTTCACGTTAATGGCACCGAAACATATTCGTAATACTAATTGTACCCGTGGAGAAAAATCATCACACGTCCTAATCCCAGCCCATGTTTGTTATAATATTAACCTAATTAATCACTGTCGCTAGTGTCATCTGAAAATGTTGGTAACTTAATATTTCTTCTTTTAGGAGGCAAAGGATCTTCGTCGCTGGAAACTTCTTCATCTTGTTGTTTTTCGGTACTACAGATCCGCTATAAATTTTTTATATGGTTTTTATTTACAATAGCTCTGCTGCAAATATTTGTCTACTGGCTATACAGGGATCTCTTCTGGAATATAAACTTCCAACTCTTTCGCCTTAGTTAAAAGATTTAACCCAGCTTGTAAATGAGCCCACACGAATACCAGACGTTGATAGTCATACCGCCAACACCCTGAACTTGTTTTTAACTTCTCACCCTGGTAAGTACTCCGTCGATGTGCTCTCCCCTCTAGGCACGTCGGACCATTGTGTCATATCAGCTTATTTCTCGTACACCCACCACACAGTTACAGAAAAGATTCCTAAAAGAACCGTATGGCAATACGAGAAGACCAATTGAGGCGGACTTAACAACTTCTTTAGGAATTTCAACTGGTCGTTATGTTTCCTCGATAACGACGTCGATGCCGCTGCTGATATGATCACAGAAACTATTCTCTATGGAATGAGATGATTTATCCCTCATCGGATGAAGAGTATCAAACCAAAAGAAAAGGCGTGGTACGATTCAAGCTGTAAAGAGGCAGTCAGGGTTAGAGAAATGTTTTTTCGGTCCTTCAAGACCAGCCCAACTGAGGAAAATCGAAAAAAATTCAAACGAGCCAGAAATGATTGCAACGCCTTTCTTAAACGTGTAAAATTCCAATACAACCAAAAACTGAGGCAAAAAATACGGCAATGTCCCAAAGGCAGTACAAATTTATGGTCATTCGTCAAAAACATTGGAAATTCTGCCTCATCCTTCATCCCAACGCTCTTTACAATGACATTCCAGCTGTCAACTCTTTGGACAAGGCCGATCTGCTTCCCGCAGACTTTGCGGCTAGCTCAACACTTCCAGATTGTGCTTTGTCCCCGCCTCCGCTTGAGTGCGTCGAATCTTCAATGGGACAAATCCACTTTCGCACTCGTGTAGTATCAAGGGTTCTCAAAGATCTTAACATTCACAAATCCACTGGCCCAGATGCTAATCTACCCTCCTTCTAAAGAGGTGTTATTCCTCGCTGGCAAAACCACTGCGTAAGCTTTGTCATCAATCCTACTCTTTCTGAGCAGATGGAAAACATCATCTGTCCAGCCCGTCCCTAAAAAAAGCAAATCTTCCTCTCTCTCCTCCTATAGCCCCATTGCACTTACATCCCTTCTTTCCCAGGCCATGGAAACGCTGATAAACCGTCAGCTTCTGAAATTTCTTGAAACACGAAAACTTCTTAATGACCGCCAGTATGGTTTTCGTAGCAACAGGTACACTTGTGATCTGATGGCATGGCTCACCGAAAAGTCGAACCAAAGCGTACATCAATCAGGCGAAAGCAAGATAGTTGCACTTGATATTTCTAAGGCATTTGACAGAGTTTGGCATCAGGCTATGAGTGCTTCTGGTATCGATGACTCTCTTCTTCAATGGATTAGAAATTACCTTTCGGAACGTTCAGTACAAGTCGTCTTGGACGGTTTCAAGTCTGATATTCACAAAATAAATACTGGTGTGCCCAAGGGCTCCGTTCTGTCTCCGACACTCTTTTTAATTTTCATTAATAATCTCTTGTCTTCTACTTCTAATCCAATATATTCCTTTGCTGATGACAGTACTCTCTGCTTTTCATATTCGTTCCCGGACTCACGTCCCTGCTATTCGGCTGTAGAACGGCAACGGCAGCGTATGTTAAGCTCATTAAATTCCGATATTAACTGCATAACCAATTGAGGAACTATCAATAGAGTGGAATTTAATGCTCCAAAACACAATGATGTCTGCTATCGTTAAAGCGAAATTCAAATACCCAGCCGTTATCCATGAATGGCACCTGCATCGCCGAAACCGATAAACTTTCCATTCTCGGTATGTGTGTCAATGACAACTTACGTTGGAATGACCACATATTCGATGCCGCCAAAAATGCTGCGAAATGTCTAGGTTCCCTCAAGCGATGTAAGAAATATTTTACCCTGTCTGATCTGGCCTCAATATATAAAGCATTCATCCGCCCAAAATTGGAGTACAATACTTACTCATAGCTGATACCAATATCACTCAGGCAATGGACATCCTCGAACACCGACGAAATGTCTCATATCTCACTTTGTTTTATGGAGCACCATGAGTGCTCCATGGAAATCGCCAGTAGCATTCCGCCCCTTCAAACCTTTAACCGTAACACACGTCTCGCTATGAATGCTCATTTAAAATACTCTGAAATATCGTGATTCGTTTATAAGAAGAACAACTCGCGTGTGGAATGCTCTGGCGAACTCTCTATTTCCTAGTCATTATAACATTCAGACATATAAAACCAACGTACATCGGTACCCATCCTTCTTTCCTCCCTAAATTTCCGTCGCCCGCGCTCTGTGCAAATATTTTAATTGTTTTAATTTAAAAAAAAAAAAAAAAAAATAGGGTTAGGAGACTCTAGGATTTTCAAAAAATCGATTTTTTTATTGGTTTCGATGGTCCCTTAGGACCTCAGAAATGATATCCCAAAAGATTATGGCCAGAAAATATCTCGAAGTACTTGTTTTTCAGAGTATAGTACAATGCTTCCAGGAAGGCTGCGAGCTTAACTTAAAATTTTAAATGCGTCTATCTCAAGACTGCATTTTTCAAGTTGGCCGCATACATAACTTGAACAATTTTCAACCAATTCAATTCAAATTTTAGCTAGATCTTTACAAATATATTGTCTAGCTAAGTACGTTGAATATTTTTTTATATGGCATAGTTAATTTGTTATTAACAATTTGCTAGCGATTTTTCTGCGAGTTTTGCAAGTTTGACTTTGGAAGTGCGCTATTCTAGGTGTTGTTATGTACAATAAAAAACAATTTAGTGACTCATCATAATTTAAAATTTACTGTTTTTACGGCCGTAGACCCTTCCAAATCAGAGAGGTCATCTGAGAAACTCTGCACACTTTTAAATAAATTATTCTATAAAAACAATGTTTTATAGTCTATCATATGTACAATAAGCTTCTACCTTTGTAAGCTCGACTTATTTTATATTTTTTCTTGAAAAAAATAACACAAAAAGCCTATTTTTGCGGCCTTTAGAGTGGCCTAACCTCTTAAAAGATAGTTTTCTACGTCAGGCACAAAGCAGTTATAAAACCAATCCGTAAACATATTTGCAGTTATCCAGCCTTTTTTAGTTGCTCGCCAATAAACAGGAAGCTGTGAATTATCACAATCCCTTAATGCCCGAGGTTTCAATGATTTATTTATGAGTATAAAAGTACGGTCATCCTCTCTTTAGGCACTTGAAACCTGCTTCATGCTTTTATAAATATATGCACGGGACGGAAGATTTTTCCGGTATAACCCAGTTTCATTGGCGTTAAAAATCAGATCTGCCGTATAACTTTCATCTTCTACAATTTTTTTGAATTCAGCAGTAAACTTAGTGGCAGCTTCTGCATCTGCTGAGGCACTTTCCACATGAAATTTAATATTGTGCAATGCAAATCTTTGCTTAAACTTTGCACGCTTTTGTTTATGTAATCTTTGATCCATATTGCCATCTCAATAAGGCACTTTCTCCTGTTTCCGGGGACAGCGGACTAATTCTAAGGATGGAATCAACAGTGGCGTCCATAGTTCCAGTTAGGTTGAACTAGTGTTATCTCCATACGAGCGGCCTCAACATATTTGAATACCAGGTCTATAGGGATCTCCAACACTACGTCAAGGTGTTGGAAAAGAGTTGATGGCGGATGAGCTCCGGATAGCTCCGGAATTTGGTCCGGCTCCTTTTATCCTAGGGGTCCCAAAAAAGGCCTGGCCCTCCAGGTTGGGGGTTGTGCGTGGGGTTAACTGCTCAACCACGTAGAAATGTAATTGTTACGAAGCGACCAATAGCCTCGGATTCACTATTGCCGAATAAAGGACAACGACTTTCGGATCTGTACATGGAATGTTCGGACTTTAAACAGGCCGCGTGCAGGCGAACAATTAGGGGGTGCCCTAGACTAAGCAGATATCGACGCCATCCAGGAAGTGGGGATGGCCCGGCCAAAAGAAATACGTAAAACTGTGATGTTTACTACGGTGATTGCTATAGGGAACGTTTGTTTTAAGCATCAGACTTAGATGAGAAGCCTTGAGCTTTCGACACGTGAGTTAACGCCTTATAACAAGCCGTATGAAAGGTAAGGACGATGCTACAAATGAAAGTTTCTTCAATCAAACCTATGAGCAATTTCCGATGTATGACGTTAAAACCGTCCTAGGCGATTTTAATGCGAAAATTGGAAAGGAGGACATCTTTGGTAGCACAATCGGTAGACATAGCCTAAACGACACCACGTCTGGAAAGGGATTTAGGCTAATCAATGTCACTGTGGGACCCAACGTTACTATAGCAAGCACACGGTTTCCTCTCCCCAATATTCACAAAGGAACATGGCATCAATTGCTGAAGACCAGTGGCTTAGATGCCGAGAAGCCCGCCATCACAAAACCCCTGGTTTGATGAAGTGTGCCGGCAAGCACATGCGGCAAAACAACATGCCTAGCACAAATAGCTATTCAAAGCAGCAGGAGATGACTTGGTAGAGAGCATATACCAATTTATTTCCAAGATTTGGTCGGATGAATGTATGCATGATGAATGGAACCTCAGCATCGTTTGCTCAGTTTATAAGAAACGAGACCCTTTCACTGCTCCAACTATAAGTCTCCTAAACATATGTAGAGTACTAACATATATTAAATCTTGTCTGTCTTATTGTGCGAGCGCCTGAAACCGTTTGCCAAGGATCTGATGGGACTCTATCAGTGGGATTTTAGACCCGGTAAGTAAACAATTGACCAAATATTCACACTACGGCAGCAACGACCTAACAGAGACCTTTGATGTGAAAAAAGTATTTAGGCAAGGCGACGTGCTGTCATGGGACCTCTTTAACTCACAATCTTTCAAAAGTCTGTTAAATTGCTTGCATACGCTAACGATATTGATATTATTGGTAGCGCACAGCGAGCTGTCACTGGTGCGTGTGCGGGTATAAGAACAGAAGCGGAAAAAATGGGTCCAGCGGTAAACGAGGGCAAAACAACGTACATGCTCTCAACAAGAAGGGACACCCAATGTCGACGAATCGGCCAGAAAGCCTCAATCGACAGCTATAACTTTGAGGTAGTAAGAGACTTTTTCTACCTTGACTATGCTATCACATCTGAATACGACATCTCTTCAGAAATCAAACGAAGAATAACGCTCCAAATCGCTGTTTAGCCAACTATGTAATTATAATCCCAGTCCTGCTCCGAAGCCAGAACCACTTCAAAAGCGAATGAAGATATCCTTGGTCGTTTTGAGAGAAACCTTCTTCGTAAGATATTTGATCCCGCATACGTTAACGAGCTCTGGAGTGGACGATTCAACGATGAACTCTATAAGCTGTATAGCGACATCTACCTGGTCGATTGTACAGTGAATGAACATCAACGCTCCGGGCCACAGAATCATCGACTCTAATCCGGAGGGACAACGCTGTAGAGGAAGGCCTCGACTTAGGTGGAGCGCTCAAGTGGACGGGGATCTTAACCAACTTGGAGTGCGCAACTGGAAGCAGTTAGCCAAAGACTGCGCTAATTGGAGAGGTTTATTGGTTGAGGCCCAAATCCACCCCGGACTGTAGCGCCACCCGTTTAAGTAAGTAAGTAAGTTATTATGTACGAGTATAATGTATTTAACGATTAATGCCCTTTATTTTTCGACTTTTCAAGAGCAGGAAGCAAGAGGATTCTGCTGATAGCTTAATTATATTAGTAAATACGAGCATATGATTAATGCTTATTATTTTGTCCTTTTTCAGAAAATTGGTAAAAACCCGTGTTATTCAAATACCGTGTAACTTGGGGGAATGTCGCATTTTTTCCCCGTGTAACTCAAAAATTGGGCAACTCTAGTACCGTGTATCTCGACAGATACCTGTATAGTATAAAAATGACCTTTAAATGCGATCATTGATCGATTCTTAAATAACACGGAATCAAATCCTAATTCGGACTTCAGCTAATCGACCTCGCTTCTCATCATCGTTACCCATCATGTCTACGCTAGGCTGCGAGCTCAGTGATATTATGGGAAGTCCGATACGGCAAGGATTATCCAGAAATCGTGTACTACAATTCATACGTATTTCCTTAAACTACAAATTTTAAACTTCATGTTGCTGCTGGTCCTTATGCAGACGACTTATTAACATCGGGCGGCTTGCTGATTAGATTCAACAATTTGGGCTCCGATTATCAACTTCATCAATCATCATCATTAAGCGAAGCTGACGCTGTACATGCGGCATCAACGGCTTCTTCCGCTGTTTTAGAACCGATCTTTCGATCATGGCATGGTTAATCCCCCAAGCAAAAATATGGTATAAGCAGTTACCGCTGGTGAACAAAACAAAACCATATGGCTACGTCTACTACACTTGCAGAAAAAAGAATGAGACCAACTCTTAGAAAAATGGGAAGAAACAGGCAATTCAAGGAATTTTCACGCTGGGCAACACGTTTCTAATGATACTTCCGAGACTCCGAAGAGGAGAAATACGAGTATGTATTGTACTACTCATTCAGGTAGTGAAGTACCTGATTTTTCTTTATTATTTAATTAATCCAACTTTATTTCATGCATACGAGTATTCATATAATAGAATATAGACTTACAAATTATAGGAAACGTACGTACATTCAATAGTCCAAATGGTTAGGATTGGATGTAAGTTAATTGTAGGAAAACGGAAACACATCAAGAAGTAAAGATGTACAAGGTGGAACAAAAGTCGTCACCCTATCGGAAAATGCTATAAATTTTATGAAGTAAACAGATACAAAATACGCGTCAACAAGACATGGATCGCTATACTCCCAAGGAACGCGGAATCCTAAATCACGACCAGGAGGGAGACAACCCATTTCCATCTTTGTGGATATATGAATAAGCAAAATTATCGCTTCTGGGGCAGCGAAAATCTGCATAAACCCACGAAGACCCATTCCACCCCCTGAAAGTGAATGCATGGTGTGCTGATTACGCTGGAGGCGTCATTGGGCTAAACGACTACAGTGGACGGCGAGCGCTACAGAACCATACACAACGACTTTTTTCTTCCTCAATAGGATGGATTGGGACTGGAGAATATATAGTACAAAAGGATGGAGCAACGGCGTATACTTCACGAGCCACAACCGAAATTCTGAGGGCTGCATTTCCGGAACGCGTAATCTCTCGTTTTAGCGATTTGCCCTGGCCAGTGGGATCGCTTGATTTAACTATTTCAGACTTATTTTTGTGGGTTTTTTTTGAAGTTACGAGTCTATGTCAAATAGCCTCAGACTCTTGAAGGCCTCAAAGAGAATATCCGTCAAGAATGCGAGGACTTATCGCCGGAAGTTCTGGCAAGAGTGATGAAAAATGCCACAAATCGAGCCCGAATGGTTATCAATTCCGGCGGCGGCCACTTAACCGATATTATTTTCTCCACTTAATACAAAAAAACATAAGACATCAAATAAACATAATCCAAAAGCAGAACCAACGTTTTAATTCATAAATAAAATTACAACTAAAGAACATTAGATAACAACTTTTGCGCCACCTTGTACATATGTAAGTTTGCGTAATGAAGTGAAGAAGATAAAAGTGAAACTATGCCATTCAATAAACTACATTCAATTGCTCACGAATTTATTTATGGCTGACATAATTTATTTTTTTTATTTAATTCTGAAATACGTTTTTCAATCTTTCATATCTAAACATTTCTACAATTGAAGCGATGCCATAATAATAGCGTGCAAAATATGCTTTATTCATTGGAGAAACTGCTACAAAGTTTCTGTTATTGATTCGCAAAATTATAGATTTCTTGATTTCTCACAAAATAAAATCCCGCCTTTTTAAAAAAGATTTTTAAAACTTTGTAGCAATAAAAATGGCTCAACGAAAGAATTTTGAGGTTTTTAAGCTCAGTTAAGTTAAGTTCTTTTTTTAATTTTTCGATAGTCTACAAGTAGATACGAGTATATTACCTCTAGAAATAACATACTAAAATTTCAAATGAATATCTTAAATAGTTTTTGAGTTACAACGGTCAGAAGGTTACGTTTGCTGAGGGGTCCACCAGAGTTAGTTTATCTTTAAACGCGTTTTTCTCGAAACTACATTTTTTTAAAATTTGATGCAGTTGCAACTTAAAGACAAATCATCCGATTGCTTTGATTTTTTTTTTGCTTATTTTGTATACCACCTTGATCAAAAAGTTCCCGGGGGACACCACCGTGTGGTGCTCCCCTTGTTCCGATTTAAGTTCTGTTTTTTTTGTTAAGTTGGTAAATCTGTTGTTGACATTTCCTCTTAGTGTCCTAGCTTGACATTTGCAAAAGTTACGTAGCCAAGAGTACATCTATCTCTCTGTGTGTGTTGGCGATTTTTTACAATTTTAGAAATGGATTTAAATTTGCAACATCGAACTTGTATTAAAATTCGCGGAAAATACGGATTTAATGGTGTACGAACGTTGGAAATGAAAATTAAAAAAAGAAATAATTACGATTAAGCAAAATTATTTTTTTTTTAGTATTTTAAATTTTTTTTTAGTATTTTAAGTTACATAATATTTAAGGAAATAAAATTTTAATACTTTTCTACGTTTTTTGAAATTCAATATGTTTTTTATATTTGCTGGTAGGTCATTCATCAATTGTGGTATGGCGGAGCTTGGATGTCTTCTCCCATAGTTGTTAAAAGTTTCAGGAATTTCCAGAAGTCCTGAGCTCGTCTTCTTGTATTCTGATTATGACGTATTCTTTGTTGATAGCGTTGATCGTCATAATAGCGTAACAGCATTGTCAGTTTAAATATGCCGTTAAAATCGAAGACCTTTAGATCAAAATTATTGGTATTCATAATTTTAAATAATCGATACTGAAGATATAATATATTATCGATATGTGTTTTGGACGCATTTCCCCACGCTAATATTCCGTATCTTAAACGGGATTCAGCAAGTGAAAAGTACACTTGCTTCTGCACCTCTACGCTTGTGTATCTTTTGAGGTACACCATCGCAAAAACCGCATTTTTTAGTTGTATCCGGATCTTATTGATTTGTTCATGCCATAAGTAGTGGTCATCAATTACAACTCCCAGATACTTTATAGTCTTAACTACTTCAATAGCATTACTTTTCGTTGTCGTTGGGCAGGTCTTCTTTTTGATGATATATGCTGACGGAAATTTCGGGCTGATGCGGCATGCGTATGTGCATCAGTTTCGTTTTTACAGCATTAATCACAAGTCCTTGATCGTGACACCATTTTGAGACACTATTAAATTCACCTTGCACTATCGAGATCGCAGTATTAATGCACTTGTTTTTAACAATTATTGCTAGGTCATCGGCGTATGTAAAGACTGTACTTTTGTTAAGCACACGAAGAAGCTCGATAGTATAGAAGATGAAGAAGATTGGTCCCAGTTTTGAACCTTGTGGTACACCATACAGACTCTGCTTTTCTTGACTCAGTGTATTCCTTACTTTTACCCTTATTTTTCTACCCGATAGGTAATTCTCTACCCACTTTGCCAAGGTCCCTCTTACGCCAATTCGGTTGAGGCTTTCGATGATTTTCTCATGGCTTAATGTATCAAAGGCCTTGCTGAAGTCTAAAAACATGACTAGAACATGGTGGTTTTTGTTTAGATCTGCGTCAATCACATTTGCAAGATCTCCCAGTAGTAACCCAGTGCTCTTATTTTTTTGGAAGCCATGTTTTTCTGTGAAATTTGTTAGTCTTCGTATTATTATTACTCGTATCTACAACAGGCAGAATTGCAATGGGCCTATAGTTCTCTATCTGGTTTTTCACTCCCCCCTTGTATATAGGACGTATTATCGACGCTTTTAATAACTTCGGAACACAAGATTGACTTAAACTTTGGTTGATAATTGTTCTAATTATTATTGGAGTCAAAGACAAAGCAGTTAGTTTGAGATCGATCGATTTAATATTATCTGCTCTTGGTTCCTTGTCGGTTTTTAAACAGCACAACATTCCGTAAACTTTTGCTTCGCTGGCCTCCTCTACATAGATTGATTCTGCGAGATGTATATTTTCATGGGAAGAGGTTTTGTGAGAGCATCTATGCACTATCTTGGATGATTGACTAGAGAATTGTTCCGCAAATTTCTCCACTAAGTTCGTTAGTTTCATATTCAACGGAAAATTGTTCATAATTATCTCATCTATCGATCTCGTTTTTCGCCCCACAAGTTCATTTAGCACATTCCATATTTTTCTCGGGTCATTTTTGGCGTTCGAAAATCTTTCTTTGTAGAAGTTAGTCTTATTTATTATAATATTTTTATTCACAACATTTCTACGAGTATATTGTTTATACTCAGTTTCGTATCCTCGGTTTAGTGGGTTGTTTTTCCATTTCCTGTAGAGCTCGTCTCTTCTTTTGCATATTCTAGCTACATCAAGAGTCATCCATGTTTTTTGTTTGCGATTTTTCGTATTTGTTATTTTTGTTGATTGCGTGTACCTATATATCGTTCATTTTGTTTACAAATATATTGTATAGTCGCTCAACGTCATTTTCTTCACTTAATCTTTGCCAGTTGGTTTCCCTAATTAGTTGATTAACTCTAAATTGGTTGATTTTTACAGGGATTTCTTCTATGATTTGTCGCTCAGAATAGTCTTTTGTAGCATACAATGTTGCGTAGTGATCTGATATATGGGTTTCAATAACGGCTGATACAATATCTTGTTTCATAATGCTAACAAAAATATGATCAATTATTGTCGAGGTATTGGCTATTATATTAACCCGAGTTGGTTGATTTATAACATTCATTAAGCCCTTTAATGCCATTATTTCTAAATACTTACGAGTACTAACTTCAGGGTCATTTAATTTTTTTCAGTTAATATTCGCATCACCAAAACGATTAATTCCTTTTCATTTTTGATATGTTTGTCCAGTTCTTCAATAAATTGTGTGATGTTTAACTTAGGTGGCCTATAAATCGTGTGAATATATGTTTTGCCATTTTTACCACCCATTTCTAGATGTACATTTTCGTAGTATTCAGTATCTTTATTAATTCTGGAATTCTGAATATTATTTTTAATATGTATAAACTGCAATTCCTTCACCTTTGCGTTTGTTTCAGTAAAAAGTAAAAGAAATGTTGGTCAATAACCGCAAATTAACCATCAGAGAGATAGCGGAAGGCTTGAACATTGCCTATGGAACCGTCCAAGACATTTTGGTTAATGATTTGGGTTTTCGTAATGTGTAACAGCAAAATTGGTGCCAAAAGACCTCAATTTCGTGCAAAAAAGAAACCGTTTTGACGTCACAAAAGAGATGATTTACGAGGCTGAATCCGATCCCACATTCATCAAAAGGATTATTATTGGAGACGAGACGTGGGTTTATGAGTACGACACGCAATCCAGACATCAGGCAAGTGAATGGCGTTCACCAAATGAGACGAGACCAAAAAAACTACTTCGTTTTCAGTCAAAAAAGAAGGCAATGCTCACGATTTTCATGGATTACAACAGTGTAGTGCAGCATGAATTTTTGCCAGTTTTCCAGAAGGCCAGACAGTAAACAAAGAGTATTATTTGGGTGTTATGAGACGTTTGCGTGAATCAATTCGCCGAAAGAGACCAGAATTGTGGGCAGAAAACTCGTGGATTTTGCACCATGATAACGCACTGTCGCGGTCGCACAGTGCCATCATTATACGTAATATTTTGACGAAAAATGCAACAAATTGGAGTACCATCTAACAGCCCCCGAATTCACCTGATTTGGCTCCCTGTGACTTCTTTCTGTTCAATCGAGTTAAAAAACAACTACGGGGAACGCGTTTCAGCAGCCGGGAGGAAGTAATGGAAAAATCGCAGGAAGCACTGATGGACATACGAAAACCGAATATAAAAAATGTTTTAAGGATTGGATCAAGCGCTGGCATAAGTGTGTTGTAGTCAATAGCGGTAACTTTAAATTTGAAAATATAGATCTAGATGAATAAACTTGTATTTGTAATTTTGTGAACGCATTCCGGGAACTCTTTGGTATGTTTCTCTATATAATGACATAGTTTTTTGATTGTATGAAAAATGTAGCTTTAGCGGGCCAAAAATCATAAAATTTTTGGGGCAAAATTCGGCATTTTTTTTTTCAAAACTCTGTAATTTTATTAAATTAAAATTTTTTTTTACAATCATGGGTCACTGTATAGGAAATATCTTCTAGTTTAATGATCTTTTTTTACTTTTTGACATCAGAGACGGTGAAGGCCGCAATCACTGAAGCAGTGGGTGACCTTTTTTTTGTGACTTGGGAGACAGCGAATAACTCGCTGAAAATTAAATTTTTGCATTTGAAAATTTCAGTATATATACACTATTTATGTATGAATGTAATACATTATTCTCTAGATTTTAAAATATTTGATGCAGTAGTTTTCTTTAAAATAAATCCTAAAAATAAAAGTAGGAGTTCTACGACTTACCTTACAAATTATTCTAATTGACTGTTTTTGGTTCTATTTTATTAAAGTAGGCAAATCCTAACAGGAAATCCCATATTGTGGCTTTGATTTGAAGAAACTATAATACACGAGTTTCAATATTGGTTGAGTGCAATAAAGACTAAGTTGGTAAGTTGTCTCACCATTTTGCTAAGGTGTTGATGGCATGTAGCGCCATCTTGTTGGAACCACAGCTCGGATATATCGTGGTTGTCAACCTCTAACCATTGAAGGTAACGGTGTTGCCTTCCTCATTTCGAAAGAAAAAGGCTCGATGATGCCGCCATGCCATCAATCCTTGCGGTATGCATTGATGCTTGGCTGAATACTTGGGCCAAAAATGATCCTCGTCCGAGAAGAAAATTTTTTGCCAAAATATATCCAACCGCAAAATAAGCCGGGTTGACTCTCTGGCGAGGCCAATTCAGCTGATTGGCCCCGAATCGACATTTCTGAGTCTTCGTGGATACTGTTCTCTTCATTTGGCACCAATTCCTGTCTGGTTGGTGGTTTAAGATCCAAAAGAGTGTACTCACGCTCAAACTTTTCAACTTGAGATGAATTGCCTGGAAACTGAAATTACGATGACGACCGACCGCACGACGAAATTCACTTTGAGTATTTACAACTGAGCCAGAATTTCGAAAATATTTTTTAATAATTTCCGAACGTAAAACAATGCATGATGAAATGGCAATGGCGCACATCCAGTCGTCAAAATATTCAGTAAGGAAATTTGGACGGCTGGATGTGCGCACCACCGAAGGTGAGGTCTTCTTCTATGGCGTTATCCCTGCGAAGAGTGCGGAATATTCTCTCTAAGGCACAAACCGGACCGAATATTTTTCGAAGGATTATTTTCTCGAAAAGACTGAGGATATCTTCATCCGCTTTCGATGAGACCCATGCTCCTGCGCCATAAAGTAGGGCTGGGATGATCAAGGTTTTACGAGCATATTCTTAGTTTTTCGGGATAGGGCATTGCTACACAATTGTCTTCTTAGCCCAAAGAAACAGCGATTGGCAAGAGGGATTGTTCGTTTTTTTTTTTTGCTGAGGTATTGTTGGCAAAATTCATAGCAGAGCCAAAGTAGACGAAGTCCTATATTATCTTCAAAGTATAGATTGTGACGTTCTGTTCATTTTGTTGATATGGTGTCGTTTTCCCTCATTTGCCGCTGAGCACATTTTGGCAGATTCCGTTTCAGTACTAACGAACGAATCAGAACCGCCCGCTTAGTTCTGCTAATTATTTCGACATCATCGGCCTACCCTAGTAGTGGCGCAGACTTTTGAAAGGTTGTGCCTCTAGTGCTCGCCCCTGCACAATTTTTTCAAATACGATGTTAAAGAAGTCACATGGCAGCGCGTCAACTTTTCTAAAACTTTTTTGACGTCAAAGGTCTCGGTTAAGTCGTCACCGATTTTGGCAGAGCAGCGAGCGTTCTTAATCGCCGAGTTTGGTAGGGCTGGCAAAACTAGACATACTCGTAGCTCGTTCTATATAAATATAAATGCAGTGAGGCCCTAAAACCGTTGAAAAGATGGTGGGTATCGATTTCTAGTTTTTGAGTGCTTTCCGAATGTGGAGTTTCTTGACCTGAAACCATACTAATAGGGACTAATCAGGCTGTTGACGAAGGGTCTCAGATGTTCCCATAATATGACATATTAGATCTTGTAAGCTATGTTGAGGAGACTTACATATATGAACATACATCTTTATTAACGCAGATGAGGGGTTTCCTTTGTTGTGGATCGGGCAAACGATGCCCGGCATACACTGTTCTGATCAAATCTGAGAAATGAGTTGGTGCATGCTCTCCACAAAGTCATTTCTAGTAGCTTGGAATACCTCGGTCTGAAGCCAACATGTGGGATTTTAGCTTAGATATTGCTATAATTGCTTTGTTTCGATCGGGTTGAAGGAAGCTTTTACTATCATCGGTTTATTCTGCCTGACGTCAGGATGTTGTTCTTATTCGTAGTTATACGGTATACGGTAGAAGTTTTTCCATATTCTATAGGGTGACCGGATAGCGAAGATAATTTTTCCAATTGTTATGTTTCAGCGATTTTCAAAGTTACCAATGACATCCAGCTGTCAAAATATTCAGCTATTTCATCACGCATCGTTTTACATTTGCCGAACGTGAGGAAGTATTAAAAAATTGTATCGAAATTACGGCTGAGTTGTAAATAAGCAACGTGAATTTCGTCGTGAGGTCGGTCGTCATCATGGCTTTAGTGTGCTGGCGACGAACTGCAGCATAAAAAAGTTTGAGCGTGAGTACACTCTTTTGGATCTTAAGCCACCAACGACAGAGATTAGTGCGAAATGAAGAAAATGTAGCCGCCGTAGCAGCCAGCATCGAAGAAGTTCCAATAATGACGATTCGGCGCCAATTGCATCGCTAGAGAGTCAACCCGGCTTATTTTGCGTTTGGATCTAGGCCTACATCCATATAAGCATGTGCTGACGCAAGAATTGAAGCCAAACGACTATAGACAACGCCGTGAGTTCGCTGATTGGGCGCTGGAAATGCTGGCCGGAAATATGGATTTTGGTCAAAAAATTATCTTCCCGGACGAGGCCCATTTTTGGCTCACCGGCTATGTCAACAAGCAAAATTGCTATTACTGGAACGAACATAAACCACAAGTGCTCCGCCAAGCATCTATTCATCCGCAATGATTGACTATTTGGTGCGGTTTATGGCATGGCCCGACCTTATTTCTTTCGAAATGAGGAAGGAGACACCGTTACCATCAATGGTCTTAGATATAGAGAGATGTTAACCGACCTTCTGTGGTCAGAGCTCGACAAGATCGATATATCGATATATTCCAACAAGATGGCGCTACATGCCATAAAAGGAACACAACGCTCGAAATTGTTAAGAAGAAATTTGGTGACTGCATTATCTCACGTGGAGCGTTCATCAATCGGCCGCACGATCATGAGATTTGACATCACTCCATTATTTTCTCTGGAGCTACGTCAAGTCCTTAGTCTACATTAACAGGCCAACCACTTTGGGCGAGCTCGAGGCCAACGTTCGACACACTAATTCGGGAATAACGCTGCATATATTGCACCGAGGGTTTCTGTACAGGTTTTTTTGCCTTGACACCTTATTTTTACTTGTTGCTAAAACTTACGTACGTTATTCCTGGAGTACTCGTACAAACTCTCAATATCTTCGTTCGCGTGCTCTTGTCCTTCGTTGCATCTCTGCTTTGTAGCCTCTCGCCCCTAGCTGCATGTGCTTACCGGCATTCTTCATCAAACCAGGGATTTCTTGGTGGTGGTCGGGCGAAAGCACATCAGTTCCGGGATCTCTGACGGCGCGTTGGCAGCGTTGCCACTGGTTTTCGGCACTTAATGCTTTTTTTTTTTTTTTTTTTTTATAATTTACGTGCGCCTAAGGGGGTTATGATACTGTTGCCTGGGCGCGGGCGGAAAGATAGAAGGAGGAGAAAGGAAAGCATTGTTGTGATGTAGTGGTTTGAAACTCAGGTGTGTTTGGTTTCGATATTGACTCTCCAGGGGTGGGAGTCCGAATGGGACGGAGAGATTTTTCTTCTCTCGGAATGTGAGGTTGTGAATTTTAACGGTTGTTTTGTGCTTGAAAACCCTACAACAGCCAAATCTACATGTCAGTGTTATGCCTTCACACGCAGATTTTTCTGACTGAGTTCCAATTACACAAATGAAAACTTGCTGTGGCTAGGATTCGAACCTTGACCTTCCGAGTGAGAAGCGATTGCTAGTACCACTACACCACGGACACCCCGTCGGCACTTAATGCTGACGGGATAGGAGTTGTTGAGAGATTTGGGAATACGCGTTCGAAGATTCTAGCGGTCTCTTGCGATTGCAGCTTTTCTAAATTATATCTTTTCGCAGTAGTTCTTCTTTATTGTGGCGCTTGGGAAATCCGCATTCGGGAGTCCAGGATGCTGGAGGCATGCCTTATGTCTCTTACCTCCTAGTCGCCATTTAGACAGTGTTTGAAGAATTTGCAAATATTCCTTATAGAAGCGATTCCACAACTCCTGTGTCGAGTATCGCATCCTCTGTGCTAAGCGAACACAGTTGAGAGTTTAAGTAGAACGAGCTCCTCTTGTATAGCAATCGGCGGGTCACCGCATAAAAAATGTCCATGTGTAAGTGGCTCCAGGTCTATAGGTTCCGCTGACATGGGAGTTATTGGTCTCGAATTCATAATGGCTCCAGCTTGTTTTGCCACCGTACGAAGCTCGTCTTCTGTTAATGCCATGCATCCTACCGTTTCATAACCTTAATCGAAGACTCCCATAAGCCTCCATGATGAGGTGCGCGTGGAGGGATGAACGACCATTCTATGTACTCTTTGTTGAGTTTCAATAATAGGTTTGTCCTTTGCATGGTAGCTTTTATAGTAGTTAACGGAAGTAATTGGAAGCACCGACAAAATTAGTAGCATTATCAGAATAAATTTTAGAAACCCTACCCCTATCTGAAATAAATCTTTTAAGAGCTCGTAGAAAAGCCTCGATAGAACGATCGGGAACCAGCTCTATGTGCACCGCTTTTGTAACGAAACAAACAAATACAGCCAGGTGCACTTCCTTATTTTGACGGCAGCAAATGTGATGTCGAACCGTTATAGGACCAACAAAGCCAACCCCAGTGACCATAAATGCCTGGTGTTTTTTTGGCACCACCCATAAACTAAGCGATGAGTCTAGGATGCATAGGATGCACCAAATACATTTACGAAAAATGCTCTTCGACAACTGCAAGCCACTGATTGGTCAATAACGATTCCGTACTGCTGCGAAGATCATTTGCAGTCCTGCGTGGCATACTATAAAATGATGATAATACCACATGATAGAAGAAGTAAAACGATGATTCTTCGGCAAAAGAATTTGATGTTTTGCATCATACATAATTTTGGCTTTCTTAATTCGTCGTCCGACTCTTATAAGACCCTTTTCGTCAAGGAATGGAGCCAAACATTTCAAGGCGCTATCGCGCGACACAGAGTTTTGTTTTTCAAGAAGCGAATATTCAGAAGCGATGACGCTGTGCTGTATAGCTCTAATGAACACTCCTTCAGCTTGAACCTCTTTTTCTAATGTTGGCGCCTTTATGTGATTTCTTAGATTCGCATTTAAAGATTTATGTCCAAAATTTCGGGCTCGACATCTCTGTAAAACACGCAGTGCATATGCAAAAGCACGACGAGTTCCTCGAAAGCTTCGGGAAAAGTGCATAGATTGAATCGCGTTCACTACGTTTATAGCTATTAGCCCACATGTCTGAGGGCGTAATTTTTCTACATCCATTTAATTTGACCTTGGCAGTTGGAATTCAGTGGGCCAATTCGATAGCGTTTCACGTAAAAACGCTGGGCCACTCCACCAGAGGGAAGAAGTTTCAATTTCAGATGGTAACAATCCACGTGTGATAAGATCGGCTGGATTTAGCTCTCCGGGAACATGCTTCCACTGATCAAAACTTGTAGCTTCTTATATATGAGCGACTCTATGAGCTACAAATGTGTTCCATTTGAAGGGTTCTTCATGCAACCAACTAAGAACGATAGATGAATCAGTCCAGTATAAAATCTCATCAATTGAAATCTTCCTTTTTTAACCTTTCTATTATGTCCACCAGTCCACCAGAAGTTTTGCAGCCCATAGTTCAAGTCTCGCTATTGTAAGAGTCTTGTTTGGTGCTACTCTAGATTTAGCCTCAAATAACGTAACCGTCATCCTACCACTGATATGCAAACACCATGTATGTATATACACAGGCACCGCTAGCTCCTCTCACTTGCGTCACAGAACCCATTCAGTTTTAGAAGTTTTATGTCGGTGCCATTGAGTGGGATCGTTTCCTTTTTTAGTGCTATCAGTTCTTTACGAAACTTGTTCCACTTTTCAGAAAGATCATCAGGTAACTGTGTGTCCCAGCCAAAGTTCCTTTTCCACAAGTCTTGAAAAAACATTTTTGCTAATGCGACCACGGGGCAAATTAACCCAAGCGGGTCAAATAACCTAGCGACCTCAGATAAAACAATTCGCTTTGTAATCGTTGACGAAAACTCACCTTCATTATATGAACTACGAAAAACGTCTGCATCAGGTTGCCAAGTTAATCCTAGTGTCTTTATAGAAACTTTTCTCTGGCGTCCAGAGGAACGTCCGCTATCACAACTTCTGAATTTGAACAGAATTTGGTTAGTTTGAATCCTCCTTGGCCTAAAATTCGGACTAGTTGACATCGATCTTCAACGAGTTGTTCAATAGAATTCGCACCTAGCATCGCATCATCGACATAAAAATTCTCCTTTAACCACTTAGCACCAATCGGATAATCCCTAGATTCGTCATCTGCTAATTGGTGTAATTTCTTAATTGCCAACTAAGCTCCCGGAGCTGTACCATATGTGACGGTGAGAAATCGATAAACCTTTAATGGCTCATTTCGTTCCTTACGCCATGAAATTAATTGAAAATCTGTATCAGAAGTATCAACCGTTACATTTGTTGTGTATCCGCCGTAACGACGTAGGCAAACAAACGGAATCTTAAAAGAATTATCATTAAATCATCTTGTAACCTTGGACCTGAATATAGTATATCGTTCAATGAAACACCAGTTGATGTCTTACATGATGCATCAAACACCACTCTGATTTTTGTACTAGAGCTAGCCATTTTGAAGACGGGATGATGTGGCAGAAAAAAATGTGCGGTGGATGAATCAAAATTTTGAACCACTTCTAAATGGCCAATACGCTTATATTCCTCAATAAAGTCTGAATACATTTGCTTAATTAGGTGTTGTTTTTCGAGTTTGCGTTCCAGGTTCAAAAAACGGTGGGTTCCTACAGTTAATGAGCCTCCGAGAACTGATGAATCAGCACAGAAGGGTAAGCGCACTATATAATGCCTGGAATCAACCCGCCGAATTGTTAATGCATAATGTCCTTCGGATTTAGAAAAACGTTGTAATTGTACTTGTTGCAAGAGTCGATTTCCCAAAAACATTGTACTAACTGGTTTAAGAATTCCAAATTCTCTGAGATCGCCTTAGATGTATAGAGTGTTCCGCGACGAGACGTTGAAGATGACGCAACAGGTCCAGCGAATGCCAATTTTGGTATTGCACAAGTGAGGGAGGTCTGGCCCCAAAGAATATTGTTCACCGGTTAACAAATCCCAAAATACTAAATGAAGTGAAAAGTAACCTCCTTGGGAATGAAAAAATTTTTTTTTTTAAATGTTTTTTTCATTTCATTCAATATAGTCCCCTTTTAGTTTGATACACTTATTCCAGCGTTTTTCCAACTTCTTGATCCCGTCCGAAAAGTAATTTTTCGGAAGGTCTGCAAAATACTCCTCCATGGCGTCGATTATGATTCAGCGTGAGCTGAATTTTTTATTGATGAGCCATATTTTGAGGTTTGGGAAGAGATAATAGTCCGAGGGATCCAAATCCAGTTACCAATCGACGCCAAAAGTCCGCTAGATTCCGCATCAGCAAGTCCAAACACTCTTTCGAAGTGCTCTCGCCTTCGTGTTTTTGGTCATTCGCGGCACCCAGCGGCAGGATAACTTTTTCATAGGCAGAATATTGCCCAAAATATTGCGTGTGCACTTAGTACTAATCTTTGTGGTATCTGCTAGCTGGCGCACCTTCACTTTCCGGTCAGCCAACACCATTTCATGTATTTTTTTGACATTGTCCTCTGTAACCGCATCGGAGGGCCTGCCGCTGCGGACTTGATCGGTAGTGGAGTTGCAGCCACCACGAAACTCTCGAAACCAATATTTGACGGTGTAATCTGACGGAGCATTAGCCCCATAATATATATCCAACTTTTCTTTTGTTTCCTTCGCCGTTTTGCCTCTCAAAAAATAATGTTTTATGAGAACGAAAATCGCTTTTGTCCATACTCAACATGATGCCAAACACGTCAACAACAATCAGCAGTCAAAACAAAACTAAAGACAGTATCGCACTGAAATTTGGCATGTCTGCCTAAATATGAACGGACTTCAAGGCACCATAACCTTTTTTGCACTAGCGGTGCATTCTGGCGGTCAATGAGGTAAACCGCCAGGCCTATGAAAGTCAAGGTCTGCTAATCTAACATGCGATGGTATATTCCATTTTGAAACGTCGAAAGCAGTAGGAGGATATGAATCAGTGATCTTTTGTAAAATAGTTGCATGGATATCGAAGCGTTTAGATTCATAAATGATGGAGCCAAAACTTAATTTGCAACGTCCTCGTGAAAAAATTCCAATGCTTCCTATACCTCATTCTATGTGCATTTATCATCTTAGCAAATCTCTCTGAAATAAAATGATCTCTGGATTCACAATCTAATAGGGCATGACAGCGAATAGCTGAGCCGCTAGTATCGTATACATTTACAATCACAGATGCTAATCAAACCTGTTTATTTTCAAAGCATCGTGATGCTAAAAGTGCCTTTTGCACCCTACTACTACCTTGCGTCTGAACGATGGATTGTGTACCTTCAAAATGCAGTTGGGTATGGTGCTTCCTTGAGCATTTCTCACACCGGCCTTTACAAAACCTGTATGAGTGCATTAACCAAAGGCATGCTATACGTGCTCTTATACGTCGAACCTTTTCCGACCGTTCTTTAGGTATAAGGGCCAAAAATATAAGGCAATCAGCTAAAATATGCGTGGTCGATCGACATTCCAGACATTTAATTTCATGCAAACGGGCAATTAATGTGGTTTGAGACCTCTTACCTGACGGTGGCCGCTTCTCGATTCCATTTGCTTTCCACACCTGGTTTCTAGACTGATCTACTCGTTCTTGTGTTGTTCTGTACCTTTCAATGAAACTCGAGAAGTTTTTCCAGCTTTCGATGCTCTCATTAGTATATTCCTCCACTTGGTTTAAGCACTAATATCCAGTTTTCCAAGAATGAGATTTACCATTAAGTTTTCCGCCACAGCCTCAGCAGACCCTAACGATAGTAGCGATCGATAGCGCGCTTGAGCTTTGTCGATTAGATGCCTATTAGCCTCTGCACAAGCACCCGAAACTCTCGGCAAGCAAATAATTTCATTTATATGAGATGTAAATACTACCTTGATCAAAAAGTTCCCGGAATGCGTTCAGAAAATTGGAAATACAAGTTTATTCATCAAAATCTATATTTTCCCCTTCAAAGTAATCCCATCGACTGCAACACATTTATGCCAGCGCTTGATCCAATCCTCGAAACATTTTTTGTATTCGGTTTTCCGTATGTCCATCAGTGCTTCTGCGATTTTTCCATTACTTCCCCTCGGCTGATGAAATGCGTTCCCCGTAGTGGTTTTTTAACTCGATTGAACAGAAAGAAGTCACAGGGAGCCAAATCAGGTGAATTCGGTGGCTGTTGGATGGTATTTGTTGCATTTTTCGTAAAAAAATTACGAATAATGATGGCACTGTGCGACGGCGACGGTGCGTTCTCATTGTGTAAAATCCACGAGTTTTCTGCCCACAATTCTGGTCTCTTTCGGCGAATTGCTTCACGCAAACGTCTCATAACTCCTAAATAATACTCTTTGTTTACTATCTGGCCTTCTGGCAAACTGGCAAAAATTCATGATGCACTACACTGTTGTAATCTATGAAAACCGTGAGCATTGCCTTCTTTTTTGCCTGAAATCGACGTGGCTTTTTTGGTCTCGGCTCATTTGGTGAACGCCATTCACTTGCCTGATGTCTGGATTGCATGTCGTACTCATAAACCCACGTCTCGTCTCCAGTAATGATCCTTTTGATGAATGTGGGATCGGATTCAGCCTCGCAACTCATATCTTTTGCGACGTCAACACGGTCTTTTTTTTGCATGAAGTTGAGGTCTTTTGGCACCAACTTTTCTGCTACACGACGGAAATCTAAATCGTTAACCAAAATGTCTTGGACGAATCCGTAGGCAATGTTCAAGTTGTCCGCTATCTCTCTGATGGTTAATTTGCGGTTATTGACCAACATTTCTTTTACTTCGTCAATGTTTTCGTCGGTTTTCGATGTCGATGGTCTGCCACTGCGTTCATCATCTTCGATTGACTCACGACCACTTGTGAACCGCTCGTGCCACTGGTAAACGTCCGTTTTTTTTAGAGAATCGTTGCCGAAACACTTTTCCAACATTCCCAACGTTCGCGCACCATTAAATCCGTTTTTTACGAAAAATTTACTCATAATACAAGTTCGTTGTTGGAAATTTAAATCCATTTTTAAAATTTTAAAAAACCGCCAACACACACAGAGAGATAGATGTACTCTTGGCTACGTAACTTTGCAAATGTCAAGCTATGACGCTAAGATTTAGAGGGAATGTCAACAACAGATTTACCAACTTAAAAAAAAACAGAACTCAAATCGGAACAATGGGAGCGCCACACAGTGGTGTCCCCCGGGAACTTTTTGATCAAGGTGGTATAAGGGCTTCATGGTCATACCGCTCCTTAAGAACTATCCAAGGCTTTACAAAATTCAATGCCGTGACTTCTATGTTAGATATAATACGCTTTGGTCCATCACTCAATGAAGATTTTAGGAAACGAAATCGATTTACATCACTGAGACTCACATCCTTAATAATCATTGAGTTCAACTCATTTTTAAAATCCATCCAATCGCAATTTGCCCGAGAATCGAGGCAGTTCCAATTTTGGTAGTCTAACGGAACATACTGCTAGCCCTGTTGCGCCACTTTGAAAGAGTGTGGAGTTCAAATCAACCTTCCTCTCCTCCATTAACCCCATAATGCGCGTTTTTTTTGTTTGGCTTAAAAAAAATATATTTTGATGGCAAATCATTTCCTAAGCATAAAAAAAAATATACATTTTTACTTTAATATTTATATATATTTTTTTCTAAAAAAAAACTGGTTGATTCAAATATGCATCACTGCGCATTAACACACGTTTTTTTCTTTCAATAACATATAAATTCAATTCATTATGAAAAACAAAATAACAAAATAAATTCAATCAAAAAATAAAATACTATTATACTATAAGTGTTTGATACTTGTTATTTTTTGTGGAAACCTGCGAAACAATCTATATCTTTGTTAAAACAATGCCGTATTGTATTTTTCACATACTACGAAAATCTGTGACTTGCAATTAGGCAATTTACACCTTAACCTTATATCATTCCACTTAGGAAAATGACTTGGTCTTGGTCTTGTCGTACCTCTTTACGAGGAATGGGTGTCACATTTGGCCTGTTTTTTTTTCATTTCGATTAGCTTTTGGACATCCGAAGGTCTACCACGTTTCAATGCGCTTTCCTGACCGATTTTGCACAATGTGTTAGCTAATTCTAACAACCAAGAATTTATGATTGTCGTCTATGAGGTGATAAAACAGTCGAATGTACAACTTTCGTGATCGCATTCTTATATGGTTCTTTCCAATGAAGCTATCCAATAGATCTACGCCTCCCATGTGCTTATTGTATTGCTTTACTATTGCTGGGCAAGAACTTTCGGTTTTTTCCTTTTTCTTCCTATCGAAGCGATGAATGCTTTGGATAGGCTCTCTTCCCAAAAATGAAGACAGTAATATAACTGGTTTATTACCTTTCCACAAGACATTTGTAATTGTGGTATCCGATAAGTCCGTGATGAATTCCCTGCTTTCTCCTCTTTGCATTTTTTTTGCCTTCTTTGACAATAGAGCATCTATCACTGGTCGTAGTTTTTGCAGTTTATCATTTAATACAATGCTGTTATCGCTAAAATGCAAAAGTCGATTCCCACAAGAGGACTCCAATACATTCTTACATTGGGCATGTAAATAACTGATGATATAACACATATACCCAAGTATCTCATCAAATCTGTTTTTGTAAAATTGAGTACTGCGTTTGGATTTTTAGTCAGTTCATATCGCACGCTTTCCTCAACTGTAATATCCATTGGCTCGTCGTTAACAAAGTATTTGAAGAATTGGTAAGGCGTTTGTAATGCTGAAATATTTTCTGGCAAATTTGTATAACCAGTGAATGTACAAGGCACATTTATCAATCCTTTTTCTTTTCAAAAGAGAGCTCTTTGAACTTGGCCACCAGATGATGTGGATGGCCGATTTGAAAGATTATCGCCTTCGCGTTCATCGATATGCTCTAAAAGCTCTTCAGTTACATTCACCGCCTCACTAGGACTAAATTCATTTAAGTCGTTTTCATTAATATTTTCGAAATCATCATCACTCTCTGATGTAATATTTTCGAATAACTCATTTATATCATTATCATTTAGAGTTTCTCAATTTATTTATTCTTTTCGATCCTTTCCTGTAAGACAAGGCCATCTGGAACAACGAAAACAATGGATTGATGTTTATAAATAAGAAAAAGAAAAAAAAAAACAGTGACACGTTCATTAGCTGGGGCATAAATACACAATACTTACAGCGTAATATTACTATAATAAATATACATATGTATGTATATATTTTTTCCTTTATCACGCACTGATGCATATATGAATCAACCGATCTTCTGCGTTTATTTACAAATATTTTTAATATTTTCCCCAAATCGAACTAAATATAATAAAAACACGTTACAAATAATAGAAAAACAATATTTGCTTCTTACTTTTTCGTATGATAATAGTTTTAATTTAATTTGTGAAACGAGTAAAACAGCTAACGTGCAATCCTGCAGAAATTACGACAATAACTGCATAATTTATTTCCGAAACTGGTTTGGTGACGTCAGTATTGCAATGTTATTGGGTCTACAAGTAAGTTTCCAGCGTTTTTTCCAAAATTTGAAGTTTTATTATGAAAACATAGTTACAATGCTTTATTCAAAGTATCGTCCATCAGAAGCTACAACTTTTCCCCATCTTTCTGGCAATTTATGAATTCCGGACCAAAAAAATTTCTCGTCTTTCGAGCCCAAGAACGTTTCGAGCCAATTTTTGATTTCCTCTACTGAGCTGAAGCGTATTCCCGTAAGAGCGTTCTGCATCGAACGAAACAAGAGGTAGTCAGATGGTACCAAGTCTGGACTGTAAGGCGGGTGAGGCAGAATTTCCCATCCACTATTTTCCAAATAGTTTTTCACCGAAACCGCAACATGTGGCCGAGCGTTGTCGTGATGAAAAATGACGGACTCATGCCTGGTCTCATATTTTGGCCGTTTTTCTTTTAATGCCCGCTTCAAACGAATTAGTTGGGTTCGATATAATGGTCCTTTGATGGTTTCGCCACTCGGAAGCAGTTCGTAGTATACGACACCCTTTTGATCCCACCATATGCAGAGCATGACCTTATTCACGTGAATATTTCGTTTCGGCGTCGATTCGGCGGGCTCCCCGGGCTTTGTATACGATTTTCTGCGTTTAGGATTATCATAATAAATCCATTTCTCATCACCAGTGACAATACGATGCAAAAATGATTTATTTTTATACCGCTGCAGTAACATTTCGGACATGCAGAGTCGCCGTTCGACGTCTCTTGGCCTCGTACAGCACCCAGTTTCCAACCTTTTGAATGAATCCCAGTGCTTTTAGGCGCAGGGAAACGGCTTGTTGCGTGACGCCCAATGATGCAGCAAGTTCTTCTTGAATCTGACACGCATCCTCATCCAGTAAAGCGTCCAATTCCTTGTCTTCAAAACTTTTCGACTTTCCGGGGCGATCTTTATCTTCAACTCCAAAATCACCACTTTTGAACCATTTGAACCACTCGCGGCACGTCGATTCACCAATACATTCCGCCCCATAAGTTTCCGAAAGCAAACGATAGGCCTCAGCCGCACTTTTCTTCATACTAAAGAATAAAAGCAGCGCTTCCCGCAAATGACGTTTATTTGGCTGGAAACTTGCCATGATTTTGCTCGATAAAATGTATGACACCGATAGAACTGCTCAAATATAACGCTGCAAAGTTGTTGACAGATACAAAACCTACAAACAAAACACATGGGGTCTGACATTTCTGCCCGGGATCCATTGGTGGCGCCATCTCTGGCAAACGCTGGAAACTTACTTGTAAACCCAATATAAATAAACGGACTTTTGTGCATTGAAAAAAAATCACTGTTATTATCTACATTATTTTGTACGACAATCATAGGATGAAATTATGGTTGATTCATATATAAATCGCCGCGCATTGTGGGGTTAAACCATCACCCTTGTTTTGAGATCTGTGTATGCTGCAATAAAAACTGCCTTTTCATTGGCATCTTCATCCTCCTTATCATCTTCGCTCATTTCCAGAATGTGTTCAGTGATTGTATTGTGCCTACTATGATAATCATCTATAAGTTGCAGCATCACACTTAAGGCCGAGTGAGAAATAGACGACTTCTGTTCATTAAAGGCATTTCGCTACTTGGTTAGGAGACCTAATACAGAAGCACGGTTATTTTTAGCCTTTTTTAAGTCTCCATCAGCTACTGCCTATTAAGTCCGCCAATGTAATATCTGTCAAGAGAATGTTTACTCGAACGATGCAAAAGAGGGATGAAAAGATAAATTGGCGGCAGTGATTATTCAAAAAAATATAATTTTATTACCTCCTTACCTCCTAACGGGCATGGTCAACTAAGTACCTCTAACCTCAACCCAGAAATGCGAAGAAAGTGCACAATAGAAAGCAAAATATGGTTTGGCTTGGTTTTTGCTTTTTTTTTTTCTTAAGCACTTTGCTTTGCTAACTACGCTCTGCTACCAATTATGTAAGAGAAATAAAACGCAAACAGATATTTTCATAGACTCACTTTCTAATTTTTATTTTTCAACTGTTCGGAGATAGATATAAAAAGGAAATTAATGCATTTAAAGCAGTTGACAAGTCACAGAAAGGTTTGACACTTAGAAGATAACAACTATGTTAGTGTTCGTATGCATTTGTTTGGTGTTTCCACTTGTTTATTTTTTAACACCTTACGTTCATCGCAATGTAATTAATTTGATTTAGCGTTTCATGATCCGGAGACCACTATATCCCCTTGTGTATCTTGAAATGAGCCTATCGTTTCCTTTTAAAGTGATATTTTGTCCCACTATAAAGTCAATAAGACTAAGTCTGTTGCCAGATGTGGTATCGTGTTGGCTATGCTTACCTACCAAAGATGTTCTTTTTTCCTATACTGGGGTTAAAATCGTACTAGGCGATGTAATACTTCGAACAATGTTCATATGTATTGACGAGGGGCGTCCTCGTCTTCCGTAGGGGCACGGGCGCATATTAGGCTTATGTTAGCGTTTTTAGCCTTAATGCGGATTGTCACTAAACACTCGCTCTTGTGTCGGAAGCTCAAGATTTACTGCCTAAGTCTGCTGCATATGGCAAATCTTCATCCGAGTAAGCGCTTTTTTTTTCCGTATAGCAATCACCATAATATCTATTTATGTATCACATTTTTTTCATCCTTCTTATGTCCAAGACATCCCATCGAACTTCCTGTAGAGCAGTGATATCTGCGTGAGAGCAGTCAAAACCTTTGTCCTTTAAAGGTTTGCTAGGGTCAACAACAGTGAGTCCATTTTTATCCGAGGCAATTAGTTGGCCTGTCACATATTTTAATCTTTTCCGTATAAGGTTGAGAGTCATATGACGGCATATGCCAATATAATGCTACGGGCCAAGCATGCTGTTACCATTTTAGGCTGCATTAGTAGGGGTATAGTGCTGCTTGCTAAAGGGGCGAATGATGGAAAAGATAAGAGGACTGTACATATTGTACCACGATATCTAAGACCAATATAAAGTTGCAGTTCAAAAGTTCAAGCTTTGCCTTTTCACTTGATCGAGCCACTGCGCAATAACGATTCACATGCGAAATTTTCAGATGGAGGACACTGAAATTACATGATGTACCCATTTGTATAGGGCACAACAAATAGTACTCGTAGAATGTACATATACATATTTTACAACTCAACGAAGCGGCCCACGAGCTGTTTCAAC
This sequence comes from Volucella zonaria, assembly GCA_963966105.1. Taxonomy (NCBI): domain Eukaryota; kingdom Metazoa; phylum Arthropoda; class Insecta; order Diptera; family Syrphidae; genus Volucella; species Volucella zonaria. The sequence goes on along the minus strand of OZ014532.1, from coordinate 66,572,190 downwards.
AATTTGTTTGCGTAGCAAAATTGCGCGAACTGTTCTTATTGCCAATACGGGGAACAGTTTTGGTGAATTTCGAATGGCGTATGTATGTTATATGACGAGTAGCAGAATTTCTCTCCAGTCAAACACCAATTGCATTCGCTTTTTGCTAGCGGAAGGCAGTTCAAGGGTGCCAACAATAAAGAGTTGTACTCATCGACATGACTATGACTTCTGAATGTACAATACGAGTATTTCCGCTGAATATTTCTTCTGCCTTGAAATAACCAATTCCGGCTTGCGTTGGTTAAATTTTGTCGACAATTTTGTAGTCTTCTGAAAGTGTTATTGCCTTTAACTGAATTGCTTGGTCTTCAATTAAGTCATTTACTAATCAGTTCTTATTTAAATTGACTGAATCATAATCACTTGAATGTCAAATTCATTCGTGCTGTTCTTTATTCATAGTACAATACTCGTATACTCGAGTACTTCCGAATATCACCTATGTATAATATTGTACATATGTATGTATGTACATTACTTTGATATTTAAAAATTTTGGCCAAACCAAATGAATCATTGAAATCGGTATCGATTAAAGGCTCCCACGCCATCAGTGCTAATCATCATGTTCACGTAACACTTAAGTTTTTCTGTTTCGTTACACTATCCTATGCTATGTGTTCAATAAACCAGAATTCCGGAGAATCCAAAAAATGGAAAAAGAAAACAAAAAAACACATTTTGAAGTCTAAAAGATTGAATAATTTTCCATCACAGGTAGGTAACGCACGTATCCGTACACAAGTTAACTCGCACGCAGGCAAGCGATGAAATGAAGATAAATACATTTTTACGACCCCAAAAATGAGCCTCAGTGTGTCTTCAGGGTAAAGACTCAAACTCAGTCTCCGATTTTCCAGTCTCGGGTTTGGTTTTATTTATTTTATTTTTTATATCGTATTGGGAATTGAAGCGAAACGCATGAATCAAGCAGAGCTAGAACCGTAAAATGTAAATGTCTTCTGAAACACCGACGAATTGCTAAGCCTACTTTGGGCAATATGGAAACTCATACCGCGCAGGCTGTTTCATTAGTGTCGCGTGTGACTGTCGAATGTGTCCGTTAGGGGGATTGGACATTACATCAGTTGTCATTGCGTGACAAAGATCTCAATTTTGAGGGAAAGGAAATTAAGTAATTCTGGCCTGGGACAAGCAGACGACGTCGATCTGGATACTTTCAGATTTGTTTAATTCGTGGTATACGAGTATTTTTAAGTATGAAGTCTTTTCATGAAGTGCTCGTAGTTATGACGCTGGTCTCGATTTCTGTAAGAAGCCATGTAGAATGTAAAAGATTGCGATTGACATTAGGTTGCTAAGGTAAGATCGGAGCATGAGACTAGTTCTGACCGGTTTTAGTTCAAATATAAGCATTTCACTGAAGAGCTTATCAGATCACATATGATTGTCGGTAACTGCTGATTCGTAATGTCTATAACTGTCCGACCTTAACTCGACTGAACAATAAATACGAGTATATAGCGACACTTGTATTAAACATATGTACATACACAACTACAATATGGTGAGAGAAGTAAATATATTAATACCGGCATTCAATTGTAGTCAAATACAAATTTCTGAACCAATTAGAGCGGTTATTTTACAGAAAACGAAAATCTGTCATCTTTACTAATTATCTAATGAGGTCATAGAAATCTTGGCGACATAAAAACCACTGCGAAAACCCATCGTGAGTCAAATTAAACCATTAGATAGAATTCCTTGCGATTCGTACATTATCACAGCAGATAATACACCGTATCCAATGATGGGGGCCTGCATGGCGATTGATCGGGAAACTACTGACTGTTCAAAACAAGGATTGGACCAGTAGCGCAACAATCAAGTTTGTAAGGTAACCTGGACCAGCAATCCGCGTTATCGAAACCAGCCCGCTACGGAAACCGACTTAATGCCTCGGATAAGAACTAATAACACGTTGACGACCTTTGGCTATCGTACCCGGACTAAGATTGGTTTGTGGAATGTGAAGACGCTCAGAACGCTAGATACCTTCAATTAGAGCGTAAATTAATAGGATGTAGCTGAACATATTGGGTGTAATCGAGATAAGATAGTTAGATGCGGGTGAGTACCAATCCCCAACGAGTAACACTGTATTACTCTACTCCGGAAGACCAACCGGAAGCCCCCGTGGATATGGAGTTGGACTGCTGTTAATACCTACAGCACAATCTCCTGGCAGCCGTAGGGTGATAGGATTTTAACGGCCAGATTCCGAAGGAGAGTATGTCGCGTCACCATTATACAGTGTTACGCCCCCACGGATGGTTTGTCTGAGGAAGAAAAGGAGACCTTCTACAACCAGTTGGGAGCTGTTTATAATGCAGCATCCAACGGCGACATTGTTATTGTTATGGCGGACTTTAAGACCAAGGTAGGCAGCGACAACGAAGGGCACGAATTAGGCAACCGCAATGACAACGGCGAAAGATTTCTTGACTTTCGCAACGCAAATCGTTTTGTCATAGGTTGCACCATGTTTGAGCACAAGGCCTGCCATAAAATCAGTTGGGTGTCAACTGACAGGCAAGCAGCCTCCAACCAAATCGACCATTTTGTCATCAATCGCCGTTTTAGAAGTAGTCTTATAGACGTCCGAAACAGACGAGGAGCAGACATGGGGTTGGTACGAGATCACCATCTTATGATAGCTACTGTCCAATTACGTACAGCTGCCGTTCGAAGATCTAACGACACAAGAATACCTAGTTTCAACGTAGACCGACTGAGAGTTCCCACAGCGCGCCAAGAACTAACGGACGACCTCTCACCAGGAGTGGAAGCAATCAGCAGTTCACTGCCCGCCACCATCTAAGACCATTGGTGTGCTGTGAAAACTGTTTTCACATCAGGTGCATAAAGGATTATCCGTCGATCGCGGGGAAGCCATAGGGCGTGGCTTTCGGAGGATACCTGGAGAAGGATCAACGAACGAAAACAACTAAGAGCTCGAATTGCCTAAAAAAGGCAATCTAATGCAGTGCGAAAACTGGAGAGGTATCCGCGTGCTGCCTGCTGTGGCCAAGATAATAGCTACAATCACCCCGGAGCGAATCAAAAAACACCTCGAAGACACACTCGACGCCGAACAAGCAGATTTGAGCTCTGGATCCTCCTGTGTCGACCATATCAAAACCTTGCGGATCATCATCGAGCAGTATGTTGAGTACCGATCACTACTTCACCTGCTGTTCATCGGTTTTGAAACGGCGTTTGATAGTGTCAATCGGGAGTTTATCTGGCGTGTCTTGTGCAGGAGAGGCATTCCTGATAAATTAATAGCAATTATCAAGGCTACATATGATGGGTCCACGTGTCACGTCTTAGACAGAAGAAGACTGTCTGCGGAATTCGAAGTCCAAAGCGGGGTTAGGCAAAGCTGCATACTTTCACCAATACTGTTTCTATTGGTGATTAGCAATGTATTGAATGCGGCCTTGTTAACAGGAAATGGAGGAATTCGATGGACTCTTACATCTGAACTCAAACACGCTGACTACGCCGACGATGTATGCCTTCTGTCTCACAGAATAATGGACCCTCACCAAATGACAACAAATGTGGAGAGGGAAGTAGACGTCGTTGGGCTGAAAATTAAATCGGCAAAAAGAAAACTGATCAGCCTAAGACCAAACTCATCAACTCATACGTGTAGAGAGTAGAGAGTTTCCAATACCTTGGGAGTATTGTCTCAACCGATGGCGGAACCGAACTGGATATAGCCAACCGCATAAGCAAAGCAAAATCTGCGTTTGGGATGCTATCCACAGTTTGGCGAAGTAATGCAATTTGCTTAAACACCAAGCTACGACTTTTCCATTCCAACGTTGAATCCGTGCTACTATATACACGTAGATGTGGTACCTGGAGGGTGACCACTACTATCACGAGGAAGCAGCAAACGTTTGTCAATTGGTGCCTACTCCACATCTTAAGGATATTCTGTCCTAGCGGTATCTCTAACAAACAGCTTTATCAGAGAACAGACCATGAACATATAGGCACAAACATACGATGACGAAAGTTGTAGTGGATTGGTCACACTCTCCGAAAGGGTGACAGGTCCACCAAGCGATGCAATGGAACCCGCTTACTCAGGACGGCAGGATGCGCGGCAGTCCTAGGAGTACGTGGCGCAGAATAGTTGAGAAGGAAGCACGGCAACTGGGAAAAAGTTGGGGAGAGCTGAGGCACATTTCCAGAAACCGCACTTGATGGCGCGTAGGCATAGTAGAGGCCCTAGGACCCTCAAGGGGATACAGGAACGAATGAATGATGAAGGATGGAAGGTCGGAGGAAAAACTTTCCTCGTCTTTCACGCGCCTTACTGGTTGTATATGATCATACCCAGGTATGGCTGCGATATACGGGTACATATGAACTTAACGGGACCTTTTATCTAGCGATGGTGAGGAGTTGGACACAATTCTGACTTACGATAAAGGAGTGATCAGGTGAACAGACTCGAGTTCCCTTTACAGTCTGGGATGGGTCTTTGCCTTAACCAGTAAACCCCTTCCATTATCTAATTTAATTGTTTTATTATGTTGGATTGGAAATGTGTTTTAACATATAATTCAATTTAAAATCATTTCCATGACTTCAGGGGTGGTGTCTACTATCTTGTGTTGTCGGGTTGGTAGATGTTGCAATTCGCTAATCTTTGGATCATCAACATGGTATAGAGAACATCAGTATTTGTTGCGATTCGGGACGTCTTTCTTGAAAACGCGTTTGGAAAAATTTTGTCATCTTTTTGACCGGCTTCTGAACTGTCCGATTGGGATTGGAAAACTTTCAATGATGTCAGCACCGTGAAACAGAATTTTGTGGGCACTTACAAGCATTTTGTACCAATTATATTTGGAAACAAATTATTTTGCTGTGTCCAAACAGCAAGTACGGAATTTATTGGTATCAATTTTCAAACCTGAAGTCGGATGTCGCCAAAACACCCGATCTGATAGACTTCTTTATTGGAAAAGGAGTAAACGCTATTTACGTTGAAGAAAGCTTCGATTTTTCCTCGGATCATTCTCCAATTATCCTTTCATTGTGCGAATCCTTGGTTAAGAAACAGAGATCACCCAGATTATCCAACAAAAAAAACTCACTGGCAAGATTTCCGAATGGAGGTAGTCGAAAATACTGAGTTAAAAGTACCGCTCAGAACGCTGTATCAACTTGAAAAAGAAGTTGAACGGTTTGTTGAGGACATACAGCAAGCGGCCTGGAATAACACTCCATGCGAATGGAACAAAGTTGCAAGTATCGGCATAAGATACCCGCCGGAAATCAGGGAAATGATAAGAAAGAAGCGAAGAACTGGGAAAAGTTGGCATGAAACTGTGGCTCAACAAGATAAACAAGCTTTAATACGCTCTCCAAATTGTTGAAAAAATTGGTCAAATCCTTCAATAACCAGGTTATTAATAACCATAACCATTCTACGGGGAAGTGCTTCCAGAGAATGTCAATACGCTACTTAGGGAATTTAGACAAGTTATGGACACGCTTAAGCCCAATAAAACCCCCGGATATGACTTAATTATGGGAGAGATACTTAAAGGGCTACCGAAAAAAGGTTTGCTTAGCCCGCTCTATCATATAAATGCCACTATAAGATTAAAGTATATAACGCATCAGTGGAAAGTTTCCGAAGTTATTATGGTTCCGAAACCCGGTAAGCCGCTGATTGAAGTCAAGTCATACAGCCCAATATCGCTCCTGCCGAGTATATCGAAGGTCTTCGAGCGAATCTTACTCAATCTTGCCCGATTATCAATTTGACTTTAGAAGCCAACACTCTACTGTTGACCAGGTGCATCGAATAACCGATGCAATTGAACGAGCGATCGAGTGGAAGTTGATCTCTTCAAGCGCATTTCGAGCTTTTGATAAGGTATGGCACGAGGGCCTGAAATATAAACCCGAGCAATTGTTTCATATTTTAAGTTCATACCTAGATGACCGACCCTTCCGTGTCCGACACGGAAACGAATATTCCAATTTTAAGGCAATAAAGGCGGGGGTGCCGCAAGTAAGTGTACTTGGCCCTCTGCTATATTTTTTTTTTACCCGCGACCGGTCTGGACATATAGTATACAGCTTTGAGGTTGTACCAAAAGTAGTAACGTTAACGTCTTACAGACATTCCAAAACAAAGTTCTTCGAGGGTTTGTTAATGCACCGTGGTACTATAGAAACGATGATATCCACAGAGACCTAGGAGTCGAAAACGTTCAGAACGTAATTAAGATGTTTGCGCGAAAACTCAAAAATCGACTACAAGGACCTACGAATATATCTGTTCAACAGATCCTTAACGAGACATATTTATTACACCGTCTTAAAAGGGACTTGAACGTTTATTTCAGCAGTTTTTGCTGGATCTTGAAACAATTTTCGGGGCGTGTTGCCGTCATTAGTATCTCCGCCACCTTGTTTTGGAAAATCTATTGTACTAAAATTCCCAATTCAGATCTAAGTTCATTTTGTAGTAATTCTTTTCTATTTTCCACTGCTAATTTCTCTTCAGTTCCTCTTACTGGCCAGCTTTCATTTTCATGAAGACTTTGTAAGCCGTGTGAAGGGCTGTGGTGTTAGAAGGTTTTTGAAAGCAACGGTTAATATTGTTCATGTCCTTAGGAGATGTCTTACATATATAGAAAACTGAGCTGGCCCTTTTCTCCATAACAGCATTATGTGTTTTGCCATCTACCATTGTTTTGAACAAAGTGTGATTGACTTTGATTGAAGTATTGTCGTTAAAGGTTACCCTTGTGGCTTCTACGTAGACAATTTATTTCGGCTTCCATACTGTTGAACTCTCTTGTTATTGTCTCAATTATTTCCTTTGCGAATTCGCGACATACTGGACGGTAGTATCTTGGAGAAGATGTTCTTGAATTTATCCAGATATTTTCAGTTCCAGAACCAAGTTAACTTATTTCTCAAGGTACTATGCATGTTAGCACAATATCAATATCACTTGCCTCAGGATTTACCAAAATATTAGCATTTCTTTCTTTTGCGCTGTTTTGAAGTTGCTTATATGGATGTTTTGTCAGTTTCAAATCGGATGTAAGGGTTAGGTCTTCTTCAGGTGTATATGGCTTGATCGTATTCGGAGTTTCGGGTTTCCTAAGCTTTTTAAGTGTTTTAGGAGAACCCTTTTTACGACTTCGGCTTTAGAACGCTTTCCTTCTATTCTTAGCTTAGACTCAACTGCAATTGACAATTTTTCGGCCGATCTTTCTATAAGGTTTCGAATTTTTCACTTTTTAGCTCTATTTCCATATTCCGGTCTTCCTTGTCTAGAAGGAATTTCAAGCAATGGAATTAGGAACCCTTTATGCAGCCAAAACCCCTGAGCTTTTAAAAAAAGTTCTAGTGACTTTTTTTTTTCTATATATTTTTGAAAAGGTGTGATACAAATGTTTTACTGTATTCGAGGCATTTTTTATGAGCAGCTTCATCAAGAACGGTTATTGACTTTTTTAACATTACGTACTGCAAAACAGCATTTCACCCGTTATGTTTGCTGCTGGTCAGCACTCGCGCTTATAAATTTGGCAAGTCGAGTCCGGCTGGATATCGTGCAGTACCCGATGGTTACCCCTAGGTAAAATAAGCACAATTGATGTATAAAAACAGTTACATTACTCGGGTTAAACGCAGAAATATTGCGAGTTCGAATTCACGCATATGAAAGAAGAACTTAGAAACGCAGCGTAGATCTTCCAGCGCGCCATCGATGAAGTTCTCAGAGTTTTTGACTTCGTTTTGCCATACTTCCATGCTTTTCTTATTGCGTCAGAGGACGTAAACACTCACCTAAAGCGCTTAGAAGCTGTTCTCAAGAGGTTGCACGAAATAGGTTTAGTGATCAATGTTTCCAAAAGGTATTTGCATAGCCTGCAGTAAATTTTCAGGGACACCGAATCGAATTCGCAATCAACCATAAACTGTAAGCAACCACAGACAGTGAACGACCTCCGATGAATTCTCGGAATGATGAACTTTTATAGGCGTTTCGTACTCAAAGCCGTACAGCACCACCTTCCACTCAATCACCTACTCAAAGGATGTAATAAGGAATGTAATAAGAGCAAAATCGTGTGACAATGATACTTTGCAAGGCTACTACACTCGCTTTCCCGATGCTCTACGCGGAATTTCCGCTTGCAGTGGTAGCTTCAAACAACGTGATCGGAGCAGTCATTCCAAAAAAAAAAAAAAAACGGCAGCTGGCAGCCACTGCGCTCCAAAGATTAAGCTTCACCGCGCTACTGTAGATACCTGGATCTTATCTCGCCGTACACTTGTGATGTGAGATACCCTCCAGGAGAGAATAATACGCCTGCGGATTCTTTCTCAAGGATCAATGACATTACATTAACACAAACTGTGGACTATGAGACATTTGTATTGGGTATTCGTGCGGTTTTTTTTTCAAAATTTGAACGTTTATTTAAGAAAAACATGTACAATAGTATTATTCAAAGTATTGCTCATCTGAAGCTATGACTTTTTCCCATCTTTCTGGCAATTTGTGGATCCCATCCCAAAAGAACTGCGCCGGCTTGGCAGCCAAGAATGAATCAAGCCAATTTTTGATATTCTGCTCTGATGTGAACCGTATTTCAGTGAGGGCGTTCTGCATCGACCGGAACAAATGGTAGTCAGAAGGGGCAAGGTCTGGGCTATAAGGCGGGTGGGGTAAGACTTCCCATCCACTGTTTTCCAAATAGTTCTTAACCGGAATAGCAACGTGGGGCCGAGCGTTGTCATGATGGAAAATTATTGCCTCGTGTCTGGTCGCATATTCGGGGCGTTTTTCGGCCACTGCTCTCTTCAAACGGATTAATTGTGTTCGGTAGCGTTGTCCATTGATGGTTTCACCTAGTTTTAGTAGCTCATAATACAGCACACCCACCTGATCTCACCAAATACAGAGCATTATCTTCGCGCCATGGATATTCGGCTTTGCCGTTGATTTGGCTGGTTGGCCGGGTTTCACATATGATTTTTTGCGCTTGGGGTTGTCGTAATGGATCCATTTTTCATCACCAGTAACAATCCGATGCAAAAATGACTTCCTTTTGTGGCGTTCCAACAGCATTTCGGACATGCAAAACCGCCTTTCGACGTCTCTCGGCTTGGGTTCATGTGGAACCCAATTTCCTTGCTTTTGAATATATCCAGCTACTTTTAAACGTTTTGAAATGGCTGCTTGAGTGATACCCAAAGATTCTGCGAGCTCTTCTTGTGTTTGGCGACAACCTTCATAGAGTAATGCTTCCAGTTCTTCATCTTCAAACTTTTTTGGTTGCCCAGGACGTTCATCGTCTTCCAAGCCAAAATCAGCACTTTTAAATCGTGCAAACCACTTTTGGCACGTGCGCTCAGCTAGCGCATGTTCACCATAAACTTCCACTAAAATACGATGACTTTCGGCAGCAGTTTTCTTCATATTAAAGTAATGAAGAAGAACTCCCCGCAAAAACACTTTTTCAGGCACAAAGTTCGACATATTTGAGTGAAAAAAAATTATTGTTGTTTACGCTTCAAATGCATGACATATACTGAAATGACGTACAATGACAGTAGCTTTCCAATGCATGTTCCAATGGAATAATAACAATGGAATAATATAAGTTACGCCATATCTTAGCAGACCGCACGAATTAAGGCCCAATAGAAGAACAGGAACATGATAGCGAATTGAAATACTGTGTACAAAAGGATTCTTAGAGCTAAAAACCTTTCCGTTGCTTCGTTCTAAAAAGTTTCTGTCCACTGTGATGTGTGGACAGGACAAATTAGACCATATATTCAGAAAAATGGTTTTTGTTGAAATTCACAAATTGTCAATGCAGCGATTTATTCGAAAACATTCACCTGGGGATCATTGAACTGCTGATAACTTCCGGAAACCTTCAGTACTGTACAACTCTAATAGACCGACTTACTCTCTGGCCCAAAGCCATTCCGAAGCATTACTGCAGAAACAGTAGACCAAGCCATACGCTGAGAATGGATCCCGCTCTTCGGTGTACCCGTCGCAATCGTCATCAATCAATTTCGGCAATTTGAGTCAGCACTGTTTAACAAAATTAACAAAGTACCATCCTCTGTCTAATGACATGATCGAACGCTGGCACCGTACATTGAAAACCGCCATCATGTACCACGAAAATAGTCAATGGACTCGGCCAAAACCATGGGTACTTCTAGGCATACATACTGAATTGCGTGACGAGCTGCAAGCTGTAATACATCTGACTATCTGGTGTACGGACAGAACTAAAGGATTCCACGTGAGTTTATACAGTCTTACGTGAGTAAGCAGTCGTATTAAACAGATTTCGTAAATCGTCTTAAGGAGTTCTTTCCCCACGTTCATCTCGTATCAGTTTCAAATCACTCCAGTGAAAAACCATTCTTTTAAAGACTTGCATTCGTGTTAATACAGGTGCCGCAAATTAATCACGCTATTGCAAGATGGCATAATTTTTGCAAATGGCGTCGTACTTCAATCGTATTTGACATTTATAAACTAGACAGCTGCCGTATAACACAGACTACCAATGGCATCACCAGACGGACCCTACAGCGAATTTTAGTGAAAGACTTACATATGATCCCGTACAATCTGCAAACAGCGCATCAGTTAATACCTCCTGACCACCAGACGTGTGAATTAAAATAAAGCCATCCTCAATCTCAACAACGAAGAGGACGATTTTGTGTCGAAAATCATCATGAGCGGCGAGGCGCATTTCCACTTAAGCGGTTACGTCAATTAGCAAAATTTACGCTTCTGGGGCACTGAAAATCCGCGTGTGATGCACGAAGAGCCATTACATCCACTCAAAGCCACTGTGTGGTGCGGCGTTCATGCGGGAGGAGTGATTGGGCCGTTTTTTTTTTTGAGGACGCCATCGGCAATACGGTCAATGTTAATGGCGGACGCTATAGGGTCATATAGGGTCATGATAAACGACTTCTTACTGCCGGGATTGGATGAGCGGGGCTTGGTGAACATGTAGTTTCAACAAGACAGTGCAACCGTGCACACAGTATGAGCCACAATGGATATTGTGAAGGATATAACCATCCCAGACTTCTTTCTTTGGGACTACTAGAAGTCGCGGGTTTATGCAAACAAGCCTCAGGCAATCGCAGCCCTTAAGAAGAATATACAACAGGAATGCGAACAGTTATCGCCGTAAATCTTGCGGAAAGTCATGGAAAATGCGATAAAACGGGCACAAATGTGTATCAACACTGGCGGCAACAACTTGGCGGGTATCATATTTTCCACGTAACAGAAACAATTGTAAAGGTCCAAATAAAATTTTATTTATTAAAAAAGTAATTCAAAAACAAAATTGAATGATTAATTTTCCGCCGCATTGTATGTATTTATTAGAAAAGATTCTGTTCAGGCATCACTTCAGCTACCCTTTCTAGAGACTTACAAAGTCCTGAAGAGGGATAAGAAGAAAGATCTTCAGTCAGTGTAAGAGGTAAACCATTAGCTATCAGCATACATAGATAGACTCAAGCCAGCCTTCACAGAATGTTGCGCCCATCCACTTGAAGCAGTAAAAAACATCTAAAAACAGATCAGCCATCAGATCTTAAGACCACACTGGTATCGTGAACCATAGGCAGTGGCTCACAAAGGAGGGGTTTTTTTTCGCACGACCTAAACTTAATGAAAAACGAATTGGCACTCGAACAAAGAGAACAAGAGTAGAGTAGCAATTCAGGATTAGCATTTTAAAGTCCTTAAATTGTAGAGACATCCTAAATGTAAATTAGAATTAAGTTCAAGCCTTGAAATAAAAAATGGATTTATGATAAATTGAAAACACTGAAATTGTTGAGGTACCAGACATGTGAGTATTTAGGAAGACATCAGTGGTTCATTACTAAAGGTAGACCAGTGGCCGCATACGCATTTCTGGTAGGTGAAAGCTGTTACAGAAAAGTCTTTGGGTGATATTTTGAAGAATTGGAGGAACGATTTCTATGCAATCCAATTAGCCTTCTCACGAAAGCTGTAAACTAAATTGCGGTGCATTTTGTTTGAGATATTAAAAAGACAATGCTGGTTAACTTCAAATCGTTTTTAAAAATACCCTAGACATATTTACTTGAGTACTGTCATACTTTACTTTCCTACTTTAAATTGATATTATTTTTAGATTTCACATTAATTGATTAGTATATTAGTTATGCTTAATTCTTGTTGTTGATATTCATTCATGCACAATACTTTGCTATGATCGACTGAATGCATGGTATTGTCCCGAATGATTAATAGTTCATGTAAAGCCCCTGTAATCTCAAATATGACAAGAACTTATATTTTTAATTAATTACCAGAAAAATAAGCTACTGAATAACTTTGTCATAAAATATTTTTGACGATTCTATTATATAGTTTTGGAATGCCAGTAAATTTAAGATTAACTGGCGAAATAATCGTAATTCTCAGTTAAAAAATATAGTAATTGTCATTATGATTCATCAATGCGTACAAAGCTCGAATATTTGTGGACAGTCACTGGGATATGGACGGATTAAATGATGAATTCAACATTTTTCCGTATTTCAATGCAGATTAAGAATGGAACAGTAGCCTGTTTGGATGTTGATTGACACGATTAGGAGTATAGAGCGCGTCAGATAGATCTCAGAGAACCTATGAGTTGACATCAAAGCAGTTCTATTACATATTGTAATACCTAGGTGGTGAAATCAGCTGCAATGTCATCTGCATAAAACAAATATTTCACATCTCTCCTCTTCAAGAAATGCAGTGCGACGGTAAGTAGCGGTGTTTAAAGGCAAAGAAAAAGAAATGAAAAAAAAAAAACGATCAGGCCCGAACAGAACAAGGAACATCAGGGCAGCACAATACCTTATCGACATGAGGACGAACAAGTTACGCTACATCAAAACAGCGCCAAAAAACGAAGCCAACACCAGATGGGAGGAGACAACATCGAAACCTACGCGGAAAAGGAAACAACAAGTAATGACAACATTGAAAAACATTTAGTGGACATAACAGTACACTCACAGATAATGTGCAGCAACCTTAAAAAAAAACAGAACAACCTAAACAAATTTGCAACACTGTGTAAAGTATCCCTAATAAAATCCAACAACAAAACGAAGACATCAAATGTTATAGGTACCTCTCAAAGAGACTGCCGCAACATCAATCACAAATGTAAATAGTTTCAATTCAGAAACAACCAATAACACGTCAAATATAGGGTGACCCTAGCCTCTGGTTTTTTAACGTAAACCACCTGTCGTATAGACGTATGTTTACGGGATGACCATACATCCATGGGAGAAAGAATACACCTTGCCATCGCTCTGCCGCCTTCCTGAGATACCAAAGCAGAACTTGTGTTGGAGGCACAAGTTCCACCCTTGGTATGGGTCGAGGTCGATCTAAAACCCCTTACTGTTCTTAGGGTCACAGCACCCAGTACTTATTGCAATTCTACATTGGGTTAAACCAACAGGAAGACCCTTCCCCCGACTTTGGGTTTAAACCACAGCCACCATGACGCTCCCACAAGGGGGCCTACCTCAACAAGTCAGACTCGGACCGAAATCCGGGAGGCTCCTAACTCACATGGTACCGCGATTTAAGTCCTGGTAGGGACCACCGGTGGTCCTTCAGCCAACAAGACCTATGACCGGCAACTTGTAACTGATCAAATCGTAGCTACTTTCGGTGGCGTCATCTGAAGAAATTTACGAAAAAGACCAGTAATATGCTCTACTCCCGCTTTTTATTATAACGTCATTGATGAACGAAGCCTTGATAATTGGGCGGTTGTCCATATAGGGTGACCAGTTAAGAACGATGGGAAAAAAATTTAAATAAAACAACAACGAAATATATAAGGTCCGATTATGCCGCCGTACCATAAACCGCAAAAAAAAGCCAATCTGTGTGGATGCACTGATGCTTGGTCGAACACTTGTGGATTGCGTTCGCTCTAATAACGACGATTTTGCTTGTTGACATAGCCGCTGAACCAAAAATGGGCCTCATCCGAGTAAATAATTATTTGGCCAAAATGCGGATCTCCGACCAAAATCCGGATCTCCAGCCAACATTTTCAGCATCCAATTAGCGAACTCACGGCAATGTCTACGGTCGTCCGGCTTCAAGTCTTGCGTCGGCACAATCCAACCGCAAATAATTTCCAATGGGAAATATTACAAACTTATTTCAAAAGTGAATGCTGTGTTGTTCAAATAGTGCGTTTATTGAAAATAAGTTTTGGCCGAAATGAAGCACTCACCGCGCCTGTTGAACGCAAGTTTGTGCAAAAAGTTCGTGAGACTGGCTTGCTTGTGGACAACACTCATTGTTGGCGAGAATGCGGCTGCTGTGACCGAGAGTTTCAGTAGACATTTCACGCTCCAGCCTGATGAGAATTTTGCATAATGATCTCGGAATGGCTCAGAAATTGAAGGCATCGGCTTCGTTATCGCTTCTCAATTTAGGCCCTACACCAACTCGAATTGGACATTGGACTTTGGCCGAAAAATAATTTTTTCTGACGAGGCGCATTTACATATCGGCGGCTGTGTTAACAAATAAAATTGCCGCATCTGGGAATCCAAAAACCCGCACGTGATTGTCGGGTAGCCAATGCCAATGCATGCAATGCATCAGAGAGTGAAAGTTTGCTAAGGATTTTGGAGTGCTGGCATCATTGACCGATTTTATTTTGAAAATGCTGCTGAAAACGATATTTCAGCCAACGCTACAGAGCCAACGCTACAGAGCCATGCTTACTGAAGTTTTGTGGGCAGTGCATCAAAACTCGATCTTTTCCGCGCTAAGCTCAGTAATCGTGTTATCAGCCTCCTTGACTTCTTTTTCTGTCGTTTGGCCTTAAAAACCGATGGTATACGGACAACCCAGAAATGAACCATTCGTGAGATAGAGCCAGAAACAGTCAATAAGCTCTTGGAAAATTGGATTGATAGGATGCGCTACAGCAAAACAAACCGAGACAGCTACATGATTTCTACTCGATTTTTGTTCATTTCATTTTATTTATAAAAAGAAACTTGTATTTGCATCACCCTGTAATATTCGCTGTAAGTGTAAGATATGTTAACAACTCTGAAGTGCGTCAAGAACTGTTAAATTTAGTACGGCAGATCCAAAGTCAGGCATATCCCTATAGCTTAAAAGAAATCAAAACCCGAAATATTCTACTTAGAGGACTAACCTCAGATTTTCTTGCGGAAGAAATTCTGGAAGAATTAGAATAGATTTGTCCGGGAATAGTTAAGAAGGTAATCAAATTCGAGGCCCCTAAGTCACGCAAAGACCCTAGTCTTAACAATTTTCTTTTCCTAGGCACGAGGCGAGGTAGGGTAGTGAATTTTAGAATAAATACAAAACACGTAATTAATACCAGAGTTACATGACTGGGAGAAACCCAGAGGAGGAGATGGTTTAATACAATGCAGGAGATGCCAATGTTTCGGGTGAATAGCCAAAAATTGCGGCAAGAACTTTAGATGCGTTGAAAATCATCCGCCGGAGCAATATAAGGTTAAGCAATCTGACAACTCAAAAGCGATTTGCACAAATTGCGAGGGACAACACCCAGCAAGCTGGAAAGGCTGACAAGCTCTTAAAAATATGCAGAATTAAGAAAAAAAAAACTATAAGACAAGCAAGGAAGGACTTCCCAAACTTCTTTATTTATACCTCGGCAATGGATCCAAACATTACCTTCACAAGCGTCTTCAGGATATTCAACAGGAACTAACCGCCCGTTTTGAGAGCTTCAAATCCATCTATTCCAGGGCAGAACCAAAATTATATGGGAAAGGCCCTTGGCCTAGCAAAGTACCTTTTTGTGATGGGTCGAACCAACTCTTCGAAATAATATCCATACAGGAACCATGGGTGTGGAACAGACTCATCTGTGGTTTCCGATGTTTAAGGGGTTTCACACGCCGAGAACTTGTCTTTATGTGCCAAATTCACTCTCACTTTCTAAACTTGAGTAATCTTGTAACCAAGATTTAGTTGCTGCAGACATAAGCTACGAGACGAATGGGGAATGCCACAAACTCGTCGTTGAGTCTGCTTATTTTCACTATGATTCGTTACTGCCGCCACTACCTGAGACGACAGCGGGTCTCATTGAATATTGTGACTCCAGGAAGATGGGACTTATCATATGCTGCGATGCTAATGCTCAGAACACTTTTGGGGCAGTAGCAAATGCAACGTGAGAGGTAGTCATCTCGTGGACTTCATACTATCGTCTGAACTGGCTGTTAAAAATATTGGCTATCAACCAAATTTTGTTACGAGAGTTAGACAGCAAGTAATCGATTTGACTTTATCCAACAGGTACATATGCTAAGGAGATTACTGGCTGGTTAGTGCTATTGGATGTCAGTCCACAGATATATCGGATTCAGAATCGGATGCGAGGTTTTGACCTTGTTGAAGAGGAGGAAACATGAAACACCAAGTGTTTCGGAATGGCATGTCCAGCTAGTGAGCAATCGCCCGTTCCTTGGTCGAACGCAGACCTGCAGCGTCTTCGTAAAAAATGCAGAAAACTTCTAAACAGGTCACTTAAGACGAATTTGGAGAAAGATTGTATTCATACAAATCGAAGAGAAAAGATTGAAACTATCGTTGAAACCAGTAGGCTGGCCAAAGTCCTCAAGAGGGGAAGATCAACCAGGATGGAACCACTCAGAAAATTGGACGATACCTATGCTGAGTCAAAAGCAGAGACAATCCGTTTCATGCTCGAGTCTCACTTCTCAAGTAACCTAATTTGGACCAGCTCACAACTAGCTCCTATAAACGAAGCTGGTAATGAGTTGAACAACACAATACGCCGTAGCTGGTATTGGAGGATAGGCCATTAAACATGCTGTTGCTTCCATTGATGGCTTTAAGTCGCCTGGCACCGATGGCATTTACGCAGCTATGTTACAAAAACCTATTGACCAGCTGCTGACAACTCTGAAGATAATTTTCTCTGCTAGCCTGGCACTGGCATACATACAGGAACTCTGGCTAACTATGAGAGTGACCTTTATACCGAAAATCGGAAAGGAGGACTACTCACTCGCCAAGGGTTTCACACCCATAATGAATTCCTTCATGCTGAAAGCATGGAAATAATGGTCCAGATCTATGTGCGCAAAACCGGCTTGCGAATGCATCTTCTGTCGGCGATGCAACACGCCTATCAACGCGGAAGGTCCTGCGAGAGTGCGCTTCAGAATCTGGTAGGCAGAATTGAAGGCGCACTCGACGCCTTGGGCATTTTCATCGACGTTGAAGGTGCTTTTGACAACGCAACTTTTGACGGCATGTGTAACTCGGCCAGACAACACGGCGTGGACGAATCATTAGTTTTGTGGATAAAAGCAATGCTGGTGAATAGAACATTGATTGATTGAATATGTGGTAAACAGGGGTTGCCAGCAAGGCAGCGTTTTGTCTCCACTGCTGTTTTGCGACTGTCTGCTCTAAAGCATAGGCAGCCCTGAACGTGATCGACGACTGGTGCACTAGTAATGGGCTTTCTGTCAATCCTCTCAAAACTGAGGTTTTTTTCTTTACGAAAAGGAGAAAGCTGCCTGATTTGACTCACTAAGCGCTTAAAGGTATCACCGTCCAATTCTCCAAAGAAGCGAAATATTTGGGTGTCATCCTGGATAACAAACTTCTCTGGACTAAATGTTAGGTCGACAGCATCTAAGGCACTGTCGGCCTTCTGGCAGTGCAGAAGACATGGGGTTTATCACTGAGAAGGGTCCTTTGGGTCTACATGGCTATAATAAGGCCAATTATATCCTATGCGTCGGTTGTCTGATGGAATAAGCTCTCGCGAAAATACGTAATTGCTGCTTTTACCAGACTCCAAAGAACGGTTTATCTTGGATGCATGGGGACTTTCCTCAGCACTCCTGGCTCTGCTCTAGACGCATTGATGAATCTCCCTCCCCTTGATATTCATATAATGGGCTGCATTCTCAAAGCCATCTTCCGTTTAAAAAGAAATGGTCTTTGGTCCAACACGCACTGGAGCTTATGGGCATGCCGTCCGATGCAATGACACCAGAACTCCTGTTGCGAAAATGATACGAAATCGTCTTTCCCTGTGCCCGGGACTGTTTTCTACCAGAGTCGGAGCCAGGAAAGATATGTAGTCGGGGCTTCACGGATGGCTCCAAAGCCAATATGAGATGTGGCGCTGGTGGCTTTTTGGAGGACGTCAACCTTTGATATCGCTTCACGGTAAGAAACCTCGTATCTATCTTCCAAGTGAAGATTTATGCAATCCTGGTTGCGAATTATATTGCGGAGAACCGGTGGAGGAGGCCAATCATTTTCATCAGTAGGGACAGCCAAGCTGCGCTTAGATCCTTGCTGAACTTCCAAGCTAGTTCAAGAATGCTATAGATCACTGAACGCAGTCGGAAGGATGAATTCAGTGACCCTTGCCTGGGTCGTAAGTCACAATAGGATCGCGGGAAATCAAATCACCGATGAACATGCCAAGCAAGGTTCAGAGGAGAATTTTCCACGGGTCTGCAGGTGTCTGCCTGCGTTCTCTGTTAAGGTTTCTATTGACAGTTCGGTCTTATATGAGCACCGCTGCTGTTCCTCAGCAGGAAAAACTGCAGGTTGATTACGGCGTCTTTACAGGGCACTACACTTTTACAAACAACTTTGTAGTGCTGGGCACAAGTGACACAATATCTAGCGATGCTTACTGTGAAAGTGATGACGACATAGCGGAGCACTATCTCTGTGAATGTCCGACTTACGCTCGCATCAGGCTGTAGGTACCCGACACTGACATGACGGGTGCTGGTGCTATTGGTACATTATCACTGAAGCGCTTACTCATCTTTCTTCGTAAGACTGAAAAATTTCATTATAGGGAACTTTACAAAGAGTACAATGGACTAGTTCCTTGTCTGAGTGCACTGTTCCGGTAGAAAAAAAGGAAACAAAAAAAAAAACTCTTCTAAAAAATATGAATCTGAAATATCCCTTGACTTCTTCCAGCTTCCCTAACTCCTAGTTCTAGGTATGAAGAGGTATTAATTAGTTTGGGGAAAGAAAATTTGGCTATTATTCGGTTTTACTTCATTTTTATAATATCATTATATTGCCCATGTTTTGGTAAAATCATTTAAGAATTTATTGGCCAAGCTTGGGAATAACTTTTCTGTTTTTGACTCTTTTGAGGAGTTTTCCCCATTGCGCTGTCTTTAAGTCCCTTTTAGGATTCTGGCTACGGACAGAAGATTCTGCCGTGCTTCTGTATTAAAGGTGTGATTGGCAGCAAGCTTGGCCTTCTACCGAGTGTCTCACTCCAAGAAGTGCTGTATAAGGACTTTATGTCTTGCTTGCCAGACCCAAAACTCTGGCTTTTACGAAGCAGTTAAAACAGATGCTACCGTGAAGATTTTTTTTCTGTTTGGTTTTTTTATTTTTATTTTTTTGTGCATTTCATGCAAGTGCAAGAAGTGATAGAGAATAAATTTGTCCATTTGTACAAGGGCCCACTGTATACAGGTAGAGCCTAAATAATCAGGAAGCTGCCAGGTATCCAGCTATTTGATTGCGATCTTAACCAGAATTTGTATTATACATACATATAATAATCATCGACATGAGTCATGCAACACCTCTATCAAAGTTTCTTCTATTCCACCTCTGTAATCTTTTTCCGACAAAGGCATTTTTTTCCGAGTGACCGGTAACTAAATGTTTACTCATTCAGTTCTTTTACGATGCTGCCGCAGTCAATCTAGTGATCGTCTGTGTTTTATGTTGATTTATGATGCTGTTGTTAAGGGCTCTGATTTCCAATTAATCTACATAGACAATTTGGCATCCTTCTCAGAAACTGTTTCAGTAGGTATAAATCTCCTACGTGATAGTATTTTATCTTTGTTGATGGGGACGTGTACGCCTCTATGACTGTCAACTGAAGTCTATTTTCCACAACTAACTTAACTTGTATGCCTTCTTCTTGGCACTACAATGCCTCTCTAAACGATTGAATTTTAAATACGACAAACAACTTTAGCAAAAAGTACTACAGAGTCCCAAAGGTAGTAAACGTTTTTTATTGTTAGTCGCAGCACTTTAGACAAGGCCAATCTGATTGCTTCTTACTTCACAGCCGACAATAGAGAAGATTATGGAACGCATTGTAGTTGACCGTATTCGTCGAAAAACATCAAATAATAGGCAAACGACAGTACGGATTCCAAAAAGGGAAAAGTACAAACCGACTTCTTATTGACTTTGCAAATTTTGTCAACTCAAGTCTAAGCAAACGCTATCACGTTCTACTTCTATTTTTAGATTTTAGTAAAGCCTTCGATACTCTTGACCACAATAATCTAATCGATGCGTTACAAAACGTCGGAATCAGAGAAAGGCTGGCAGAATGGATGGTAGACTATCTGAGAGACAGGACTTTTCGTGTAAAAATAAAAAAACTGTTAGAGTAATGAAAGCGAAGTGCAGTACGGTGTTCCACAGGGGTCTAAACTTGACCCTCTGCTATTTATTCTGTTTACGAATTCAATGCTAAATTGTTTCAAAATGAGCCAACCAGCCGCGTATGCAGACGACATGGCAATCGTAGTACGTCACAAGTCCATAGAAGAGGCAACAAGAGTGATGCAAAGTGAATTTGCATAAGCGAGGAGATGGTGTCATGATAATGGCCTTGTTATCAATGGGTCGAAAACCAAGCTTATGCATATTCGCATCCCACAGTACCCAGCGACACAAATAGAGCTCCAACACTTCAATTGCGCCACTCCATTAAGTGCTGAAGTAATAGAGTTAGTGGATATACCTCGGAATCACTACAGACACCCATTTTCTCTGGGAACCACATACCAACGGGGCTACGCAACTAGGTGAGGAGTTCTCTGTTTACATTAGCTTGTTTACAATATAAAGCAACCACTCGCGTGCAAAAACAGGTATATCACGCTCTTGTGGAGTCTAGGTTGCGGTATGGAGTCCTAGCGTGGGGAGGTGCGTCACAAACGCATATTGACAAGCCGCCAGACTTACAAGATCGGACCATTAGACTGATATACTCGTACATATCGAGACACGAAAACTCTCTAATTAAGACATTAAATTTCAAATCAATTTATTTATTTAACAAACATACAGGTACAAATAAGACTTAGTATTTTATAGAATTTACTACGAAAAGCGGAACTACGGTCTACACCATTCCTTCGAAAGCAAAGTATTGTAGTTGCACAAAATATTTCAAAAATATTTGACAGAGTTTGGCATTGGGCTTTTCTGTCGAAAATGCATACCATTTTCAACGGATTGGAAATAATTTTTCGGAACTTTCAATTCAAATAGTTTTTGACTGCTTTTGTCTAAAATACAAATAGATAATTGCTGGTGTGCCCCAGGGCTGCGTTCTTTACTAAATACTGTTTTTGTAAATCCTTAATGATCTCTTGTCCGCCACTTTTAATCCAGTATCCTTCTTCCTACCCTGCAGACGTAGAACAGAACCGACAACGTATGTAAAGCTCATGAAATTCCGATATTAACATCAACGGAATAGACATAAGTGCCTTTAGAACGCAATTTATACACCTAGCCATTATCCATGGATGTCACTTGCATTGTTGAAATTTAAAAAAAAAAATCCATTTTGGTATGTTTGAATGACCACACATTCGTTGTCGCAAAATATGTGACCCCCCAATACCGGACAACAGACGTATGGAATACTCTGCCAAACTATTTTTTTTCTAGTCGTTATAATATACAAATATTCAAGCCCTACGTATGTAGGTAGATCGTGAGAATCATGAAGAGGGAATAATGCAAATTATTGTACATAATTCGTGACATTACATGCAATGAGCCTGAAATTAAAACTAAGCAACATCCTATTTATACCGGGTGACCAGATAGCAATGATTGTTTTTTCAATCGTTATGTTTCAGCAGCTGTCAAAGTTACCAATGACATCCAGCTGTCAAAATATTCAGTAAGGTTTGCCATTTCATCATGCATCGCTTTACGCTTGCCGAAAGTGCTGAAATTACTAAAAAATATTTTCGAAATTCCGGCTCAGTTGTAAATGTGCAATGCAAATTTCGTCGTAAGGTCAGTCGTCCACATGGTTTCAGTGCCCAGGCAATTCGTCCCACCGTTGAAGAGTTTGAGCGTGAGGACTCTCTATTAGATCTTAAGCCACCAACCAGACTGAGATTGGTGCTAAATGAAGAAAACATAGCTGAATTGGACATCCCCAGAGAGTCAACCCGGCTTATTTTGCAGTTGGATTTGGGCCTACATCCGTATAATTTTGTGCTAACTCAAGAACTGAAGCCGGATGACTATAGACAACGCCGTCAGTTTGCTAATTGGGTGCTAGATATGTTGGCAGGAGATCCGGATTTTGACCAAAAAATCATTTTCTCGGACGAAGCGGCCCATTTTTGTCTCAGCGGCAATGTCAACAAGCAAAATTGCCATCATTGAAGCGAATACAATCCACAAGTGTTCGGCCAAGACTCAATGCATCCACCATGATTGACTGTTTGGTGCGGTTTATGGGATGGCGGCATCGTCTTTCGAAATAAGGTAGGAGACACCGTTACCGTCATTGGTCTCAGCTATATATAGCAATGTTGACCGAGTTTCTATGGTCAGAGCTCGTCAACATCGATATATTCGAGCTGTTGTTCCAAGAAGGCGGCGCGGCGCCACATGCCGTATAGGCGAAGCAACGCTCGAAGTTGTGAAGGAGAAATTTGGCGACTGGGTCATCTCACGACGAGCGTCCATGAATTGGTCGTCGCGATCATGTGATTTGACACCAATCGATTATTTTTTGTGGGGCTACCACAAGTCCTTATTCTACGCTAACAAGCCAAGCACTTTGGACGAGCTCGAAGCTAACAGGAAACTAGAAAATAGAAGCTACAAGCATATATTTAACTTGAGACTGAAAAAAAAATATAAAACTATTTGCAAACAAGTTAATACAGACCTATCCTAATCTTAATAGAGTAGAAAGTGCACTTAGTAATAGCAAAAAAGAGTGGCAGACCATAAATGTTATAATCGATGGGCACTCTACAAATATAAATAAACCTACATATTGTACTGTGTAATAACGGTGTGGCTATCGATGATCCTAAAGCAGTATCAAATAACACATGGGCTGGAAAGCCCGTTTTATAGTAAAACACAAAATTTTTGCAAAATTCAACTTTATTTATCTATATAGTTGCCTTCGAGGGCAATACACTGATTGAAACGATTTTTCAATCTTTCGATACCAGTTTTGTAGTACGATTTCGGTTTAGCCTCAAAGTAGGCCTTTGTTTCGGCTTCTCGGTCTTAAATCGGCGAGCATTCTTTTGAGGTCTGCGAACAGGAAATAGTAGCTGAGGGCCAAATCTGGAGAATATGGTGGGTGGGGAAGCAATTCGTAGCCGAATTCTTTCAATTTTGCCATCGATTTCATCGACTTGTGACACGGTGCATTGCCTTGATGAAACAGCACTTTCTTTTTCTTTAAATGCGGCCGTTTTTCTGCGATTTCGTCCTTGAAACGCTCCTACAACGCAATGTAATAGTCGCTGTTGATAGTCTGCCCCTTTTGGAGATAGTCGATGAAAATTATTCCATGTGCATCCCAAAATACGGATGTCATAGCCTTGCCAGGAGACTGTTGAGTTTTTGGTCGTTTTGAAAGAGGTTCGTCGCCTCCTCGCCACTCAGCTGACTGCCGACTTGACTCTGGTGTGAAGTGATGGAGCCAAGTTTCATCCATTGTCACATACCGATGCAAAAATTCGGCTTTATTGCGGTTGAACAGCTTTAAACACTCCTCTGAATCATCAATACGTTGTTGTTTTTGGTCGACTGTCAGCAAACGCGGCACCCACTTTGAACAGAGCTCTCGAATGTCCAAATATTCGCGTATGATATATCCAACACGCTCTTTTGATATCTTCAGAGCCTCAGCTATCTCGATCAACTTCACTTTACGGTCATTCGTAATCATTTTGTGGACTTTTTTGATGTTTTCATCTGAAACAGCCTCTTTTGGACGTCCACTGCGTGCATCATCTTCGGTGCTTGTACGACCACTTTTAAATTTTTCAATCCACTTGCGAATGGTTCGTTCGGCTGGTGCAGAGTCCGGGTAACACTTATCAAGCCATTTCTTTGCATCGGCTGCAATTTTTCCCATCAAAAAGCAGTGATAAATCAACACACGAAAATGGTATGGATTTAATTCAAGTGGTGCCCTCTCTTAGAAACGGCACGGACTTTCCAGCCCATGTGTTATCTTTAATAATTTTTTTTCTGCGGTTGGTGTGATGTCTAATTCGGAGTCTTCTTCTTACTGTAATTTCTGGCCTAGGTCTCAATTAGCTAACGACAACGTTATAAATAGTAGTTTTTTCTTTGCAAAAATAACAGGCCACGAGCTTTTCAAAATTATTATTAGCTCTCTTAACAAGTCATGCTCTTGTTTTTTTTTTTTATAATATGCGCGCTCTCAAGGGATTTAAGTACCCTCAAAATGCTTGCACACAGGCGAAGGAAAGTCAGGCAGAATAGAAAGAGAGGTACCGGTGAACGTTGGCTTTAAATGTTTGAAGGTTATGATGACTAGGAAATAAAGTGCTAGGCAGGGATTCCATAAGCAAGTTGTATGGCTTAGGAACGAATCACGATATTTTAGAGTACGTCAGAAAGTGGGCTTGAGGGTATACTGATGAGCATTCATATCGAGACGGGTGTTACGGTTAAAAGTTTGAAGGGGAATGCTGCTGGCGATTTCTATGGAGCACTGGTGGTGGAAATGGCGATAAAACAGAGTGAGACACGAGATGTTTTGGACGCACTCGACCAGATGTGGGAGTTGTACTCCAATTTGAGGCGGATGAACGCCTTATACATATATTGAGGCCAGATCAGAGGCAGCGAAATATTTCCTACATCGCTTGAGGAAACCTAGATGTTTCGCAGCGTTTTCGATGACACCGAATACGTGGTCATTCCAACGTAAGTTTTCATCGACATTTCGCTTTAACGACAGCAGGCAGCATTGTGTTTTGGAAGCATTAAATTCTACTCTGTTAGTGGCTCCAAAATTAGTTGTGCTGTTAGTATCAGAATTTAATGAGTTTAACATACGCTGGCGTTCCCGTTTTACAGCCGAAGAGCAGGGAAGTGAGTCCGGGAACGAATATGAAAAGCAGAGAGTACTGTCGTCAGCAAAGGAATATATTGGATTAGAAGTAGCAGACAAGAGATCGGTGATGAAAATTAAAAAGAGTGTCGGAGACAGAACGGGGCCCTTGGACACACCAGCATTTATTTGAAACCATCCAAGGAAACTTGAATAGTACGCTCCGAAAGGTAATTTCTAGTCCATTGAAGAAGAGAGTCGACGATCGCAGAAGCACGCATTTTCAACAAAAGAGCCTGATGCCAAACTCTGTCAAATGCTTTAGAAATATCAAGTGCAACTATCTTGCAAATTGATATACGCTTTGATTCCACTTTTCGGTGAGACATGCCATCAAATCACCAGTGGATCTGTTGCTACGAAAACCATATTGCCGGTTATTGAGAAGATTTCGTGTTTCGACATATTTCATGAGCTGACGATTAATCAGAGTTTCCATGACCTTGGAAAGAAGGAACGTAAGTCCAATGGATCTGTAGGAGGAGAGAGAAGAAGATTCGCCTTTTTTAGGGACGGGCTAGACAAATGCTGTTTTCCATCTTCTCGGAAAACGTCCTAAAGAGTAGGATTGATGAAAAAGCTTACGCAGTGTTTTTGCCAGCCTGGAAGAATACCTCTTCAGAAGAAGAGGAGATATACCATCTGGACCAGCGGATTTGTGGATGTTAAGATCTTTAAAAACTTTTGCTACTACGCGAGCGCGAGACAAAGCCTAATCTGGAAGTGTTGAGCCAGTTGCAAAGTGTGGAGATGATGATGTTTCCAATCTTATCCTTAAACAAGGGGCACTGAGTATAGTGGACATTCCTGCTCACATTTATGATAAACTAAAGTGTGCCCAAGCACAATAATACCTCTTTTCAAAAAGGCTGTAGAAGTGACAAAAACGACTAAAGGCCGATTTCATTACTGTCTTCAATTTGAGAAAGCTATTAAAAGAAGAATGTTGGAATACCTCGCAAGGGTAAACTACCTAAGTCCTGCTCATTTTGGGTTCAGAGAAAGCCTTTCCACTAAAGATGCCCTATTGGAGTTTTGGTCTTTTATATACAAAGCTGTTGATGATAAAAAATTCTGTGCTGGATATAACCAAAGCTTTTGACACAGTGAACCATAGAATTCTCCGAAATAAATTATATTCTGCAGGTTTTCGTGGCTTTATACTATGTTTTACTTAATTGGTTTGAGTCCTAGTTGATAAATAGAACCCAACAAATTAAGGTAGAAGATTGTGTTAGGAGCCCAAAACTTCTGAGTCTGGGTGTGCCCCAGGGTTTAGTTCTTGGTCCAATACTGTTTCTGGTTTATATAAACTATAGGAGCCATTTGCTCTAAACCTTAGTCCCGATATAAATCACGACGTTCACTTCTAAGAATTTGGTTTGCGGAACATGAGCTAGTCGTCAGCAGTAAAACTAAATTGATGGGGCTACCTGAACTTGAAATCTACTTTCATACAGAAATTTGTGCAAGTTTCAACATTTTAAATTGCGTTTGCAAATTACACTGGGCAGTATTGTAATAAAACTAGCCGTATTGTGTAAAAATTATTTATATTCAATGTTTACTTTTTGTTCGCGTCCTACAGGTTAACTGTGGACAAGATTGTAGAATTACTTGAAGCCGCAGCAGACCTTGAAGAGATTGTTCTGTTCCCTCCGGATGATGGGGAGGTGGCTGATGACAATGATACGAATATTCTCCATCTTCCTAGTCGCATGCTTCGCTCCAGAGTAGAGGTGCAAAATAGACGTTCTGTTTCTGTACAGGATGATGAAGGAAGACGGAAAGAAAATATGATTGTATCTGCACTAAAGAAAAGACAAAAGAAAGATATAACAATTAAGCAATGGTCAAACAATACATTTTTATTTCCTGTGGTAAAGGAGACTGCGAAGAAGAAAGTTTTAAAAACCCTCATGAGGATATGACCGCCACGGAATGCTTTGAACTGCTCTATAGCTACGAATTAGTATATGCAATATTGCTGCTCACGGGATACTTGTCTCCCAAATATATGAGAATGTTCTGGGAAATAAGAAGTGACACTCACAATGAAGTAGTGGCTTCCAGCATGAGGCGTGTTGAGTTAATGATAGGAAAACACACGTCTGTATTCGTCAGTGGTTTGTCAAGGAGAGAGTTTATTGAAGAGATTCAGAATGACAAGTGTACATAGATATATAAATATATGTAGTTCCAATGAAGTTGGATGTGATATTAATGGATGTGGTAGAAAATGAAGCTACAGTGATGAATGAAATTATTAATACATCTTAACAAGGCGAAAGTGATTTTTTGAGATCCAGCAATATCTACATCTCTGTGATAATACTTTCTTACCAGTCAATGACAAATTTGACAAGGTTCGTGACTATTTTACGAAGTTGAACAAGAATTTTAGAGCAAATTTCATTAAAGCTGGTTCGTAACACAAAACAGCATATTCACGAAAAACCTATACGATTTGGGTATAAAATTTGGGCAGCGGATATTTGGTCAACTGTGAATTATATCGGGCCCAACCCTCAAGATGCAACCAGAGTATGGCTTAGGAGCTCCAGTTATTTTGGAACTCCATTCCAGGTTACCACCAAAACAAAGCCCGAACAATTTGTACTTTGACAACTTCTTCACGGGATTACCATTGCTCAAGCATTTGCGAGAGTAAAATGTTGGTGGTATAAGAACTGTTCGTAAAAACCGTCTGGGAAATTGCAAACTTTTAAATTCCAAAAATATGAAAAAGAAGCCTAGCGGTAATTTGTATCATCAAAAGTCTGCGGAAGTCATTGTGGCTAAGTGGCACGACAACAGTATAGTCACAATTCCATCCAACTGCCACTAATTGGACCCCATCTCAAAAATGGATTGGATTGGAGTTGTCAAAACGATCAAAAATTCAAGTTAACTGGCCACCTGTCAACAAAAATATGGAAAACCCCAAAGCCGTGATTCTTCCTGTGGACTTCCTGTGCGAATTAGAGTGCTAAGTGAGGTAAGGTCGATGGGTAGCGCTGATGATTACTTGGAAACAGACTGCTCACAAAGACTGTGTGGATACTGCCACCAACGCTCCCGGATTTAACAAATAATTCCTCCTTTTGCTTACAAATTACTCTACATAAATCAATACCTATAAACACACACACATTCCTATACGAATATACATACATACACACATATATGTATACTAGAATATACGAGGGTTGGCTGAAAAGTTTCCGACCGCAATGTAAATATAGCGGCTCTCGTTAATAAAAGCTAGTGAATGCTAGTTGTGCATCTTTTGACAGTTACTTACCGAAGTTTCAGTCACTTTGGACGCCCAATTTTTAATTGACAGACGTTTGAGTGAGTGTTTTTTGTGAAAATGAAAAAAATTGAGTATCGAGCTGTTATTTAATTCTTGTTTTTGAAAGGCAATACGCCTACGCAAATCAAAAATGAGTTGGACTCTGTGTATGGGGACTCTGCACCATCATTCACCACAGTGAAATTTTGGGCAGCTGAATTTAAACATGGCCGTAAGAGCTTGGGATATGATGAACGTTCGTGATGTCCAAAAACTGCAACCACTGACGATCACATTGCTAAAATTCACCAAATGGTGTTAGATGACCGCGGAATTAAAGTGAGAGAGAAAGTAGAGGTTATGAAAATGTCCAAAGAACGTGTTTGTTACATATTAAATCAAGATTTAGGCATGAGAAAGCTGTCCGCTCGTTGGGTGCCGCGTTTTCTTACCTTAGGACAAAAACGTGTTCGAATGAACATTTCCAACGCTCTGTTGGCGCAGTTTAGGCGCAATAAATCTAAGTTTTGGTGCTGATTAATTACTGTAGATGAAACTTGGATACACCATTATATGCCCGAAACAAAAATTCAGTCAAAACCGTGGACTGCAAAGGGCGAGCCGGCTCCAAAAAAAGCAAAAACTGTTTTTTCGGCTGGGAAAGTGATGGCGACTGTCTTTTGGGATAGTAAAAGAGTTATCTTAATCGATTATCTTCATAATGGAAAAACCATTACAGGATCATACTACGCATCATTACTTGCCAAGCTGAAGGCAGAAATTGCGGAAAAACGGAAACATTTGCAGAAAAAGAAAATCCTGTTTCACCAAGACAACGCGCCGTCTCACGCCTCAGCGGTTGACATGGCGAAAATCCATGAATCACGGTTTGAACTGCTTGACCATCCGCCTTATTCACCAGTTATAGCCCCAAGCGACTTCTTTTTGTTCTCTCATCTAAAAAACTACGCTTGGAGAACAGAGATTTTCGTCAAATGAGGAGGCAATCACCTTCGTGAACAATTATTTTGCAGAGAAAAACGTCAAGCACTATTTGGACGGGTTAGAGAGATGGGAGTATCGCTGGGGGAAGTGTGTAGAGTTACAAGGAGACTATGTAGAAAAATAAAGAAAAAATTTGAGATAAAATGTCTTGTATCATTAAACTTTTCGGACAACCCTCGTATATGTGTATAACAATGTAAGCAACGGAAAACGGAAGAAACGAACGAGAAAGAATTTTCAAATGATACGCGACCGGAAACGGAAAAAACAAAAGAAAGGAGAAGCCGCAAAGAAACGTGCCGCAAATTAAGCAGCCATCATGCGTTCAACACGGATGGAAAGATAATCGCCAACTATTTCACGAACAGGAAGTTACGGTATGACACGGATGAAAGGGTTAAACACTACACCATCTCCGCTGGGGTACTGCAAGTATCAGTGTTGGGTCCACTCCTGTGGAACCTAATGTACGACGGAGTATTGCAGCTAAGGCTGCCCGAAGGAGTCAGTATCATCGGATTCGCAGACGATATAGCTATCGTGGTCATCGCAAAAGACACCCATAAAGTCGAGTCAACCACAAACGCAGCCATTGTCCAAATAAATCAGTGGCTTGAATCTGCGGGTCTCGAACTGGCGGAGCAAAAAACAGAAGCCGTTCTTATTATGAGCAGGAAAACCGTGGAAGATATCATTATTCAAGTCGGTAACCAGAACATCCAATCTAAGGAAGCGGTAAAGTACCTAGGAGTGATGTTAGACAACCGGCTGGGCAGATACACTTAGAAGGAAAGAAACAGGGCGGAAACTGTCAACGGTATACCGACTCATTGCACTAAGGACAATAAGCGGCTATAGGACGATCTCGGACGAAGCCGCATTCATCATCGCTGGAATAATTCCTATCGACATCCTCGCGGACGAGATGAGGGGAATTTACCGCAGGAAAATGTCAATGCCAACTGATGCCAAGGCAATAAGGAGAATGAAAGAAGAAGAAAGGGTACGTTCTATAGCCCTTTGGCAATCTCGACGGGATAATGCCACAAAGGTCAGATGGACTCATAACTTGATTCCAAAAATCGATGAACAGAGCCCAAGAAAACTGCAACTATCACCTTACGCAGCTCATTTCTGGTCATGGCGGATACAGACTTGGCCATGACAACTCCCCCTTTTGTCCCGAGTGTCCAAATCAGGAGGTGGACGTGAAGCACGCAATTTTCCTTTGCGGACGCTTCGCGGAGGTCTACCAGACCTCCCAGAGGTAATTAAGAGAATGGTGGTGTCGGAAGAATACTGGCTAAATATCTGCGGACTTGTAAAAACTGTGCAGACCGAGCTACAGAGAATAGAAGCCGAAAGAAGAGCAGAAATTGCTTGCCAGCCCCGTGAAGTAATACCTAGCAGCAGTTTCTAGGGGTGAGTAATAGAAGTGTGCAGGGTGTGGGTTAAGACGTAGACGTGAGGAGAAAGGAGAATAATATCCCGTGAACCGTTCATGCTGATAACACGGGTTATCGGTACCATGAAGAAGATTCCACATCCATTGGCGCCAACCATAAAGAAAAATATATATATAACGATGTAACTATATATAATATGTTTAACCATTAAATATATATTTTTAAAGTGATTTTTAATTTATATTAAATCCAAAGGAAACTGGGTAAAGTAATGCCTAAAAGTGACACCACTGTTTTAAAAAAGTTTATTTTGTTTTAATTATTTAGTTAACACTAAGTATAAATATACATATTAGCTAAAAAAACAATCATATTTTCCATTACCATAACTACGGGAACTAGAGGCTCAAAATATTGAAACTATTCTCTATAAGAGGTGGATATATGCAAAGTCCTATACTAAATCCACGTAATCTACCTAGCAATTCAATTAGTATTGTCGTTTTACCTACATTCCGAACTACGATATTCAAAAACGTTTACTCCGTGGTATCCTGCAAATTGTTTAATACCCTTCCTTTGAATATTCGTGTCATTAGATCTTTGCCAGTCTTCTTAAAAACAGTTAAAATATGGCTTCTCAGTTTTGATCACAAAGAAATTAAAATTTTGCTGCCCTATATTGCTTAAAATGTGATAAAATTAGATTTCTTCTTACTTGTTATAATTGTCAATAACCTTGGTAGGCAACTTGATCTCATTTTCTTGTCAGATGTCGACAATTGCATTGTTTCAGGAAGTAACCATCTTTTATCCAATTGGATCAGTATCACTCTCCTCTATCTCTTACAGAGTCTTACAATACCGTCTCCAACACTGTACAATCTCAATATTCGTATAATTTTAATGTTCGTAAGGCAGACTACACAAAACTAAATAACCTTTTGAGTGGAGCTAACTTCAACTATATTTTCAATATTAAACGCACTTCTATAGATTATAGATCTTGGATTGTGCTACAATGAAATTTTCAAACTGTCCCATTTATGCCCCAAATATTTCATCATTTCCACCCTGGCATACTAAAAAATTTACTTTGTAACAGAAGAAATAAGCTCTGGCGTATCTACCGTGAATCTCGCTTTAATTTTAATTTTTCCAACTACATCCATGTTTATACCAAGTTTTCCGAATTCTGCGAGTTTCTTTATGCTCAATGTATTAACCCCGTGCAATCTGACATCACCGCCGATCCCAAACAGCAAAAAAAAATCAGACAGCTACCCTTTAACGCTGACATTCTCCAACACATCGTCGAGTGATCCTCAAATAATAGCAAACTTATTCGCTAATTTCTTTAGCAAATCTAACTTAAGGTTCTCGGTTTTCGATCTGAGTTTATCGCATGGATTAAATCCTACCTGCAAAACAGTCAATATGAAGTCATTTTTAGATCTTTTATATCTAATTCCTTTCATGCCCCATCTGAGGTCCCACAGGGCAGCCACCTTGGTCCCCTGATTTTCATTCTGCCAATTAATAACGTTCTGCCAATTATCACTTATTCTCGGAAGAGTCCCCCGACAGCCCCCAGAACGTATGTAATCAGCAATGAACTTGTCCTCTCTGTTACTTTTCTTCGTGATTTGGGTGTTATATGCGACAGTGAACTCAATTTTCGCTGTCATTTTGATAGTATTATCAGGAGAGCAAATTCTGCACTCGGTTATGTGAAACGCTGGTCCAAGGAATTCTCAAATCCATAAGTCACGAAAACCTTATACACCGCAATTTGTAAGGCCAATTCTTCAATATGGTATGCCAGCCAAGTCTGGTCTCCCTATCACGATACACATTCGCGTGCCCATCTTCCACCTGAAATTTCATCGCACGAATTATGGGCGCAATGAGCCTATGTCTCGAATGCTACGCGTGGCTAATGACAGTCATCAACTTTTCGATTTTGATTGTAGCAAAAACGCGCTTAGAAATTCCCTTTTTCGCCTTCCCCTTGTAATTTGTATATTGTTATGTACTTATATTGTTAAATCTAAGATTTTCTTTGAACTGCTTGTACTAAGCGAATAAGTAAATAGGTATTTCGATACCCTTATCCAATTTATGTTTAAGGTTTTTTGGCTTTTATCGTTTATGAATGAAATAATTACGAGTACCGCTCACCCCACATCCGGAAATATTGTATGTTCCTAGGAACTGACATTAACACTATTATTAATTTTTATACGAAAGTGACTACATATTCTTAAGCCAAATATTGTTAAAAATAGATAGAGTAAAGACGTTTTGTTAAAAGAAGATAGGTATGTAAGGTAAGAGTGGCTCTTGGAAATACCAACCCACTTGGAGACTGTCTACGTCTATATTTTTTAGATCTATGAGGCAGTGTCCAGTGATGACACCTATGATGGCGCTGAGATGTTTGTTATTTAGAAGGATCAGAAACTTTGAGCGATTCACATCCAGTTTTGGGCAGATCTGTTTGGTCGCTGGACATGTTGATTCAACAGTCCACCTAAGGTCTGTTGTTTTATTGGTATCCAGCTTCAATGTTAGTTTGCACGTACCCTTTTCAGGTAGACTGGCTCCAATTTTGGCGAGTTCATCGGCTCTACAATTCCTTGGAATGTCTCTGTGGCCCGGCACCCAACAAAGGTGAAGGTTGAACTGCCCTGCCATCTCCATAAGAGATGATCGGCATTTAAGGTGGGTTTTGGAATTTAATGAGACCGCGTCCAGGGACTTGATAGCGGCTTGACTATCCCAAAAGATGCTGATATACTTTGCAGAAATCACGTTTATCTTCAGCCAGGACAGAGCTTCTTTAATCACCAAAATTTCCGCCTGGAACACACTGGATTTGGAAGACAGAAAGAGAGGCATCGATTTAGTGTATCTGAGAAAACACCGCCACCAACTCCGCTATCGGTTTTAGATCCATCTGTGTAGAGATGGATTGACTTATCCTCCAAGAAAGCATCTTCCTCGCATAAGGATCCAGCGGAGAAGCTTACATGGAAGTTATTGTCAAACCAAAATTCAGGTGTGGTGTAATCGATGTTCTCTGTGAGGATTCCTAATGTATTAATAGTGCTGACGGTGCCAAATGGATTATTTGTCCTTTGTTGTCGCTTTAAATATCGAGGGGTGTCAAATGAAACAGAATGTCTAATGCCGCAGAGGGGGTAGACCGAAATGCTCCGCTTATGCATAGATATGCTGTTCTTTGGACTCTGCTAATTTTAATGCAGTTAACTGCACTTTCTAAAGCCGTCCACCAGACTACCACCCCGTAAGTGAGTATCGGTCTTATGACCGAGATGTATAGCCAGTGGGTTATCCGAGGTTGAAAGCCCCATTTATTCCCAATGGATTTTTTGCAAGAGAATAAAGCCATTGGAGCTTTATTGACTCGTTCTTGAATGTTAGGTCTCCAGTTTAGTTTTCTGTCAAAAATGAGGCCCAGATATTTTGCTGGACTATGATCGGAATTTTAAATTTCCTGGGTGAGAGGACATGATCAGTTTTATGAAGGTTTACTCCCAATCTACAGCGATCTCCCCAACGGGTTAATCTATTGAGATTTACTTGAAGGGGTATTAAGATGCTTACCTGAGACGGGTATAGCAACGTCATCCGCATTGGCAATCACTCTGCTACCACCCGCTTCCAGGTATATCAGCAGTTGATTAACTACTAAGTTCCAGTGAAGGTTAGAGAAGACACTGCCTTGCGGCGTACCTCTGCTGACACATCTTTTACAGAAGTCTCACCCAGTTTGGAGTTGATTATCCTGATTTTTAGCATAAGATTGATCAACTCCCCAAGTGAGTCGTCTACCAGCAGAGTTAACAGCGCGGTCGTCATTGCGGACATATAGACGTTGTTATAGGCACCCTCTATGTCTAGGAAAGCAACCATTGTGTACTCTTTATATTGTAGGGATCGTTCGATGTGGCTAGTCAGTGAATGCAAAGCCGTTTCTACCAACTTTCCTTTACAGTTGGCATGATGAGCCGTTGACAGAAGTCTTGGATTACTTTTAGCTCGTGTATGGATATCAATCAGTCGTTCTAGAATTTTCAGAAGGAAAGATGATAGACTTATAGGTCTGAGGCCCTTTGGGACAACATGCGAATATTTTTCAGCTTTGGGAATGAAAACTACATTGACTTTTCTCCATGACAGTGGAATGTGGATAAGTTCTACACAGCTCCTCATAATACTTTCTAGCGCAGGCAGAATAATATCTGAGGACCTCTGTAGCTCGGCAGGTATTATACCGTCCGGACCAGCAGACTTGTATGGTTTGAAGATATACAGCGTCCAGAGCAGTTTGTCTCTTGTGGTCAGACCATGAATTTTGCTCCCGGTTGCAGTAGACCTATTTGGGTTGCTACTGGCCGCGAATTGAGAGCTACCTGGAAAGTGGGTGTCCAGTAGCAGGTTGAGTGATTCATCACTTGAGGTTGTCCAACAGCCATCGGTTTTTTTCAAACAGCTAGGCATAATAGGATTTGTAGAGACGATTTTTCTTAGCCGCGATGCCTCAGAGGTTTCCGTGATTTTGTCACAGAAGTGCCTCCAGGATTGTCGCTTTGCTTTCCTCAGTTTTTTTTTTATAATTTGAGGGATTCTTTGTATGAGTCCCAGTCAGTCACTTTTCTTGTGCTCTTTGCTAAGTTGAAAAGTTTTCTGCAAGTGTTGTTAAAAGGAAGAATATTAAAAAAAAAATAAATAACGCCGCACATATTGGACCGAGTCATCAAAAATTGGACCGACCGCTTGAAGCACTGCCACCGCAGCCGAGGCTGCCATTTAAATGATGTGCTATTCCACACATAATGGCATGAACGTAGCTTTGTTTAAATTTTTTTTTTCTGACAATGTTCTTACATGTTTTAGGGCATACTTACTTTATTTTGGAGCCATGTAAGCTAAGGTGGATCAAGGCAATTTGTAAATTGTGATCAAAACGTAAAAAACCATTGAAACAGATACATACTACATGCGTTGAATTCTCTTTGTTGCTTTTTATCTTATGGAAAAAAAAAAACATTCTTCCTTATCTTTACTGATTGATAAGTAAAGGTGAAAGTCGACATCTCTACTCAGGAGTTGACATTTTCTCGTTTTTTGATTGTTTTTTTTTTGATTCATTTATTTATTTATTTATTTCAATTCATAAAAATATAAATATAATTATTTCACATACTTTTGAATTAAGAAATAAAAATAGTGACATTATATGTTTTTTTGTACCATTATTAAACAGTGTTAAGTGACACTTCACATGGATTTCAGTTAGATAGATAGTTTGAAAGATAATGGGTAATGGGTGGGATGGACAGTAAAAAAATTAACATTTGCGAAAAATTAAACAAAAAAAAGAGAAAAATTAAATTGTTGCAATATTCAATAATATATGAATATCCATACAAAGAAAAATAAAAAATTCAAAAGAAAATTACAAAATTTACACCAGAACGTTAGAAAAAATGGGTTCTAAACTTGTATATTCAAACTCTAAAAGCCAAAGCTTAAAACCTTTCTCGAACCTTCCAGAAGACGTTAATGCTCTAATTGGTTGAGGAACCTTTTTAAAAAGTCGGCACGATGAAACTGTATAGAAATTACTAAAAGCTATTGTACGCGAAATTGGCTATAATCGAATATTAATATGAAATTAATATTTCCCGATCTGACAAAAACTCTTTTAAAACTTTGAAACAATACAAATGGCGGACTGGAAGAATATTCATGTCACAAAATAAAAGAAAACTGGGGTAATGACGGTGTTTTCTGCATATTATTCTTATTGTTATCTCAAATGAAAACCTTCAATTGTAGCCTTAATTTGAGATATATTTTACCTACATACGCCTTACGGTTTAAAAAATATTTGAGTCTTTGTTTAAAAGGATTTTCAATTTACAAATGTCCTTTTCGTCCTTTCCAGTGCTTTGCGCCAAAAAACGTTTTGGATTTAACCTTCCTGAGTGGTAGACTATGTATAAAAAAAATTTCAAGCAAATCGAAGGTGAGCACTTTTCGGAACTTTAGCCTCTTGTTTAAATAAGCACCACCCCAGCACGCAATCTCATATTGAAGCTTAGACTGGAAAATACGAAAATAAATAATTTTCAATAGTTTTTTCGAGCAAACACTTTTTAGGTAGTAAAAATGTCTGAGAGTGCAGCGAAAATATTTCTTTAAGTTTTGCGTTTGGTTAGCAAAACTCAGCTTAGAGTCAATAATGAGCCCTAAGTACCTAAACTCTTCTACGTACATTATCAATAAGAAAACAATTTTCACTACAAGGAAGGGTACTAGAAAAATTTGAAGAATTTGCTGCTGAATCACAAGAGCAACCTGACAGTTGAAATCATTGATAATCAGATCCATGAAAATATAGCTCAATATGTGGACCAGTTGCAGGTGATAAACTAAAAAAACATAATTTCAGTTTTAGAGCTGATATTTCGTTTATGTTCGGTAAACCAGGTTCTAACTGTCTTATTCATAAAAATCCCTTATAATAGGGTTATAAACTACTTTAGTTAAAATGCTCATAGGCACTAACAAACCTATTATACAATTCTTTATTCATAAACGTTCAATAAACCTGTCATAGCTAAGTTCACGCTATGAGGCACATTAGCGTCATCATGTTGTTATCCTGATTCCATTGTGAACTACTCTCTAAAAAAAATAAAAGTTTGACAACTATTTTTTGCATTCCCTGTCACAAAAGCCACCAGACAAAATAATGTGAGATTGATATCTTTATTTTTTTATAATTAACATGACACTAACATAGACTTTTTTACTTTATATAGGATATTTCCAGTCATACATATCGTGCTGTTAAACCTGAAGCAGCACCCTTGCAAACATGCTTTAAGAAGAAAAGATTCAAATAAGAACAACGTAAATAACAATACGAAGGTTAACTAATTCTATTTCAGCCATATTACGCAACGGATATAGCCCAGACGAAGATAGAGTGCAGGAAAGAGTTGCACCAAATCCAAATGGAAAAAGAAAAAAAAGAAAGCCATAAACCTAGACCTAGATCAAATTTTATTAACAAAAAAAATGATGAGAAAAGAAATATAGTAAACTGCTTCAAAATTAAATTTCTGTGTATATGTTTTACTTACTATATACCATATACCAACTATTATTGATTGAAATGTATATCAATAAATGCTCTTAAGAGAGCATTGTTGGAGCCTCTTCCTCCTGCTTCATTAACTTGCGGAGAAAGTTCAGCATCAGAAAAGTGCTCATCTAAAGTATCTAGATCCCAAAATGCAAACAATTATACGTTTAAATTATTTGATATAGGTAAGTTACCTGGAATTGAGTCTTGTTATTCTACTGCAAT
The DNA here is from genome assembly GCA_963966105.1 of Volucella zonaria. Lineage (NCBI taxonomy): Eukaryota > Metazoa > Arthropoda > Insecta > Diptera > Syrphidae > Volucella > Volucella zonaria. Next base: position 66,533,664 of record OZ014532.1, on the reverse strand, counting down.
ATTGTGCGACACTGCAAGAGCTACAATTGTAGGCTTGACATTGTGCATGTGAACTGTTATGCCATACAACAGACTTTGAAACCGCTGCTTCCAAACACCAAAGCAACGTTCAACACAGTTCCTTGTGACAATATGCGCCCGATTGTAGTTTTCTTCTCGTATATTTTGAGGCGTACGTATTGGTGCAAAGAGATATGGCTCCAAGCGGTAGCCGGAATCTCCCAAAAGTCGTCCACTAAATTCACATCTCCCAAAACGTTGCTTAAGAGTAGATTCATTGAAAATTTTTGCATCATGGGTACTGCCTCGCCATCTAGCAACTATGTCGCATATGTTAAATTTGACATCACAAGTAACCTGCCAAATAATAAATGGATAATATAAGAGCACACACAAAACTGTTATCTACAAAAATTTAAGGTAAGTATGGACTTACCTGCACATTCAATGAATAAAATCTTTTTCTGTTTATATAAAATTGTGCTGCACCACAGCCATATTTTTTAATTTTTATATGACTACAGTCAATGCAGCCCAACACAGTTGGAAAATTTTTTAACACTTTGAATTCCCTGAAAGGGTTCTTTGCTGTTCAGGCAGAGACTGTGGCATTTTAATGTTAGTTGCAGAGTGACGAGTAATGGCGCGAGTTACTCTGGGACATATGCGACTTACGGTTGGTTGGGACAAACCATGGATATCTCCCCCATCATCTTGAAGCTAAATGGGAAACAAATGAGTAGGTACATGAGTATACTTACTTCACGACGATGCCAACATCTTATAGCGGTTAATACTTAAAACTTTGGTGATGTACCACAACCACTTGGATCGAGTTGCAAATCCTGCCTTACGAGATCAATGAGAAAGTTTGCTATATGTTTATTAAAGCGGTATCGACGTCTAAACTCCACGTAAGGTAAAGAAAATGGGTTGTACCTCTTCTGGTACAACTTCCAACGCCGACTATGCGGAATGTTTTCTACAAACTCCACGGCGGCTAAAGTTAGCAACGCTTGCATACTACGATACAATATAACACTTTCACTTTTTACTTTAATTATTTTAAATTTCAAGGTTTCTTGTTGGGCGTGCTTGAATAAATTAAGCTCAAATGGAAAACCGTCAAAAACCTCAATCAAAAATCAGCTGTCATGTAAAAAGGGCCATTTTTCTACTCTATTAGAGGTTTATAGTAGGGTAAATCTTTCTATAACTTATGGAGTGGTTATTGAATACTTATAGAGCTCTTTAGTGCTATTGAACGTTTATGAATAATGTTTTTCAATAACCTCTCTATAGCAAGCTTATAAGCCTCTTGTAAGTTCTTATGAAGACAATAAATATTTTAAGGTCCCAGTTTATTGCAGCAGCCAAGATCAAAACACTTTCCTCACCATCCTAAGTCATCCGCAATGTCTGGAAGTGATGCTTTAAAATTCTGTTCGAAAAGTGATTTAATGTAAAGGAGAAGCAAAATAGGTCCCAAACCAGAACCCTGGGGTACTCCTAAATTCAGAAATTTTACTCTTTGAGTTCTATTTGTGAGATAGAATTTAAACCAATTTAAAATAAAGCCACGAAATCCTGCCTGTTCGAGTTTCCTTAATAAAATTTTGTGATCAACCATGTCGAAAGCTTTCGTTATACTCGTATCCACAAATAATGCAGCAGTGAACTTTTTACCATCAACACATGAAAAAACGTCAGTGCAAAAGCGTAGAAGGTCATCCTCAGTAGATTTACCTTCTTGAAAACCAAACTGCAGCGAACTGAAAAACTTGGTAACTTTCAAGAAAGCCAGTAATCTCTTCTTTATAATTTTTTCAAATACCTTGATAAAACTAGGAAGAAGTGAAACTGGTCTATAGTTGCACAGATCCTCTTCTGAGCTTTTTGTATATAGTAGAATCGCTTTAGCGCATTTCAGAGCTTCAGAAAAAGTTCCTGAAAAAATAAACATAATTGCTAGCAGATCAACTAAAAACATCCGATATTTTTCAAAATGTTATTTGAGATACCATCGTAACCGCTAGAATTTGAATTTTTTAGTCTTCCGAAGCAGTCCAAAGGCAAAACTATTGCTTAGTACCGATTCATCAATATTATCAAAAAATGAACAACGGCAATCCAATGGAGTTAACGGTGGAGGTAAATTGCAACTTACAAATGAAAAGTAACTATTAAAAGCATTTGCAATTTCAAGTTTATCGCTGACTAAACAATCGTTTACACGAATAACTGCTATTTCTTCTTGGAAGAAAACTGGTTCAAAATGTTATTAATCTCTAGCCATTCATTCTTTAAATTGCCTTTAGCATGAATAATTATCGCCGCAATTAGGTATTTCTTTTTTTTTAAATTGAGAACACATTTTTTTAAGCTTAATTTGTAACCTTTGGTTGTTAGGATTTTTTGATAATTTTAATCTCAACTTGTTTTTTACCTTAACCTTTTTAACCCTTATCCTGTACACGTGGGTCAAAATTGCCCAAACACGAAAAAATCCAGAACAAGCTACAGTGTCAACATTAAAGAGATCTCGCTGCTACTTGTGTCCAAGTAGCTTCAACAGCACGAAATATTCAACAAAATGCTCAAAATGTTCAAAATTTATTTGTAAAAATCATTCTGAAAAAAAAAATAACATGCAAAAATCGTGATTGCTAAATGAAAAGTACATTGGGCAAATTTGACCCACAAATACCATGTGAGTTTTTTTTTAAAGTACAGGATAAGGGTTAAGAAGAGAACTTGTAATCCAAGACTTAAGCCTTTTCGAAGTTTTTTCCAAAGAATTTATTCAGAAAATTAAGAATACAAGTTTATTAAACTAAATCTGTATTGTCACCTTCAAAGTAATCCCCATCGACTGCAACACACTTATGCCAGCGCTTGATCCAATCCTCGAAACATTTTTTTTATATTCCGTTTTCGGTATGTCCATCAGTGCTTCTATTACTTCCTCTCGGCTGCTGAAACGCGTTCCCCGTAGTGCTTTTTCAAGTCGATTGAACAGAAAAAAGTCACAGGGAGCCAAATCAGGTGAATTCGGTGGCTGTTGGATGGTATTTGTTGCATTTTTCGTCAAAAAATTACTAATAATGATGGCAGTGTGCGACCGCGATGGTGCGTTATCATGGTGCAAAATCTACGAGTTTTCTGCCCACAATTCTGGTCTGTTTCGGCGAATTGCTTCACGCAAATGTCTCATAACGCCCAAATAATACTCTTTGTTTACTGTCTGGCCTTTTGGCAAAAATCCATGATGCACTATACCGCTGTAATCCATGAAAACCGTGAGCATTGCCTTCATTTTTGACTGAAAACGACGTGGTTTTTTTGGTCTCGGCTCATTTGGTGAACGACATTCACTTGCCTGATGTCTGGATTGCGTGTCGTACTCATAAACCCACGTCTCGTCTCCAGTAATGATCCTTTTGATGAATGTGGGATCGGATTCAGCCTCGCAAATCATCTCTTTTGTGACGTCAACACGGTCTCCTATTTGCATGGAATTGAGGTACTTTGGCACCAACTTTTCTGCTACACGATGGAAATCCAAATCGTTAACCAAAATGTCTTGGACGTATCCATAGGCAATGTTCAAGTCGTCCGCTATCTGTCTGATGGTTAATTTGCGGTTATTGGCCAACTCACGACCACTTTTGAACCGCTCGTGCCACTGGTAAACGACCGTTTTCGTTAGAGAATCGCTGCCGAAACACTTTTACAACATTTCCAATGTTTCCAAATCGCCAACACACACAGAGTTAGATGTACTCTTGGCTACGTAACTTTTGAAAATGTCAAGCTATGACGCTAAGATTTAGAGAGAATGTCAAAAACAGGTTTACCAACTTAACAAAAATAAACAGAACTCAAATCGGAAAAATGGAAGCGCCACACGGTGGGTTTGGCCGGGAACTTTTTGATCAAGGTGGTATGTTTACATAAAGAATCAATAAAGAGAGAATAAGAAAGAGATGCATCATTTTCTCCGTGATCATCATCTCAAGACTCATAAAAAAGTTTTACATGATCAATTTTTATCATCTGGTTAGTAACATTCACAACAGCATTATTTCTTTAATTAACACGAATGGTTACTAACAGACCTATCATGCAGTGGTCGGTGATATTGAAATCAAAAACGCGTTTCTCGCAGGAGCTCACGGAGCAATTGGACAATCTCCCATAAAAATGATCTAAGCACTTTCCCGAAACCATCCTAGGTAGGCTCATTAATAAAACATGCTAGACCATGCGATGCCAGAAGAGCCAATTAGTTCGAAGTCACTCGTTGCTTTCAAGTAAATTAAAGTTGAAATTAGATTGCCCGATTTTACTCGTAAGTTTTCTAGTAAACATGAATATTCTTCCAGAAACGTCATGATATTATGCCTGTGTAGTCTATAAAAACATAAAAAAACTTATTCAACACAGTTAACGTTAATAGAAATTTTGAGAACATCAGCGCTAAGGAAATCGACACTTTTCACTTTATTAGCTTTGTTCTCGATTTTAAGTAATAAAGCAACCTACGCCACCTGCCGCATAATTTTCATTCATGTTCGCATAAAAATTATAACCAGGAAAATGGTAATCGTTTTTTTCAAATCCATAAATCCATATCTCAGCAACAATAACGACGTCTGGAATGCTCAAAAAAAGATCAAGATGTGCAATAAGAGAACGAAAGCTTTCTCTTAAACTCGTTTATTGACCCATCCAGTTACTTTACATGAAACTTAAATTTCTCAGTGGGAACAGTAGTCTCATATAGCAATTGAAACCTAATTTGTTGATTAAGTTATCCAAAAAAAATCACGTAAAGCCGAGAAACAAATGAGTCATATTCCTAATTGCTTTCAATACTCAAAGTTCACGTTTTGAACATGTCTTTCAATGGCTGATTTGTGATAAAGAGGGAACCTATTTTAACTGCTCACCTACATATTTACTATATTGTTAATTTGCCATAACAACTTTCCAGTTATGCAGTGCTCATACAAATAAAAAATCATCTGGAGCTACATGTACACAAGTATTCGAATGTGCTCGAAAACAATAATTTTAATCAGTGGTGCGGCTAAACTACCCACAAGCCACCACCAGCGGTCATACCCAATCAGCTAAGCGACATATTAAAATTACAGACCCAAGCCCCAATTAACACGTCTAATAATCGAGCCATGCAGCGGCTTCCGTTAGTCATGGAATTAATCGCTTCATTTCATATTCAAATTTATGGTCTTGTTCGCCAAGTTGTTTTGAAGGAAACACATAACCCGGAGCTCAGTTCAGACTTCGAAGAGTCTAATTTATTCAACCTACGAGTATTTCTTAGATACATTTAACGAGAATATTTGTATAAACCCTACACACTATAGTATTGGATGGTAGGCTCTACATACCATATACTCGTACACACATACTCGTATCTAGAAATATTCATTGTCGTGTATCTTTTTCTCTAGAAATTGTTCAATTTCAATCTAAGCGCGGTGTAACAACCGACAAAGTTCGAAAATGAGATAAAAAAACAGACACGAAACTCACATCCAAGTTTTTATCAATCTTTATTCTTTTTCGAGAACAGAAGATACGGATAGGAGCACATATGGTATGAGTACTCGTAATGACGGCAACTTAGTTTGATGCATGCGTTATGTTTACTTTCATCATACGCTTGATAAGAATGATAAGATACCAAGTAGAATCATGTAAACAAGGACAGTATATTCAAAAGGTAACTATAGAAATAAATAAATATCTCAGAAAAGTTAAAGTAAACGTTAAAAGTGTTACTGTTGACATAAATTTCGAATAGTTCTAAAGGTAGGCGCACACTTGAGATAAGAATGATGCTAAACCGAATTTGGGTGATACAAGGATGCACTAGTGGCGCTGTAACCAGATCAATTAGCTTTTCAGTCTGCCAACAATAAAGGAGATATTTCTAGCAAGAAGTGGGCAGCATAAAGGGAATCCATTGCGTCCGTACGATGTTTTTTTTTTTCTTTTTATAATGAGCGCGAATTAATATAACGTTCCTCCGGAGTTTCAAAAAAACAACTTTATTCCATTCTTTACAACCAACAAATGACAATGAATCTTTGATTTTATTCGCAATTTATAATAAGTCAACAAAGTATGAAAAACTGTGGGAACGGAAGCTTGAATTTGGTTCTCACACGGTTTTTCTTATGGTTTAATTTTACAAGTTGTGAAAAGCAAGCATGTTATCAAGAAAAGGTTTAGTGTTACAATAAATGAATTTTGAAAAGCAAGCACTTTAATTATTTTACAAAAAAGTATTAAGAGTAACATATGTATGTATAACATAACTTTGACAAAAGAGTATTATTAGTATGTATGTAACATATAACTTATTGATGTACACAATTTGATGTACATAACTCCTCCCGCTTAAGATGAAGCGATGGCCATGAAAGGCTGTTACTTGAAGACTTATCATGAGCTGGAGCTTCTAAATTTATATCATCTGTTTGTTGACTGGAGGCTGCATGATTCTGGCGACATTTCTTTGTATAGTTGATCAGGTACAAAATTAGCAGGATCATAGTTACTACAACACACATTGAAAGTGAATGATTTTGTTGTTGTTTAGTGGTTTCTGCCAGGGTAATAACTTCTGTGTTAGTAAAGTTGTCCGGGGTTAGTCTACTGGTGTTTAATCGATCTATAGGATAATATGAACTTATATTAGTGAATATTGAGGATATAATTTGTATTCTATCCCAAAATAAGTTTGTGTTGCCCTTATATACCACGTTGTTTAGGGTTACATCACATTCTTCGTAGTGCAGTAAAAGTGTTCCTGATATTAACTTGGTTTCGATTCCACACGTGGAGGACATTTCTATATTGGGAGAGTTTACTAAAAGTATATAATTTTCTTCTGGTTGCATGATGTTGGCTTGGTTCAGGTCTTCCGTTAAGAAACAGGTGGCTCTTTTGTTTTTGATTATGTTTGAAATGCACTTCTCCGTTGTGATATTCTTTAGGTTTCCTTTTGTGCAGTAGAAAACTTGTTCAATCATTAAACATGGTTCGTCAATCAATTGGATATAACGGTCGTTTATTAGGACATAGGGTTTGGTTATATTAATTGTAAGGGTTTTGTTTATAGGTAATTTGATTAAATGGTACAAGGTGAAGGATTCTTCGAACAGGATTGGTAATTTAATATTAAATATGATATTTGTATGGTTATAGTAGGCCTGTAGACTCAAGAATTCGTATATTTGTTCATCCGAAGAGAACTTTATTTTCTGATTTGCGATATGTTTATGTATAAATTCTAATTCATTCGGATTTAAAATTTGTTTAGGGACTATATTAAGTTTTGCAAGAGTTATAGATTCAGCGATTTCTTGTAAATGGTTCGTTAGTATTTCAATGTTGTAGTTAGTTTGATAAACATATTGCATATATTGAAAGTTTTCTTGATCGGTACGAATTCTCTGGGACAATGCTAATTGGTACTTTGTTAAATAATCTTCCAAATCCTTCTGTTGTGAATTTATATGTTCGGTTATGTTACTAAACCTTTCTATCATTTTGTTATTAATCTGGACCTGTTTTGTCATTTCTTTGTTCATGTCCTGTTGATTAGATTGTAATAGTTTAATGTCATTATTTATTTGTACAGCGTCATTGTCGTCCATGTTCCCTGTGATACTCTTAATTAGCGATCCTATTCCGTTGATAAACCCTCTTTTATTTCGATATCGAGGAAGAAGTGTTAGAAATTTATTTTCTAATTCCCTAAATTTCATATTTGTGACTTCTTTCATTGGACCAATGTTTTTATTTTTATTAATAAGTTCTACAGATCTTTTGATATTGCTAACATTTTCTTCATAAGCTGTCAAATTTATAATGTGTATGAATTTTGTATGTGTATCAATTAACCGTACCGGGCCTAATTTCATGGGAAGAAGACCTTGACTCTTCGAGAGGTCTTGAATTTCGATTCGTTGACTCATGGCCTGTGCTAACCTGAAATTTGCGTTTTTTTAGTAATTTATTTTTATGAGCTTTCCTATTATTTTTAGTTAGTACAGTGACTTTATTGTTAGTGACTACCTGTAACTTCTTTGCTTTAGGAGCTATTTTATTTCTTCTATTATTATATTCATATACTATATCATCTATACTAAAGTTGGGTGGTTCTTCACGATTCCTATTTAGTCTATCAATGATTGATCTATTATGCTTTTCAAGCTTGGTTGTTATTTCGCTATATAGTTTGTCTTGATAAGATCTTAATTTATTTATATAATCGTGCTCAGAGACATGCTGTATTGATTTCCTAAATTTATATGTTCTTCCTGTTATGAGTTCGAAAGGTGTCAAATTTGTAACCGAATGTATTGAATTGTTATATGTAGTCAATGCTTCGTTCAGTATGTCTGCCGGTATTTGTCTATTATTTTTGTCGTAAATTATTCTATAAATTTCAGTCAATGTTGAATGAAATCTCTCGACAGGAGAATTGCCTGTAGAGTTTTGAGGAGAGGTTATATGTAACTGAATCTGGTATTGATCACAAAACTCTTTAAATAAGTTTGAAGTGAATTCAGCGGCTGAATCGCATACAATTTTTTTGGGTGTACCGTGTTGGGAAAAGAATTGCCTTAAAGAACTGATTATATTGATACTATTACGGGCAGTTAAGATAAAAGCAGAAGCGAACTTTGAAAATTTGTCGATTATTGTAAGTATTTGTATATTGTGAATACTGTAAACATCTATGTGCAGAATATCGAGAGGCTTATTTGGAATTTCAGAAAGTTCATATTTTATTTTCGGGGGATGTCTATCGTACTTATATAATTTGCATTTCTCACAGTTGTTAATGACTTTAGTTATTTTCTCTTTCATTTTCGGGAAATAAGATGTTCTGCGGAGGTGATTACAGGTTTCATTAATGCCGCGGTGGTTGCTATCTATGTGATACTTATTTATAAGGGCGTCCTGTTGATCTGTATTAGTAATATCGTTTAGTTTTTCCATACATCGTATTAATTTAAACACTTTACTATTGGCGAAGTATTTGGAGTATACTTCTTGAACTATTCTGAAAGTATCATCGTCTGTGTAAATGGCTGTTAATTTATGGGGGTTTAGATATTCTTTGAGGATTGATACAATTATTTTTTCGTTATGGAGATCAGGTTGCCTAAATATACGTCTACGTTTTGTTTCGAAAAGGATATTATAAATCATGGAAGGCTTAACAATGCAGTTTGTTTTAATCAAAACCAACTGTTCCGTAAACTCGTTGAGGGGTCTTTCTGAAATATATATTCCGTCGTCGAGATTTTCATGTGCAGAGTGAATGGTAGACAAGCTTAAACTGTTTTCTAAATCATTAGCGTTATTGTGTAAGGATATATTGGAATTTGCAAGAGAATTTGTATCAGTAGATGATTCATTAAGATTAAGTTCGATACGACTGAGTGCGTCGGCATTTGTATTGGCCGTGCCCTTTTTATATACTATTTCATAATCGAATTCCTCTAACCTTAACCGCCATCTGACTAATTTTGAATTCGGTTCTTTTAGTGAAAATAACCAGTTGAGGGGTTTATGGTCAGTTATAATCTTAAATTTTCGACCAAACAGATACGGGCGGAAATATTTAGTAGACCAAATTATGGCCAAAAGTTCCTTTTCTATTGTGCTGTAATTCTGTTCTGTTTGAGATAAAGTTCTTGAGGCGTAGCAAATTGGCTTGTCAGATCCTATTGGGCCTTGACTAAGAACAGCACCAATTGCAACGTTACTAGCATCGGTCGTCAAATTAAAACTCTTACTAAAATCAGGGTATTGTAATAGTGGATCGTTACTTAATATATCCTTACAATGTTCAAAACATTTAACATAACGGTCGTTGAGGGTTATGCTTCTTCCTTTCTTTAAGCATTCAGTCAATGGTTTTGTTATATTTGAAAAATCTTTAATAAATTTTCTGTAGTAACCTAGCAGGCCAAGGAAGGACTTAATCTCCTTTTGAGTAGTGGGTATCGGATAATTTTTTATTGCATGAATTTTACTGGGATTGGGCTTAACACCATCTGGTGTAACTACATGACCAAGAAACTCTACTTCTTTACGTAAAAATTCTGACTTATCTAATTGAATTTTTAGATTGGCTGCACGTAATTTTGAGAAGACCTTTGCCAAATTTTCGATATGCTCTTGCAGCGAGGTTGAGAAAACTATAATATCGTCCATGTATACTAGGCAAATTTTGCCTTGTAAATCACGTAAGATATTGTCCATTATTCTCTGGAAGGTTGATGGGGCATTTTTGAGTCCAAACGGCATTCGAATGTACTCATAGTGTCCATGATCAACCGAGAATGCGGTTTTTTGAATGTCTCTGGGATCTACCTCGATCTGGTGAAAGCCGGAGGCCAGATCTAACGTAGTGAAATACATGCATTTCCCTAATTTATCGAGAATCTCCGTTATATTAGGTAAAGGATATCGATCGTCTATCGTTTTTTCGTTAACTTTACGATAGTCGACAACAAGTCTCCATTTCTGAATACCTGATGCGTCTCGCTTTTTGGGTACGATCCATATGGGACTACTCCATGGGGAATAGCTAGGCCTTATTATACCTTGCTGCAATAGGTTTTGAATTTGAGACTGTACCTCTGTTTTATGTATCTCTGGATATCGATAGGACTTCGTATATATTGGAACGTCGTCTTTTGTTTGTATACGATGTTTAATTACGTTGGAAAATGATAACTTCTGCCCTTCTATGAAGAAAATATCATCAAAATTTTTGCACAGTCTAAGAATCAATTTCTTTTCTTCATTATTAAGGTGATCGACCCGAAGTAATTTAGTTATGTCGGTTCCAGATAGAAGCTCAATTTGATTGTCAGTTTGACAAATATTTATATTATTAAATTCTTCGAAATTTTTAAATTTTTCTACCTTTATCGGTTGTTCTACAAATAATTTTTGTTCCATATTAGAGTTGTTTATTACCTCCAATTGACTGTACCATTCTTCAGATGTATATATTCCTTCAGGTATTTCTAGAAAATCATTTATTTTTGTTGGCTTGATGTATATTTCGCCATTTTGGATATCGACCGGTAATGTAACCAACATTTTGGATCTTGCTGGTATCATATAGATTTTTGACATTAAATTGGGTTTAAGCAATAAGGGAATAGCTGCACTTTGAGTTTTTAATAGTTTATTCTTAAGATCTATTGAAGCATTTAATTTCGCTAATGTTTCTAATCCTATCAGGCCGTCAAAATAATTGTGAAATTTAAATAAAAGAAATGTAAACTGTTCGTTAGAATTGAATTCAGAGAATGCCGGAAATGTGATTTGTTTATTGAGTTCATGTGTACTCAAAACAGTGGTGATTTTAACAGTGTTAATATTTTCATGATATTGGGGATTAGTAAGTTCGGGGTCAATAAAATTAGCAGAGGCTCCTGTATCTATGAGAAACTTTAGTTGTCGACCAAAAGGTGAAGTCACATTTATGTAAGGGAGAAGATTGCTACCGTGTTGATTAATTTCTAGGAACCCGTATTGTTTTCCGAGGCATTGGAACGAAAATTTTTGTCATCAATTTCATTCTCATGTATTGTTTCATTTCCAGTGACCTGTGGAACTTCATCATTTTGAATTTCTTCAATTGTATAATGGTCCAAATTAGGTTGGTGGTCGTAGTATCCATCAGGTAACACATATGTGGGATATTCTTCCCCATAATTTTCCTGATTTTGTGAAAAACTATGTACTTCTCTTATAATGTATCTGGGATTTTGCATTAAATTGTTTCTTTGATAGGGTTGTTGGGATTGTACTGGTTTCGGAAGAGTTTTAGCATTACCGCTAGATATTTCCATTGGAATTGGACGTTGCTGTTGGTAATTGAAATGTGGTTTGGATGCAGAAATGTTTACTATAGGGTTATTGAATCTCTTTTCTTGCTGATTGGGAGACTGAAGATGGGGTATTTGCTGTAAGGGCCTTATTTGGGGTTGATAAGGTTGAGATGGTTTAAACTGAGGTAAGTATTGAGGAAAGGAACTATATGGCTGTGTAACTGGTTGGTATGGTTGGAGCCGTTGATTTTGTGGGGGTCGTTGTGTCAGTTTGGGGAATGGTAGTGGGTTTGGTAAAACAGGAGGTTTCGGGTTTGTATTTTTTAAATAGTATGCGTTTTGTTCCTTGATACAATAATTTAATGCCTCCACCAAGGTTTCAGGTCTCATGGCTCTGATTGTTGAGCCCAATGGTTCTTTTAATCCTATAAGAAATGTATTTAAACACATTTCTGAATACAGCGACTTTTTTGCATCTATTACAGCTATATGTTTTTCATGTATACGGATATGGTTTGTCATTGTTGACAACAACTCAATGATCTTTGAGTAAAATCTCTCAACAGTATCATTGTCTTGTCTCAATCCATGCAAATCTCGAATCAAAGATGATTCATTCCGCTTATCTGAATAGTGCAAAATTAAATTAGCTCGTATTTGCTCCCATTCCGTCGGAGTCCCGTACATATTTAACACTTCATTGGCCTGGCCAATGATTTTGTTTCTAATAGCTCGTAATATAATGATAGCATATGATGTGCCGTCTAACTGAGGTATAAGCTTCAAAATTTCCTCTACGTTATTTATAAAATCATACAGAGAACGGGGGTTACCGTCGAAATGTGGCAGATCTTTAACGGCATCTGGTATACGTAAGCCATTAAATATATTGTTAATATCTAAACTACTTAATTGACTACTACTTGTGTTCCTATTACCAACGTTTGTAACAACGTTAGCGTTTACGCTTGAGCTTGAACTATCTAAATTCATTTCGGAAAGATTTGGAAAACTGGTTTTTACTATTGCACTAAGTTTTGAAAGATTATTTGTCTCTAGGAACTCGCACCGATTCGATTCTAAAGTTGTAAAATTGTTTTGAAATTCGTCAAATCTATCTAAGGATGAACAATAAGGTTCTTGAATCTTATTTCTACTTATTCTATTTTTGGGCATAAGGATTATAAAGGATGAAGAAAGGAACGAATGTTAACCAATTAACAGACTTACATGCAAATGATTATAGTCATTATCATTCTCTAGCCGTAGGTTCCAGGAATTAAAGATTTGAAAACCACCAGGAGTCAGGATCTGCACACTTCTTGGACACGATAAACCTTCGTTATAATAACACTTGCATTAACGAGAATCACTTTCTCAAATAACGATTGCCGTCGTTACAAATGCACTTGCAATCACCAAGAGTCTTTGTACAGTCTTTAAATGTCCACACACTAACCGCAAGAATAACGATAAACCGTCGTTATTGGTATTGAATGTTCATTTAATATATCGCACTCCCGTATTCCGATTAATTTTAAAATGGATACACTTGCATCCTACCGACTGCGCCAATTAATATAACGTTCCTCCGGAGTTTCAAAAAAACAACTTTATTCCATTCTTTACAACCAACAAATGACAATGAATCTTTGATTTTATTCGCAATTTATAATAAGTCAACAAAGTATGAAAAACTGTGGGAACGGAAGCTTGAATTTGGTTCTCACACGGTTTTTCTTATGGTTTAATTTTACAAGTTGTGAAAAGCAAGCATGTTATCAAGAAAAGGTTTAGTGTTACAATAAATGAATTTTGAAAAGCAAGCACTTTAATTATTTTACAAAAAAGTATTAAGAGTAACATATGTATGTATAACATAACTTTGACAAAAGAGTATTATTAGTATGTATGTAACATATAACTTATTGATGTACACAATTTGATGTACATAACTCGCGCGAATTAATATAACGTTCCTCCGGAGTTTCAAAAAAAACAACTTTATTCCATTCTTTACAACCAACAAATGACAATGAATCTTTGATTTTATTCGCAATTTATAATAAGTCAACAAAGTATGAAAAACTGTGGGAACGGAAGCTTGAATTTGGTTCTCACACGGTTTTTCTTATGGTTTAATTTTACAAGTTGTGAAAAGCAAGCATGTTATCAAGAAAAGGTTTAGTGTTACAATAAATGAATTTTGAAAAGCAAGCACTTTAATTATTTTACAAAAAAGTATTAAGAGTAACATATGTATGTATAACATAACTTTGACAAAAGAGTATTATTAGTATGTATGTAACATATAACTTATTGATGTACACAATTTGATGTACATAACTCCTCCCGCTTAAGATGAAGCGATGGCCATGAAAGGCTGTTACTTGAAGACTTATCATGAGCTGGAGCTTCTAAATTTATATCATCTGTTTGTTGACTGGAGGCTGCATGATTCTGGCGACATTTCTTTGTATAGTTGATCAGGTACAAAATTAGCAGGATCATAGTTACTACAACACACATTGAAAGTGAATGATTTTGTTGTTGTTTAGTGGTTTCTGCCAGGGTAATAACTTCTGTGTTAGTAAAGTTGTCCGGGGTTAGTCTACTGGTGTTTAATCGATCTATAGGATAATATGAACTTATATTAGTGAATATTGAGGATATAATTTGTATTCTATCCCAAAATAAGTTTGTGTTGCCCTTATATACCACGTTGTTTAGGGTTACATCACATTCTTCGTAGTGCAGTAAAAGTGTTCCTGATATTAACTTGGTTTCGATTCCACACGTGGAGGACATTTCTATATTGGGAGAGTTTACTAAAAGTATATAATTTTCTTCTGGTTGCATGATGTTGGCTTGGTTCAGGTCTTCCGTTAAGAAACAGGTGGCTCTTTTGTTTTTGATTATGTTTGAAATGCACTTCTCCGTTGTGATATTCTTTAGGTTTCCTTTTGTGCAGTAGAAAACTTGTTCAATCATTAAACATGGTTCGTCAATCAATTGGATATAACGGTCGTTTATTAGGACATAGGGTTTGGTTATATTAATTGTAAGGGTTTTGTTTATAGGTAATTTGATTAAATGGTACAAGGTGAAGGATTCTTCGAACAGGATTGGTAATTTAATATTAAATATGATATTTGTATGGTTATAGTAGGCCTGTAGACTCAAGAATTCGTATATTTGTTCATCCGAAGAGAACTTTATTTTCTGATTTGCGATATGTTTATGTATAAATTCTAATTCATTCGGATTTAAAATTTGTTTAGGGACTATATTAAGTTTTGCAAGAGTTATAGATTCAGCGATTTCTTGTAAATGGTTCGTTAGTATTTCAATGTTGTAGTTAGTTTGATAAACATATTGCATATATTGAAAGTTTTCTTGATCGGTACGAATTCTCTGGGACAATGCTAATTGGTACTTTGTTAAATAATCTTCCAAATCCTTCTGTTGTGAATTTATATGTTCGGTTATGTTAC
This sequence comes from Volucella zonaria, assembly GCA_963966105.1. NCBI lineage: Eukaryota > Metazoa > Arthropoda > Insecta > Diptera > Syrphidae > Volucella > Volucella zonaria. Next base: position 66,518,267 of record OZ014532.1, on the reverse strand, counting down.
TAAACCTTTCTATCATTTTGTTATTAATCTGGACCTGTTTTGTCATTTCTTTGTTCATGTCCTGTTGATTAGATTGTAATAGTTTAATGTCATTATTTATTTGTACAGCGTCATTGTCGTCCATGTTCCCTGTGATACTCTTAATTAGCGATCCTATTCCGTTGATAAACCCTCTTTTATTTCGATATCGAGGAAGAAGTGTTAGAAATTTATTTTCTAATTCCCTAAATTTCATATTTGTGACTTCTTTCATTGGACCAATGTTTTTATTTTTATTAATAAGTTCTACAGATCTTTTGATATTGCTAACATTTTCTTCATAAGCTGTCAAATTTATAATGTGTATGAATTTTGTATGTGTATCAATTAACCGTACCGGGCCTAATTTCATGGGAAGAAGACCTTGACTCTTCGAGAGGTCTTGAATTTCGATTCGTTGACTCATGGCCTGTGCTAACCTGAAATTTGCGTTTTTTTAGTAATTTATTTTTATGAGCTTTCCTATTATTTTTAGTTAGTACAGTGACTTTATTGTTAGTGACTACCTGTAACTTCTTTGCTTTAGGAGCTATTTTATTTCTTCTATTATTATATTCATATACTATATCATCTATACTAAAGTTGGGTGGTTCTTCACGATTCCTATTTAGTCTATCAATGATTGATCTATTATGCTTTTCAAGCTTGGTTGTTATTTCGCTATATAGTTTGTCTTGATAAGATCTTAATTTATTTATATAATCGTGCTCAGAGACATGCTGTATTGATTTCCTAAATTTATATGTTCTTCCTGTTATGAGTTCGAAAGGTGTCAAATTTGTAACCGAATGTATTGAATTGTTATATGTAGTCAATGCTTCGTTCAGTATGTCTGCCGGTATTTGTCTATTATTTTTGTCGTAAATTATTCTATAAATTTCAGTCAATGTTGAATGAAATCTCTCGACAGGAGAATTGCCTGTAGAGTTTTGAGGAGAGGTTATATGTAACTGAATCTGGTATTGATCACAAAACTCTTTAAATAAGTTTGAAGTGAATTCAGCGGCTGAATCGCATACAATTTTTTTGGGTGTACCGTGTTGGGAAAAGAATTGCCTTAAAGAACTGATTATATTGATACTATTACGGGCAGTTAAGATAAAAGCAGAAGCGAACTTTGAAAATTTGTCGATTATTGTAAGTATTTGTATATTGTGAATACTGTAAACATCTATGTGCAGAATATCGAGAGGCTTATTTGGAATTTCAGAAAGTTCATATTTTATTTTCGGGGGATGTCTATCGTACTTATATAATTTGCATTTCTCACAGTTGTTAATGACTTTAGTTATTTTCTCTTTCATTTTCGGGAAATAAGATGTTCTGCGGAGGTGATTACAGGTTTCATTAATGCCGCGGTGGTTGCTATCTATGTGATACTTATTTATAAGGGCGTCCTGTTGATCTGTATTAGTAATATCGTTTAGTTTTTCCATACATCGTATTAATTTAAACACTTTACTATTGGCGAAGTATTTGGAGTATACTTCTTGAACTATTCTGAAAGTATCATCGTCTGTGTAAATGGCTGTTAATTTATGGGGGTTTAGATATTCTTTGAGGATTGATACAATTATTTTTTCGTTATGGAGATCAGGTTGCCTAAATATACGTCTACGTTTTGTTTCGAAAAGGATATTATAAATCATGGAAGGCTTAACAATGCAGTTTGTTTTAATCAAAACCAACTGTTCCGTAAACTCGTTGAGGGGTCTTTCTGAAATATATATTCCGTCGTCGAGATTTTCATGTGCAGAGTGAATGGTAGACAAGCTTAAACTGTTTTCTAAATCATTAGCGTTATTGTGTAAGGATATATTGGAATTTGCAAGAGAATTTGTATCAGTAGATGATTCATTAAGATTAAGTTCGATACGACTGAGTGCGTCGGCATTTGTATTGGCCGTGCCCTTTTTATATACTATTTCATAATCGAATTCCTCTAACCTTAACCGCCATCTGACTAATTTTGAATTCGGTTCTTTTAGTGAAAATAACCAGTTGAGGGGTTTATGGTCAGTTATAATCTTAAATTTTCGACCAAACAGATACGGGCGGAAATATTTAGTAGACCAAATTATGGCCAAAAGTTCCTTTTCTATTGTGCTGTAATTCTGTTCTGTTTGAGATAAAGTTCTTGAGGCGTAGCAAATTGGCTTGTCAGATCCTATTGGGCCTTGACTAAGAACAGCACCAATTGCAACGTTACTAGCATCGGTCGTCAAATTAAAACTCTTACTAAAATCAGGGTATTGTAATAGTGGATCGTTACTTAATATATCCTTACAATGTTCAAAACATTTAACATAACGGTCGTTGAGGGTTATGCTTCTTCCTTTCTTTAAGCATTCAGTCAATGGTTTTGTTATATTTGAAAAATCTTTAATAAATTTTCTGTAGTAACCTAGCAAGCCAAGGAAGGACTTAATCTCCTTTTGAGTAGTGGGTATCGGATAATTTTTTATTGCATGAATTTTACTGGGATTGGGCTTAACACCATCTGGTGTAACTACATGACCAAGAAACTCTACTTCTTTACGTAAAAATTCTGACTTATCTAATTGAATTTTTAGATTGGCTGCACGTAATTTTGAGAAGACCTTTGCCAAATTTTCGATATGCTCTTGCAGCGAGGTTGAGAAAACTATAATATCGTCCATGTATACTAGGCAAATTTTGCCTTGTAAATCACGTAAGATATTGTCCATTATTCTCTGGAAGGTTGATGGGGCATTTTTGAGTCCAAACGGCATTCGAATGTACTCATAGTGTCCATGATCAACCGAGAATGCGGTTTTTTGAATGTCTCTGGGATCTACCTCGATCTGGTGAAAGCCGGAGGCCAGATCTAACGTAGTGAAATACATGCATTTCCCTAATTTATCGAGAATCTCCGTTATATTAGGTAAAGGATATCGATCGTCTATCGTTTTTTCGTTAACCTTACGATAGTCGACAACAAGTCTCCATTTCTGAATACCTGATGCGTCTCGCTTTTTGGGTACGATCCATATGGGACTACTCCATGGGGAATAGCTAGGCCTTATTATACCTTGCTGCAATAGGTTTTGAATTTGAGACTGTACCTCTGTTTTATGTATCTCTGGATATCGATAGGACTTCGTATATATTGGAACGTCGTCTTTTGTTTGTATACGATGTTTAATTACGTTGGAAAATGATAACTTCTGCCCTTCTATGAAGAAAATATCATCAAAATTTTTGCACAGTCTAAGAATCAATTTCTTTTCTTCATTATTAAGGTGATCGACCCGAAGTAATTTAGTTATGTCGGTTCCAGATAGAAGCTCAATTTGATTGTCAGTTTGACAAATATTTATATTATTAAATTCTTCGAAATTTTTAAATTTTTCTACCTTTATCGGTTGTTCTACAAATAATTTTTGTTCCATATTAGAGTTGTTTATTACCTCCAATTGACTGTACCATTCTTCAGATGTATATATTCCTTCAGGTATTTCTAGAAAATCATTTATTTTTGTTGGCTTGATGTATATTTCGCCATTTTGGATATCGACCGGTAATGTAACCAACATTTTGGATCTTGCTGGTATCATATAGATTTTTGACATTAAATTGGGTTTAAGCAATAAGGGAATAGCTGCACTTTGAGTTTTTAATAGTTTATTCTTAAGATCTATTGAAGCATTTAATTTCGCTAATGTTTCTAATCCTATCAGGCCGTCAAAATAATTGTGAAATTTAAATAAAAGAAATGTAAACTGTTCGTTAGAATTGAATTCAGAGAATGCCGGAAATGTGATTTGTTTATTGAGTTCATGTGTACTCAAAACAGTGGTGATTTTAACAGTGTTAATATTTTCATGATATTGGGGATTAGTAAGTTCGGGGTCAATAAAATTAGCAGAGGCTCCTGTATCTATGAGAAACTTTAGTTGTCGACCAAAAGGTGAAGTCACATTTATGTAAGGGAGAAGATTGCTACCGTGTTGATTAATTTCTAGGAACCCGTATTGTTTTCCGAGGCATTGGAACGAAAATTTTTGTCATCAATTTCATTCTCATGTATTGTTTCATTTCCAGTGACCTGTGGAACTTCATCATTTTGAATTTCTTCAATTGTATAATGGTCCAAATTAGGTTGGTGGTCGTAGTATCCATCAGGTAACACATATGTGGGATATTCTTCCCCATAATTTTCCTGATTTTGTGAAAAACTATGTACTTCTCTTATAATGTATCTGGGATTTTGCATTAAATTGTTTCTTTGATAGGGTTGTTGGGATTGTACTGGTTTCGGAAGAGTTTTAGCATTACCGCTAGATATTTCCATTGGAATTGGACGTTGCTGTTGGTAATTGAAATGTGGTTTGGATGCAGAAATGTTTACTATAGGGTTATTGAATCTCTTTTCTTGCTGATTGGGAGACTGAAGATGGGGTATTTGCTGTAAGGGCCTTATTTGGGGTTGATAAGGTTGAGATGGTTTAAACTGAGGTAAGTATTGAGGAAAGGAACTATATGGCTGTGTAACTGGTTGGTATGGTTGGAGCCGTTGATTTTGTGGGGGTCGTTGTGTCAGTTTGGGGAATGGTAGTGGGTTTGGTAAAACAGGAGGTTTCGGGTTTGTATTTTTTAAATAGTATGCGTTTTGTTCCTTGATACAATAATTTAATGCCTCCACCAAGGTTTCAGGTCTCATGGCTCTGATTGTTGAGCCCAATGGTTCTTTTAATCCTATAAGAAATGTATTTAAACACATTTCTGAATACAGCGACTTTTTTGCATCTATTACAGCTATATGTTTTTCATGTATACGGATATGGTTTGTCATTGTTGACAACAACTCAATGATCTTTGAGTAAAATCTCTCAACAGTATCATTGTCTTGTCTCAATCCATGCAAATCTCGAATCAAAGATGATTCATTCCGCTTATCTGAATAGTGCAAAATTAAATTAGCTCGTATTTGCTCCCATTCCGTCGGAGTCCCGTACATATTTAACACTTCATTGGCCTGGCCAATGATTTTGTTTCTAATAGCTCGTAATATAATGATAGCATATGATGTGCCGTCTAACTGAGGTATAAGCTTCAAAATTTCCTCTACGTTATTTATAAAATCATACAGAGAACGGGGGTTACCGTCGAAATGTGGCAGATCTTTAACGGCATCTGGTATACGTAAGCCATTAAATATATTGTTAATATCTAAACTACTTAATTGACTACTACTTGTGTTCCTATTACCAACGTTTGTAACAACGTTAGCGTTTACGCTTGAGCTTGAACTATCTAAATTCATTTCGGAAAGATTTGGAAAACTGGTTTTTACTATTGCACTAAGTTTTGAAAGATTATTTGTCTCTAGGAACTCGCACCGATTCGATTCTAAAGTTGTAAAATTGTTTTGAAATTCGTCAAATCTATCTAAGGATGAACAATAAGGTTCTTGAATCTTATTTCTACTTATTCTATTTTTGGGCATAAGGATTATAAAGGATGAAGAAAGGAACGAATGTTAACCAATTAACAGACTTACATGCAAATGATTATAGTCATTATCATTCTCTAGCCGTAGGTTCCAGGAATTAAAGATTTGAAAACCACCAGGAGTCAGGATCTGCACACTTCTTGGACACGATAAACCTTCGTTATAATAACACTTGCATTAACGAGAATCACTTTCTCAAATAACGATTGCCGTCGTTACAAATGCACTTGCAATCACCAAGAGTCTTTGTACAGTCTTTAAATGTCCACACACTAACCGCAAGAATAACGATAAACCGTCGTTATTGGTATTGAATGTTCATTTAATATATCGCACTCCCGTATTCCGATTAATTTTAAAATGGATACACTTGTATCCTACCGACTGCGCCAATTAATATAACGTTCCTCCGGAGTTTCAAAAAAAACAACTTTATTCCATTCTTTACAACCAACAAATGACAATGAATCTTTGATTTTATTCGCAATTTATAATAAGTCAACAAAGTATGAAAAACTGTGGGAACGGAAGCTTGAATTTGGTTCTCACACGGTTTTTCTTATGGTTTAATTTTACAAGTTGTGAAAAGCAAGCATGTTATCAAGAAAAGGTTTAGTGTTACAATAAATGAATTTTGAAAAGCAAGCACTTTAATTATTTTACAAAAAAGTATTAAGAGTAACATATGTATGTATAACATAACTTTGACAAAAGAGTATTATTAGTATGTATGTAACATATAACTTATTGATGTACACAATTTGATGTACATAACTCGCGCTCAAGCTGTTTTTGTACCCTAAAAATCTTTGTACACAGCGCGGGCGAAGGAAATTTAGGGAGAAAGAAAGGGCACTTGCCGATGTATGAGTACATTGTTTTTAAATGTTTGTAAGTTATAACGACCAGGAAACAGAGAGATCGGCAGGACATTCCATAAGCGAGTTGTACGGCTTAGGAAAGAATCACGATATTTTAGAGTACGCCCGAAAATGGGCTAGAGGGTATACTGATGACCATCCATCGCGAGACGGGTGTTACGGTTAAAAGTTTCAATGGGCGGAATGCTGCTGGCGATTTCAATGGAGCACTGGTGGTGGAAAGAGCGATAAAACAGAGTGAGACACGAGACCTTACGTCGGTGTTCGACGGTGTCAAGTGATTGACTGATATTATTGTCACCTATGAGTTTTATCGCATGGTTTTGAATCCTATCTAGCAGGTGCAGATATGTTTGAGGAGCACCTGACCAGCTGTGGGCTTTGTACTAATATTTCTTACATCGCTTGAGGAAACCTAGACATTTCGTAGCATTTTTTATGACATCGCATATGTGGTCATTCCAACGTAAGTTTTCATTGACACACATACCGAGAATGGAAAGTTTATCGGTTTCGACGATGCAAGTGCAATTCATGGATAATGGCTGGGTATTTGAATTTCGCTTTAATGACAGCAGATAGCATTGAGTTTTGGAAGCATTAAATTCCACTCGGTTGATAGTTCCCCAATTGGTTATGCTGTTAATATCGGAATTTAATGAGCTTAACATACGCTGCCGTTCCCGTTCTAAAGCCGAAGAGCAGGGACGTGAGTCCGGGAACGAATATGAAAAGTATAGAGTACTGTCATCAGCAAAGGAATATATTGGATTAGAAGTAGCAGACAAGAGGTCATTAACGAAAATTAAAAAGAGTGTCGGAGACAGAACGGATCCCTGGGGCACAAAAGCATTTATTTTGTGAATATCAGACTTCAAGCCGTCCAAGACAACTTGAAGTCAACATTCCGAAAGGTAATTTCTAATCCATTGAAAAAGAGAGTCTTCGATCCCGAAAGCACGCATTTCAAAGGCCTTAGAAATGTCAAGTGCAACTGTCTTGCTTTCACCAGATTGATATACGCTTTGGTTGCACTTTTCGGTAAGACATGCCACCAAATCACCAGTCAACCTGTTGCTACGAAAACCATACTCCCGGCCATTGATAAGTTTTCGTGTTTCGAGATATTTCATGAGCTGATGGTTTATTAGCGTTTCCATGACCTTGGAAAGAAGAAACGTAAGTGCAATGGGTCATTAGGAAGAGAGTGAAAAAGTTTCACCTTTTTTAGGTACGAGCTGGACAAATGCTGTTTTCCGTCTGCTCGGAAAGAGTCCTAAAGGGTAGAATTAATGAAAAAGCTTCCGCAGTGGTTTTGCCATTGTGGAAGGACACCTCTTCAGAAGAAGTTGAGATATACCAGCTGGACCAGCAGATTTGTGAATGTTAAGATCTTTAAGTACTCTTGCTACTGCATGAGTGCGAAAGTGGATTCGTCCCATTGAAGATTCGACGCACTCAAGTGTAGGCGGAGACAGAGCACAATCTGGGAGAGTTGAGTTAGCCGCAAAGTGTGCGGCTAGGAGACTGTCCTTGTGCAAAGAGCTGACAGCTGGAATGTCATTATAAATGAGCGTTGGGATGGAGAATTTCTAATGTTTTTGACGAATGACCAAACATTTTTACTGCCTTTGGTACATTGCAGTATTTGTATCAAGTGCTCTACTTTTAGCTCAACTTTTCTGCTTAACTGTCAACGTCTCCAAATATCGTTTAATAACAGAATCCACTGTACTGCGTGCTATGTTTAAATTTTTTGCGATGAAATGGTTTGGACGCGAAGTATTTTGATCGATGATCTTTTTACAGCGTTCCTCTTGACTCATATTTTATAGATATTTTAAACCGCACCGAACTAAAATCAATAACAAACTGAAACTAGAGAATATACAGGCTAATTTGTTTACAAAATGGGATTGCAATTTTTACGCATTGGAAGTATAGCCCGTATTAAAATTTACAGATTTTATTCGTTTCAGTCTTTACACTACGAAGCACTAATATATTTTATACCTTTTTTGTTAAAAGGTTTGAAATCTCCCCTATCCACACTGTTGAAAATCAGAAAATTAAGAAGAAATCCTTGAGGAAACTCAATGAATGTCATTGCAATCATCAGGGGTTGGATGTCCAGTTATAAACTCTGATTATATTTGATCGACTATACCATGTACTTAGGACAGGATGTCTTTTGCTCTGAAATGAAATGATGCGATCTTTCAAGAAGTTGAGTCTACTGCTTATATTTGATGATTGTTAGATTGTCACTTAAGATGAAGTGTTTTAGTAGCAGATCAAAGATCGGTAAGAGTACATAACACCAACGCAAATAGTTGTAGATCTTACCGAAACAATTCCTCATTAAAAATCTACTGATAATCCCTTGCACCAGATGCCTACATCTTTTTTATTGAAACCGTAAGATGCTTGGCCTCTTGAAAAACTGTGCTCAAGATGATTCTCATAAAATGGTTAGAATGAAAAGTTAAGGTTAAAAAAAAAATATAAATATACTTACTTAAATACCAACAGTGCCAAGTGTGTGCCTAGCCTTAGCACTGTGCTGAGTTTGACTCTAAAAAAATATCATTGGGTCTCCAGAGTTTGTAGACAATTTGTTAATATCCCAATAAAAGATGTTAACCTTCTAAAAGACATAAAAATAAAACGAAAATCTACAGATTCTACACAACAATTTAAGAAGATGTCAGCTTCTATAAAAACACAGTTTGTAAGATGTGTTTGCGCTTAAATCAGATATCCGCCATCTTTAGTGTTGGACAAAAGATTTAATTTTTTTTCTGTCAACCTTGTTGACATTTTTACTGGTTTATGGATATAGATACCGAGTCCCAACAACAATGTAATGGGCTAGTCGGTTGTAACCCAACTGGAATTCGATAGAGCTAAACAATTAAAGGGTATGTTTCCGAAAAGACGGATGTACGATACATTTTATGATACGAGTATTAAACAAGTTGCTATCCATATGTTGCAAATGAGAAACACCTGTCTGCTTTAACTCTGCATTGTCATTAAAAATTGCTTAAGTCAGATACAAATGTCTGATAATTGCAGATGTAATTGCTTATCTATATACGTATATATGTATAAATGTTTTAACGTACAACCATATGAGTAAATCGATATATTAACTGTTGATTAGCCTCGCTGTTTTTCCTGATTTAATGTTTATTCTCTGCTGAATCTTTTTGTATTCTTCCAACAGTGCCAATATTTACTTGTATTATAAATAAATCTTGGTAAACATCTAACATCTAGCTTTCAATATTTTCACTAAATGCAATAATATAACTTATAATGCAGTGATCGGCGATCTTACTACTTCTACATACAAATTGCGATTGTTTAAAAGCGAATAATTATGAGAAAATCTAATGAATATCAAAGACGTGACTAAACTTGAGCGGGAAAACAATTTAAATAAAGTGTCCTATTACAAATATCTACGTATCTTTCCCAAATTATAGGGAAAACAGTCACGTATTTGTAAAAGTGTGTTTTTTTTTATCTTATTGCAATCGGGGTTTCAATAGGTTCGCACGTTCTTATGTGATTACCTTTGATGAGGTCGCTTGAACAACGAATAATTACTGTAACAGCAGGTGTAGATCCAGGAGAAGCTATTGATGATGGCAACTTCATTGGGAACGAGGATCCTCAAGAGAAGATAGAGGCCATTTTAGCGATTTTGCAGGAAGTGTACAAGGTGAATGGTATTATTGACCCGCACATCGACCTGGAAAATCAGGCCCTTTGACAGAATTCCTACCTTCGAAACGATATGGAGAACTGGCAATTCGAAAACTTGGGGTTTACTGAGTTCAAGGCGAAAATATGGCAAATAATGTTATGACCAACGAGAGGGAACTACCCCCTCTCAATTCGAAGGAAGAACTCCAAACGATCTTCGTACGAGGGCGGGTCAATAATTCTGTGCATTTTTTAATTTCTGACCTCTTTACTGAAACAGCAACACTGCTCCTGTCAACAGGCATTTGTCAGTTGACTCCTGTCAAAATTTAAACTTGCTGCGTCAGTTAGTTTGTGTTTGACAGCTATTTTTATCAGACTACTCACTAATTTGAGGAGAAAATGGAAAAAAGTGAATTTCGTGTGCTTATTAAGCATTGTTTCTTGCGAAAAAAAACCATTACCGAGACCAAGGCTAAGCTTGATAAATACTGCACCATCGATTTCAATGGTAAAAAAGTGGTTTACTGAATTTCGTTGTGGCCGTACAAGCACTGAAGATGCCGAACGTCCTGGACGCCCAGTTGAGGTCTCTACACCCGAAACAATCGAAAAAATTCACGATATGGTGTTGGCCGACCGAAGATTGAAAGTGCGAGAGATTGTGGAAGCCGTAGGGATTTCGCATGGCTCACTTGGGCATGAGAAAGCTTTCCGCAAGATGGGTGCCGCGTTTGCTCACAGTCGACCACAAACGCAATCGTGTAACAACTTCACAGGAAGGTTTGGCGTTGTTTAATCGCAATATGGAGGAGTTTTTGCGCCGTTTTGTAACCGTGGACGAAATATGGATCCATCACAACAAACAACAGTCAAAACAGTGGGTTTCTAAGGGTGAATCGGCGCCAAAGAAGGCCAAGGTGGGTTTGTCAGCCAATAAAGTTATGGCGACTGTTTTTTGGGATGCACGCGGGATAATCCACATTGACTACCTTCAAAAGGGAAGAACAATCAATGGGGAATATTATGCCAACTTATTGGACCGATTCAATGACGATTTGAAAAAAAAACGAGCTCATTTGGCCAAGAAAAAAGTTCTTTTCCACCAAGACAATGCAAGGGTGCACACATGTGCAGTTGCCATGGCAAAAATCCATGAATTGGGCTATGAATTGCTCCCTCATCCACCCTATTCTCCAGATTTGGCTCCGAGCGACTACTTCTTGTTCCCAAACCTGAAGAAATGGCTTGGTGGAAAAAGATTTGACTCCAATGATGAAGTCATCTCGTCATTTTGAGGACCTCGACAAATCATTTTTTTTGGAAGGGATAAAAAAATTGGAGAAGCGTTGGACAAAGTGTATAGAGCTCAAAGAAGACTACGTTGAAAAATAAAATAATTTTTTTATCAAAAAATCTGTTTTAATCCAAAAGTCACGGACTTATTGACCCGCCCTCGTATCACTGAGAAGTATGGCATACCGATGGCATACCAAATATTGTGCTTCGGCATCTCATTTCATTTTTAAATGCATTTTATTTTATTAATCATTAACTCTTACATACTAACAAGAAATGCTTAAATGCCAGCTTAAAATTACTTAACAATCTTACACTACCTTAATGGCCCACACAGGCACTCTAAGCTACTCTAAATTCTTATATCTATGTCTTTCGACTTTATTTACATATTATTTACATGAGGCTGGTCCGTAATTGACGGAAACGACGACAAAACATCTTCTCCGTCATTCAGCCACCAGAAATGCTGGTGCTGCCGAACGACATCCCTCTTATCGTGTGCGACGTTTCTGTTGTAGTTGAGTCGCCTGTCTCCAGCTGTTCCAGCGACATGGAAGTTTAACGGGACCGCTGATCTATCCTGGATCAACCCTATCTGATCTAGGTAGATCGTTCCGGTGGAACGAACACTTTCGTGGTAAAGGTAGTAAACGCAAGATATCAGGTTATTCGTCGAGGTCATTGCTCTTGCAATGTGCCTTCAAGTCAGCTTAATTACGAAGTTGTCCACTCATACTCGTATTAGGTTCGCTCTATTATAAAAGACCTCATTAGGATACAATTTTTTGTACTCCGACTCTGGTGTTCTGTACAAGCGAAGGCAAGCCCTCTCAAACACCCGCATCTTTTCCATTAAGCTTGTTCGTACATTGAACCACACGGGACACCCGAATACCAGCATGAGCCTGATAAGGGCCATATAGCAGATTACCTTTACACTCTCATCGAGTTAGCTACTATAAAACAGTCTCTTTGTAAGGGCAAAAGCGCCTTTAGCTCTGAGTATTTTTGTCAAAATACAGAAACTTATCTATTCAGATCCCAAGGTATCTAACTATATACATTTTGACAGGTAAGAGGCTGTCCGTGTTGTAGAATGATCGAGAACTTTCGCCAATTTTTTCTGGTATCCCTAGGTGCTCCAAACAACGGCGTCCTAAAGAGAATGGTTTCCGACTTCTAAAAGTTGATTTTCAACTTCCAGTCATCGCAAAATCGTCTTATCTTATCGAAGTCACTCTGCATGAGAGTATTAATGACCTCGATTTTTGGACCTGTTCTGTACGCTATCAAATCGTTTGCGTACGCAATAGTATGGGGAAGCGAACTTATCAAGTCGCTTGTATAAATGTTGAATAGGATCGGCGAATTGACCGCGCCCTGCTGAAGACAATTTTTAATTTGAAATATTCCAACATCACCATTTTTCACGATGAACTGTTTGTTGGTTAGCATGTTATAAAGAATGTACTAGATTGCTTTACTGATTCCAAGCCTAGTCAGCTTATACAGGGTATCCGGTGGGAAATTTATGTTTTAAAACCTTAATATCGCGAACAGTTATAAGCCGGGCGGGCGGTTTTACTCTCATTTCAATCTTTTTGAGCGCGGATGTATTAATTAAAATGTCAGAGTGGTCGACGAGAGAGCATCGTGCATTTGCTATAGATACCTTTTTTAAGAGTGGTGATTCTTACGTTATTGCGGACCGGAAGTTTTGTTCACGCTTTATTATTTGCCGATGGATTTACGGGCCAAGTCTTAATTTAATTCGTTAGTGGGTGCAAGGGTTCCGACAAACTTCTTCAGCCCTAAATGCGCCACATCCAGGGGGCAACAGAACGTCGAGGACCATCGAAAATGTTGAAGCCGTGCAACGAAGCTTGCGCGATAATACAATAGCTTCAGTTCGAAAAAGAGCATCCTCTCCACGCCTCCCAAGAACTATAGTTTATGAAATTTTAAAGAAAGGTTTAAAATTCCATCCTTTTAAAATTCAAGTGGTGCAAGAGCTCAAAGAAAATGACTTTAATTTACTCAAAAACTTTTGCGAACTAATGATGGAGAAATTCCGTACAGTAAATTGCATCTTCTGAAGTGATGAGGCCCACTTCCACCTCAATGGACATGTGAATAAGCAAAACTGCCGCTACTGGGCTCCACGAACATGTAGCCCACGTTTAAAACACCAACGGCCCTTATATTGTGCGCTTTATCGACGAACGGAATCATCGGGCCCTATTTTTACGAAAATGCCAGAGAACAATCGATAAATGTGAACAGCGAAAATTATGCGAACATGATCACAGATTATTTTTTACCGCATTTGCGAGCACATCCATCTTACTCGTCACACACGTGGTTTCAACAAGGTGGAGCCACTCCGCAGACCGTGCGTGTTACGTGAAAAATTTCCAGCGCATTGGAAGACAGCAGTAGTGCATCCCATTGCCAAAAAAGAATAAACCTTGGAGAGGGCCATCGGCATCGTTTGGTTAGATGGCCTCTTCTTCAAGCTGAACAGGCTGGGCATAAATAAACCACTGCTTTTTGATATGCTCTCCAGTTCATCGTGAAGAATGGCGATGTGACTTCTGCTGTAGTATTTGATATTAAAAACGGTCTGCAACAAGGTCCGGTTAATTCGTCGATCCTATTTAACATCTACGCAAGCGATCTTGTGAGCTCTATTCGCTATGCCGTAGAGTACGCAGGCGACTTGATAGCGTACAGATCAGGTTCAAAGATCGATATCATTAACATGCTCTTGCAAAGCGCTAAAGATCAACTTTCAGAAATCGAAAACCATTCTTTTTTGGACGCCTTTGTCTGGAGCCTCTACGGATACCAGAAAGAACTAGCGAAAGTTTTCGATTGCAGCACAACACGGTTAGCCACTTGCTTGTCGAAATGTAGTCAGATAACTTGGGATCTAGCTAGATCAATATCTATTGTGTATTTTAACAAACATATAGATGTTGCTCTGGCCAGAGCCAAACGTGATCTTGCCCTTACAAAGAGACTGTTTTACAGCAGCCAACTCGATGTGAGGGTAAAAGTAGTCTGCTACATGGCCCTTTATCCAGCCTATGCAATCTTTGGATGTCCTTTGTGGTTCAACGTGGGACCAAGTTCAATGGAAAAGATTCGGGTGTTTGAGAGAGCTTGCCTTAGGGCTTGTCTTCGCTTGCACAGAACACCAGAGTCGGAGTACATAAAATTCTATCGTCATGAGGTCTTGTACAATAGAGCGAAACTAATAAGAGTGGACAATTTCGCCATTAAGCTAGAGCACTGAGCTCGACGAACAACCTGATCTCTGGAGCTCATTATCCTAATCATATGTAGCCCCCAGAAGCATTCCTCTATCTGGATAAAAAAGGACTGATCCTAGACCAGCGGTGCCAATAATCTTTCACGTCTCTGGAAAAGCTGCGGATAGGCGACGCAACTACGACAGTTCGGAGCGTCTCCGGTTTAGTAGGGCCGTAGAAAGTCGTGATTTGATGGATGTTGCTCAGCAGCACCATGAATTTTGATTAATCAGTGAACAAGAAGAAACTTCTACGTCGTTTCCTTCAAATTCGGGATAGCCCCTTCTGAGGCAGGGTCGGCAATGCTATGCTTTTAAGCTATGGCTTACTTACATAGTTTAGGTAAATTAAAGTAGCGTTTAAGCAAAATATGAGAACACAAAAAACAAAAAAAGTACATACTCGTATAAGTATGTACCATGTAACATATGTAAGATTTATCTTAAGTAGTTTTTAAGTTTTATTTACATAAAAACAAAATTGTCCATTTGTCGAGTTTTTTCAAAACTAAAAACTATTTTCTTAGTATTAATATTATTAAGTTAAATTGTATTGCGGATTCTAAGGTTCGTAGAAAGGCATAGATTAAATGTTAGGTTTAGGTTAGAGCGCCCGCATAGGGCCCGTTATTTATACCAAGATTGTTAAGTTATTTAAGCTACTTTTGAAGCGTTTTTTTGTATAGCATATTACATATAACAATGAATTTATTAAATAAAAATGGGCTAAAAAACATAACCTTTGATGTAGCTAAATGCACATTGATTAATAAAATTTTTCTTCTTTTCTTTTACTGGAGGGACGAGTAGTAACTATCCCCAGACCCGTACTTATCGGATTTTTCGAGGGGCTGGAGAAAATACTGTCAAACAAAACTCTTAAGTAACTTAAATTCCCTTTTACTTCTCTATAAAACAGCTCGCAATCTCATGTCATGATCGGTTATTATTTCGATAACACCATAAGGACCTTCCCTACCCGATTGAAGTTTTGGAGAAATGCGCATCTTTTTTCGGCGGTTGTGTAGTCAAACAAAATCGGAGAACAGTAGGTGATACATCATATCTGTTTTCCATAGGGGTAGAAGCTCAATGAATTTCCATTCTAACCAGCTAATATATTTCTTTTAATGGTGCTCGTAGCTGTTCAGCGTATCCTTTTAACAAAACCACATATGACGGAGTTCCGAATATTAAATCAAGAGGAAGCTGCATTGTTCTACCAAAAAGTAAAGCACATGATGAGTGCATATTAGACTCCTGTTGACCAACACGATACGCCATAGCAAACAAAGGCAAATAGTCATTAGTCATCATTCATATTCATCCCAATTATCTTCCTTTCATTGACGAACTTAGAAAGGTAGTGCAACACCGTCTTATTCATTCGCTCCACAAGTCCATCGGATTGCGAATGTAACGGTGTAGTGCTCCATTACGTTTTGGAACACGTCGGTTTTGAAATTCTGATTGCAATTAAGCGGAATACCTAAACGGCAAAAGACTTCCTTGACCAACTCCCTTGCAATTGTATCTGCAGATTATTCCGGACAACTTCAACCCACTTTTGGGCGTACAAGTATCACACTCTGAGCAGTATTGCTGCACATCTTCTCCGATTCCGATCCAATAAAGCGTGATAGTGAAAGATCTTAATTACAAGCATTTCGCTGCTTAATGCCTTTGGAACAATTGGCAGCCCGATATGCTTTAAGAAGATTACACTCTGCAGATGCCATATTCTAATCAGGATGAGCACCATTTTTATCCACTCGATCACTACAGTCAAAACTACATCCTTTTCTTGGGCCTCTTGGAACCTCTTTGCATCGAATTCACTATCATTTACGTGTGGTACAATAATTGGGCAATGACCCTTTCAGATCCGTCTTGAACCTACGACAAACAACGGTATCCAAAACAAATAAGGTTTTAATAAATTGAACGATTTGTGGCAGTTTAAAGTCCATTTGAAAGAGAGTTTTTTTTTCGGTTAGACGGCGAGAAATCTCCGAGTTCTACATGATCTGCGCGATTAACGACCACCTACCCATGACTCTGTTCCTCGGCAGAAGGTTCAATATATGTAGTGATCCAAAGCCGAGAAGTGTGGAACTACAAAAACCCCACTTCATACCTTAAAGATATCAAGTGGTATACGGACGGATCGAGTGGGTGCTGGCGTTTTTAGTCTAAACACCAGGATTTCGCAACCAATGGGACAAAGTCCCAGTGTATTTCAAGCGGAAATACATGCAATTCAGGTGTGCGAAAATTTCATCCTCGATAAGAGAATGAAGGGCGTCCTCATTCATATACTAACGGACAGTCAAGCAGCATAAAGCATTAGGCTCTAATCTCATTGACTCCAAATCAGTCACGCACTGCTTCAATACACAACAAAGTTCCTCCCATAAGAACAAAGTGGATGCCTGGTCATATAGGTATTGACGGAAATGAAATAGCCGACGATTTGGCTGATTCTTACATCGGCCCCGAACCGTTCTGTAATATCCCGAATTCAACAATCAACTCAGCAATTAAGAGTTGGCAGATCAAAATGCATGTATCACATTGGGGAAATATCCCAGGGCTTCGACAGGCTAAAACCCTTTCACAGAAAATCAAAAGTGTCCGTAGAACTCAAAACGGATGATCTCAGAAGATTAGTTGGATCTCGAAATGGACACTGCCACCTTCGATATCACCTGCACAAAATAGGTTTCTCTCAGTAAACTGAATATTGTCCTTGGATAGAAGAGAAGGAAACTGCGGAACACATTTTATGTGAATGCATTGCTCTAAGTGCCTTTAGGAGACAACACTTCCTCAGAGAAATTTTAATTCCTGGGGAAATTCTCAAAATCCCCACCACAGAGATCCTCAATTTCATCAACAGAGTTGAGCCCCTCTTGGCTTCGGAATACTGATTTTGTGGTACAAAAGATCTTTTAGGTCGCAGTGCCCCGGCAATTGGCAGATCAGATCTTTTTTTAAAAGAAAATGTGCCGCGTAAGATGTGAGTAGGTATTGGTCGTACTTTTAATTAAGGTAATTTTCACTAGTGATAGAATCATTTCTATGATTCTCGCTCAACAACTGACATTACCGTTGACTTCATGTAGGAAACTTCGCCAAAAGCTCCGCATAATTCCCCTTCTAAACCAAATTTTTGTATTGAAGTTCAAAATACCACGTGAGCTGGTCTGAATATTAAGTGCGATATTAAGTATACAACAGAAAAAAAGAAGTCTAAATTCCGACATCACCCTTTCTATTTATGTTATCGAAAGGAGTTGGCCAAGCAAATCACTGGTCCAATTTGTCTCTGTAAAATATGATAAAGAATACATCGCGATTAGTTCATTAAACTAGGCTGATGTTCCACATGAACTAGCGCTAATATTTGCGTCTTTTTCTGGGATAAGTAGAACCCATTCGACATTTTGCTATCTCGATGATATCACAAGAGCTTTTCTATTCCGCTTTCTTTAGCTACGGCATGATAACTTTTAGTCCATCAATTTGCGAAGTTATATTGACTGTTTTTTGAACTGGTGACATTTTTTCCAGCAACAGCCAATTTGACAGCTGGTAGCTGATTTGTGCTCATTTTGGCCTGAGCGCTATAAGGTTCGAGCGGCCCCTGTTGGGTACGAGCGGAACCCGAGACTCATCCCGAGTGTCTTTTTTGCGTTCGTCGGATATTGTTGTCGGTGAAAATCACGAGAAGATATGTGAACAATGAATTTGCGTCTAGTTTTGCTTTAAGTCCGAAGGCAGAAACTATCGAAATGATACAGACGTATACATTGGGGACGAGTACATGGGTAAAACTCAGATGAAGGAGTGGTGCAAACGGCTTAAAGATGCCCGTACGTCTTTGTCAGTGATCCGCGTTTTTACCGGCCGTCAAGTACACACCACACAGGAACAACTTCGTTGGCCTTCCAACTTTTGACTGTTCCCATGCTTGAAAATTCCGCTAGAAGAGTACTGATTCGATGACAAGGGTATTCAAAAAACTGGCTACCAGTACTGTTTCAACAGCACCGCTGGGAGCATCTTGTTCAATCGAATAGGAGTTACTTCGATGGATGCCATCAACATGATGGCGAAGAATAATGCCAATGCGGAACTATGAGCAGGGGTCAGATAGTTTTGGAACAGACCTCGTATACCAGAAGAACGTTTGAAAACTGAGCGAACTCTTTCCGAAAACCTAGTTCAGTTCGCGAAAATTACTATGCCCAACGTTTATTTTACGGTTGGCATAGTCATCTATGTATACACTGCATCCGTAGAGACATCAGACAGTGCGAACCGAAGAAGCTATTGTGGATTGTGGATACTGAGGAGATTGGGATTGTTTCTTTTTTTGCGAAAAGATTTTAGTACATTCGAAAGATTGCACTGAATCCTCTTTTCCGCCAAAAAAATTATTTCAGTGATGAGACTTATTCTTGTTGGAATATTACGATAAGCGAAATTGTCGTATTTGAAGTGAAGAAAATCCACAAGCCATTTGAAATATCATTACATCCACTTAATGTGCTTTATTAACTGGTGGAAGCCTTTCGGCTTATCAGCAGAAGATTACTTGCAAGGCTGGATTATTCTACATATCCTTGAATTCTACAAGCTACTTTCTACTATTTTAAGTGCTTTCTACGGATTTTGATATCTTCTATGTTTCTTAAATCCTAGCCTGTGGAATTCCATTACGGATCGAAGGACCGTGTGCTTTAACTGACTTCGACCGTAAGTGTTAAGCTTATATAACATAGGAACTTGTAGTATTCTCTGAGCTTATTGTATTTACTTGATGGTCTATAAGATTCCTAAAGCGAGTTGCATTGTAATATTCAAGCGCTGCGATCATTTTGAATATTTTCTGAAGTCGAAATATCGTAAAGTGTTTTCTTTCTGGTGTTGTTGCCGAGTTTCTGCCATTAATCTTCTTTAGAATGCAGGTTTGAAGATTCTGGATTTTAGGTGCATTTTTGATAAGTTTCCCCATGCCAGAATTCCATACTTCTGCAAAGACCTAACACACCAGTTTTTAGACTTGTTATGTCGAGTACTGGGAAAGAGCGCTTTCTTAAGCACTGAGCGAAGCGTGTCGACATGTCTATCCCAAAGAAAGTGGCTTTCAGTAGTCACTCGCAGGTATTTGTACTTTTTAACGATTCGAATGTTTTGCTCTGGAAGTGTTCCATGATAAATGTGGCTTTTGAAGCGGATTCCTTGTGCATTAACTTCCATTTCGATTCATTCAGGATGAAGCCAATAAGGTTTCTATGTTTTTTTTTTGTTTTTTTTTTTATAATAAGCGCGCGCTCAAGGGGCTTTTGTACCTTTAAAATGATTGTACACAGCGCGGGCGGAGGAAATTTAGGCAAGAAGAAAGGACAGGTACCGATGTACATTGTTCGTAAATGTTTATAAGTTATAACGACCAAGAAACACAGAGATTGGCAGGGCATTCCATAAGCGAGTTGTACGGCTTAGGAAAGAATAACGATATTTTAGAGTACGCCCGAAAATAGGCTTGAGGGTATACTGATGAGCATTCATAGCGAGACGGGTGTTACGGTTGAAAGTTTGAATAGGCGGAATGCTACTGGCGATTTCAATGGAGCACTGGTGGTGGAAATAGCGATAAAACAAGGTGAGCAGGAGATATTACGTCCGTGTTCGAGGATGTCAATTAACTGACTGATATTAGTATCACCAATAAGTTATATCGCACGGTTTTGAACCCTATCTAGCAGGTGCAGAGATGCTTTAGGAGCACCTGACCAGATGTGGGCATTGTACTTAAATTTTTGGCGGATGAACGCCTTATATATTGCGGCCAGATCAGAGGGGGTAAAATATTTCTTACATCGCTTCAAGAAACCGATCGTTTATGAAAATTAAAAAGAGTGTTGGAGACAGAACGGAGTCCTGGGGCACAGCAGCATTTATTTTGTGGATACCAGACTTGAACCCGTCCGAAACAACTTGAATTGAACGTTCCGAAAAGTAATTTCTAATCCATTGAAGGAGAGAGACATCGATCTCAAAAGCACGCATTTTCGACAAAAGAGCCGATGCCAAACTCTGTCAAATGCCTTAGAAATATCAAGTGCAACTATCTTGCTTTCACCAAATTGATGTACGTTTTGGTTTCACTTTTCGGTGAGACATGCCATCAAATCACTAGTAGACCTGTTGCTACGAAAACCATACTGCCGGTCATTAAGAAGTTTACGTGTTTCGAGATATTTCATGATCTGACGATTAATCAGCGTTTCCATGAGCTTGGAAAGAAGGGACGTAAATGCAATGGGTCTGTAGAAGGAGAGAGAAGAAGATTCGCCTTTTTTGGGACGGGCTGGGCAAATGCTGTTTTCATCTGCTCGAAAAGAGTCCTAAAGAGTAGGATTGATGAAAAAGCTTACGCAGAGGTTTTGCCAGCGAGGAAGAACACCTCTTCAGAAGAAGGGGAGATATACCATCTGGACCAGCGGATTTGTGAATGTTAAGATCTTTAAAAACTCTTGCTACTACACGAGTGCGAAAGTGGATTCGTCCCATTGAAGATTCGACGCACTCAAGTGTAGGCGGGGACAGAGCACAATCTGGGAGTGTTGAAATAGCCGCAAAGTGTGCGGCAAGCAAATTGGCCTTGTCCAGAAAACTGACATTTGGAATGTTATTGTAAATCAGCGTTGGGATGGAGGATGAGGCGGAATTTCTAATGTTTGTGACTATCGTTTTGTTTAACAACTATCGCAAATGGAAGTCTGTTTATGAAGATGCGAAGTAGCTCATTAGTAAAAAGAATAAACAAAACGATGCTTGTGGTACAGATTCTCCTCGTTGAAGCCGTTTTTAATCTTAACCTTAAAATATTTGTCAATCAGGCAACTACGAAGCCAGTCTGAAAGCTTACCCTTGATGCAAAGTCGAATAAGTGAGTCAATTAACTTAGCGTGATTTAGGATATCGAACTCCTTACTGAAGTCCATGAATAGTACCAAGACATGGTGACTTTTGTTCAGGGTTTCATTTATTGTGCTTCCAAATTTTCCAAGGAGCTGACCGGTACTGTTAATTTTCTGAAAGCAATATTGCTTTTCATGGACAATGCAGAGCGATACAAATGTATGATTACAGACTTTTTCGATCCACAATTGAATGGTTTTAATATAGAAGAGCAAGGCACAACATACACGTACACTGTGTACCACAATCACTTTATTGAATGAAACATTCGATGAGCTCATAATTGGGCGTAATAAATGTTTGAATCATTTTCTTTTCATTTATTTACTTGGTATGTACAATAAGATTTACATCTTTTCTAGTGCTCTAGTGACGAATTTAAATATTGGCGACGATCGCGACTGGGGCGATACATAAATTTCTTGCGGAACGGTTAAAGGCAAGTTTATTATATAAATAGGGCGGGGATTTATTTTGAATAATTTTCTGTATAAATATGCAGTTTCTCACATTGATGTACTGTTGTAGTGTGTAACCTAGTATCTTTTTGTTAGACAGCCGTAGATCCGACCAATAACTGCATTAGTATGATTATATCCTGAGGGATTACCATCATTGATAAAGCCAAGGCTAGGGCAGTTTTCAACAGCTGTTATTTTACTGCTACCTAGGTACAAGTCTGGCAGGATACTCAGTTGAAAACGTCTTTTAGAGATCGACATTAGTTGAGATTTTTTTGGGTTAAGAAGCAATCCATTCGTTGAGGACCAGATAGATGTGGTCAGCAAGTTCATCAAGCTTGTTATATGGTTTTGCTAAATGAAGTTGTACATCATCTGCATAAAGGTGGACAGAACTATAGGTACAGACTGATGGAAGATCATTAATAAACATACAGAAAAGAGAAAGACCCAGAATTGAACCTTGTGGAACTGCTTGAACTAAGGCCTTAAGTAGGGAGGATTTGCCGCCAGAGATGACTTTCAGGAATCTCTCGGAGAGATAACTGCCAATAAGATGGGTAGCCCTATGGCTAAAACCAAATAAATTTTTGAGCTTCCAGCTTAAAAAGTTGTGATCTACCCTATCGAAAGCCTTCGAGAAGTCAAGTAGGCAAAGAAGACTTATATTACCCTTGTCATAATATTGCCTTATTTCATCTAGTAAATTTATCGTAGCGGTAGAGCAGCTGTGATGTGCCCTGAATACCGATTGCTTTTCGTTAAGCAAGTTGTGGTTAGCTACTTGACTAAGTATTAGTTTTTGCAAGACTTTTTCGAAGATTTTAGATAAACTAGGCAATACCATATGCTAATCGGTCTAAAGTCAGAAGGGGCATCGCTGTTTGTTTTCTTTGCTACTGGAAGGAATCTAGCTATTTTCCATGACCTGGGAAAAGGTGATGTAATTATGCAGAAATTGATGATATGAGTAAGATGGGCAACTATCTGGGATAAGATAAGTTTGACAAACCGGATGGGTATTCCGTCCTCCCCGATAGCTTTAGACTTAATAGCCATTGTGCATTTAAAAATTTCGCTTTCGCTTACAACTTCAAAATCATCCAGTCTATGCGCAGATCTGGCCGAACAGGCTGATGCTCAATTTGTATCAAAGTTACCATTAGCGAATTTTTCACCTATGAAATAGTAATTAAGAATATCAGGATCAAGATCACTCTGTTGGTTAAAGCCTTTGGAAACACCAATCGTTTTGAGGTTGATCCATAGCTTTTTTTGCTGGTAAGGTGGTATTGAACTTGGATGCATAGTATTTTTTTTGGCGCACGTATAATTGAAATTGTGCGATTGCGTGCCTCTTTAAATTCTTTCCAATTGACGCCAGTCAATCTGCGCTTCCGTCTACTTTGCAATTTATTGCGAACTTTGATTGAGCTTATCACATCTGAGGTAAACCATGGACAACTTTGGTTACGGACTCCAACTGTTTTTGTAGGTACATGCTTATCAAGCAGTTGTGTCAAATTGATTGAAAGAAATCAACCTTTCCATTAGGATCGGCGATTTGTCTACACTGCATCCATGGGGCAGACATTACGTCTAGTTGAAGGGCAATAACATCAACAGAATTGAAATTTTTATATGTAAAAGTTTCAGTAGTAGCACATTTAGACAATGTGACATTGTAAGTTAGAAAAAGTAGGTTATGATCAGAGATATCGAAGAATCTCTGGTCAAAAAAAGGACAAGGTTGGGATCGGAGACAATAATGAGATCAAGGAGACTGGGTGTACGATCAGGGGCAAAATGTGTTAACGTGTAGTTAACAATACTCAGACCGACGGAGGACGCTAAGTCTTTCATTTGAAATGCAAACGAGTCGTTTCTTAGTAAGTCAGCACTAAAGTCGCCGCACACAACAATATGCTCATATTTTGCACAAAAGTCCGAAAGTGCTGAAAAATAAGGCAATGCAGAGCCTTTTTGCTTTTTTCATTGTATGCGCAAGAGACAAGACATTTAGTAGTATTACAGTCACTTATTCACTTGATTTAAAAATTTCATTAGATTTCAGAGTTAACCTACAGTAAACTGCAACACCTCCACCTGTGGTATCAGTGATATCATAGATCACGCACATTCGGATTAAACCAGGATTCACTTACACAGATAACATCAAAACAAGAAGTAAAAAACAAGTACTTTAAATAGTCTAATTTAGTGTCATTTAAACTTCGCGCATTTAAATAACACATATTGCAAAAATAATTTTTGCAATAGTGTACGTTGATTTTTCATTCACACTGTTTGTCACACTTAATGAATCGAACTCAAAAATTGTGATCTGGATAATTTTCTGTGTGGATATGTAAAATTGCTAGACTACGCCGATAAACGAAAAACGGTGGACGACTTAGGAGCCAACATACGCCGATATACGCTGCCAATTGCTGGATAAATTGATCCAAAATTGTTATATTTTTGCACTTGTGGCATAAAATTATCTTTCCAATAAAACCAATAGAATGACCATTACCAAAACTTTTATGTGTTTTATTGTATTTCAAAATGCCATATCTTTAAAACAGAAAATACCCTTTCAATACTAATCGTTCTTTCATTCTTGTTGCGACCATGCAGAGAAGATTCCGTTCAAGGTTGACTTGTAAACGCGGCCTTTTGGATCTTTATGAACCGTGTATATCCACATTTCACAACGAATTGTGACTATTTTTAATATTTTGAATCTTAATTCGTAGAACCACGTTTACGAGTGATATACCCCTACACCGAAAGCTAAAGCTGTTAACGAACGTCACCAAAGAGATTCACCCAAACACAATTAGATGGGTCGTTTAAATTCACCGATGCGTCTCAAAGTCTAGTATCATGAGGTAGTATACGGGGCGTATTTTTTTTTTTAAATTTGATTGGTAGCATAAATATCTTTTATTATGCGCCCCCAAAAACTATGAAAACGATGTTTTTTTTTTTAGAATGACAAGCGGAATGCACTCTTTAGGTTTTATAACCAAATCAAATTTTCTCGAAGTTTTTTTTTTTTTTGAATGTGGTCTACCCACTACCTATGCACAAAGAATAAAAAAAAAACAAAGTAACACTTCTCTTCCAATAAACAAAGTGAAGTGCCAAACACCATGGTACCGGTCAATTTCCAAGCAACATTTTTCATTTCTCTACAGTTGACTGAACCAGTCCCACGACCGTTGCGTCGTCATCGTTCGTTCGGCCAGTAGGCAAGATCATTTGGGTTCTTCGATGGTGTCTGTGGAACCCGGACTCTGGCCTCTGGCCGGGGTCTACAGTCTCCAAACTTCTTAACAAGTAAACGACGACGCGACGTTCTGAAAACGTTTCGATTTTTCCTGAACTACATGTCACTGCGCTTTGTCGTCGCCCAGGGGGAGAGAGTGCATTGGGATGGGATAACTTCTGTGGAGGGAATATCAAATGCGGTATGTGTGGGAACATAAACGTTAAAAGCGATGTGACTACCAAAGACGATGCGATCGAGGCGACGCGACTGCAACGTTGTTGAAGGCGATGGTTAAATGTCGTGGCCCTAAAACGAAATACCTTCATGCTATCCATGGTTTTGTTTATGTTTTCTTCTTTTCCTCACTTTTTTCTTTTCGTTTTTGTAATTTTTTTTTTTTTTTTTTTCATTTCAAACCTAAACAGAGAATAAGAAAACTTGAAAGAGGATACAAAGACAAAATATCTTATATACAACAAGAATGGGTGGGAACAACGAGGGGACAGCAACTGGGACAGAGATTTGTACTGCGACTGGAGGCTGCCCATGAATTGAGGTGCGATAAAATGGCCATTGGAGAAATTGAGTTTTCATTATAATCATTGTATCGCACCTTAGCCAGTTGTAAAAGCTAACGGTTTATTTTTTGTAGAAAATATTGAAGTCAATAGGTTTATCTCACAGTGGCCTATAATTTATTTACTGTACTCCTAAATGTTTGTATTGACAAAATGTTGTGAATGGATGAAGTATCATAAGACTGGTGAGATCAGATCATAAGACTGGTCACCAGGATTGAATATTAGCAAACTAGTCCGACTGTAGAAAGAACGAAATTAATTCATTACCCGTGTACTCAAGATAACTTGCAGAGTTATTATCTTTAGAGACGGTGGAAAATTGTATCTTAAAGGTACCAAAATCATACGAAATGCTATTGAAAAGTCATGAAAACATAATTCAAGTTTTAGGGAGAATATCATTTTAGTTTATCATGGAAGGTCATAGACTAAGGACTTAACGTACCCGCAGAGAAAATAATCGGGTGGTATCAAATCGCATGGTTGCGGCGGCTAGTTGATGAACGCTCGCCGTGAGATGACCCAGTCGACATATTTCTGCATCACAACTTCGAGCGTTGCGTCGCTTGTATGGAGTGCAGAGCCGTCTTATTGGAACCACAGGATATATCGATGTTGTCGAGATCTGACCACAGAAAATTGGTTAACATCGCTCTATGCCTGAGGCAATTGACGGTAACGTTGTCCTCTTCCTCATTTCGAAAGAAATATGATGCCGCCATACCATAAACCGCACCAAACAATCAATCTTCGTGGATGCATTGATGCTTGGCCGAACACTTGTGGACTGTGTTCGCTCAAATAACGACAATTTTGCTTGTTGATATAGCCTCTGAGCCAAAAATGGGTCTGGTCCGAAAAGATGATTTTTTGGCCAAAATCCGAAACTCCGGCCTCCGAACTCACGGCGTTGTCTATGGTCGTCCAGCTTCAATTCTTGTATCAGGCCTACACACATCCAACCACAAACCAAGCCGGGTTGACTCTCTGGCGATGCCCAACTCAGTTGATCGCCGCCGAATCGACATTTCTGGGTCTTCTTCGATATTGGCCTCTACGGCGGCTATGATTTCTTCATTTCGCACCAATTTCTATCTGGTTGGTTGGTTGGTGATTGAAAATCCAAAAGAGAATGCTCACGCTCAAAGTTTTCCACGGTGCGCCCAATTGCCTGCATACTGAAGTCATGGTAATGAAGGACATCACGACGAAATTCACGTTGCGTATTTACAACTGAGCCGGAATTTCGAAAATATTTTTTAGTAATTTCCGCACGTTCGGCAAGCGTAAAGCGATGCATGATGAAATGGCAAACCTTACTTAATATTCTGACAGCTGGATGTCATTGGTAACTTTGACAGCTGCTGAAACATAACCAGTGGAAAAACTGTTATTGCTATCGTGTCACCCGTGAGACTCCGGGCTAACCTCGCATCAGTCTGTAGGTACTCAGCACTGGTAGCGTAGGCACGTTATTATTGAAGCATTTACTTATCTTTCTATAAAATGCTAACAAATTTCAGTAAAAAGAACATATAAGGATTACAAAGGACTGGTTCTTGTAGAAGTACTGTAGCGATGGATAATGTGATTCATAAACTTAATCATGTCGGCATTAATCATAGAATCACAATCACTTCTGCAGAAAAAGTATATCCACAAAGGTGTTCTCTCACGTAATTTATGGCCTAAATGACCTACGATTCCTTAACGAGGCTAAAAACTTCGGATACAAAATTATTTCACTGTTGTATCAGAGATTGTATATCAACAGCGCCCCATTGGGGGGGAGGTCCATCTCTCTAATGCACTTTATCCTGTTTCCGGGCAGCAGCATCTAAGAATGGAATCAACGGCAACGTCCACAGTTCCAGTTAAGTCGCACTAGTACCATCCCTATGTGAGCTGCTTCAACGTATTTGAATACCAGGTCGATAGGGATCTCCAACACTAAGTCAGGGTGTTGGAAAAGAGTTGATGGCGGATGAGCCCTTAATAAGGGCCAACGGCAGCATTCACATCCCCAAAGCGGGTTACTGCCTCCGGAATTTAGTCCGACCCCTTTTGTCCTAGGGGTCCCAAAAAGGGCCTAGCCCTCCAGGGTTGGCGTTGTGCTTGGGGTTAACTGTAAAACCACATAAAAAAGTAATTGTTACGAAGCGACCATTAGTCTCGGATAACGGCGGATTCACTGTTGACGACCCTGCAAAACGAATAAAGGACAACGACCTTCGGATCTGTACGTGGAATTTTCGGACCTTGAACAGTCCGCTTTGCAGCTGAACAATTAGCGGAGGCCTTAGACTGTTATACTTAAAGCACATAACACCGCCATCCACGAAGTGCGCTAGCATCCCTGCAGGGCAAAACAAAGATGAAAATCTTTGGTATTTACTGTGGTGATTGTTATAGGGAACGCAAGAAGCGTCTATTTGGATGCGGGTTTGTTGCAAGCGACAGACGATAGACTTAGGCAAGAAGTCTTGAGCTTTCGACGCGTGTGTGAACACCTTGTAACAATCCATATCAAAGGTATATTCGCTAACATCAGCCTTATATGCGCTCACGCCCCAACAGAGGAAAAGGAGCTCTTCGACAAAACCTACGAGCAATGTCAGAATGCCCGATGTCCGATGTACGAGTATGACGTCAAAATAAATCGTCCTGGGAAACTTTAATGCCAAAATTGGAGAGGAGAACATCCTTAATAGCACAATCGGAAGACATAGCCTAAACAACACCACGTCTGGAAACGAACTTAGGCTAATCGATTTCGCTGCGGGACGTAACGTTACTATATCAAGCACGCGGTTTCTTCAACTCAATATTCACAAGGTAACATGGCGGACGCTAGATCAGCAAGCGGAAAACCAGATTGAGCAATCTTAAGTATTTTAGATGTTCAAATATTCCGAGCGGCCAACATAGACTCGGACCACTACCACGTCACAACAACGGGGAAATACTATGAGCAGACTTAACGTTGAACGGCTGCAATCGCAACAAACCGCCAAAACCTTTGCCAATCGCGTATTCCTCAACCTCTCCAGAAGTCCTTTGCCGCCAGCATCAATTGCTGAAGACCAGTGCCTTAGATGCCGAGAAGCCATCCGAAATGCCGCAACTGATGTGCTGTGTTTCGCTCACTTCCACCACCACGAAACCCCTGGTTCGATGCAGAGTTCCGGCAAGAATATGCAGCAAAACAACATGCGTACAAAGCGGCGCTGCAGAAAAAGACGAAAGCGGCTCGTGAGCTCTACGAGCAAAAGAGGAGGGAAGAATATCTGGAGAAAAAAAGAAAGAGCATGAGAAGCCCACGGTCGAGGGAATGAAGAGGTTCTACTCCAGGAATAATGTTCGGAAGTTTTTCCAAAAGGTAAAAAGAACGTGTCAGGGAATAAGACGGAAATCTGTAGAGATGAGCAAAGAAATCTTGTACTAGAGTCACCATTGTTGATGAGGATATGGAAAAATCATTTCTGCAGACTGCTAAATGGCGGAGACCACACAAATTCCGCTGTCAGGCAGAGCGAACCATCCAATATTGACGATGCAAGTCAAGAATTCCATCCTCCCGACCAAAATGAAGTGAGGATAGCAATATCTAAACTGAAGTCGAACAAGGCTGCCGGCCGGACGGCCTAGCCACCGAACTATTTAAGGCAGCAGGAGATGACTTGGTAGAGAGTATATACCAACTTATTTCCAAGATTTGGTCGGTTGAATGTGTGCCTGATGAATGGAACTTCAGATCCGTTTGTCCGGTTCACAAGAAAGGAAAGGAGAGCCTCTAAACTGCGCAAACTATAGAGGTATCAGTCTCCTAAACATCACATATAAGATCTTGTCTGCCATATTGTGCGAGCGCCTGAAACCATTTGTCAATGATCTGATTGAGCCCTATCAGTGGGATTTTAAGGCCGGTTATTCCACAACTTATTTCGTCAGTCACACTACTGCAGATCCTGGAGAAAACCAAAGATGTTCAGATCGATACTCACCACCTTTTTATCGATTTTAAAGCCGCATATGACAACATCTACAGAGACGAGCTATACAGGGCCATGCCTAGTTTTGGCCAAACTCGTCCGCTTTGGCAGGATGACGATGGAGAAAGCTCACTGCTGCATTAGGGTCGGCAACAACCTAATCGGGACCTTTGATGTGAAAAAGGGATTTAGGCAAGGCGACGCGCTGTCATGTGACTTCTTCAACACCATACTTGAAAGAATTGTGCAAAACTCACAGTCTTTCAAAAGTCTGTTAAATTGCTTGCATACGCCAACGATATTGATATTATTCGGTAGAACACAGCGTGTTGTCGCTGATGCGTTTGCAAGTATAAGAACAGAATCGGCAAAAATGGGTCTAGCGGTAAACGAGGGCAAAACCAGTTACACGCTGTCAACAAGAAGAGACACCCAACATCGACGAATCGGCCAAAATGTCACAATCGGCAGCTATAACTTTGAGGTACTCGTAGTAAGGGAGGTTGTCTATCTCGGCTTTGAAAACGACACCTCTTCAAAAATCAACCGAAGAATAACGCTTGTCAATCGCTGTTTCTTTAGGCTGAGAGGCAACTACATATGTTGTAAGGCCATCTCCCGAATAAACAAGAAAACTATAATTCCAGTCCTGCTCTATTGTTCCGAAGGATGGACCCTTTCTAAAGCGGATGAAGATATCGTTGGTCGTTATACGTTGAAGGGTTCACGAGGAGAAGATTCAACGATGAACTCTAGGAGCTGTACAGCGGCATTGACCTGGTCGATTGTAGAGCGAATGAAAACCAACGCTACAGCCCGCAGAATCTTGAGCTCTAATCCGGAGGGACAACGCAGTAGAGGAAGGCCTCGCCTTAGGTGGTGCGCGCAAGTGGAAGGGGCACACAACGAACTTGGAATACCCAACTGCAGGCAGTTAGCCAAAGACTGCGCTAATTGGAGGAGCTTATTGCTTGAGGCCCAGGTCCACCCCGGGCTTTAGCGCCGCCTAAGTAAGTAAGTATAGAATATTACAATATCGGCGATGACATCGATTCTTACACAGAGCGAATGAAGCTTCTTAAAACGACAAAATTGTGATAAGTGGATAAAACATATTTTTTGATAGAAGCTGGGGGTGTAGATTTATACAAAGTGGCGAAAATTTTAATTTCACCTCAAATGCCGGAAGAATTAGAATTTGTAACATTAATTGCACTGCTCAAAACTCATTTTTCTCCCAAAGGAGTTTGACTTCGAAACACTGTAAATTTTTAGCACGAAATCAAAATGCGGATGAAATGTTAGCGGACTCCATCGTGGCAATTAATAATGGTGGACACGTGTTGACATGAGACTTTTTTGAACGACACGCTCAAGGATCGTTTTTTTAAGGGCTATTCATAACAAAGGAATACAACCAAAAGTAATTGATGCACCACCGAGGACGTTTGAAGAGTGCTGCGAAGTTGCGTTAAATATGGAAATGCTGTAACAGGAGTTAGATAATACTGCGAGCACAAGTGAACGCCACCAGATGGTCAACAGGGCATATGTGGGCGGAGATATACATTTAAATGGATAAACTAAGGAACAGTAATAGGTATGACTTGACTTTATCCAACGGGTATGATAAGGAGATTACTGGCTGCAAACTACTATTGGAGATCTAAATGTGAGACCATAGATACATCGAATCCGGAATCGGATACGAGGTCTCGACTTTGTTGAAGAAGAGGAATCCGCATAAAAACATCTGGACACAATTTCAGGAGGAGCTCGACAAGTACAATAGTGCTCCCCCTAAGCTCAGGACAAAACAAAATCTTGAGGAAGCTGTTCAGAACATGAACGGCACCCTCACCAGGTGTTTCGAAATGGTATGTTATTGGGATTTCATGCTTCAGTTTCACTTTCCATGTAATCTAATCGGAACCAGCTCACTACTAGCTCCTATTAATGAACTGAACAACACAAAACGTCGTAGTTGGTATCTCATCGGAAGTGGTGGCGGATGTGGCCACTAAGCATGCAACGATGGCATTTACCCAGTTATGATACAAAAAGGTATAGACCACCTGCTGGAAACTCTAAACAGAATTTTCATTGCTAGCCCGGCACTGGCACACATACCGAATCTCTGGCGAACAGTGAGAGTGGCCTTACGACTATTCGCTCGCCAAGAGCTTCAGACCTATAAGTCTGACTTCCTTCATACTGAAAAGCATCGAGAGAATGGTCCAGATCCAAGTGCGCAAAAACGCCTTGCGAATGCGTCCTCTGACGGCGATGCAACGTTCCTACCAACGCGGAAGATCCTGCGACAGTGCGCTTCAGAATATGGTAGGCAGAATTGAAGGCGCACTCGAGAAGAAGGAATACGCCTTAGGCATTTTCATCGAAGTTGAAGGGGCTTTCGATAACGCAACTTTTGACGGCATGTGTAACTCGGCCAGATAATACGGCGTAGGCGAATCACTATGTAGTCTTGTGAATAAAAGCGATGCTGGTGAATAGGACATTGATTGTGAATGCTGGCTGCGGCTGTGGTGGCCGGTGTAAACAGGGGTTGCCTCCAAAGCGGCGTTCTATTTCCACTACTATGGTACATGTTGATTGACTCACTGCTCAACGCGGTCAATACATAGTTGTAACGTCTATACACAAGCATATGCTGATGATGCAGCTGTACTGTCTGTTGGGTCGTGTCTAGCGACTGTCTGCTCTAAAGTACAGGCAGCCCTAGACGTGATCGACGACCGGTGCACTGTTAAAGGGATTTCAGCCAATCCTCTCAAAACAGAGGATGGAGGAAGAGAAGCTGCCTGGTCTGACTCATCTAGTGCTTAAAAGCATCACCATACAATTCTCCAAAGAAGCTAAATATGTTTGTGGGTGTCATCCTGGATAACAATCTTCCCTGGACTAAACATGCTACGTCAAAAGCATCTAAGGAGCCGTCGGCCTTCTGGTAGTGCAGAGGAGCTATTGTCAAGACATGGGGCCTGTCACCGAGAAGGGTCATTTGGATCTACAAGGTCAATTATAGAAAAGAAGTAGTCTTTGGTACAACACGCACCGGAGCTTTGATAACCTTGCGCGTCGACTGTCTTACGACTTTGATCTTATGGGCATGCCGTCCGATGCAATGACAACAGAACTCCTATTGCAGAAAAAATACGAAATCGACTTTCCCTGTGCCCGGGACTGGTTTCTGCCAGAATCGGAGCCAGGAAAAAAATGTAGTCGGGGATTCACGCACGGCTCCAATACCAATATGGGATGTGGCGCTGGTGTTTTCTGGAGGACGACAGCATTAGATTTCAGGAAAGCTTGCATCTGTCTTCCAAGTGGAGGGGGCGAAGCATTTGCATCTGTATCGACAGCTTAGCCAGTTCAAGTTCAAGAATGCAAGAGATCACTGAACGCAGTCAGAAGGCTAAATTCAGTGACCCTTATCTGGATCTCAGGTAACACGGGAAATAAAATTGCAGATGAACTTACCAGGCAAGATTCACAGAAAAGTTTTTCAGGACCTGAATCTATGTTGGGTCTGCCTGCGGCCTCGGTTAAGACTTCCATTGACAGTTTGGTCTCATATGAGCACAACTGCAGATGGCACAGCTCCCTGGGATGCAGACAGACCAAACGAACGCTTCCCAACCTCTATCGGGGGTCAACGGCCTTCCTGCTGTCCATCAGACTAAAGGTTGCTTCCTGGTGTCGTGACAGGGCACAACATCCTGCGATGCTTGCTGTGAAAGTGATGACGACACCGCTTTATCCCTGTCAATGTCCGGCTTACGCTCGCATCAGACTGCAGGTACTCGGTGCTGTCATGGTGCTGACACTGTAGGCTCCCTATCACTGCAGCGCTTACTAATCTTTCTTCGTAAGACTGAAAGATTTCATTAAAAGGAACTTTACAAAGAGTGCAATGGACTAGTTCTTCTTCTTAGTATTCTGTTCGGACAAAAGAAAAAACGTTTTCTTTTTTGTTCTATGAATGTCTCTGTTATGCTCTTCAATACTACAATGTGGTCGGCTGTTGAGTATCCAGACCTAAGACCTGCCTGAAATTCTTCTAATAGCTTATTGCTCACTAGCCATGTATCAAGGTGCCTCTGTAGTATTGCGGGAAAAATTTTGTAGGATGCATTTAAGAAGGCTATAGTTGACTGGATCTGCGTTTCACCTTTTTCTGTGTATAGGGAAAATCCGAGCTTCTTTAAACCGTTGAGGCACTATCCCATGCCTTAGAATATTTTAAAATTCATCGACAAGTTTGTTCTTCAGCTTATTAGTCCGGTACTTAATAAATTCGGTAGGTATACCAGCCTTTCTATCTTTTACGCAAAGTAGTACTCGCATTAGTTCCTGTTTTGTACGAGTAGTAGGGCCATCTAAGATGCTCTTTCTGATGTCTGGCGTCGAATATTGTGGGTTCAATAACCTTCTCAAATGTTCCAAGAGAGTATCCGAGCTGATAGGAGTACCTCTGCTGATTACATACCTTTTTCCGTCAAGTTTCTTTACTATGTATTTTAAAGAGCTCCTATTGCAGCGCCCAAGTCTGCGCGCCTCATTTTCAAGGCAACTTTTCCTACTTTGTCTGCACGCCGCCTTAAATTCCCAGTTGGCATTTAATTACGACTTTCTAAGGGCTTCTATATTTAAGGCACGAATAATATCAGCCACGCAAACGAAATTAGTCTTGCTCTTAGGCAACTTTTATGCAACCACGGCTCCTTATTTTTTCTATGAAAACCTCTACCCTGACGCTCACTACATGTTGTCCTTGCAGTTTCTCGTCAATCTTCATCCTATATAGAACCGCATTATCATTCCACACTAAATTGGGGAGCAAGGTCATGTGCCTAATTTGCTCATTTACAGGTGTTGAGTAAGCAAGTGTGACAATGATAGGTAAGTGGTCGGAGTATGTAGCTTGCTTAACTTTAAAATCAATGACAACAGTAGTCAATAACTGATGTCCCCTATCCTCCAATGAATGTTAGTTCTCCCAATTCATCACTTTCTCTCGTCTCATTTAGAAGCCGAAAAGCAAAAGAATCACGGAAGTCCTCTTTCATTACACAATGACCGTCTTCCTGTGCCAGCTTTGAAATTTTCCACCCCACAAGCCTCATCTACTCAAGCCTCAGATTACCGATTACAATTATATTCTGTTGATCACAGCAAATCATTGCCTCTTGGAACACAACATCGTTCATGTGACAACCACGGCTTCTGTTGCAAGCGACCATCCGAAAGTCAAAATTATCGATGACTTTTTCAAGAATAAGAGTAAGTGGGTCAATAGCCGCAATTTCAGTTTGGATGTTATGTTTGAGATCCTGAATTGTTGCTGGGTTATTGGCATAGGTTATAGACCTAACTCTTCAAATAACCCACAATGAGAAGTCTAAAAGTGTCAAATCGCATGACCTTGGAGGCCAATCAACTTCCCCCTTAACCGAATTACTGCGATCTTCAAATTTCGTGCGCAATAAATTGATTGATTGATGGCTTGTGTGGGTGGTAACGGTCCATAGGCTGCAATTGTTCTGTAATTTGGATTTTATAGCCGCGCAAATGAAGATCAACTTTTAAATTCGCCGTAAAGTGCCATGAGTGAGGTCCAATTGTTGACTTCAGCGACGAATCGAGGTTCCTGTTCGTTTTCGGAACTTTCGCTCATTGTGGTGATATTTTGGCGTGTACGTGCTGGACGAGCATGCTGATATGGAATTTGACCCGATAGCGAACCAGTTTCTTCAATACGTTTTACCATTGAATGAATGCCGAACTCACTAGGGCGATTATGTTAACCAAAAATTTCACGAATTTTACGCACTGCTACTTTTACAGTTCGCCCATTTTCGTAATAAGATTGCCCAAAGCCACAACGAAGAGATCGATGTCAATATTGTAGGAAGACCAGCCACCCATCTGAAAGATGTCCTGAAAAGCCACCCAGTAGTACGGTTATGCAAACTTCAAGCTAGAAAAAGTCAGAACGATGCAGCACGAACCAATCGAAACCAGTCATCAAGACAATCCGAATTTAGAATAAGACATTGAATGCCTACATTGATCCAGGCAGTACCCGATCGCTGATAAGAGAATCAGTAGCTGACGATGTTGCAGTAGTTCGAAGATGCCAAGGACATACGTTGACAGGATTTGCTGGAGGACAATTTATATGTAACCGTGTGATAGACGACCTTATAGTAATCGACGAAGACCAAATTCATTCTAAGCTGATTGTGATTCCCGACGCCATGCTACAACACGATGTGCTTTTAGGTTCAGATGTGCTATGCCGAGACAACCAACGACTAGTCTACGAAAACGGTAGTTGTCACGTAGAATCCCTGAAGTTCAATGAAATTAAAGTCGATCCCAACCTAGGGGCAACCGACCATGAATTATTGAAGCTACTTCTACACCGTTACCTAGATTGTTTTGCAGAGCAACTGCGCGAATTGGGAAAATCAAACTTAACAAAAATAAAAATAAACGTCACGACTAATAAACCGATTACGAAGAACCATATAGAATTCACTTTCCGAAACGTCAAACCGTAGACGACGGTTAAAGAGCTACTCGAACTTAACATTATTCATCCATCGAATTCGCAGTATTCCTCGCCGATTGCCGTTGTCAAGAACCAAAACGGGAATTGAACGCCATTACCGAGAAAACCCCTTGGGTAATAACAACAGTAGAAGATATACCATATATGCAATGCTTTTGGACAAAAAGTATTTTACGACCCTCGACCTTATGTCCGGGTTTTACCAAATTGAAATCGAGGAATCGTCGAAGCAGTATACTAGATACATTACCATCAAGGTCACTATGAGTTTAACCGAATGTCCTTTGGTTTGCATAACGCACCGCAAGGCTTTCAAAGCATGATGACGGATTTGATAAAATCAGTGAATGGCAGAGCTATTTTCTATTATTTTGGCTAGTGAAACCATAGAGAAAGGTTTACGAGCATTGGAAGACTTCCTTGTTCTGATTCGTCAAGCGGGACTCACTCTTCGGCTTTCAAAATCTGCATTTCTTGCAAAAGGAGTTAATTTTCTTGGTCATCGAATAGATGAAACCGGATTACGACCAGATATTGAAAAAATGATTGCCATACGAAACTATCCTACACCGACCACAGTCACCGAAGTCAAAAGATCTCTCGGTGTTAGTGGATTTTTCCCGAAATTTGTTCCTAATTACGCAAATACTATAAAGGGTGAGTTTTTTAACTTGAGACATCCGAATTACTCGAAAAATACGCTATATCGCGAAAAATGCTTCAGACAAAAGTCACAAGGTTCTGAAGGGGACATAAGATGGTGACCACGAGTTTGACCTTGAGACCCTTCACCTTTGACGAAGGTGACTTTTGATTTTTCAAATGATAAATCCTGATTTTCATTCCTCAGTCGTATTGCTCGTAGGCTTGTCATTTGTTTTTACATACTGCGTTTAGTATAACGACGTGGACGTAGCAGTACTTTGTTTCCTTCGGGGTGATTAATTAGAGTGGGTCCCCTTGCCTCCCACTGTTGAATCACTGAATTCTTCCCATTTCGACGATTATTTCCCGAGACTATTTCAACAAATGCTCGAAAATGTGACCATTCACTTCAATACACTTGTCTATCCGCGCTCTAAATGAACCAATAGAACTGAGAAGTATTTCTGGCGTAATCTTCCGGCAAGCTTCAGTTATTCGTCTTTTCTGGTCCTCACGTGTTGTTGGCTTTTTTCTGTAAACGTCACTTTTTAAGTAGCCCCTCAAGAAGAAATCAAGTGACGTAAGATCAGGTGATCTAGCAGGGCATTGCTTCGGACCCCCTTGTCCGATCCATCGTTGATGGTAAACATTGTTTCATACGCCCCGGGCTACTTGGGAATAATGGGCTGGACAACCATCATATTGAAACCATATTGTTTGTCGCAACTCCAATGGCAGTTCTTCTAGTAATACTGGAAGATGGTCCCGCAAGAAGTTTGCATACTTTTCGCTATACAAGTTGCCTTCATTAACATTCCAAGGGTGCTGGCGTTCAACTTGTCGCAACCAAAAAGTGTTTTCGGTAGCCCAGTAATGCATATTATGTCGATTGACCGTACCGTGGTTGGTGAAAGCCGACTCATAAGAGAATAACACCTTGGCGAAGAAAAGGGGGTCTCGTTCAATTTGCTGAAGTGCCCATTGACAAAAGGAAACCCGGTTGCGAAAATCCTAACTAGAAAGTTCTTGATGCATTGAAACATGATAAGGATGGTATTTATGCCGATGTAATATCTGTCAGACAGTCGTTTGAGAAATTCCTGATTCACTACTTATTTGGCGAGTGCTAATGTGAGGATCGTGTGCAACGGCAGCTAACACTGCTATTTCATTGTCCTCAACAGCCACCCTATCTGACCGATTCCTTTTCTTTGGTTGCACACTTCCTTCACCAGTGAATTGTTGAAGGATCGTATCTGGTCTGGGAAACGTTGGACGTAAAGAGCAACAGCACCATCGATGTTCCTTCCACTTTCTCCATAAATCAATATCATTTCAATTTTCTCTTGAATTGAAATAGCCTGCATTATTAATCTGGAAAACGTTACTAATAATAATCAGTTCCTCAAAACAAATATCGAACTTCTAAATGAAGTACAGTTCCGTTCAAGTAGAAAAAGAGGGCAGAGAGAGTGCACATCATACACAGGGCGGTGGTATCTAGCACTGAATGAATAAAACTTTTGAGACAAAGTCGTGTGCCCCAGTGAGGAATAGGACTGAGCAATGAAAATCAGGAATTATCATTTGAAAAATCAAAAGTGACCTTCGTTTGACCTTGAAAATGGGTCTCAAGGTCAAACTCGTGGTCACCATCTTATGTCCCCTTCAGAACCTTGTGACTTTTGTTTGAAACATTTTTCGCGGTATCGCGTATTTTTCGAGTAATTTGGATGTCTCAAGTTAACAAACTCACCCTGTATAGCATGAGCGTTAAATCGACTTACTAAAACGAAGCCACCACCTTTGGAGTTTAATCGTTTGAAAACCGTTTTATGTGAAGAACCTGTTTTAGCTACCTACAGTCCGATGAAGCAACACCAAGTTCACACAGACGCTAGCAGTGTTGGACTAACCGTAATGCTACATCAGCAGGAAAATGAGGGACTTTACCGAGCTGTCGTATTTCAGCTCACTTTGCACAGAAGCGGAAAGCAAATACCACAGTTACGAGCTGGATATACTTGCTGTCGTCGAAGCTCTCGACCGTTACCGGATGTTTTTGTTAGGAAACACTTTACGGTAGTGACGGATTGCGAAGCAATTAAAACAACGAAACTGAGAAAACCACTATCACCTCGAATCGCTCGATGGTTTCTAAGGCTCCTGGAATTTGATTTCGATATATATCATCGTTCTGGGGATCCTATGTGCCATGTCGATGCCATAAGTCGGGCACCTGTTAACGAACCAAATGTAGTCGAAGACATTACCGAGAAGATAATGAAGATCATGATTTCGAACGATGATTGGTTATACTCTATACAACTTCAAGACCCTACATTGTTAGAATTTTGAAGGGTCTGCTGGTGTCTGAACAAGAAAAACAATTTAAAGCTGAATACATTCTCAAGAACCAGCGGGCTTATCGTAACCATCATGATGGATTACTATTAGTGGCCCCATCCGGCATTCGATTGCTTGTAGTACAGCTTTGTCACGATGACTCAGGACATCCCGCATTGGATAAAACAATTCAACGCATTCGTAACAACTTTTGCTTCCCCCTTATGAGTAAATTCGTCAAGTCTTATTTGAATTCATGTGTCGAATGCTGTTATAATCGAAACCCATCAGGACAACCCGAAGGCGAATTATATGGAATCGACATATCATCTGTTCCATTCCAAGTCCTTCATATGGATCATCTTGGCCCATTTATGAAAAGTCGTCAGGGGAACTACCACGTTTATTAAAGAATTCTACGATAACCTACTTTTCTTCTGTGATGAGTGTAAGAGTATCTCACTTTCGCACGTGCATTTGGCAATAAAATGCCTAAGCGATTCAAATGACTACCAAGACGCACTCGCCAAAAAGATTACGGATAAAATTTCGGTCATTGAAAGCAGTGTTAAAAGTGTTGAAGAGGTTCGTAACTCAGTGCAGAACTCAGCCGATCTAATAAATTCCAAAGTAAAGCACATGGATAAACAAATTGCTGGTCTAATCGAGTTAGACTCCGGAAGATCCAGGAATGAAGAAACTCGCTTACGTCACCCTTATAAAGTGTTGAGTAACATCAAAGCTATCTGTTCTGCGCAGGTTATCTCCAACCGAAAAACCTGCGAGTTGATAAGCACCCTGCGTGACGACATAGACATTCATTTCCAGTCCTCATCACACAAACAACTCTCTTCTAAACAATGTGATCCCATGCTCGAAGTTATCTTCGATAAAGTGAACGATGTCGGTGACGAACTTACTGCGACTCGATCCCTCGTATGCGATATTGAACATCACATCGCAACAATAAACAGCAAAATTGTTCATACACCAAACTTACCTGAATGTTCCCTATAATACATCGCTCATGGCTGAATTAATGGAACCTGAAGTGGATTCACGCTCACCTCCACTTATATGGTAAGTCATCTGCGGACGGTTCAACCACTGATTCCTGCGAAGTTTCTTCCAACTTTACAACAGAGAACACTTATATGTCACCTCCTCCAATCGCTGACCCACGGAAGCTTATGAATCATTTTAATACAATTTGGACACCTTCCGAATGGCAACGTAGACTTGATAAGGTTTCTTCGAAGAATCAATTGGTCACCAGGCTTCTTATCAAAGGCCCCCCCCCAAATGCTGATGTTGATTAAATCTCAAATTTCTTCGAAAAGTAATATGGCATTACCATTAGTCACTGCAATTTGCTTCTTATATCTCACCACAGAAGCAAGCGCAACTTCAAGCTCAATCTTCTAGCCAAATACGAATCGTTGTTCCACAATCCAGCCAACACGACCAAGAAGTTGTATAAAGTCAAGCAGTCCATTATACCTAAACCAACAAATAAGTTCGCAAGTAAATCCAATTTCCCAAGACCCACCTCCTCTTCCTACAACAAACCCAGCTTCAATTGGAGTTTTAAAACTAAAATGTTTCCTAATTTTAAGGCTTCCACCCATACTCCAACCCCCCCTAATCCACCCCAAATCAAACCCCAACGTCAACGTGTCTCTTTCGATTTAACCCCTACAACTCAAACTCCCGCCACTCAACCCCTAACACACACGCCTTTCCCTAATTTAGACTTCAGAACTGGAGCTAAGTATCCTAATGTCATCAGTTCTCACATTTTAAACCCTACCTCAGAAACCCCATCCATTTCAAAACCAAGCTCATTAACCACTCCCTCTTCAATTGACCCCCTTTCGTAACCCACAGTTCAATTACCGCAGCAAACTAGCGATACCACCGAATGTCGCTATGCACTCTCTAGGCTTAGAGATAAAAAGATATATGAGAATATACGTTCATATCTCGCTTATCTGCACTATAAATCCGACTCGGTGTGCTACGAGGGTAAAACAAAAACAAGCATCATGGTTTCTATCCAGGAGGAAGGCTTCCCTACCGATGTTACCAGTCTCAGGAAACTTTATATAAAGTATCATGAGATTTTCAATACGCCCCTCCAAAAAGTTGCAGATGATCTTGCCGCTCTTCACCACTATGTATACTCTAAACGAGTCTCACACCTCCAACGCAGTCGATTTGATCACGATAAATTTTTTCGACCTTAAAAAGTCATGCAAAAACCCCGTCTCACCTTCTATTACCAGAACGTAAGAGGACTGCGTTCTAAAACCCACGCTGTTTTCCGTCAATCTCATGCTTTGATATCTACGCTGTGACCGAAACTAATCTTATCCCCAGCATAAAAAACCAGGAGTTATTTCCTTTTTCTTTAATGTTATGGGATGATGATCGCACACCCCCCTTGATTGAATCTCCTTGTCGAGGTGTCCTACTGGCTATTCACAACAGCTTGGACTCCTCTGTCGTTGCAAATTCATCTTCTCCTAAGCACGACTTTGTGTCAGTTAAAATAACACCCACTCGTAGATGCTTGTACGTTATGTATTGCTACATTCTTGCTATTGCAGCAAGTTGACCATTTGATCAATATATCAGACTCGCTTGATGATATCATTATCTTCGGCGATTTTAATCTGCCTCAGCTGAAGTGGACTCCATCTGAAGACCTATCTTTTTTCATCGCTTCCAATCCCATTTCTACTAAGGAATGCCTATTCTTAAATCGGTTAACAGACTCTAGTCTATGCCAAGTCAGTAGCGTTTCCAATTATATGAAAATGGAATTAGACCTTATCTTCACAACTGATCCAATCAACTTCTCAGTATCGTGTTGTCCCCTATCTCTTTCAATTATTGATGACTTTCATCCTCCACTTCTTCTCTCATTTTTCCTCAACTCTCCCCTCCAGTCGCCTTCCCCCGAGTTCTATTTTCTTACAATTTTCACAAAGCTAATTTCCGTAAAATTAATACCTGTCTGAGCAGAGCTTCTTTCGAGTTTACCAATCTATCTTTGGTCGCTGTCCTCTCCATTTTTAACAGAGAAATATTCAAATCCATCTCTCTTTATGTGCCATATTTCCGCCATGAAACTTCTTCTACATCCCCTCCTTGATATAATCGTAGACTTCGCTCTCTATGAACCAAAAGAAACAAGTTATGGTCGGTATTCCTTCGCACCCACTCTTCTTCCGACTATTCAAATTACCTAAGTACATATCTTCATTTCATTGAACTTTAACATATAGCTCTCTCTATCAACGCTACCTGAATAGTGCGCAAACCAATCTCATAAGTGACCCCAAGTCCTTTTTTCAATTTGTCAATTGTAAAAGTAAGACCGATGGTTATCCTTCCTCCCTCGCTTTCGAAACCAAATCTTCATGTGACCCTCCTACCGTCGCTAATTTTTTTGCTACATTTTTTAAACAATTATTTACCAATAACTCCTTCGTACCAGATCCCTCTTACTTCAATGATCTACCAAATTTCTCTATTGGTCCCTTTCTCACTCAAAATCGATCCTGCAGTTATTGAAGAAAAGTTACTAAATCTTAAAGATGAATTTGTACCTGGCCCAGACGGACTGCGGTGTTTCTTAAAAAATGCTCTTCCAACATGTCTCTACCCCTTTCCTACCTTTTTCGTCTATCCCTTACACAGGGAGAATTTCCCCAGATTTGGAAGACCTCTTTTATAATACCGATACGCAAAAAGGGATCTAAATGTGAAGTTACCAATTATCGTCCCATTGCTAAACTCTCTCATATACCCAAACTCTTTGAAAGCATTTTATGCGAAGCCTTAAGCTTCAAATGCAAGCCTTTTATTTCACCCCGACAACATGGTTTTCTAAAAGGGAGGTCAACTACCACAAACCTAGTTGAATTCGTGTCTTTTGCTCTCTCAGTCTTAGAAAATAGCAAAGAAATCGATGTTATCGCAACTGATTTCACTAAAGCGTTTGATAAGATATCTCATCAATTGATCCTCTTCAAATTATCTACTCTCGGCTTTGAGCCCTCTTATTAAAATCAATTTCTTCTTACCTAGTAAACCGATATTATAGTGTTCGGTTTAGATCCACCCTTCCTGTTCCATTCCTGGCCTCATCTGGAGTTCCACAAGGCAGTCATCTTGGCCTTCTTCTCTCCATTATTACTATCAACGATGTTCAGAGGG
This sequence comes from Volucella zonaria, assembly GCA_963966105.1. Taxonomy (NCBI): domain Eukaryota; kingdom Metazoa; phylum Arthropoda; class Insecta; order Diptera; family Syrphidae; genus Volucella; species Volucella zonaria. The sequence continues at coordinate 66,474,425 of OZ014532.1, read as the reverse complement.
TCACTAAAAACTCATCCCTCTCCCTTTACGCTGACGCTGATTTTTGAAAACTATTTCCTCTCCCCATGACTCTGCCCTTGATCGGTATTCAATCTGGTGCCTCAAAAACTGCCTAGAACTTAACATAACTTAACATAGCCAAATGTCAATCTATAACCTTCTCACGTAAATGCAACCCGTTTCCTCCACGACTTTATTTTCTCTATGGTCAACCAATTCCCCTGGTTCAGTCTTCTCAAGACCTTGGCATATTACTCGACTGTGAGCTTAATTTCCGTTCGCATATCGATAAGATGATCCTCAAAGCCAACTCATCACTTGGCTTTATTAAACGGTGGTCCAAGAATTTTCCAACCCGTATGTAACCAGATCTCTCTATATTACCTTTGTTCGCCCCCTGCTTGAGTATGCCAGTCAAGCTTGGTCCCTCTTTCACCGGGTTCATGTTCCCCGAATCGTGGGTATTCAACGTCGATTCCTCCGATGTGCTCTCCGTGGTCTGCTATGGAACTACCCTTTAATCTGACCTCCCTATCAGAACCGCCTCAAACTTCTCAATATGAATTCGTTAAAAGAACGTAGGAATACTGCTGACATTCTTTTAATTCATCGACTTCTCTCAGGTTCCATTGACTGTGCATCCATTTTGAACTCCATTTCCTTCAATACCAACCCCCGCAATCTACGTTGTTCTCGTCTCTTCTATCTACCGGTCCATCGCACCTCTTATGGCTCCAACGAACCAATCTCCCGAATGCTCCGAAAGGTCAACTCAAATCTCTCCCTTTTTGATTTCCACCTGAGCACTCCTCGTCTCAAACAAGATCTCCTCCATCACTCTCTTGGTCCTTAGCTCGTAAGTCTCTCTGTTAGTTTTTAGTCTTAGTTTTTAAGTTAGATTAAGCTTGTATTAAGCCAATAAAATGGGGCCTCAGCCCTCATTCAATTATAAATTGTCTTTTACAAAATCTAGTAAGCTGCTATGTGGGTTTGCGGATGCTGATTTGGCTGGCAGCTGTGAAGACCGAAAATCTTACACTGCTTACGTTTTTTTTCTGGCTGGTGGTCCTTTAACTTGGGAATCGCGTAAGCAGTCTACTGTGGCACTTAGTAGCACTGAAGCAGAGTACATATATGGCGTTGGTGGCAGCAACAAAATAAGTGGTTTACTTGCAAAAACTGTTTACAGAAAATGGTTTCGGATCTGTTGACAAAGGGCCGACTGAATTATATGGTGACAACTTGAACGCGCAACATTTAGTAAAAAATCCTCTATTTCATTCAAGATCTAATCATATACTAGATGGAGTGAAAAGTAACCTCCTTGGGAATTAAAAAATTTTTTTTTTTTTTAAATGTTTTTTTATATTATTAAATATAGTCCTCTTTTAGTTTGATACACTTATTCCAGCGATTTTCCAACTTCTTGATCCCGTCCGAAAAGTAATTTTCCGGAAGGTCTGCAAAATACTCCTCCGTGGCGTCGATGATTTCCTCGCGCGAGCTGAATTTTTTATTCATGAGCCATCTTTTGAGGTTTGGAAAGAGATAATAGTCCGAGGGATCCAAATCCAGTTACCAATCGACGCCAAAAGTCCGCCCGATTCCGCATCAGCAAGTCATTTGGTCATTCGCGGCACCCAGCGGCAGTATAACTTTTTCATATGCAGAATATTGCCCAAAATATAGCGTGTGCGCTCAGTACTAATCTTTGTGGTATCTGCTAGCTGGCGCACTTTCACTTTCCGGTCAGCCAACACCATTTCATGTATTTTTGTGACATTGTTCTCTGCAACCGCATCGGAGGGCCTGCCGCTGCGGACTTGATCGGTAGTTAAGTTGCGGCCACCACGAAACTCTCGAAACCAATATTTGACGGTGTAATCTGACGGAGCATTAGCCCCATAATATTTATCCAACTTTTCTTTTGTTTCCTTCGCCGTTTTGCCTCTCAAGAAATAATGTTTTATGAGAGAATGAAAATCGTTTTTGTCCATACTCAACATGGTGCCAAACACGTCAACAACAATCAGCTGTCAAAACAAAACTAAAGACAGTATCGCACTGAAATTTGGCATGTCTGCCTAAATATGAACGGACTTCAAGGCACCATACCCTTTTTTGCAGTAGCACCGCATTCTGGCGGTCAAGGATGTCACTTTTCACTCCATCCAGTAGTTATAACGTGTCATTATATTCGTGGAATATATAATAAATCTTTAATGGCTTCCTTTATGTAGTGGTACCTTACGTCCAAGTGTTTTGTCTTTCCTTGATTCCCTTAAAGTGCTGCGGTACGAGGGCGGGTCAATAAGTCCGTTCGTTTGGATTAAAACACAGATTTTTTGATAAAAAAACAATTTTATTTTTCAACGTAGTCTCCCTTGAGCTCTATACACTTCGTCCAACGCTTCCAAAAAAAATGATTTGTCGAGGTCCTCAAAATAGGCCTTTGTTTGCGAGATGACTTCATCATTGGAGTCAAATCTTTTTCCACCAAGCCATTTCTTCAGGTTTGGGAACAAGAAGTAGTCGCTCGGAGCCAAATCTGGAGAATAGGGTGGATGAGGGAGCAATTCATAGCCCAATTCATGGATTTTTGCCATGGCAACTGCACATGTGTGCACCCTTGCATTGTCTTGGTGGAAAAGAACTTTTTTCTTGGCCAAATGAGGTCGTTTTTTTTTCAAATCGTCATTGAATCGGTCCAATAAGTTGGCATAATATTCCCCATTGATTGTTCTTCCCTTTTGAAGGTAGTCAATGTGGATTATCCAGCGTGCATCCCAAAAAACAGTCGCCATAACTTTATTGGCTGACAAACCCACCTTGGCCTTCTTTGGCGCCGATTCACCCTTAGAAACCCACTGTTTTGACTGTTGTTTGTTCTCTGGTGTGTTGTGATGGATCCATGTTTCGTCCACGGTTACAAAACGGCGCAAAAACTCCTATATATTGCGATTAAACAACGCCAAACCTTCCTGTGAAGTTGTTACACGATTGCGTTTGTGGTCGACTGTGAGCAAACGCGGCACCCATCTTGCGGAAAGCTTTCTCATGCCCAAGTGATCATTCAAAATTGAAACCACTGAGCCATGCGAGATCCCTACGGCTTCCACAAGCTCTCGCACTTTCAATCTTCGGTCGGCCAACACCATATCGTGAATTTTTTCGATTGTTTCGGGTGTAGAGACCTCAACTGGGCGTGCAGGACGTTCGGCATCTTCAGTGCTTGTACGGCCACAACGAAATTCAGTAAACCACTTTTTTACCATTGAAATCGATGGTGCAGAGTCCCCATAGTATTTATCAAGCTTAGCCTTGGTCTCGGTAATGGTTTTTTTTTTCGCAAGAAATAATGCTTAATAAGCACACGAAATTCACTTTTTTCCATTTTCTCCTCAAATTAGTGAGTAGTCTGATAAAAATAGCTGTCAAACACAAACTAACTGACGCAGCAAGTTTAAATTTTGACAGGAGTCAACTGACAGCTGCCTGTTGACAGGAGCAGTGTTGCTGTTTCAGTAAAGAGGTCAGAAATTCAAAAAGGCACGAACTTATTGACCCGCACTCGTATATAATACTCTGTACGTTCCGGGTTTGAATGAAAACTTGATTTCAGCAGAAGATAACCATTGTAAAATTGTGTTCGAGAACAACCGTGCATCGATCTATAATCCGAGCGGACGCCTGCTGTTGATAGCAAAAAGAGAAAATGGACTATATACCCTACGTGAATGTGACAAAGCACTCCATACTCCACATAAAAAGGAACGGAGCGAATCACTATCATCCACTATCACTAGGCGCATGGAACACTTGAACATTCCTGCACTAAAGCTAATGTTATCAAAACGGATGGTTCAAGGGCTACCAGATAGATTCGATGGTGATTTTGTTGACTGCAACACATTCCAAAGGGCAAAACAAACAAAAACCGTCCTTCAAAGTCATGACGGAGAAAAATATCCTTCAACTCAAACGTTTGCAGCCCGATGAGGACGGAGTCGATGACTACTCCGAAAAGTAATGGTTTATTTCTTGAAAAATTAGGGCGAAGCAGTTGAAAAATTTAAGCTTTATGAAGCAAGTGCCGAAAGCCAGTTGGATCTAAAAATAAAGGTAATACGGACAGACAACGGGACTGAATAACAACTTTGAACGGTTTTTAGAACAGCACGGCATAACTCATGAGCTCACAGTTCTATATACCCCAGAACAAAATTGGGATTGCGAAGAGAGAGAACAGAACATTAGTGGAAATGGCGAGGTGCATAAAAGCCTACATGGATTTGCCGGATTTCTTGTGGGCGGAACTCATTTCCACATCAGTCTTCATCAGAAATCGTTGTCCAACGAAGCTCAATAAAGACAAGACACCAGAGCAGTTATGGACCAAAAAAGTACCCGTTGTGAAGGATTTCTACGAAATAGGCACAATCTGTTTTGCAAGAAAGGCAACCTAGGAAAATTTGAAGCAAAAGGGGAAAAGCATTGGATACTCTGATGGTACACAAATACCATATATGCATAGACTCTGGAAACCAGGCACTCGAACAGTTGTAAACAGCAGAGACGTCCAGTTCACAAAAGAGATGTACTCAGACAAAAAGCAGAATGAAGTTAAAAATGGAAAGGAAGAGGGGGCAAACTTTTATTTTTTTCGAGCAATACAAGCAAAACCGGATGATCAAAACTTCGATAACATTATCGCAAACAACTCAGAGATTTGGGAATGCCAAGCATGTGGCGATGACGCACTAATCATACGTTAAACAGGATATATCAATGACCTAATTAAAACGTATCAACTAGACGAATGCAAGCCGTGCCGATTGCCGATGCCTGTTGGTGTGAAATTACAGATTGGACCGGTCATTGAAGGGGAGCGGAAGGCTGTCAAAACAAACAATATCGTAAGTTAGTGGGCTCACTTTTATATTTGTCTATTTACTGCAGACCAGATATAGCTTATGCCGTGAATAGACTCGCACAATTCAATGAAGATCCGCGAGTACAGCATATGAAGTCCGCATTCCAAGTGCTGCGATACCTAAGTGGGACTTTGGATGCTGGAGTAAAGTACACCAAATATGGTTTGCCACTACATGCGTATGCCGACTCCAGCTGATGATAAAGACGACCGCAAATCGCAAGCTGGGTTTGTGTTGAATTGCAATTACATCAAGGGCCGATAACGATCTTCAACTACAGTAGAAGGGCACAATATACGAGTAGTTTTAGTGGCTTCACTTTACGCTCTATTAAAGGCTTTATCACTCCGTACCAATACCATATATCTTTACAAGTTGATTGTTGGCTAATTTCACGTAAATTTTGTGTGGACACTGTCGCAGATCTGCAAATTTGTTCTTTGATGTCTTCGTCCTTTTTTGTCGATTGTGAAGATTGATGTGCACATTCTTTTGCGATGAAGCCACAATCATTATTGTTTGTTTCGTGTTCTTCTTTGGTTTGCTGTGAACGGCCAGTGACTTGCAGTTTTTAGCCATGTGGTCTTTTTTCCCACACCTCCTGGAAAATAATTATTTGTTCTCGGTTTGACAAACTGATTTTGGAACTTGTTAGCTGATTTATGTCGATCGTATTTGTTCAATTTGACTTTTAGTGCTGTGTTTGTCTCCCGTTTTCACTCGCCTACTTCTATCAGACTTAAGTAAACCGTGTCTAGTTCCGGATAGGTGCTTTGGGCATCAAACGCTGCCTGAACATCTTTGTAGACTTCCGATAGTGAAGCCAAGAGGAGAACGACTAATAAGCCTTGATCCAATTTGGCATTTAGCGCGTTCAACCGATTCACTTTTTTTTTATAATCAGCGCGCGCTCAAGAGGTTTGTGTACCCTTAAAATGTTTGTACACAGCGCGGGAGAAGGAAATTTAAGGAGGAAGAAAGGACAGGTACAGATGTACATTGCTTTTAAATGTTTGTAAGTTACCACCTCGATCAAAAAGTTTCCGGAATTTATTCAGAAAATTAAGAATACAAAAATAAAAATCTACATATATTGTCCCCTTCGACTGCAACACACTTATGCCAGCGCTTGATCCAATCCTCGAAACATTTTTTATATTCGGTTTTCGGTATGTGCATCCGTGCTTCCTGCGATTTTTCTATTACTTCCTCTCGACTGCTGAAACGCGTTCCCCATAGTGGTTTTTTAACTCGATTGAACAGAAAGAAGTCACAAGGAGTCAAATCTGGTGAATTCGCTGGCTGTTGGATGGTATTTGTTGTATTTTCGTCAAAAAATTACGAATAATGATGGCACTGTGCAACCGCGACAGTGCGTTATCATGGTGCAAAATCCACGAATTTTCTGTCCACAATTCTGGTCTCTTTCGGCGAATTGCTTCACGCAAACGTCACGTCATAACGCCCAAATAATACTCTTTGTTTACTCTCTGGCCTTCTGGCAGAAATGCATGATGCATTACACCGTTGGTTGTAATCCATAAAAACCGTGAGCATTGCCTTTTTTTTGACTGAAAACGACGTGGTTTTTTGGTCTCGTCTCATTTCATGAACCCCATTCACTTGCCTGATTTCTGAATTGCGTGTCGTACCCATAAACCCACGTCTCGCCTCCAGTAGTAATCCTTTTGATGAATGTGGGATCGGATTCAGCTTCGCAAATCATCTTTTTTCCGACGTCAATACGGTCTCTTTTTTGCATGAAATTGAGGTCTTTTGGCACCAACTTTGCTTCTACGAGGGGCGTTCAAGATATTCTCGGTATCGGGGTGAAGCTGTGGTTGCATATATAAATTGACTTATTTATCAAGTAACACTATTATTTTAGTGCATTCATGTAAAATTTCATATAAATGTGATTATTAATTCGCGTTTTATCTCTAGTTAAACAGAATCATAATGGCAACTGAGGCGATGATGGTGAAAATTGAGCATCGCGCTGTAATTAAATTTCTCACTAAGCAAGGAAAAAGTCAAAAAACTATTTATGAAGAGATGGTGGCTGTTTACCAGGGTTCCGCACCTTCATTATCAACTGTGCAAAAGTGGTCAAGTGAGTTCAAGAGAGGCAGAGAGAGCATTGAGGACGACCCCCGCTCCGGCGCCCCGGCTACTGCTTGTATGGGAGAAAGCATCAAAGAAGTCGAAAAACTTGTTCTTGAGGATGCCCGAATAAAGGTGAAAATGATGGCAGAGATCACCAAGCTTTCAATTGGTACCATTCACACCATTCTTCATGACCATCTTAACCTTTCAAAGGTCAGTGCAAGGTGGGTGCCACGAAGATAAAAAGTGAGCATCGCATGCTGTAGAGAGCTTTTGGAGATGTGTAGTGAGAACGCGGACGGTGTTATGGATCGAATTGTTACTGGGGACGAAACATGGGTCCACCACTATGACCCTGAAAGCAAACAAGAGTCCATGCAGTGGCATAAAAAAAGAACAGACCCCCCGAAGAAGTTCAAAGTCACTCCGTCTGCCCGAAAGCTCATGGCCACAGTTTTTTGGGACTCAAAGGGAATCTTGCTCATTGAGTACAAAAAAAAAGGTGAAACCATCAACGCCACATCCTACGCTTCCACTTTGCATGATTTGCGGGAGGAAATTAAAAAGAAAAGACGGGGTAAACTCGCAGCGGGTGTGTTGCTTCTTCATGACAACGCTCCTGTTCACACGGCGCGAGTTTCCAAGGCTGCTGCGCGAGATTGTGGTTTCGAAGAAATCCAACACCCACCCTATAGTCCAGACCTTGCCCCTAGTGATTATTTCCTGTTTCCGGATTTGAAAAAATGTCTTCGTGGAAAAAGATTTTCGGATGATGAAGAACTCAAGTCGGTATTTTGCAGAGAAAGAGGAAATTTATTATTTTGAGGGTTTAAAAAAGCTTATCTCAAGATATAACAAATGCATTGATGTTAGGGGAGATCATATTGAAAAATAAAAACAATTTAAATTGAATTCACATTTTCCTTCATATCGATACCGAGAATATATTGAACGCCCCTCGTACACGACGGAAACCCAAATAATTAACCAAAATGTCTTGGACGAATCCATAGGCAAGGTTCAAGTCCTCCGCTATCTCTCTGATGGTTAATTTGCGGTTATTGACCAACATTTCTTTTACTTCATCAATGTTTTCGTCAGTTTTCGATGTCGATGGTCTGCCACTGCGTTCATCATCTTCGATTGACTCACGACCACTTGTGAACCGCTCGTGCCACTGGTAAATGACCGTTTTCTTTAGAGAATCGTTGCCGAAACACTTTTCCAACATTCCCAACGTTCGCGCACCATTAAATCTGTTTTTTACGCAAAATTTAATAGAAGTTCGTTGTTGCAAATTTAAATCCATTTCTAAAATTGTAAAAAATCGCCAACACACACAGAGATATAGATGTACTCTTGGCTACGTAACTTTTGCAAATGTCAAGCTATGACGCTAAGATTTAGAGGGAATATCAACAACGGATTTACCAACCTAACAAAACAAATAGAACTCAAATCGGAACAATGGGGGCGCCACACGGTGGTGTGGTGCGGGAACTTTTTGATCAATGTGGTAAATGCTCTGAATGGGTACATCATCCAACAGAGTCATGAAAAGGCCTCAAAAATGACAAGGATGACATTTCTAAAAGAACTGGCACAAATGTTGTGTGAGCCTCACATGAAGACTACCAGTGCAATTAAAGACGAGTATTGGAGCGGCTCTCAGGCTTCAACCGGGTGAAACGGTCGCAGCAACAGGCAATAACGAAAACCTCAATTCAGAGAGAATAAAAGAAAAAGATGCTCTTTTTGTCCACCGAGAGAACAAAGACCGTTTACTTTTGTGGGCCCACGCCCAATTACCAAGGCTTCGCCCATCAATGACGTTATCTAATAAAAAGCGGGGGCAGAGCATATTACTGGTCTTATTGTAAACATCTGCAGATGACGCCACCGAAGGTTGCTACGATTTGACAAGTTACAAGTTGTCAGTCATAGGTCTTATTGGCGGCAGGACCACCGATAGTCCCTACCAGGATTTAAATCACGGTACCATAGGAGTCAGGAGCCCCCCGGATTTCGGTCCGGACCTGACTTGTTGAGGTAGGCCCCCTTGTGGTAGCGTCAGGGTGGCTGTGGTTTAAACCAAAATCGCGGGTAGGGTCTTCCTTTTGACCCATTGCAAATAAGTACTGGGTGCTGTAACCCTAAGAGCAGTAAGATGTTTTAGATCGGTCTCGACCCATACCAAGGGTGGAACTTGTGCATCCAACACAGTTCCGAATTTGGTATCAAAGGATTGACTTAGAGTGATGGAAAGGCGTATCCTTGCTCCCATGGATATATGGGCATCCCGTAAACATAAGTCTACATGACAGGTAGTATACGTCAAAAACCAGAGTCTATGTTCACTTTTGTGCAAAATTCACGCAGCCTATTTGCCTAAGTTGTTCTAAACAGGTATGCAAATCATGCATCTAAATTACCATTTTTAATGAATGTCAAAATTTTTTGAGTTAAAGTTTTTAGTTTTTGTTTTCAAAATACTAAAGAGTATAATTTTATCTTTAAGAAAAATGTTTTTTTTTTTAAGTTTTCGTTTTTTTTTTTTTTTTTATAATGTACATTTTTAAAATGACATTTTTTTTAGAGTTTTATGACTGAACATTAAAGTGCAAATTTGATGTAAAAATGAAGTTCCTTATACTAAGTTTTTTTTAAGCAACTTTGAAATTGTTCTTTTTTTAAGGTTAAATAAAAATATTTAAAAAAATAATTAAACTTGTATTTTTTTCATCATTTCCTAATAGCTGGGCCCAATACGTAACTAAATTTCACCACTGCAGTTAAGGGTTAAATGTATCGGCTATTCAATAGATATAAAATTTATAATAATAAGAATTCCAGAGAAGATCAATGATTTATATGCTGAGCCTTTCTATCTTTTCTTCGTCTTCAAAGTTGCATAATTGTATCATAGATCAGTAGAAAACGATATTTGAAAAAGCTAAAATGTAGAATCCAGTCAATGCTGCTAGGCAACTGTCTGGTGGTTCACACATATCCAGAGGACACTCTGCACATAACCTAAAAATCCTTTACTTTGCTGTAGATTGCGTTGAAGTCCGGAGTGGTCCTGGCCTTCAGCCAATAGGCCTCTTCAGTTAACTAACTCCAAGTTAGTTGAAGTCTCCATCCACTTACGCGAGGAATCTAGAGCGTGGTCTTCCTCTATTCAATTCAGTTCAATTTCAATTTCAGTTTATTAAGAGGGCTTACACAGTAAGATACATTATCTTTTCAGGTAGTGATAAGCTTGTTTATATGAGGTAATAAAAATATAGAAGAAAGCTATTAGCAAATTAGACTAACAATATTACAAAAAAGTATAAACGGTCGATCAAAGGTTAAATAAAAACCAGTAAGGATAATAATTTTACATACGAGTAGCAATCAAAAAGGTGAAATAAACTACAATATACGAGTAGAAAGATAAGATTTGAGTTCGTTTTGAAATCTTTTTTTCTCTTTTATTTCTTTAATTTGGCGTGGCAGGGAATTCCAGAGTCGAATAGCGTTTACCAAGAATTGGCATTCTGACGTTAAACAAGAAAATCGCGGGAGTAATATTTGCCCTGTTCTTACAGATGCCCACGGCGTTATTCTGTACGAGTATGATGTTATGCAGCATAGTTATTGTACGGTATTGCAAAAGGCTATCAAACGTAAGGTTACAAATCCGGTAAGAGAAGTGTGAAATGCGATCATACCTTCACAAGCCGAAAATATATCGAACGGCGTTGTTATGTGCGACATTAAGTTTCCGCCTGTTGATAGAGTCGCACTTTCCAAAGACTTCGCAACCATAAGGAGTGATGAGCGTTTTAGTGAGAAGTACTCTTGTTTTTATCGGAGTGAAGAATCGAGTTGCCCACAGGGAGCGAAGAATACCATGAACTTTGCCCGCAGATTTATTGATGTGATCGCTCCATGTTAAGGTTTTGTTGAAAGTCATACCTAGATTTTTAGCGGTATCCACATACGAGTATTCAGTGGGATCGTCATTGAGGTGGAGCGGTGGGAATTGGGAGGTGTTTATGGCTTTCCTAAATATGACAATGCACTGTGACTTTCTGGGGTTCATCATCAGCATATTCTGATGCGACCAGTTAAAAATTGTTTCCAAGTCAAGTGAGCAACTGTAGTGTAATTGGGTATCGTCGGCATACATTTCAACGGAGGAACTTGTGACAATGGAGGGTAGCTCGTTAACATATAAAGAGAACAAGGGGGTCCCAATATAGGTCCCTGTGGCACTCCACACGAATTGGGAAGAAAGTCGGACATTCCACCATTCACAAATACTACTTGGTGACGACCTACGAGATACGAAGCCAAAAGTCTCACCGCTGAAAGGGAAAACTGGAATTTGCTTGAAAGTTTATCGCGTAATACCATATAGCGTGGTTGAGGGTATCGAACGCCTTTGAGAAATCAAGGAGGACTAGAAACGTTAGCTGATCATTATCTAATTTACGTCTTATGTCGTCTACTACCGTTAAAAGAGCTGTGGTGCAGCTGTGTTTAGCGCGGAAGCCGGAGTGTTTAGATGTCAATAGATTCTTCGCGTTAAGATACATATTTATTTGTTTTTGCATAATTTTTTCGAAGACTTTAGATAGGAATGAAAGTATCGCAATTAGCCGAAAGTCATTACCTGTAGGGTTCTTCGGAATCGGTATTATTTTGGATTTCTTCCAGACTGAAGGAAACACAACCGTAGTTAGTATATGATTAAAGATATGGGTAACCTACGGTAATATTATGGGAAGAATAAACTTTATAAACTTGGGGTGCATTTCATCGACTCCGAAGGTTTCGAAAGGCATTGTACTGATGCTGAAGTTGAGGTTGGGACCATTAGGAGGAGGATAAGCAATCGGAGGGGAATACGACACAAAGTTTTTGTTGAGTACGTTACCATCGACATTGTCAAGAAGGCTACTCTTTTGCTTAGCCACGCCAATCTCCTTGAGGTTCTTCCACAACTGGTTACCAGACAATGACATGTTCAGGCGTTTAAAATAAAGCTGTGTTTTAGCTGCGCGAATTTTGCAGACAACGTTATTATGGAGAGTACGATATTCTCTGAGATGCTCGTCTATTCTAAAGGGCTTCCATCGGTCATACGCCTCGTTCCGTTTTTTCATAGCTATTTGAATGTCAGTTGTAATCCATGAATTTAGTCCATGTCTTGATGTTTTTGTCTTTAGGGGTACGTGATTGTTGAAAAGTTGAAGGACTTTGGTTTGTAAGAATTCGACTTGTTGATTAGGTGAGGACATGAAATATACAATAATTGCTCCCAGTTTATGGTGCGCATGTCGTTTTCAAACACCAAGTAGTCAACATGTCTGAAATCTCTAAAATTAAATGTATTGGCTGGAACCTGGTTAGTAAAATCGAATGTAAGGTAGATCAGGTCGTGTGTTGAGAACCCAGGAACTGACTATTGATCATAAAAAAGAATTTTTCTTGTTTCGCTAACGAAGCAGACATCAAGTAGTGTACTCTATTGCATTGTTCCTTGGAATCGAATCGAATCTTCGGATTGGAGCCTGTCTTAGGCGACTAACGTGCATTTTTCTGTGGAGTTCAATGATCACCCTAAGAATTTTGCGTTCGAAACGGCTTACGTCCATGCACCATAAAGAAAAGACTGGGGTCATGGTGATCTTATATAACGGAGACCTTATTACTCATTTGTATTCTTAGGCCGAAGAAACATCTATTAGCAAGAGCATCCTAAAAATAGTTGAGTAACATTTTAGAATACAAAAGAAAAAGCCTGTAGCACTGCTTAAGGAATAAATACCAAAACAGCTGAAAAAGATATCTCGGATTGCAAATAAAATCACATTTTCTAGGCATAAAATTTAGCTTGTCTTTATTTAGATATGTCTTTTGAAAAAAAAAGTACAGATATTTAACATTTCCTATGCACTTATTTTTTATTACTATTTAGATACATGGATTCAATACCATAGTTTCTAAGATTAAAAAAATAACATAAAATTATGTATATCTTATTCAGTATATTCTAAATTGCTTCTTAGTCTTTTATATAAAAAAATATATAACGTCTGTCTCTTCTCGTTTTTTTTTCATGTTTTCTTTCAATTTTATTCAAAATTTGTCTTATTTTCCTTAATCTAAACGTAAAACTAACATCGTTTTTTTATTTAACTGCATCGAATGAATACATAGATTTTTTTTTCAATTACAAAAAAAATATGTTTCTTCTCCCCTTGTCCCTCAAATACAAATTGTTAATTATATATATAATTGAAACAAAAAAAAAGTATAATTGAGAAGAAATTAAATATACGTAATTATAAAAAGAAGACAATGGAGAAGGAATCGAAAAAAAAACTACAATTAATATTAGAAAAGGAAAATAGTATATCTAACATATGTATATCTAAAATTGAAAAAAAAATTATTGTATTATAATATTTTAATGATCACAACTCTTACTTAATATAATTTATTTAATTAATTTTCTTTTTCTTCCATCTTAGTTAAATTTAAAACAAAAAAAAAATATAATAAAACTAAAAAATTATAATAAAATAAAGTAGAAAATTAATTCAACTTTTTAAATATGATTTATTGTAATAGTTTCGTTCGTATATGGTTGTTTTCTATTTGATTAAAAATAAAATTGTCGTTCGTTAAGGTTTTTATTCAAAAAAAAAAAAAAGGTTTATGTTTACATGAAGATTGAAGTACAACTACTACACTCCATTCGATTAGATGAATTGTTTTAATTATTTTGATAATTAATACTAAATTTCTTTTTTAAGTATAATGTTAGTGCGTATGACATGATCTAGTATTTATTTTCTTTTTTGTCCTGAAAGAAACAACATTTATTATTTTTTTTCCTCTGCACTGTAAGATGCAAATATTTTAGTTTTCTTTCAATTTCTCTGGAAATTATCACTTTCTGTATATTCTGGATATGGAGAGTATTATTAGGTTAACGCTTGCCTGTAAAATCAAAGCAAAGAAAAAAAAAGTGGTTCATAAGCAAATTATGCCGAAATGGTAAACAAAACTCACTTTTTTTATTAAATGCGTCGGTTGGCATCATTAACTTTAGCTGGAGCCTTGTTTTTGTTTTTTTTTGTTTTGTTATGTTATATTAGAACAATGTGATATCATTCGAGTTGGAATTTTATATTTGGGTTTTGATTTACTTTGTCAGTTTTTTTTTTTGCATTTGATGTTCACGAGTATTAATGATCATGATCATGGGTATGACATTCAGGCAACATGCGGTTTTTATTTTCAAACAAATCATGCCCTAGCATAGTCAAGCAAATGAAATCTGATAACCCTCTTGGCGGTTAATAGTTCCTTTTGAAATGACAGTTTTATTGAAAGAAATTCTATTGAAAATCTAGTCACGATCGGTAAGTTTCGAATAAAAATGACAAATGCTAGAGAAAATTAATGTGAATTGCAATTTGAACCAAAGCATGACACCTAGTTCAAAAATCGTGTGAAGATCACTTCACGATCATTTGAATTTATAGTGAGATGATATGTGATTGGACCTACGACACATAGTTGAAATGTGAAAAAGCTATCAAGATCAGGTAAATTTCCAGTGAAATGATAGGTGATCGACAGTTTTCATACAGATCAAATTGATCAAAAATCAAAAGCGGTCTAAAAGCTGCTTGAAGAGAGTTTGAAAGTAGAGTAATCACTTCACGATCAGTCAAATTTAGAGTGAAAGAATTGATGATTGAATACTTTCAAAGAGATCGCGCAATACACACCAAAATACATCTAGTTAAAAAGAAAGTGTGAAGATCATCTCACGATCAATAAATTTACCGAGTAGAATGGAATGTAGATCGAGGTAAAAACTGGCATCTAGTTGAAAGGTACTGTCAAGATCACTTCATGACCCATCAAGTTTCGATCGATAATTTCAACACAAAAAACTGAAAGTAAATCTAACGAGCTGGGAAAACCGCAAAATAGTATGTGATTTCTGGTGCTAAAATTCTAACAATTAATTTAGATATTTGGCACCAATAAAATCTTCTCTAATCACACTTCAAAATTTCTCCCAAAACTAATCAATATCACATCATTCTAGTACGACCGCTTGTGTAATCTAAAAACAACATAGCGCTCTCAAAAAGGGTAACGAATTAAAAAAATTGTCTATCAGTAAAAAAATTTAATCACAACCCAATTAAGCATGCGCATTTAAAATTAAAAGAAAAAACAACAATTATAATTAGAAAGATAACTAATTGACTTCTGATATATACGTGAAGTAGAAAATCTCATTAGTAGTTAAAAAAAAAAGAACAAAAAAACAAAACAACAACGAAAATACAGACAATTTGAACACGATGCATGAAATGGTTATTAGACGATTTTTATCAGTTCTCCTTGGTGATAAGATATTTAGAACGCAGTGTTCTTATTTAGAAAAATTGATAGCGTGCGTCAGAGAAAGATTAAAAAAAAAATGTTGCAACTTTCAGGTAATTATTTCAAAGAAAATAATCAAATTTACAATTTTTTTTATTAGTTTTTTTTTTCTATATAAAAAGAGTAATTTCTTTAATTTTTAAATTATGATATGGCAGGCAAATGTTTAAAAATAAATTTTAAATATTTCTTTTTTTTTTCATATAGGTATGTAGTAAATAAAAAAAAATATTTAAAATTAATTTTACTACTTTTATTTTTAAATTTAAAAAGAAAATTGTTGTTTAAAAAAAAACTATAGTTGTTTGTATAGTTTTAGAATACTTTCAGTGTTTTTTTTTTTTTTTTTAATTTTTGAAAATTTGTCTTAATTGTTTAAGTTTTGTCTTTTATTTGCTTTTGTCTATTTTTTTAAATATGATTTTTTTTGATAGATAAGACAGATAATTGCACTATTCATTTTGATGAATACCTACTTAAAAAAAAAAAAAAAAATCTGCTCTTTCTCTATAAAACCTAGAAGGCAGGCAAGTTGAAGGGCAAATGTAAAATAAAAAAAATGCGCTTTCGGAATGCAAACTTGAATAGGTACGTTTCACTTAAATAAATTCGTTCAGTCCAAAGATAGAAAATTAAAAAATACAAAACAAAAAAAAAAATTGCTAGCAGATACAATAAATAGCATCTTTTTTAGGGATCCAAGGAAAATCTACTACAGTCGTGCAATTAATTATGTGACCACTAAGTATTTTATCGAGCTACCTGTTTCGAAAGACACAAGAATGGCCGAGGAATAACTGGAGAGAAAGAAGATTTGAAGAAAAAAAAAGGGAAAAAAACTCAACACAGGTAGCTGTTGAGTGGAAGTAGATATATTTATGTATATATTGATGCTTTATCTTATGGATACGTTTGGAAATATTCAAAAATCCGGTAAAACCAGTTTTTTTTTTATCTCCCTTCTCTCTTTTGATTCGTACTCTTTTTTTTTTGTTAAAAAACATTATTCGATTTATTTTTCTTCATCTTTTTTTTAGGGTATTTATTGAGATAGTTTTGAAGAGGATGGATGCACTTCTTTTGTGCTTCTTCTGCTTTGTATCTCGCTCGAAGGGTCTATACAAAAAAAAATGTAACGCATACGTACTTATACCTATGCTGTGGCTGCCTTAATCTGAATATGAATTTGAACCGGAGACTGTTGCATGAGCTTGTTTAAAAATATGTATCTCTGTGTGTGTGTTGTGCAAAAGGGGGATAAGAATGTGTAAGATAGGTCTTAGCTGCTCTTCTTATGTCAATAGGTACATTGATTCTCGTATCCGCCATGTTGGCTTTTTTCAGGCAAAAACCAGCGTCACGAGAGACAGAGAGAGAGGAGAGTGAAAAAAGATGACGCTCACTAATACTTGAACTGTTCAAAATTTTGAGCGTAATTCAGGGGAAGCCCGAAATAATTATCCTATTCCTACACAACAGTTGCTGAATTGGTTATCTATATTTGTATGTGTGGTATTCATACTCTCTTTTGCTCTCTTTCTCTCTTCTTTTGTCTACCAATCCTAAAATCAACTACCACTTCAAAAAGGGCTTGTGAGGTATGGATATTTTCTTGTTCTTTAACATAAAAAAATAAAAATTAATTTAAAAAAAATGTGATGGAGAAAAAAAAAATTAAATGAAAATGAGAAAGTTCTTAGATTGATCCTGTTTTGTTGAACTCCTTTTACACAGTTGGCATCTCTTTGCCATCAAGTCTAATAGACAAATCCGTAATGATTTCCTTGTAAATCAATGGGTCAATATTCTTTCCCAATTGATAGAGTAAAAACCAATCTCCAATGTTGCATCTTTGAGCTATCGATTCCACTTCATCCTGCTGAGATAGACGAGATCTGGCACGTAACAGTAGCAATCGTAGTTTCGGTCCCATTATAACAGCTCCACGATAGACCAATGAAATTCCCGACAACAAACTCAAAATGATAAACCAAAACCATAGGAATACGTAGATTTTCTCGTTGACAATATTCAACGGTAATACACAGAGTCCATCGAACTTTTGCACCGAACCGGATGGACCGTATTTATGGAATGTACATTTGGTGACTTTCGGAAAGACTCTTGCCATCGGATCGACGCGTTCGTCGGGTTCCATTTCCGTAAATTTCAGTACATCACTACCGTAGGTCGAGAATTCACCATCGAGGAAAAAGTCCACAAAAAAGATTTGACAAATGACATTGACAAAGTTCAATGCTTCACAGGTAAAGAAACGGAATGCATAAAAATTGTGATTGTTGATGTTATCATGGAAATACTCGACGAGTATCTTTTTGCGATCATTCTTGCATTCATCGTTGACAATGGGCGAATTTAAATCCATGACGAGCATCTTAAGACGTCCACCTTCCCAGGATTTCCATAGATAGCGTGGCACATAGAATAGTATGGCTTGGAAGAATAGTACAAAGCACACCCACTGATAGTACTTATGATATTTGATTTCATCTTCACCTTCGACATGACTGCCAACACCGGGTTGTACGACATCGCGACCGGTAATGCCAGTTAAACGTTCGGGTACGGTAAATGTTGAATAGATCCAACAGTATGTGTCCATAACGCCGAGCGGTATCTCATCGACGATGCAATCGATCGGATCCCCGATATATTGACGGGAGGTAACTAATAATGAGAATGCGATCAATATAATCACTGTGGCTTTATAGTGCAGGCGAAAGACATTATTATCGATGCAGACCTGATCGATTTTCAGAAGCCCCTTAACGGAGCCGAATACATCAAACATTGCGGCGGCTTTTTTTCAAAACAAAACAAAAAAAAATTCTTTTAACTTTTCAAATGCGCGGACACCCGGTTTGTTTGTTTTTTTCAAGCAAAAGTCGGTATCACTGGATCGATTTGTTTTTGTTTTTATTTTATTTTTTGTAATTTTCGTATCTTTTGATCGTGCAGCACTCGGATTTGATATTGGGGTGAAGTTAGATCATTTCTATCGAATATTATCTGCACAGCAAAAAAAAAACAATTCACTTAAACAACATACTTAACGCGTTCTTTCTTCTCTTTTGTTTTTTTTTTTTTTTTTGTTTATCACTTTCTTAGTTTTTATTTATTTAACGAAAATAAATAAGAAAAACAAATGCAGCTAACACGGAGTACAAAGAGCGCTTTGAGTTTATGAACACAGCGCGCACCACTCAGTCCAAGTACAAAATCTTAACTAACCAACTATTACATTCGCTATCAGAGGCCAAAAAATTTGTGTATAAACAACTCACCCATTTAATGATGATGTTAGTGTCTCGCTCTGACTGCTGCCTAGCTGGCTGGCTGATTTTACTTCTCTACCAACACATAGATACAAAAAATACTGATGCAGATACAATATCGTTGATCGGTTCCGAGCGACCCTAAATAAGGGGAAACTTACGATATAGCTTGGGATTTGTTTTCTATATTCAGATCTCCCTGCCTGACAAAGAGAGTTGAGACCAATTGATTCATTTGGTCGAAATGAGAGAATTTACTGAAGACTCGAGAGAGCTACTTTAATGCCACTCATGCAATACAAGCAACGCAAGCAACACTTCGTTGTATCTATGCCTGTCGTAGATTGCTTTTGAGAGCTTTGCAATTTAAATTAACCTATTTTCATTTAGACTTAATATTCAATAGCTAGCTGATTTGCGAAAGTGAACTTGACGCGGGAATGTATTCTAAAGCAGGCAGTTATTAGAATAGGAGTAGGTAGGTAGGTACAAAACCCAAGATATGGCAATTAAGCACTATCTGTCATTTTATGTTACAGAAGGTGACAGGTCGAGCTTGCATTGCAAGCATTTTAGATCACGATTACGATAGCATACAGTCAGTCACGAAAGTTTACATACAGTCCTGACAAATGCTAGATCATCGTTTATAGACAAAATTTCATTTTTAGTTTGTTGTAACATTGTTATTGTACAAAAATACGAATGAAAACAAAAAAAAGGTCACTTCCACATAATGAAACCAAGAAAAAAATCAGGCGTAAAAAAAATCAAATAAAATATACAGGCTGTCCCAGTTTAGGTTTTCGTCCTGATAGCTGAAGATTCCTGAAGTTATGGCAAACAAAAAATAGTATTGCAAGGGGGGTCTATTTTCACCCCCCACCAAGTTATAGGCCGTTAAAGTGAGAAACCTCTGATTTCGAGGTAAAACTTTTTAAAAGGCCGTAGCTTTCTAACGGATTCAGCTCAGTGTGCATAAAATATTAAAATTTCGTCGAGTACGAAGAACGCCAACCAAATTTATAGCATTTTAAAGCTAACATTTTGAAAAATCGTTGGACCGATTTCATCAGAAATATGCGTTTATCTTGAAATTTTCCACTTTTAGGTTAACTTTTTTTATCAAAATTTTTGTCTTCTCTTCATTATCTACGACTTTTATTTGTGACTTTTCCACCAACGAACAACGAAAGTTACTGCAAACCACTGTTTTATTTAACAAAAAAAGAATTTACTAAAATCTGTCAGTTAACAAGTAAAATAAAGTTGGAGAATTAAGCCAACGGCAAATTTGCCGCTATTTTGTGGAATGTTTTTGTTTAGTTCGGTGACAACTTTTGAAATGGCCCGATGTTACTTTGTTTACTGATTAGGAGTGAACGAGTAAAGTGTTCAGCAAAAGTTTAAAAAAAAATGTTTTCGATTCGCGAATAGGCCGATATAATTTTCGTTTACGGTTTCTGTAATGGGAATGCAGGGATAGCTAGATTAGAGTACCAACGGCGATATCCTAGGCGGAGGAACCCTTCTAAGGATTGAAACGAATAAAATCTGTAAATTTTAATACGGACTATACTTCCAATGCGTTAAAATTGCAATCCCATTTTGTACCCAATTTAGCCTGTATATTCTCTAGTTTCAGCTTGTTATTGATTTTTGTTCGGTGCGGTTTAAAATATTTATAAAATATGAGTCAAGAGGAATGCCGTAAAAAGATCATCGACAAATGGCTCGAAAATACTTCGCGTCCAAACCATTTCATCGCAAAAAATTTAAACATAGCACGCAGTACAGTTGATTCTGTTATTAAAAGATATTTGGAGACGTTGACAGTTAAGCGAAAACAGAAAAGTGGAGCACATGATATAAATTTGGAGAGGAAAATAGTGGGTACCATCGTAAAAAAACGGACTATGTCATCCAGAGATGTTGCTCGGAAATGTAATACCAACCAAACAATGGTACAAAGATCTAAAAAACATAACGGTCTAAAAACACGAAAAAAACAAAAAAATACCAAATGTTACTGAAAAGCAAAAAAAAAGTCATAAAAACACGAGCTCGAAAGCTATACGAGTTGATCGGCAACAAGAAAGCGTGCTTGGTTTTGGATGACGAAACTTATGTCAAAGTCGACTTTACTACTTTTCCAGGTGCGTAGTTTTACAACTCGTTTGAAGCTGAGATTCTTCCGCAATCAACAACATCGATTGGGATGGACAAATTTGGTCAAAATATCTCGTTTGGCAGGCCATTTGCCAATGTGGACACAGAAGCTCATCGTATATTACAACGGGAACAATTAACGGAGAAGTGTACATTAACGAGTACCTAAAAAAACGGTTGATTCCTTTCTTAAACAAACACGAGGGTTCAACATTATTTTGGCCAGATTTAGCTTTAGCTCACCATGCTCATGCGACGTTGAGCTTTCTTGTTGCTAAAAATGTCGACTTTGTCCCAAAAGACATGAATCCACCCAATGTTCCACAGTGCCGTCCCATTGAAAGGTATTGGGCTTTGGTCAAAGCTAAATTGAGGAAAAATGAGCAGTGTGCAAAGGACGTAAAAGATTTTAGTGCTAAATGGAAAAGAGCGTCCAAAAAGATCACGGATGTAACTGTCACCAACCCTATGAAGGACATTCGAAAGAAGTTGAGGAAAGAATGGGAACCCAAATAATTTTTTTTATTTTTTGTAATTGTGAATGAATTTAATAAAAACAGAGTTACATGAATTATGAAAATATTTTTTTTTTTAATTTGAAGTTTCCAAATTTTATTCGTTTCAGTTCTAAGGCCAAATTTTATCAATGCTTTTCACCGCCTTTCAACCGTCGGCTCAGCATATGGGTTAAGAAGGGAAAGATTGTCTATCTTAAGGCTCCTGCCCATAGAATCCGTTGCGTCCGTTACGATGCCGGATAGTTTGACGTTGACGTGTTTGACGGAAATACAGCCGATGTCGTTTTGTTATTGCTGAGAGTCTTTTCTCTTCAAGCTGTTCTGCGAAAAATTCAAATGTCAATGTCAATGTTTTCTTTTCAAGCTATGACAATTTCTCTTCATTCTCTCAATGTCTCCGTCAATGAAAGTGCTTACTCTCAATTTGTGAATGCGTGAACCTCAACATGTGAAAGTATGGTCCTCAATGTGTGAATGTGTGAACTGCTAACGAATTGAAAAGTAGAAAGTAAATCTACTTTATCCGTCCGTTCCGTCATATTCTTTGTTTATGGGCCTGCTTCCATAACAAAGTGTATATTCTATCCAGCTGTCAGCCGATAACTTCGACGCAAAGGACGTAACGGATTCTATGGGCCTTGGCCCTTGGCAACAGAAGAGGAAAAAATAATTTTAAATGCTGTAAGAATGCACCAGAAGGCTTGCAACACAGTGGCAAACTCCAAGAACTACAACCCATAGAGTTATTCAACCGCGTTTACTCCTTTCATTATACGCCCGTACAGGAACTTTATGGACTGACGAAGTCCAATTTACGAGAATGGGCATTACCAACCAACGAAATTCCAACTATTGGGCAGTGTCTAGTCTTCACTTAACACGAACAACATCTTCTCAAAGGTTGAAATGTACATGTTCTTCTTAACTGTGTACCATTTTACAGAAGGTTTAGCGTGAATATCTGGGCTTCATACTTCCACATGTCCTAAATTCAACATTCTATTTAGAATTTTTGAGAGACCAATTGCCGGAACTCCTGGAAAATCTTCCTCTTGCTCAGAGGCAAAAAATTGTTTTCCAATGGCACGGTCAACATTTCGAAAATTTACTATCAGGGCGAAAACCAAAACTGGAACACCCTGTATTTAGTATTTCGTTGGAGCACTGTTTAATTCCTGTACTGCTTTAAGTTTTCTTGGCATGGATAGGACTAGGTTTTAGGTGACATCGGGGGTAACTGAAGCCCAAAAATTGTAAAGAGACGTTTTTAAAGGTTTCTGATCTGAAGTCTTGAACTTACGAACCCTGAGTTCCAACATATCTCAGATTTGTTGTGTGGTACAGCAGAGCCTCGATAATGCGAACACCCAAGATGTATACCCTGTTCGGACTATGGAATCGTTCGGATTATAGTATAAAGAAATTTTGAAGGCATTTTTCGAAACAAAACAAAGTTTTTCGTATTTAAAAATATATTTTAATAATGTAGAAAATGTTAAACCACCTTGATCAAAAAAGTTATTCAGAAAATTAAAAATACAAGTTTATTCATCTTAATCTATATTGTCCCCTTCAAAGTAATCCCCATCGACTGCAACACACTTATGCCAGCGCTTGATCCAATCCTCGAAACATTTTTTTTATATTCCGTTTTCAGCATGTCCATCAGTGCTTCCTTCGATTTTTTCATTACTTCCTCTCGGCTGCTGAAACGCGTTCCCCGTAGTGAACAGAAAGAAGTCACAGGGAGCCAAATCAGGTGAATTCGGTGGGGGTGGATGGTACTCATATTTATTGCATTTTTCGTCAAAAAATTACGAATAATGATCGCACTGTGCGACCGCACGACAGTGCGTTATCATGGTGCAAAATCCACGAGTTTTCTGCCAACAATTCTGGTCTCCTTCGGCGAATTGCTTCAAGCAAAAGGTCTCATAACGCCCAAATAATACTCTTTGTTTACTGTCTGGCCTTCTGGCAAAAATTCATTCTGCAGTACACCGTTGTTTATAATCCATGAAAACCGTGAGCATTGCCTTCTTTTTTGACTGAAAACGAAGTGGTTTTTTTGTGTCTCGGCTCATTTGGTGAACGCCATTGACTTGCCTGATGTCTGAATTGCGTGTTACGACACGCACGTCTCGTCTCCAGTAATTATCCTTTTGATGAATGTGGGATCGGATTCAGCCTCGCAAATCATCTCTTTTGCGACGTCAACACGGTCTCTTTTTTGCATGAAATTGAGGTCTTTTGGCACCAACTTTGCTGCTACACGACGGAAACCCAAATCACTAACCAAAATATCTTGGACGGATCCATAGGCAAGGGTCAAGTCCTCCGCTATCTCTCTGATGGCTAGTTTGCGGCTATTGACCAACATTTCTTTTACTTCATCAATGTTTTCATCGGTTTTCGATGTCGATGGTCTGCCACTGCGTTCATCATCTTCGATTGGCTCACGACCACTTTTGAACCGCTCGTACCACTGGTAAACCGTTTTCTTTAGAGAATCGTTGCCGAAACACTTTTCCAACATTTCCAACGTTCGTGCACCATTAAATCCGCTTTTTACGCAAAATTTAATACTCGTATAAGTTCGTTGTTGCAAATGTAAATCCATTTCTAAAATTGTAAAAAATCACCAACACACACAGAGATAGATGTACACTTGGCTGCGTAACTTTTGCAAATGTCAAGCTGTGACGCTAAGATTTAGAGGGAATGTCAACAACAGAATTGCCAACTTAACGAAAAAAAAACCGAATTCAAATCGGAACAATGGGAGCGCCACACGTGGTGGTATATTATGTAATACATATTAGAGTGTAATGCAATTTAACTGATTACGCTTTTTTAAAAAATTCCAATATAGTACTTCGACGAGTGGTATTTAGCTTATCACTTATTTTACGTACTAACATTTTTTCTGGAATCGAAGTATCGACTTCACCCGCCCATTCTAAGCAAGTATTTAAGGCGGACACAGCTTGAGTATGTGGAATCCTTGCAACTAGTTCCGATAACTCCAATTCTTCTTCGCTTTCGATGTCCGGGTGATTCAGACACAGCTTGAGTATGTGGAATCCTTGCAACTAGTTCCGATAACTCCAATTCTTCTTCGCTTTCGATGTCCGGGTGATTCTGATTACTTGTCTTACTGTGTCTTCATCAGTTAACGGCTCCTGGTAGTCAATGTCATCATTACTTTATAACAAATTGTTAGTATCTACTCGTACTTCTGAAAAGCCTCTGTTACGAAAAATACTTAATCTGAGATCATCCTCATGATCAGAATCATCTACATCTTGGCTAAACAATTCCGTTGATTCGAATAACAAAGGCCACAGAGGCTTCCAAGACTTTGTAATCAAATTTGAAGACAATTGCTGCCAACTTTGAGCCAATGAAAACACTGCATCTTTCCTTGTGGTCTTTTTATGCAGTTCAGATACTGCGCATTCTGGATCAACTTCTTGCTGGCCAAAAATTTGCAATAGGAGTTTTTTCTTGTATGTCATTTTAATGTTTTGAATCACATTTTGGTCCATGGGTTGGATAAGAGCTGTGGAATTAGGTGGCATGTATGTGAAATTCTTGTCGATCGATTGCAGATCTTCTTCAAGAATTATCAAGAAGTAAAAGTGCTTTTAGCGGTAAGTTTTTTTTCAATAAAAATTTCTTTACTTCGAAAATGAAATGTCCTTTAAGCCACTCTAAAAATATTGGTCTTGTAACCCAAGCATTTCTTTGACGTGTGTAATGGACTGGTAACTTTTTGGCTGTTGCAAATGCACGTGACCGTTGTGCTTTGCCAACAACAAGCAAAGGCAGTTTCTGCGCTCCGGTTGCGTTTGCGCATGGCTTAAATGTTATCCTCTCCTTCGATACTTTGGAACATGGGGCCCTACTCTCTGATCAAGACGCCAGCGCTTTGTCTGGTATCATTTCCCAGCCTGATTCGTCAGCATTAAGTATACATAGATTTGATCTGCTATCAAATCTTTTTCCCTACAAATGCCCATAAATTTTTCCTGGAATGGCTACACAGCTGCTTCGTTATTCGACAATTTGGCCTTTTCCTTCAATACTTCACCTGACAAAGGGACGTTCTTTCTTCGCTGCTCTAAAAACCACGTAAATAAAGCATCTTCAAGCTGGGAGTTTTCAGCAGTTTTTAAGGTTTTTCTGGTTCCTGGACCCTCTTCTGTGTTTATTACAATTGTTTTTAATGTGGATTTTCCAACGTTATACTTCATTGCAAGAACTGATAACGAGATACCTTGCTTAATCTTGTCCAAAATGTCGCACTTTTGTGATATTCTTAATGTGATATGTTTCATTTTCTTCGATATTGAAGCCATAATTTAAAAAGCACACGCAATGGTCGAAGAAACATCACGCATCACAATGTTAAATAAAACAAAACTTCGCGACAAACCGACTATAAAAAATGTGAGCCCGATTGAATAAATAACACAGCTTTTACTAACTTCACTTTTAAGGACAATTGATAACTGATGACTTAAGATCCTACCGATTTATAGTAATCTCGTTGCACCTGTCCACCTGAAGATACTTAGTTACACCTACGCAGTTAGCCTGTGGTCATCCCTTTGGCCTACTGCGCAACCAAAAATGTACAACCCCCATTTGTTGTTGACGATGATGATTGACAGCTAAAGGGTTGTAATGGTCCTGAACTGAGATGCCATCTTATTTATGATCCAAATGTTTGTATCTGCGTATTATTGGGAATGTTGATGTGAGTGATACCATTTTTCGTCATCGTTCTCCGGTACATCTGCTTACTCTGCGCGTCAACCTAAAGTTACTTCAAAAAGTAAGGCCTAGTACACATAAGCTGCAAAATACGAGTAGATAGAAACAAATACGTTGCAGTTCATGTGCAACGGGCCTAAGGGAGCAGTCTTACTATTGCGTGGTGTGTGCGGCACTGCGAGTGACAGTAGACTCAAGTTAAATCAATTCTCCGAATTTTCGCTATGGTTCCCGGACCCATGGGGGTCGTTCGGATTACTGAGGCAATCTGGAGATTGCGGAGGTGGATGAAGTTGTTTTGGAACCCTAAACACCAAGCTTTAATGATTCAGCAGAGGAATGCAAATTGATACCGATCCGTACTGCCTTCTATAAAAAGAAGTTGCCATTGCCCCCCAGTCTAGGTTGTAGACGTATAATACGTAGTTTGCTTATTATAGTATACACACTTTTGTACATACGAGTATTATACGTATGTACATCTGCAAAATATTGCTGATGTATAAAAGTGTATAAATGCAAGGAACAGGTATAAATCTGAAAAAAATGTATAAAAGTCAAAGAAATGCATAAAGATCCTAAAATTTGAGAAATAAAACAATAAAAACATTTTGATTTTTGTTACGGTTGAAAGTTTGAATGGGTGGGATGTTACTGGCGATTTCAATGGAGCACTGGTTGTGGAAATAGCGATAAAAAAAAGTGAGACAGGAGACATTATGTCGGTGTTCTAGGGTGTCGATTGATTGACTGATATTAGTATCACGGTTTTGAATCCTATCTAGCAGGTGCAGAGATGTTTTAGGAGCACCTAACCAGATGTGGGCATTGTACTCCAAATTTGGGCGGATAAACGCATCCTTAAATATTGTGGCCAGATCAGAGGGGGTAAACTATTTCTTACATCGGTTGAGGAAACCTAGACATTTCGCAGCATTTTTGGCGACATCCAATATGTGGTCATTCCAAAGTAAGTTGTCACTGACATACATACCGAGAATGGAAAGTTTATCGGTTTCGACGATGCAAGTGCAATTCATGGATAATGGCTGGGTATTGAATTTCGCTTTAATGACAGCAGACAGCGTTGAGTTTTGGAAGCATTAAATTCCACTCGGTTGATAGTTCCCCAATTGGTTATGCTGTTAATATAGGAATATAATGAGCTTAACATACGCTGCCGTTCCCGTTCTACAACTGAAGAGCAGGCACGTGAGACCGGAAACGAATATAAAAAGCAGAGAGTACTGTCGTCAGCAAAACGAATATATTGGATTAGACGTATCAGATGAGAGATCGTTAATGAAAATTAAAAAGAGTGTCGGAGACAGAACGGAGCCCTGGGTCATACCAGCATTTATTTTGTGAATTTCAGACTTGAAACCATCCAAGACAACTTGAATTGAACGTCCCGAAAGGTAACTTGTAATTAATTGAAAAAGAGAGTCATCGATCTCAAAAGCACGCATTTTCGACAAAAGAGCCTGATGCCAAGCTCTGTCAAATGCCTTAGAAATATCTAGTGCAACTAACTTGCTTTCGCCAGATTGATGTACGCTTTGGTTCCACTTTTCGGTGAGCCATGCCATCAAATCACCAGTGGACCTGTTGCTACGAAAACCATATTTCTGGTCTTTGAGAAGTTTTCATGTTTCGAGATATTTCATGAGTTGACGGTTTATCAGTCCATGACCTTGGAGAGAAAGGACGTAAGTGCAATGGGTCTGTCGGAGAAGAGAGAAGAAGATTCGCCTTTTTTAGGGACGGGCTGGACAAATGCTGTTTTCCATCTGCTAGGAAAGAGTAGGATTGATGAAAAAGCTTACGCAGTGGTTTTGCCAGCATGGAAGAACACGTCTTCAGAAGAAGGGGAGATATACCATCTGGACCAGAGGATCTATGCATGTTGAGATCTTTAAGTACTCTTGCTACTACACGAGTGCGAAAGTGGATTCGTCCCATTGTAGATTCGACGCACTCAAGTGTAAGCGGGGACAAAGCACAATCTGGGAGTGTTGAGCTAGCCGCAAAGTGTGCAGCAAGCAGATTGGCCTTGTCAAAAGAGCTGACAGCTGGAATGTCATTGTAAATGAGCGTTGGGATGGTGGTTGAGGGAGAATTTCTAATGTTTTTGACGAATGAGCAAAAATTTTTACTGCCTTTGGGACATTGCAGTATTTTTTGCCTCAGTTTTTGGTCGTATTGGAATTTCACACGCTTGAGAAAGACGTTGCAGTCGTTTCTGGCTCGTTTAAACTTTTTTCGGTTTTCCTCTGTCGGGTTGGTCTTGTAGTACCGAAAAAACAATTCTCTAACCTTGACAGCCTCTTTACAGCTCGAGTCGTACCACGCCTTTTCTTTTGGTTTGATAATCTTCATCCGGTGAGGGATAAAGCATCTCATTCCAAAGAGAATGGTGTCTGTGATCATATCAGCAGCGGCATCCACGTCGTTATCGAGGAAACATGACGACCAGTTAAAATTCCTAAAAAAGTTGTTAAGTCCGCTCCAATTGGCTTCCTCGTATTACCATGCGGTTCTTTAAGGGACATTTTCTCTAACAGTGTGGTGGGTGTATGAGAAATTAGCTGATATGACA
This sequence comes from Volucella zonaria, assembly GCA_963966105.1. NCBI lineage: Eukaryota > Metazoa > Arthropoda > Insecta > Diptera > Syrphidae > Volucella > Volucella zonaria. The sequence continues at coordinate 66,445,558 of OZ014532.1, read as the reverse complement.
CGTTGGTCCGACGAGCCTGGAGAGAAGAGCATATCAATGCAGGGTGAGAAGTTAAAAACAAGTCCAGAGTGTTGGAGGTATGACTATCAACGTCTGGTATTCGCGTAGGCTCATTTACAAGCTAGGTTGAGTTTTTTTCCGCAAGGAAGATCTCAACACACTGTCCTCACATGTTGTCTGTACAGAATGTTGAAGCCAACCAGAATTGCGTATATTGAAATCGCCCGTAATAACGATTTCAGTACGAGGATACCGGGATACAAACCTTTGAATGGAGTCAGATAGAGCAGCAAACTCATTAACAGTCGAATTGCTGTCCAGTTTAAGGCTTCTGTAAATAAAGCAGTAGTGGATAATTTGCTTACGGAGATGGAACTTTAACCACATGAAATTGAATTCCGGATTGGAACAGGGACTACATTGTTGGGGAGTTTGGTAAGCTACATCACTACGCACATAAATGGCGAGACCGCAATGAGGAAAGAATAGTGGCACTAGTTCGTAGCCAGGTAGCTTCAGATCAGAGTGATCTGAGAGGTGTGGGCGGGGATCTACCTGTGTTTCACTATGTGCCAAAACAGCTGGTCGGTACTTACAGACGTGGAAAAGTGATTACTTTTTAGCCCACTTATATTGGCTATGTCCACCCTGAATTCTCTGGTCATAATTACAAACAAACACAGTAAACACAAACACCGACGATACTAAGCAAGGCTGCGAAGTGAAAATTCTGACGTTGGTTTAACGAATCAAATTGTTGTAGGTGTTATGCCCTTGCAACAATATAAAACAGTGCACCAACAAAATTTTCACTCACAACCACGTATCCATTAGTTGTTACATGCAATCAGTCACTGCCCGTACCGTATGATAAATGCAGTAACGGCAGTGACCGAGTGCAAGCAACAGTATTTCGACCAGGAGCGGGAGAGGTGGGATACCTACAATGTGTGATATATTTTTTTTAACAGTGCACTGCACTATAGTTTTTTTTTTTGCAAACGCGTGCGGTGGTTCTTTTTTTTTTTTTATTTTTATTTTTCAGTGTGCAACACACGAGAACTTACGAGTGCACTGGTTGACGTGTGCACTCGTCGGTGGTCGGCACGGTACTTTGTGGCTACTTTATAGTTGCCGTCCTCGAGCTTTTCACTAAGTAAGGAAAAAATTCCTGCTTTGTTGTCGTAAGTAAATATTGAACCCATGGCCTTTGAACTCAGTATCGAAATAAGATTTTCATCAATTTTTAGCCTTTCTTCAGAGGACAAAAGCTACCCTCTAAATTTGGGGTGCAAATAATTTGCTGTTATTGAATGCACATTGAAAACATTGTTATTGAAAAATTCGTTTGTGACATTGTTCATGTCCATTCTCCAAGGCGTTGCTTAAAATTGTTTTCCATTCCTCCACTGCATCTGCTATTGAAAATTCGCTGGCCTGTGCTTTGTGTATGAGTTTGCATATGGCGTCTAAATGGGTGTGGAGCTTTTTAAGTCTTTGGCAAATTCTTCTTTAAAAAGAAGTTCAGCAGAGGAAGCACTGACCAAGGCCCTAGTAACGACATCGCTGTTCAAAGGCTCTGCAACTATCTGCTTCATTATGAGCAATTTTTTTTTAAAAAGCTATTGATTGCACTACTTTGTGTCGTCCATCTTGTTTCATTTGGAAGCAATACTTCGTTTTTTTCTTTTTTATGAGCTTTTGTTCCAAGTTTGATTTTTGTGTTCCTTTAGTATGTTTGTAGCTTGGTGAATGCTTAATTTTTGCTCTTCCTCAGCCAAAAAATCGTTAACGAGAAGATTGTCGATGTGGCTATTGCAGGTTGTGTGTATAATGTTTATAGATCTCCCCGTCCGGATCATGTTACTAGCGTTGTCGCTGACAACCACAAAAATGTCAACATTATATCCTTGCTTTGCTATTTCAACAGATTTCTCACAAACCAGGCGCAATTCTTCACCAATTTCTTTAATTTCCGAAAAGTCAAAATTTTCTAGGAAAATACTGTGACCGGGAGCACCACCTACGTGAAGCATCGTGACGACATTCTTTGTATTGCCAGATGAATTTTTGCAGCCGTCAATTAGCAACACTGAATGCCCACCTGATCCAATGGCTTTTGTATTCTCGGCAATAATTTTTTGATGCACCTTCACAAGTAATGTTGCTGATAGAGTTGAGCGGCAGGGAGGAGTGTAGGATGGTCGCAATTTCTCCAAGCAGCTTTTAAAATGATCGGATTCTACAACAGTGAAGGGAATATTGTACCCAAAAAAAACTCTGCCAACGAAATATCAATTTTTTCTTTCTTCAAAGGAGTAATCTTGTCAATATATCTGCCTGTCAAATCCCTTTCCTTCTTTTTAATTTTTCTTGGCGGCGATTTAAAGATGGATGCTATATTTGCAAGGGAGCTGGTCTATAAAGTTCTATCTGGTGCTGCTGCTGACGTTGAGGGAGAGCAAGCATAGCTTGTACCATCACAAGAATTAATTGAACTGATAGATGTAGTGGAGTTTGCTTTGTTTTGCTGTTGATAGTCTGATCGGCACGGGGTATCTAGTTTCTCCTACACAATCGTAAAAGGGTTAAAATATTGACTGAATCTTACATCATTACCTCTACCGCGAGCATCGAACTTGTCGAGCTGTAGAGGATGAGTAGGGTCAATGAATCTCGAGAAATTCTCTAGACGAGTCCTGAAACCAAAGGATGCTCCCCTCCCCCTTCCCATCCAACCACTCCTTTTCCACTGAGCTGGATCAAGTTGTCATACGACCCGTGCCAAACATCAGCCTGGCTGAGGGCCCAGCTTCTCCAAAAATAGCTCAGTCGTGAACAGAGTATCCGTATTCCTGGCGACCTCCAGATTAGCTAGCCTTATTTGTATATGGCGGATCTCTGTACAGATGGACCACCCTTTCTCTGCTACTTGTGGGACCACATCATGGAAAACCTAAGCAAACAAAATCCGAGGCCGGTGATCCTTTAATACCGGGCGGTAGAACGATGACTGCACAGACTACCGGCAAGGCTCCTGCATTGTCGAGAGGAGGTAAAACTGCCTCTAAAGGCAAGTGCAACAAGCTTAAAAAGCCATGGTCCTACAATTTCCTCCACCCCTAGCAGCAGCAAATTTGTGGCAGGCCACGGACTTGTCGCTGCTACGAAAACTCCTGTCCCCAAGGAGGAATCTGGAGCTCAGCCGCGTCGGTAAGGTCCATCTAAGGCGCTCTACCTAAGACGCCGAAATGCTTCACGCATTATCAAAGCCTTCGGATCCATTCCGGAGGTTGAGAGAAGTGCGGATATAAAGAGCAAGATTGAGTGGGCTAACAACATCCTAAAAGACGGATTACCCACTGCTTCTACTGCTCCCAAAATACCTAAACACTCCTGCAAGCGCCAAAGATCGGTAGAGGAAACCGTGCCTATTCCCAAGAGGCTCAAAACCCACAGCGCCAAAACCCCTGGGTCATTCAACAGCACATCTCTGAGGTTTTTCAGTGAAGTCCTAAATGACGCAATAATAATCGCGGTAATTAATAGGAACGATACCGATGGTTCTATAACACCTGAACGCTGGCAGCTGGTCAAGCTGAAGCTTTGAGCAACTTCTTGGCCATCATGCGGGAAAACGCCGGACCACCTCCCATCACAAGCGACGTTGGCTGGCACCAAGGACACGTCAAGCTCATCGCATGTGTCAATCAGAGATCTCTCGATCTCTTCACTAAAGCCATAGGTGGTTTAGGAGAGATTTGGCCAGGTGCAAAACTCGAAGTCATATCTAAAGAGGGCATCCCTAGCAGACCTCGGACTCGTACCTGGATCTCAGCCGAACCCTCCTCGCCTGAAAGCATTCTGGAAATCATCAGGCTCAGTAACCCGACCCTTCCGACTCATGACTGGAAAGTTGCGAAACTGGAGGAACTAAGGGCTTCTTATAGATGCGCGTTGATCATGATCAATAAGGAGTCCCCTAGCGACGACTGCAATCTATCCGAGGTGACAAGCAAGCCGTCGGTCTCCTCATCTGACACCCCATCAGAAATGGAAACCGATGACGAAGCAAAACGAGGTCCTATACGACCAGAGGAAGAAGGTGAGCTCTTGGGCACATCTTCAGAATCGGAGGACCTCAACAGCACCGTGGTGGAGACTACTCTGGAAAACTACAGCAATGATACGGTTTCTCCAGATTAATCTCCATCACTCAGAAAAGGCTTCGGCAGCACTCATTCTGCGTTTTTCAAATAACGCAGAAGACATTATCATAATCCAGGAACCATGGATTGTAGAATGCGTGGTTCGTGGACTTAGGACACCCGTACACGCCCCGCTCTATATAAAAGACAAAGGTAAGATCAGAACTTGTATATTAGTGACACGTAGTCGTAATGCACCTCTACTTCCTAATCTCAGCGACACCGGCTTAACCATTGCCAGACTAGAGACTGCCAAAAGCTCCTACTGGGTGGCATCGGCATACCTTGGCCACGATCATGTGGGCCTTCTCCCTGGTGATAACCTAGAAAGGGTGGTACTGGAAGCTGGAAGGCAAAAAAACTGGTCTCATTATCGGATGCGACGCTAACGCTCATCACACGGTATGGGGAAGTACCGACATCAATGATAGAAGTAAGCTACTTATTATAAGTACAAACCTCTTTATTTGCAACATTGGCAATAAGCCCACTTTTATAACTAGAAACCGACAGGAAGTACAAGATATAACTCTTGTCTCCGACAGCATCACTCAAATGCCAACGATCTGGAAGGTATCGTCAGAACACTCTTTTTCAGACCACAGATACATCCAATTCAGTCTGAATGATGCTCCTCCCAGTCAACCATCATTCCGAAACTACCGGAAAACTGATTGGCCAAAAGACAGAGGAACTCTGTCAGAAACGCAATCCTCTGAACTATCAAGTCCCCCGCGTGACACCAATGAGCTTGACGTGAAAGTCAGGGAATTCACTCTGGCTCTCAATCGGGCTATGGCCGCTTCCTGTCCTCTTATTCAACATAGAGGCATGAAAAACAACACTGGGGGACATCAGCACTGGGACTGCTCAGAAACATTTGCAGAAAACTTCTCAACTTAGCAAAAAGCACAAGAAAAGTGACTGACTGGAACTCATACAAACAATCCCTCAAATTATCCGAAAAAGTACTGAGGAAGGCAAAGCGACAATACTGTAGGTCTTTCTATGACAAAATCACGGAAACCTCTGAGGCATCGCGGCTAAGAAAAATCCTACCTACAAATCCTATGATGCCTAGGTGTTTGAAAAAAAACCGATGGCTATTGGACAACCTCAAGTGATGAGTCACTCAACCTACTACTGGACAAACACTTTCCAGGTAGCTGTCAATTCGTTGCCAGTAGCAACCCAAACAGGCCTACTGCAACCTGGACCAAAATTCATGGTCTGATCACAATAGACAAACTGCTCTAGGCGCTGCATGCATAGCTTCAAACCATACAAGTCTGCTGGTCCGGACGGTATAATACCTGCCGAGCTACAGAGGTCCTTAGATATTATTCTGCCTGCGCTAGAAAATATTATGAGGAGCTGTGTAGAACTTATCCACATTCCACTGTCATGGAGAGAAGTCAATGTAGTTTTTATTCCCAAAGTCGGAAAATGTTCTCATGTTGTCCCAAAGGATCTCAGACCTATAAGTCTATCATCTTTCCTTCTGAACACTATGGAACGACTGATTGCTATCCATATACGAGCTAAAATTGATCCAAAACTTCTGTCATCGGCTCAACATGCGTACTGTAAAGGAAAGTCGATGGAAACGGCTCTACATTCACTGACTAGCTACATCCCTACAATATAAAGACAGTTGCGCTGTCAACTCTGTAGGTAGACGACTCACTTGGGGAGCTGATCAGTCTTATACTAAACAGCAGGATAATCAACTTCAAACTGGGTGTGGCTTCTGCTAAAGATGTGTTAGCACAGGTGCGGCGCAAGGTAGTGTCCTCTCTCCCCTTCTCTGGAACTTAGTAGTAAATGAACTGCTGATATTCCTGGAAGCGGGTGGTAGCAGGGTGATAGCGTATGTAGATGACGTTGCTATAGCCGTCTCAGGTAAGCATCTTAATACCATTAAAGAACTCCTTCAACTAAATCTCAACAGATAAACATATTGGGCAGATCGCTGTTGATTGGGAATAAACCCCCATAAAACTGATCTTGTTCACTTTTCCAGGAAATAAAAAATTGCAATTATAGACCCTCCTTCAATAAACGGTACCAATTTAGTGTTTTCCCATACAGCAAAATATCTGGGCCTCATTTTTGACAGAAAACTAAACTGGAGACCTAACATTGAAGAAAGAGTCAATAAAGCTGCAATAGCTTTATTCTCTTGCAAAAGATCCATTGGGAATAACATAAATGGGGCTTTCAACCTCGGATAACCCACTGGCTATACATCTCGGTTATAAGACCGATACTCACTTACGGGGTGGTAGTCTGGTGGACGGCTTTAGAAAGTGCAGTTAACTGCATTAAACTTAGCAGAGTCCAAAGAACAGCATGTCTATTCATAAGCGGAGCATTGCGGTCTACCCCCTCTGCGGCATTAGACATTCCGTTTCATTTGACACCCCTCAATATTTAAAGCGACTAAACAGAGGACAAGTAATCCATTTGGCCACGCCAGCACTCTTAATACATTAGAAATCCTCACAGAGAACATCGATTACACCACACCTGAATTTTGGTTTGACAAAAACTTCCATGTAAGCTTCTCCGCTAGATCCTTATGGGAGGAAGATGCTTTCTTGGAGGATAAGTCAATACGTCTCTACGCAGATGGATCTAAAACCGATAGCGGAGTTGGTGGCGGTGTTTTCTCAGATACACTAAATCGATGCCTCTCTTCCTGTCTTCCAAATCACTGTAGTGTGTTCCAGGCGGGAATTTTGGCGATTAAAGGAGCTCTGTCCTGGCTGAAGAAAAATGTGTGATATCTGCAAAGGATATCCGCATCTTTTCAGATAGTCAGGCCGCTATCAAGTCCGTGGACTCAGTCTCATTAAATTCTAAAACCGCCCTTGAATGCCGATCATCTCTTATGGAGATGGCAGAGCAGTTTAACCTTCACCTTTGTTGGGTGCCGGGCTACAGAGACATTCTAGGGAACTCTAGAGCCGATGAACTCGCCAAAATTGGAACCACTCTACCTATTCTACCGGAAAAGGGTAGCATAGGTATACCAATCGCTGCGTGCAAACTAACATTAAAGCTGGATGCCAATAAAAGAACAGACCGTAGGTGGACTGTTGGAACCAACATGTCTAGCGGCCAAACAGTTCTGGTCAAAACTGGATCTAAATCGCTCTAAATATCTGATCCTTCTAAATAAGAAACATCTCAGCGCCATCATAGGTGTCATCATCGGACACTGCCTCATAGACAATCACGCAAGAATTCTTAGCGCCTTTACAAACTATTTCTGAAGAAGCTCCATGCAAGAGGAAGAGGAGGAGACAGTCCTCCATCTACTCTGTACATGTCCAGCTCTCTCCCAGGGAAGAAAACTTCACTTAGGAGCTCTCTTCTACAACGACCTAAACGATCTACAAAATATAGACGTAAACAGTCTCCTTCGCTTCATCATAAGCTCAAACTGGTTCCATCAGTAAGAAGATCATAGATCCACGTGCCCCACAGAAACAGCAAAGCTCCATGAATTTTTCGTCGATTTGTACCCGATCAAATACGCCCTTTTCCCATATTCGAGTTTGAAAATATTTTATAGATACGAGTAAATAGCACACAAATTATCAACTTTTTAAATCTCGACGTTTCCTTTTTTATTAATTTTTTCTTTTCAATTAAATATCTATTTATCATAAGAACCGTTAAGCTATTATTACCTTATACGAGTAAGTTCTACTGAATACAATTCAGATAGTTCAACACAAGACAATTTCGCGTACTGCGTCCCTGACTGATTTGCTGTGCTGATGATGACTTGACTACAGCATGTGCAGAGAGGGAATTGAAACAGCTGAATTAAACACGAGCGAACCCCGAACACGAACTAAAAAAAATGAAGTTTTCCCAGTAAAAATAAGTTCTTCACGATTTGGTTAGGTACCCTGTTTTCTAAATCCTGGTATCAGTTTGCTGCTCTTGCTGAGAAAGAGAATAAGCACTTATACTTGTAAAATTGTATACACTTTTAGATACTTTTTTACAATTTTATACGATTTTTTACGGTAAAATGTATGAAAACCAAAAAGTGTGACATTTAGCAACCCTGCGGCCCCAGATCATCACATGCCCAACTCCGTACTTAACAGTTGGTACCAGCTTCTTTGTTTGCATTTCATTCTTATCCTTTCGCCATACTTTTCCCTTGACCTTAAACTTACTTTCGTGTGTAAAATGTTCAGTTTTCCAAAACACGTAATTCTTGGATATGAGTAGTTTAGAGTTCTAAGCGCTTTCGGCAATTAGCTTCATTTATGAGGTATTTTTTCCTTGAAACTCTTTCATTAAACCCTTCCGACCTTAAAACCTTACGCTTAGCTTCTGTATGAATTTCTTTACCCATGATATTCGCAATGTCTTCTGCGATTTTGGAGCGCTAATTCGGGTGTTAACTGTAACCTTACGAATGATAGTTCGGATACCGCGATTACTCAGTTTTTTCGGACGGCCAAAACAAGCTTTATTCGAAACATTTCTCTCTTATTATAATTTTTCATTAGTGTTTGAACACTAGCACGACTTTTACCCATGGTTTTTGAAATTTTACCATAAATTTTATTTTCGTTTCTAAGTTGTATGAAAGGGTTTCTAACTTCTGCTCATTATTTTCACAAATTTTTACGCAAAAGAGTACGGTAGTTACAAGATATGAAATGTTGCTAAGGATTAATAAATGATAATTTTCATTTACTGGAGAAAAGTCACCGTACTCATCCAAAGTTCCAAGCAGAATCCATCTGTATGTAGGCTTTCGTGACTGACTGTAGATGGATTGCTAGGTGTACAAAATATTTGTTTTGAAACACTCTAACCTATAATATGTGTGTTTAGATAGACTGAACCCTTAATTAAGTATTTCTCACTTTTTGGACGTTAAGAAAATATGTAAAAGGTGGGGCAAAAGTCATCATCCTATCGGAAGATGCTACAATTTTAGCCGATATCATTTTTCTATTTTTAGGAACTACTATAGCAGCCGCACTTGATGGGGCTTATCACTTGTTCAGAAAACCTTCTTTTTTTTTCCGTGGGTAGGTGAGAAAACTTCATAGACACTACAAGCTTCGGTGCTTATAGTAGACTGAGGTTTTAACTCACTAAAAAAACACCTCCCTTATACAGACCACGACTGAGATCACACTCAATAAGTAGTTCTTCTTTCGCGTTTTATTTTGCTTTAATAAGATATTTTGCAGGCGATTTTCCATCGAAAGTTCCTGCGTAGGTACTTTAAAATCTAAACACTGCCGATCAACGTGCTAGATCGAGAGGCTTAGATCTATTGAACGGAAATATTCATTTGTCCTTGTAGTAGATTTTTGTGCTTTCGCGCAAATATTTTAACTTCGTTCTGAACATTTTCGACTCCTAGGTCTCTGTGGATATCATCGTTTCTAATGTACGACGGTGCATTAACAGACCCTCGAAGAACTTTGTTTTGAAATGTCTGTAAGACTTTAACGTTACTAATTTTGGTACAACCTTAAAGGTGTATGCCATATGTCCAGACCGGACTTAGCATTTGCTTGTATAGTAGCAATTTGTTTTCTAAACTGAGCTTGGAATACTTTCCAAGAAGCCAGTACATGCCTCTATACTTAATCTCAAGCTCTTCACATTTTTTCTTAACGTGTGCTCTCCATTTAAGTTTAGTGTCGAGTGTCATACCAAGATATTTGGCCTCGTTCGCGAAAGGAATTCGTACTGCGTTGATAAACACAGGTAGATTCTCAGTTTTCTAGAGAGTGAAGTTCACATGGACAGACTTGTTTTCATCAAGTGCGATTCGCCTAGTCTTTGTCCAATTGTTAATCCGTGTAAGGGCACGTTTCAAGTTAGCAGTTGATTCTCCGACGGTTTTAGCTGTTGCCAAATTGGCAGTGTCATCAGCAAATGTGGCTAGCACAGTATCGCCCGTTTGCGGTATGTCGCGGTTAAAAAGCAAATATAGCAGAGGGCCAAGTACACTTCCTTGCGGCACCACCGCCTTTATTGTCTTAAAATTGGAATATTCCTTTCCGTGTCTGACACGGAAGAGTCGGTCATTTAGGTATGAACTTAATATATGTAACAATTGCTCGGGTAGGCTTTGTCGCAGTTTATATTTCAGGCCCTCGTGCCATACCTTATCAAAAGCTTGCATAACGTCAAGGAATGCGCTTGAACAGACTAACTTACACTCGATTGCTCGCTCAATTGCATCGGTTATTCGATGCACTTGGTCAACAGTAGAGTATTGGCTTCTAAAGCCAAATTGATGATCGGGCAAGAGGCGATTTGTGTCAACAACCCGCTTAAGACGATTAAGTAAGATTCACTCGAAGGCTTTCGATATAGTCGGGAGGAGCGATATTGGTCTGTATGACTTGACTTCAGTCGGCGGTTTACCGTGTTTCGGAAACTTTCCACTGATGCAGTACATACTCTAATCTTATGGTGGCATTTATAAGATAGAGCAGCTTTAGCAAATTTTTTTCGGTAGCGCTTTAAGTATCTCTCCCGTAATTAAGTCATATCCGGGGGTTTTATTGAGCTGAAGCGTGTCTACATATAACTTGTCCAAGTTCCCTAAGTGTTGCCTTTTCTATTGGAAGGTTCGTCGTCACGTCTAGCGTATTGACATTCTCTGGAAGCACTTCCCCGTCGAATGGTTTGAACGTTTCTGCAAGATGGCCGGCGAAAACATTAGCTTTTTCCTTATCTTGTTTCGCCCAGTCATCCTGGTTTCTTCTTATTGGCGGCACGTGTATTTGGGGCTTTCGAAGACTCTCCATATGGAGTAATTGGTATCTTTCGTCGCTGTGAGGCTTTCTAGGAAGTTATTAAGACCTTGGTTATTGAAGTCCTTGATCGATTTTTTCAGCAAGTTGCAGAGCCTATTAAAGGACGTTTTATCTTGTTGAGCCCGAGTATCATGCTAATTTTTCCCAGCTCTTCGCTTCTTCCTTATCATTTCCCTGATTTCCGGCGGGTATCTTATGCTGATACTGGCAACTTTGTTCGATTCGCGTGGAGTGTTATTCCAGGCCGCTTACTGTATGACTTCAACAAACCGTTCAACTTCTTTTTCAAGTTGATACGGCGTTCTGAGCGGTACTTTTAACCCAGTATTTTCGACAACCTCTAATCGTAAGTTTTCCCAGTGAGTTTTTTTTGTTGCGTAATCTGGGTGATTTTTGTTTCTTAACCAAGGATTCGCACAATGAAAGGGTAATTGGAGATTGATCGGGGGAAAGATCGAAACTTTCTTCAAGTTTGACGTAACTAGCGTTTACTCCTTTTCCGATAAAGAAGTCTATCAGAACGGCTGTTTTGGCGACATCCGAGGGCCAGTAGGTCGGTTTGCCTGTTGGGTAAAATTGCCAATGACATTCCATACCAGCTCTATAGAGAGTTTTGCCTTTTTGTGGGATACATCTCGAGCCCCACATGGTATGCATTCAGGTCGCAACCAATAATAAAGATTGTTCCAAGAGATTTAAATAGGTCACTAAATTCGTATTTTTCTATTTTGCAGCGCGATTGGCAATAGATTGAGGATATATAGTACTAAAAGCGTAATTTTTACTTTTAGCGCGCACCGTGGTCACGCGCGATTGTGTCATTAAGTGAGGTTCAAAAATTAAACATAAAAATATAAACTGCTTTTTCCTGAGTAAAAATATTTAGCTCATCAAGCCTTTTCTGTAGACCGTTGGCATCCCATGCAAGACAATTGAGCTTCTTTGTCGTGATTAGTTACGCAGATCTGCTTTGAGGTTGAGAAGCCGTTCGACTATTATCCTATTTGTTTTAGTCAGTTCTTCTAGTCTCTCAAGAATTACTGATAAAACATTTAAGGTAGGATCAGGTGATTCACAGTTGGTCGTATTTGCTCGCGCCGCTATTTGCGCATAAGTTTTCCCACTCTCCACTTGCGCTTTGTTATTTTTGAAATTGTTCTTATTGGTGATTTTAGCGGCCATCAGGGCGTTTGCTATCTTTGCCTTCTTTAAAGGCTCTGGGGTTGGATCACTGTTATGATTTCTCGTATTCGCTGGCCCTGCATTTTTAGAAGGCATCGTTTTGGATTGATCCCGTCGTTTTTGCAACTCCTTCGCGACTTCGCAGCTTCGATAGTTAGCTTGATGTTTTCCTCTGCAGTTGATGCATATCGCTGGGACCTCTTTCGCGGCACTGCACTATCGCGTCAGATGTTTTGCGGCGCATTTCACACAGCGAGGCTCCTTCTGGCAGTAGGCCTGAAAATGGCTGAATCCCTGACAATGTGTACATTAGGGAATCAGCCACGAGTTTTTTCGCAGAGGTTCAATTTTGACAACATGTCCCAAAATTGAATTTTCAGAATAAATCCTCTCGTCCTCTCGCCTTTAAAACTGCGCTGCTTTGGCGCAAGTATATTAACGGCGTCGATTATTTTTAAGCCTTTATTTTTAAGGTCAAATAAAATGTTTTCTTTAGGGCAAGAGGCGTGCAAGCCTCTAGCTAACACGCGTATGTGTCTCTCCGCTTTAATTTCGTACGTGAACCATTGAATCTTCTCGGCATTTAATTTTTACGAAAGCGTACTGTAATTGTCTGGATTAATTACATTGACAGTCCATGTATCGTCATGGCGGGATCTTACTCTTTAATCGGTTGAACACATTGATTTCAAGATTATGTGCAACTTGTTATAGTCCGAGATTCCAAAGACGTTTATTGGCGGCAGCGGTCTTTGTTAGGGTGGCTGTTTTTTTATTGACATCGACATTATTAGAGCTGGCTGCCGTCTTTTTTTGTACAATTTCAGGCGAGGAATCGGCTTTGCGTTTCTTACCTGGTTTCCAGTCTGTTTCACGGACTAGCTCTTCTTCGTCCATGTGAGAAATCGAGTTTTCTGGGCGGTCAAGTCGCGAATCTAGCTCGGTTTTAGATTGCGTTTTAATGCCATATAATTTCTTTTTAAGTTCGGCGCAGAAGAATTCCATATTTTGTAGTCCGGAGCGGAGATCAGAATTTCTTAATTTCAGGATTTCAGGTCTCGTAACCCTGGAGCTTTTTTTGAAAGGGTGCTGGTTTGTATTTGTGGTACTCATTTTAGTTCCCACGAGTAGCGGAGAAAGGGTAGTCCGTCTGTCCAGAGATCCGCATTGGACAGATATGGCCGGCTGATCCGGAGTTCGCCAAGTATCCGGATGCTCCGTAAGAGATTGTGCTATATTTTATACTGAGCCCCCAACCTGGCCGATTCTGGAACGGGTCGCTTAACACCTTAATCCGGCCCAGTGAATTTTAGTCGCCGGTTACGACAGGCATGCCTACCTCGGGTATATTCTAGCCCCTAACCCGATAGCAGAGCTACGCAGCAAGTGCCATAGAGCTAGAAAATTATGCCAGCAAACCAGAGGTCAGCCCTCCCACCAGGATTTACAGGTGCAATACAAAGATAGGCGTAGGGACCTTAAGTTAGCCTTTCAGAGAAGCAAAAACAACAGCTTTAAAAAACTCTGCCAGGAAGCAGAAATAAACACAGAAGCATTCGTGGAAATGTATAACAAGTGTGTAATAGAAGGGGTTTTTCCAGACCAAAGGAAAAAGCAACGTCTTGTGCTGCTGCCCAAAGGGAATAAATCACCAGATGAGCCCTCGTCATACCCATGCTTACTAGACACGATGGGTCAAATACTGGAGGGAATAATATGCAACCGACTGGAGGTGTCAATTGATGAAGCCGGAGGACTTTCAAACCAGCAGTATGGATTTAGAAAAGCTCGCTCTATGGTAGATTCTATTCGGAAGGTAACTACGACCCTAGAAGAAGCCATCCATGGCAGAAGATGGAGAGGAGGTACCAAAAAATACGGCGCCGTATTAACGTTGGACGCCAAAAATGCGTTCAACTCTGTGAACTGGGGGCTTATTATACACTCTCTTAGGTCAATGATGGCGCCATGGTTTTTAATAAAAATTATCTTAAGTTATTTCGACAATCGGTTCTTACTCTACGATACCGACGATGGAGTAAGGCAGTACCACATAACTGGCGGAGTTCCACAAGGATAGGTACTAGGACCTCTCTTATGGAACATTATATTATGTACGATAGGATTCTAAGACTTGGAATCCCGATTGAGGCTTAAATCATAGGCTTCGCAGATGATATTGCAACCGTTATGACGGCGAAACACCTAGAAGAAATAGAAGACATTGGCAATGAATGTATTCGAAAAGTTAGACGGTGGATGGCAACAGTTGGGTTAGAGCTGGCAGAACATAAAACAGAAGCAGTTTTGGTAACCAGTCGCAAGGAAAGAGAAACAATCACCATCAGGGTGGGCGATCACGTTATAACATCAAAACCGGCTATCAGATACCCAGGTATGATGATCGATGCTAGGCTCACTTATAAGGAACACCTTGAAAGAACTTGCTACAAAACCGCAAAGGTGAGCACTGCCTTATCCAGAATAATGACAAACATAGGAGGACCCAGACAACAAATGAGACTAGTTCTGTAAAGGATGGCGCAGTCAATCACAATGTACGCGGCACCAATATAGGTGAAAGCACTGAAAATTAGATCATATGCAAGAAAGACTAACTCTTGATGATGCTATATATGATATTGCGGGAATGCTACCAGCAGATATACTGGCTACTGAGCTACAAAGGACCAACGATGCTAAAGTTCGGGAACCTGGAGTTTCAATCAAAGATATCAAGCTACAAAGTGGGGATGGACCTACCGACTTATACCCGATATTCGTAAATGGGTAGAACGTAGTTACGGAGAAGTAGATTCATACTTAAGTCAGCTCCTAACTGGACATAGCTGCTTTCAATCATATCTATACAGGTTTGGTCTGAAGGAATCTTCCTTCTGCTTAAGCTGCGGAACGGCCACGGAAGATGCACAGCACATATTTTTCCAGTGCCCACACTTCAGAACAGAGCGCAAAGAACTAGAGGAGAAAATTGGGGAGACACCAACTCCTGAAAACATCGTAAACCATGTGCTAGCATCAAGTATAATATGGGATGCGGTGAAACAGGTTGCGGCAAAAATAATGAAGGAACTTCGAGGGTTGGAAAGAGTCAGAGAAAATCAAACCCAGACGGCATCTCTAATACAACAAATAACAGTAAATACTGTACAGAATGTCGAACCAGCAAACGGAGAAAGAAGGGCATAAAGTGCTTACCAGCACGGCGAAGTAGTACTTAACGGCAGTCCCGCGGGGAGAGTGGTACAAGAGTGCAGGGTGTGGGTTAGTACGTAGGCGCACCTCCGAAATCGAGTACTTGGGGTTTGCGAATCGTGCATGCTGATAGCGCGGACTATTAGTGTCTTCCGAAGATTGCCACATCCTTGGACGCAACCAAAAAAAAAAAAAAAGGCCCTATTCTGAAGGGGATGTCTTTTAAAGACTGTTGCGAGACCACAAGGCCGGCCAAAGTCCTCAGAAGTGGCAAATCAGCCAAACTGGAAACACGCAGAAGATTCGATGCCACCTCTGCTGAGCCGAAAACGGAGTCTTTTTGTCTCATGCCTCAGGCTTAATTTCCATGTAGCCTGACCAGAGTCGACTTCAAACCGATTCTTATCACTGGAGCTGAAAGTGAGCTGAGTGTACCGATGACATATATCCAAATAGAGTACTATAGTACCCGCTTTATTATCAGAATCCTTTGAATTATGTTCAATTAAGCGGGAAATTCATTTCCTTCTTAATTGAACTTGTTCTTCAATTAAGCAAATCATCACTTCGTACATGCAATATTCGTTTTGATTGTGTTATATTTGTTTGTTTCACATTTTCTATCTTTTAAGCGACAATATGAACTTGCATACCATATGTTAAAATTTTTTCGGTGTAATGGTATGTAAAACTTCTTCCTCCACAACGTCTGTCTGATCTGAGGACGAATGAGTTTAAACGGTCTCAATAATTTTACTATCGGTCAAAATTCCATAGCTTGTCTCATTTTCGCATTTTATGATGTCTTTGCACGTTTGGTGAAATATTTCATCAACTTGAAAAACTTCGCCCATATTTTCATCTACATATGTTATAGTAGGATTTCGGTTTGATTCATTATTTGGTAAAAGGTCTGCCTGAAATGAATGCGCACGATTTTTTTATTATCACATGTTAGTTTTATTAATACAATATAATTAGAACTTTTAACTTGTTTGGTTGTTTGTTTGATTGTTATACAATACATATCGGTTAAACCAGACACCAACTGTGTTTAATTATGTGCACAGCTTTAAATAAATCTGCTGATTTCGGCAATTGGCTCGCACTCAGCTTCTGATAATATTTTTGAGAACAACCAAATATTTAACATCGAAAATGGGTTCGTTGTTTTTCAAAATCTCCAAAACAGTTTTGGATGCGTTTGAACCAGTTTTCGGATCACTTTTTCCACTCTGAATGAGGTAACTCCAAAACATGGGTTTTACAGGCATCAAACGCTCCTTCAATGGTCTAATAAAAATAAAAAGAAGTCAATTTGTGCCAAATCAGGGTTATACGGCGGATGAACCATTAATTCGATGTTTTGAGTGCTGAAAAAGTCAGTTGTTTAAGCGGGCTTGTGAGAGTTCGCATTGGAGTGCTGAAGGATGTTCAGTGTTTTGCGTCAAATTATACGGTATCAAATGTGAAGAAATCTTTTTGACGGCAAAATGTTGAACTAATGCGCTAGCATAGCTCAATTTCAAGATAAGTCATATGACGGTCTTGAAACACTAGTACCCGCATAACATCGGCAAAAGAACCGATTTTGGACGTCCTTCACGAAATTCGTCTTGGAGCGAACGACAACTGCTATTGAGTTCGGAAAACCAGCGAAACAGGTTAGCTTCACCACCAAAAGTTGAGCTGATCGGCCCGCTGTTGTTGAGTTAATCCACGTTGTAAATCATAAAAAAATCATCGCACGAAAATGTTCCCGATTTAATTCCATTTTTTGGCTGAGACTAATTTTTCAAGTCTCTGTAAAGAGTGCAAATGGAACTCGTATGACAAAACGTTCTGAGCGCGTGTAGTTTTGACGTATCTACACCTTTTGAATTACATACACCTAGATCCAAAGGCTGCGTAAGTGCTGTTGTGTTGGATGGAGGAAATTGTAGTTCTTATGCTACAATCTGTGGTGGAATTGGGCCTCAACCAACAAGCGTCTCCAGCCAGTTCGATCTTTAAGTAGTTGCCTCCAGTTTCGCACTCTAAGTTGGTTAAGGTTACCTTCCATTTGCGTGCGCCACCTGAATCGCGGTCTTCCTCCAGTACGCCATCCCTCGGTGGTATATTCGATGATTTTTTGGATCGGAGCGTTGGTGTCCATCCGCTCTATATGACCCAGCCACCTGAGTAGCTGAACCTTTGCTCTTCTCACTAAGTCGGAGTCGCTGTACAGCCCGTACAGTTCGTCGTTGTATCTCCTCATTCACTCACCGTCTATGCAAACGGGACCGAAAATCAACCGAAGGATTTTCCTCTCATAGCAGCTAAGAGCACCTTCATCCCTTTTTGATTAAGTCCATGTCGCAACAAGGCTGGGATTATTAGGGTCTTTTGTTGTTTGAGAGAGAACTTTGCTAATCAATTGCCTTCTTAGCCCAAAAAAGCAGCTTGCTAGCGTAGCCTAGGTAGAGAAAGTCCTTAACTACCTCAAATGTTTATCTGTCGGAGGTGACGAACAGTCCGAGACTTCGGTATTGTATGTTTGACAGCACATACTTAGTCTTGCCCTCATTCACCGTTAAACCCATCTTCGCAACTGCCGTCTCAATACTCGCGAAAGTGCCACTGACATTACGCTGCTTTCTTCCAATTGTGTCAATATCATCGGCGTATGCTAGTAATTGGACGAGCTTTTGAAAGATTCTGCCTCTTGCATTGGCGCGTGAGTTTTGCACTATTCTTTCAAGAGTGTTGCTAAAGAAATTTCATGACAGCGCATCGCTTTGTTTCAATCTATTGTTGACATCAAAAGTCTCGGTTAGTTCTTGAGCAGCGTGCATTCCCCATCGTCATCTTGCACAAACTGATGAGTATAGCAGGGATGTCAAAACTAGACATTACTCTATATATTTCGTATAGATATAGAGTCTATCGATAAATAGGCGGTGTGTATCGATTTGGAGCTCATTGGTTTTTTTTCCAGATCTGCCGTGGTGTAATTATTTAGTCGATGGTGGTCTTTCCGGGTGTGACGGACCAATAAGGCTGTTGACGCACGGCTTCAAGCATTCATGCAATACGGCAGATAGGATCTTGTTGGTGATTTTAATAAGACTGATGCCTCTGTAGTTGGCGCATTTCAATGGGTCTCCTTTCTTCAGGATCGGATAAACAATTCTGAGGTTCCATTCGCCCCTGCCTGATTATGCCAGTCAAGCTTGAGCTTGGTCCCCCTTTCACCGGGTTCATGTTTGCGGAATCGAAGGTATTCAACGTCGATTCTTCCGATTTGCTCTCCGTGGTCTGCCGTAGAATGACCGGCACTCCCTATTAGGATCGCCTCAAACTTCTCAATATGAATTCGTTAGAAAAACGTAGGAATTCTGCTGACATTCTTTTCATTCATCGACTTCTCTCAGGTTCCATTGACTGTGCATCCATTTTGAACTCCATTTCCTTCAATACCAACCTCCGCAATCTACGTTGTCCTCGTCTCTTCTATCTACCGACCCACCGCACCTCCTATTGTTCCAACGAATCAATCTCCCGAATGCTTCGAAAGGTCAACTCAAACCTCTCCCTTTTTGATTTTCACCTGAACACTCCTCGTTTCAAACAAAATCTCCTCCATCTCTCGATAGGACCCAGTGACTATCGATCTGTCACTGTAAAGAGTAAGACATTAGGCTTGTCATCGAAGAGAGTCCCTTGGATCAACACGGCTATAATAAGCTACATTCGTCGATTGTCTTTCGAAACAAGCTTTCACAACAATACGGCCGTACTGGTTTTATCAGACTCCAAAAGTCGACCTGTCTCTACTTCATGATATTCAGGTTATGAGCTGCAGTCTCAAGTCTAGAAAGATGAAGGTAATTCGCTGTCTGCGGGTCGAGTCACGACTCACCTTTGGGAAGCACATTAAGAGGGCGGCGCTGTCAATGCTGATGCCCAATGTTAGTCAAAGAAGGTAACTCATGTCGGTTGTCAACTCTATATTGTTGTATGCAACTTGACTGGAGCGATGTTATGGTGAGGTGAATTACTACCTCACCCAGCTTCTTTCCGAACACGGCAGTTCAACGTATATTTTGATTGCATGTGAGTGAAAGCATCCCTCAGTTGCGACTACTGCCCTACGGTGAATGGTACCGCCGAGCCGACCCTTCATGTCTGTAATTAAAGGAAACATAAGGAGCATAAGGTGGGTCTGCATGACTCGCCTCCTCACGCTTAGGCATGCATCGGTACGGAGCCAAACTACGGCGGCTAACTTCAGTTATCAGCAAGGCAATTCACCGAGCACAGGAATGGCGATCTCAAAATGAATAGCCAAAGTGGAAGTACTGCTCAGATATCTTTTGCGCTGACTCCAAGGGAGGTATGAATAGAAGCTCACCGATAAGAGAACATGGTACCATTCGGGGTTGGTGTCTTTTAAACTGGCTGAGGACGAGCTTGTTCGGTACCGTCGCAGAGTTCCAAGAACTCGAACGTCGTTCCAGGGTGGATAAAATCCACGCGCCAAGAGAGAGGTTTTAGTGGGTATCCGGACCTTACGCGCTGGTGGTCTTTTGTCTCTGAACAAGCTGTTTGATGCAAAGATACTAAAACTGTGCCCAGGAATGGTTTCGGCTATAACCTGAATCAGAAAAGGAATCTAGTCAAGTCTTCAAGGATTGCTTTCGATCGCTGATGCGGTGCAGCCGTCTTTTTGGAGAACCACTTCGTTAGATTTCATTCATTGTGAGAAAAGCTGCGTTTATCTTCAAATTGGAGATATTTGCAATCCTGATGGCATTGAACTACATACATATATTGTAAACAATCGGTGGAAGGGGCGCGATATCTACGCCTGCGATAGGCAAGCTGCGATTAAGACTTTCATAAACCCTCTCGCCACGTCCAAGCTAGTTCCAGAATGCAAGGATTCTCTGAATGCAATATGAATTCACTGATTCTTGTTTGGGCCCTGGGCCTTAGCATCACGGGAAATGAGATCGCTGATAAACATACAAGATAATAGTTAGAGAAGATCTTTTCAGAGCCACAACCTGTATTACGGCTGCCTGTATCATCGTTTATAGCCTCCATTGACACTTAGGTTTCGTGTTATCATGACACTTCAGGATCCTGGCAGACCGAATGCTGCACGACGCCGATAAGGGATAATCGACTTTTCTGCTGTCGCTCAGTAGGAATGACTGCATACTGCTTACTGGCGTCATAAGGCGTACTACGCTATGTTAAGCACTTCAATGTGCTGGGCATAAGTGACACAGCATCCTGCCACGTGGCAGTGAGAGTAATGGACGACTTCGCCGCGGAGCACTATCCCTAAGCTGATATCAGGCTGGAAGTACTCTGGCTAGTGTAGTGGGTGTTGGTACTTATAGACACTTTATCACTAAAGGGTTAGCTGATTTTTCTGTGAAGTCTGTAAGCAAATGGTTAATTGAAGCGTCGACCTACCGAATTAACTTACTCGATTCTTGACATGCTGCTTATCCAGAAAAATCGCTCTTTGATGGCGAAAAGGAATAAAGAAAAGTGATGAGTTGCCATCTACCTGTTTATCACCATATCTTCCAAAATTATGTGAAACTAGCGCGTCGATAGCACATACAACTTTCCAAAACTACTTGCGTACGCCGCCGATGGCATTTTTATCATTGAAAGAACGAAACAGAAGCGAGTTGTTAACTCTGATAATGATGCCTCATCATAAATCAAACGAAGAGCTACAATTGTCAATCGCTCTTCCTTTGACCTTAGAACGCTAATGAAAAATAAAGCCCTGCCAAAAAATACTAATGAGCCTCTTTATAAGATAGTCATCATCTCAGTTCTACGATACTATATGGTGCAGAAACATAGAGACTAGGGAACGCGGATGAAGATTTGAGCGCTGATTCTTCGGATGAAAGCGTTTATAATGACAAGCTTAAGAGCAGCTTAATAGTAACATACTAAGTATCGCCTTGAGAGGCTAAGTCATGTAGATCAAATGCATATAAACGCATTGAAATACCCTTTGACGCCTATGCAGAAAAATGACGGTGTTGAGCAACATCTCAGATAAGATAACGTGGACAAATGGAAGGGAACTTTAATCACTTTTTAGCGCACAACTGGAGGCAGTTGACCAAAGACACCGATAATTGGAAAGGTTTATTGGTTGAGTCCTAGGTCCTCTTCGGACTATAGAAACTAATTAAGTACTTAGTTCAAGAACAGACAATAAACAACATGTGGATTAAGCTTAAAAGCACGCCAACTGCATGACATAGTCAGGCTCCGACCACAATCTGTACCGAATGTCTGCTCCAAATTTTATTCCTTGAATTTGAAAGACTCGGCCGACGTAAATGACAGACCTCTAATATTTAGTCTTTTTTTTTTATGGCCTGCGTCAATGGATGTGGAATCTTTTTCAAGTTACTGATAACCCGTATTACCAGCATGAACGACTCACGGGATATTATTCTCCTTTTTCCTCGCGCCTACGTCCTAAACCACACCCTGCACACTTCTACCACTCCCCCGCGGACCTGCCGCTAGGTATTACTTCGCGGGGCTGACAAGCAATTCATGCTACTCCGGTGTTTCTATTTGTTCGGCTGGTTCTGCTGCTATTCTTTCGGCTTCTATTCTCCGTAGCTTGGTCTGCACAGATTTAACAAATCCGCAGATATTTAGCCAGTATTCTTCCGACTCCACCATTCTCTTAATTACCTCTGAGGAGTCTGGTAGATTTTCTCTCCATTCCGCGAGGCGTCCGCAAAGGAAAATTGCGTGCTGCACGTCCTCCTCCTGATTTGGTCAATCGGGACAAAAGGGGGAGTTGTCATGGCCAAATCTGTATAGATACTTTCGGTATCCGCCATGACCAGAGATGAACTGCGTAAGGTTGCAGCTTCCTTGGGTTCTGTTCATCCATACATCGATTTTTGGAATCAAGGTATGAGTCCATCTGCCGTTTGTGGCATTATCCCGTCGAGATTGCCATAGGGCTATAGAACGTACCCTTTCTTCCTCTTTCATTCTCCTTATTGCCTTGACATCAGTTGGCATTGAGGTTTTCCTGCGGTAAATTCTCCTCATCTCATCCGCGAGGATGTCGATGGGAATCATTCCAACGATGGCAAATGCGGCTTCGTCCGAGATCGCTCTATAGCCGCTTATTGTCCTTAGTGCAACGAGTCGGTATATCGCTGACAGTTTTCGGCCTGTTTCTTGCCTTCTCAGCATATCTGCCCAGACTGTCCACTTTAGCTAGGAGGGTCCTTTTTTGGTATCCAGGTCCGGCAACATTCGGCAGTATTCTGGAGAGTGCCGCTTATAGCGCTGATGCTTTTTTCCTCACGTATTCTACATGTTGTTTGAACCGTACTCGCTTGTCTAACATCACTCCTAGGTACTTTACCCCTTCATTCGATCGGATGTTCTGGTTACCGACTTGAATATTGATATATTCCACGGTTTTCCTGCTCGTAATAAGAACGGCTTCTGTTTTTTGTTCTGTCAATTCGAGACGCGCAGATTTGAGCCACTGCCTTATATGGACAATGGCTGCGCTTGTGGTTGACTCGACTTCAAGGGTGTGTTTCGCGATGACCACTATAGCTATATCGTCTGCGAATCCGATGATACTGACTCCTTCGGGCAGCCTTAGTCGCAACACTCTGTCGTTCATTAGGTTCCACAGGAGTGGACCCAACACTGATATTTGCTGTGCCCCAGCGGAGATGGTGTAGTATTTAACCCCTTTATCCGTGTCATACCGTAACTTCCTGTTCTTGAAATAGTTGGCGATTATCTTTAGCAGGTAGTAAGGTGTTTCCATCCTTGCAAGTGATCGCCTTATTTGGGACCAGTCGGCAGTGTTGAACGCATTTTTGACGTCTAGTGTCGCTATCACACAGTACTTTTTTGAGCCCCACCTCTAAGAATGCCCTTCTATGGCTGCAGACGCAATATCGATTACTGTTTGGATAGCGTCGACCTTGGAGCGTGACTTTCGAAATCCAAACTGGTGTTTTGAGAGGGCTCCCTTCTCCTCTACTACAGTCAGCAGTCTATCGTATATTATACGCTCAAGGATCTTTCCCATTGTGTCTTGAAGACATATTGGACGATATGACGATGGTTCTCCTAGTGGTTTATTTCCTTTGGGTAGTAGCACTAAGTGTTGCAACTTCCATGGTTCTGGAAACACTCCCTCCTCGAGACACTTTTGCAATGTTGCAATGAAAAGATCTGGTTTTATTCCGGCAGCAGCCTTTAGTGCTGTGTTCGGAATACCATCGGATCCAGGTGCTTTTTTGTCCCCTATTCGATTAAGAGCTCTCTGCAGTTCTTCCAGTGTAACTACTGGGATATGTCCTACTTCTGTTTCCCGGACGATTGTGACCATGTTGTGTAACCTTTTGGGGAATAAGTGCTCCACTATTGTTATCAGCATTTTTATCACCTAATTTTTATCCGCTTTGTCTCATATATGTTTGAAACATCTTGATTTGCTCTCTTTGATCGCCTTTGTAAACTCCCGTCTTGCCTGTTTAAAGCTTTCTAGGTGTTGTTGGAAGCCATCTCTGCCTCTAGACCTTTGGCCTTTAAGTGTAGCTTTTGAACATTTTGCTCTGGGTGTTTTTATTTCATCGTTCCACGAGTAGCATGGGGCGCCTCTTCGATTTGCTGTTTTCCTGGGCAATAGTTTCTGTAAGTTGATGCGACAAGCTTTCGGTTGTATCTGTGATAGAGCTATTCAGCATCTCCACGAATGTATCCTTGTCGAAAAGGCTGTCCTTCAATTGTGAGCCCCTAATTTTTGTAGCTGCGGTGTTCTTTTGGTTTTTTTAATCTTGAATATAATCGCCTGGTGGTTGCTATGGCTGTACACCTCGCTGACTCGCTCATGTTGCGTAAGATAGAATGACTCGCAGAGCCTATGTTAAGAGATGCAAATGCTTCAAGGAATGTACGCCCCCTTTCATTGGTCAGCCCACTGCCCCATTCCGTAGCCCAAGCATTGAAGTCTCCTCCAATAATCATATCAGTTTTGTGTTGTGCGTTGTTCATCAACCTGTCCAGCATTGCTTGGTATTGGTTGAGTGTCCAATTAGACCACGCGTAGTAGCTGTAGAAGTTGATGCCATTTACTTTTCCGCGTACAAATCCTTCCGCATCACCATCAATGTCTTGAAAGGCGTGGTTCCCGCATATCGATATTGCGGTTTGCTTTGTCTTGTCACATACCCAGATACTGTTGTCGAGAGTTTTTTATGGTTCGCTTATCAGAACCACATCCGCTTTCTCATTTTTTGCTGTTTGTTCCAGGATATCCTGAGCTATCTCACACTGATTAAGATTTATTTGTTGGAGCTTCATCATTGAATGCTAGTCATGGCTTTCTTGAAGACTGGGCACTTTCCACTGCCCGCTACGTGTTTTGCGTTCTTCAGATCATTTTACCTGCACAACATGCAGCGAGGAGTCGCTGTAATTTTTTGCTATGTGGCCTTCTGTGGCGCATCTCCTGCATAGTTTGGAGCGGTCTTCTAGGCATTCACATCTGCTTGCTACGTGTCCAAATTCTAGCCATCTTTAACATTCTTTAGCATTTTTTTTTGGCGGACCCGGCAGTTTACCCAGCCTACCTTTAGTCTCCCTGCTTCTAGCATTTTTTTTCCGATTCCTACCGGGAGGCTAATTAGTGCATTTTGTGTGTGTCCATACGTCTGTCGTAGCGATCTGATGTCGGCTATCGTCATCTATTCGAATCCGAAGTGCTTTCTGATTGCTTTACAGATTTCCTCCTTTGAGGTAACTTCATCCATGTCTTTGCATTCAATAGTAATGCGTTGTGTATGGGCTCGGACCTCTGCCTTTTGTACTAGGGCTTCGCTTATTGCGGCCTTTACGTCCTCGGCCTTGCTGAGCTGTATTAGCAGCTCTCCCTTGTGTGTCCTTCTGATCCTCGACACTGATTTACCAACCTGTTCTAGTTTGGGATCCGCTTTTATGTTACGGAGTATTTCCGCGTAAGTGGCTTCTCCCTTGGACTCAATTACAGGTCAAGTTTGGCTTTCTCGACGACTATTTTCTTCATGGTGGTATTTTTGGTCACTTTAGTCCAGGCTGGTTCCTCGATAATGGCTGATTCATTTGCGTGAGCCTGCTCGGCACTTTTCTTTGCGGCTTCTCGTTTTTTTGTTTTCTCCGTTTCCGGTCGCGTATCTTTTGAAAATTCTTTCTTGATCGTTTTTTCCGTTTTCCGTTGCTTACGCAACGGCTCCATGGTTTTTTTTTCAGGAGTCGACTTTCGTTTTGGCTCAGTGGTTGGTCGAAGCCATGGGGATGTTTGTGAGGAGATGCTCTTTCTAATAACCTCTTTCGCCTTCTCATCCTGCATCTGTATGGCTGAGAGCTCATAGAGAGCGCGTAAGCTTTCAATTGCGTCCCTCATCGATTGGTGTATAGAACGCCTTTTGCCGTCATCCAGCATTCCGGCCAACTCCCTTATTTGCTCTTCTAGCTTAAGGAAAGCTGGTTGGCCTGGGGTTCCTTCCATTGTTGCTCGATTCGTCTCCTGTTGACCGACACTTTATGGAGTACAGGATGCTGTCGGTGCGGCAGGAGATCTTCGCATTATCGCGCTTCTTTGGAACGGATTTTCATAGTTGTCCCCGTTTCCTGCCTCCTTATTTGTTTTCTGGGTGTGTGGTGTTGTTTTTGTTGTGTTCATTTCTTTAGTATCCCCACTCAAATATTTAGTCTATACGAGTATATTCGTAGAAGTATGCACAGAGTTGCAGAGAAGAGTCATAGTATAGAAGACAGGTGAATATTTTTTCTGTGAGTGACTATGTAACTTTCTTTCGTTTCGCTTTTTGATGACGCAACTCCTATCACTTCTAGGACCCGCACTCGTTTCCATTTACTTGCGCCAATCTGGGTAAACGATGTTTTGTCTAAGCTTAGAAAAAGAGAAGGCTTGTGCAGTTATTTGGCAAGACAACTCGTTACAGCAGGAGAAATAATGGATTTATGTACCTTCCAATCGATTTATCCTCAACCCAACAATAATTTGGTTGCGTTAAATGTTAAAAATTAACAGAAGATGGCGTAAGATCCCATTACCTTTACATAGGCTTGTTCAGCTTGTTCATTTAAAAAAAAAGAACCGCTCGAATATTATCTCCTACAAAGTCCTATCACTGATTATTTAAGACTTACTAGCTGAAACCGGTTAACGATTTTAACGGGGTAACCCCTGGAATCTAGGTAAAAGAATAAATAGTGATCGGTGTATTTTAGCGATTGCTATGTAATGTTAACATTCGATAATCAATTAAGTCTTAAGCCAGTTATAGTATTCGCATAAATTTTCTTATCGTAGATACGTACTCGTATAAGATATCTTCAGGAAATCCGCTGCGCTTGAATCTTTATCTTGCCGCTTATTATTTACCTCAACTCTGTCTGTCGAGTGTATCTTTTATACAATATTAGATTGAGTACCGCTTGCACTAACAAAGATGATATTTTACATCTTGATGCACAATGAATTAATTAATTGAGTGAACCTTACCTTTGTTGGAAGAACTCAGCTCATTAGTGACAAGAGATTTCGTGTTTTTTTAAGAATCACGGGGTCGATCGCTTCGTTAAGTCTGTGGTTAAAAATCAAGTTGATTCATTCCGAATACGTTCAGAATAACATTAGTCATTGAAATCGTTATTTCTAGCTCTGGAATTAAGTAAACGTCACTGTTAGATAATATACCATTATTTTTCTAAATTGTGCACGTGATTCAGATTGTGCTGAAAGTATGACGAGTTAGACGGGAAGTGTTTATTTAGATTTTCTACAACCGAAATGAGTGTGCATTTTTTAAAAAGAAAATTGCTTTCAGTGACGTACGAGTATGAACGTACATACATTGGCTTTAATGCAGTTCAGTATGGTGATTTATTTATTGTTTATATTTAGTGACCCATGACAAATTTAAAACACATTTAGAAAAATAAACAACATTTTGAGAAAGTTACATTGTCATGATAAAGAAGCTATTTATGAACGAGATAGAGTCGTGTATCTTATCTTTCAAAGAAATAGAAAATAAGAGAACAATTTGCTCCAATTTCGAAAAAATAACATTAGGACCATTGTGGAGCTAGAGATTGTTTAGTGAACTATTCAATGTCTCGAAAAAAAAATGGTGTTCTTAATTACAATGTTGTTCGTGTCAGCAGAAATGTGCAGATAAACACGGAACTATATGAGTGAAGACACCTAACGATTTCATAATAGCAAAAACAAAGACTTTATGAGATGATTGGGGCAATCCTTTGAATAAGACTCTCTGAAAGAGAGTTTGGTTGATATACAGCAGAACCTCGGTTATCCGGCGGGCGGAGGACAGTGGACTGCGGCTGCGCCGAATAAGCAAAAGTCGAGTTATAACAATTCCTGCATTTTTCCATTTATTTTAGGTTCAAAAGTCAGTTGAGACAGGTTTTGTACATACATTTGAGAAAAAGTTACATACTAATAATGGTAATGTCGATGTCAGTTTCAGTTCCAGTAGAATCTTTTTCAGACACATAGTTGGTAATTCCTTCATCCGTCAAAATTAGATACCCAGGATCGTTTTCACAGGACAACCAGTCCATTATGTCACTGTTTTCAACACCAAAAGCACTTGTACCGATCGATAATACTTCGTTGGTGATGTTTGAACATTCATCTGAATTTCAATTTCATTTGACGCGGGCCATAGCTTACTCCACGATCGCTTCAGCCCACGCATTTGATGTATTATCTACCACATGCTTGAGGTTGTAGCTCTTCCAGCTTTCTTTGATGGAAATTTCTTTTTCGGAAATAAGCTGTTGAATGAACTTTTTTCTGTATCGGCGTTTGAACGTTACAATCACGGACTAATCCATTGGCTGAATTAATGATGTTGTGTTTTCTGGTAAAAAGTAACAAATGGCATTCCCATCGGTGCTTTTTAATTGATCTTCTGAATGGCTTGGTGCGTTGTCCAACACGAGAAATGCTTTCAGTGGCAGATTTAACGATTTAAAATTTTGTTGCACGTATGGCACGAAAACTTTGTGGAACCATTCAGTAAATAAGCCTTCAGTCATTCGTGCATTCTTTTGCCAGTAATAATGAATTGGGAGGGCATTCATGTTGATACCTTTTAAAATTAAGGACAATTTTAATGAAGGAAGAAAATGGAAGGTAAAAAATGTAAAGAAAAGCAAAGCTTTGAAGCAACGAGGCTTTCTTGTTGTACCAATGCGAAGCAACGGCAATCGGTGATTTCCACTTGCGTTAGCGCAAATCATCGCACTTATCCGCTGCTTTCGCGTTTTGATCCCAGAGCGTGTGCATCAGGAACAGATGCGAGTGTTTTGGTTGGACAGTCAGGCCAGTCTCATCTGCGTTATAGACATGATCCGGTGTTAATCGATTTTCCTCAATCATTTGCTGGAATTTCATTTTATATGCACTTACAACTTCGCCAACAACAGCACTCATTTTTTCGCCTTCAATATTAAGCTCCCGAATTCCATGACGACTCTTAAAATTGTGCAACCATCCTTGACTGGCTTTGAAAACACCCAATTATTGGTTAAAAAATAACGCTTTCTCGCAAAGCAATGGATCTGAGTGCGGGATTCTTTCGCTTTGTTTTTGTAAGAACGACAAACATAATGACAAGCTATCAATTGAATCCATTTGAGAAGCGAATTTCAAAATTTCTTCGGAGTTTTTCTTAAAATTGCTTATCGTTTTCCTTGGAATACCATAAGCCTTACTAAGAGCGGTTGTTGTTGTGCCATTTTTTAATTTGTTTACGATTTCTATTTTGGTTTTAATCAAAACCACGTTCCTTTTACGTTTCTGTGTACCAGAAGTAAACTGTTCCGGCTCCATTGTAACGGGACACACACGAAAAATTACTCGAAACAGAATAAAAATCAAACTGATGACGAAGATATGCACGCAATTGTGCACGAGACAATCGTAGTTACATCGCAACATTCTATGGAAATTTATTGTTTATAACGGCTAAAGTAATGTAAATAACATCAGGGACAATCGATGACAAAGTGCTCAGATACTTCTCAGATACTTATCTCAAACAATGAAATCAACATTCTACTGAGCAACATTGTTTACGCAATTCTGTCTAGAAGGATGAAATTGTTCGCTCATACATAATATCATAGGTAGTACTATATGTATGTACTTCCCTATGCATCTTTAGTTTTGCATGTAGCAGAATTGTGTTTGATAAAAAAAAATGTTGATTCTCGGAAAATGAGCCAGATAATTGAGGTGCCGGTTAATCGAGTGCCGGATAATCGAGGTTCTACTGTAATAGCTTTTATTGGCAAGAATTTCTTGAGATCACAACATTTCATCAAGACAAAAGAAAGAAAGAAGATAGTAACCTTTGCAGACAATTACTTTGCTCATCTGCATTCCGAAAAGTAGTGCTTACAAATTTAACTTATGTCGGTGCAGGCTTAATACAAGCTTAATACACTTAAAATATACAAAACGGCTTAAGAGCTAGGAGCCAATGCAACGGAATAGTGGAGGATATGGATCTAGTTTGAGACAAGGAGTGCTCAGGTTGAATTCAAAAACGGAGAGTTGACATTTCGGAGCATATGGAAGGTTGGTTCGTTGGAACTATATAAGGTGCGGTGGACCGGTAGACACACGAGACGAGAACAAGGTAAATTCCGTGGGTTGGTGTTAAAGGAAATAGAGTGGTAGAGGGAGGCTCAAAAAAAATTTGTTAGCTACATTCCTACGTTCTTCTAAGGAATTCAAATAGCCTTAATGGCCCATTCTGATGCCACGTAGATATGTAATCCTCCTACTCTTATAACGTCCATATTGTTTAGATCGCTTAATTCATTGTAGAAGAAGGCGCCTAAGTGGAGTTTCCTTCGTTGGAACAGAGCTGGGCATATACAGAATAGGTGGAGGATCGCTTGCTTCCGTAAAAACTTTTGTCAAACCAATGTTGAGGGATGGTGTAGTCGATGTTCTCTGAAAGTTTTCCTAATGTGTTTATTTGTGCACCATGTAGTCGCTTTAGTTGCATTAGCCGCTGCTCGGCTGATGAAGATATCGAGGGGTGGCAACTGAAACAGAATATCCAGTGCCGCGGACGGGGTACGAGTAATAGATCGAGGGCGATCTAAGACCTCTTGCTGCTCTTAGGGTTACAGCACCCAGTAATTGTTTGCAACTCTACAATGCAATGGGTCAAACCAACAGGAAGACCCTTCCCGCGATTTGGGTTTAAACCACAGTCACCATGACGCTGCCATAAGGGGGCCTACCTCAACAAGTCAGGCCCGGACCGAAATCTGGGGGGCTCCTGACTCCCATGGTACCGTGATTTAAGTCCTGGTAGGGACTACCGGTGGTCTTGCCGACAACAAGACCTATGACCGGCAACTTGTAACTGGTCAAATCGTAGCTGTTTACGATAAGACCAGTAATATGCTCTGCCCCCGATTTTTATTAGACAACGTCATTGATGGACGAAGCCTTGGTAATTGGGCGGGGGCCCGGGTACGAGTAATACATAAGGTTCCACTTACGAGTATGCACAGACATGTTATCCTTTGGACTTTCCTTAGTTTACTGCAGTTCACTACGATGCACCGTCCACCAGACGTAGATGAGTATCGCTTTTATAACTAAGATGTACAGCCAGTGAGTAATGCGAGGTTCAAGGCCCCATTTGTTTTCAATGGCTTTTTTGCAAGGGAATAGAGCTACTGTTGGCTTCTTTACTGTTTCTTGAATACCAGGCTTCTAATTTAGTTTTTTGTCAAAAACGGGTTGCAGATATTTCTCTGTATCGCAAAAGACTAATCTGAAGGAGGGTCTATGATTGAAATTTTATATTTCTTGGAAAAGACGAGAAGATCCGTCCAATGAGTTAATCTGTTAAGATTTTGTTGTAAGAGTACTTTAATGGCATGGAAGCAACCACCCTGTTACCACCCCGTTCCAGGTAAATCAGCAGTTTTTTGACCACTAAGTTCCAGGGAAGGGGCGGAAGGACACCATATTGCGGCGTACCTCTACTTACATATCTTTTAGCAAAAGCCTCATCCTATTATTTAGCATAAGGCTAATCAACTCTCTGAGTCATTTACCTCTAGAGTTGGCAGAGCAGTTGTGATTGCGGATGTGTTGACGTTGTTAAAGGCACCCTCTATGTCCAGGAAAGCAACTATAGTGTACTCTCTATAATGTAGGGATCGTCGTTGATCATATATGGATATCAATCAGTCATTCTAGAGTTTTTAGTTGGAAAGATGATAGACTTATTGCTCTGAAGTCCTTTGGGAAAACATGAGAACATTTCCTGGCCTTCGGTATGAAAACTACTTCTCTCCATGACAATGGAATGTGAATCATTTCTTCGCAGATCCTCATGATGTTCTGTAGCGTTGGCAGGATAATATCTGTGGAACTTTGTAGCTCGGCCCAGCAGACTTGTATGGTTTGAAGCTATGAATCACCCAGAGCATCTTGTCTCTTGTAATCAGACCGTCAATTTTAGTAGCGGCTGCACAAGTCCTGCTAAGATCGTTACTGGCTGTGAATAAGCAGCTACCTGGAAACTGGGTGTCCAGTAGCAGGTTGGGTGATTTAACATCATCGTGATTCATTGTTATGCCTCAGAGGTTATTGTTATTTTGTCGGAGAATGACCTCCAGGATTGTGGCTTTGCCTTCCTCATTCCTTTTTTATATATGTTGATGGACTCCTTATATGAGCTCTAGGGTCCTGTACGATAATAAGAAAAGGTCAGCAGAGTGGTTGAACAAAAGCAAGCCTACCAGGGGACTTGCCAAGGCTGGACTACACATCAGAAATGTAATGGTGACTGTATGGTGGGCCAGTGAAAGATTTGTGGATTACTGGTTTCTCAAATGCGGTGAAACAATCACAGCAGAGTCATACTTCACTGGTAAATAGGCATGGTCCCATACTGCTTCACGACAATGCAAGACCGCATACGGCACAGTCAACGCTCCTGAAGCTAGCAGGGTTATGACATGAAGTTATGCCTCATCTGCCCTACTCACTAGACTTGTATGGGTCCCACTCAGTCACTTTTCTTGTGCTTTTTATTTGGTTGAAAAGTTTTTGAAATGATGAAGGTTTAGCTAGAGGAACCGTAGCATTGCTACAATAGACCAGAGAAGCCTCCACCACCGTGTCATTTGAGTCCTCAGATTCTGAAAATGTGCCCAAAAGCTCTTCTTTACCCTCTGATCGTAAACGATCTCTTTTTACTTTGTCGTAGGTTTTCATTTCCGATGGGGTATCGGAGGCGTAGACAGTCGACTTGGCTGTCACATTAGAAAGATTGGAGTCGTCACTATCCATTTTAGGAAAGGATATCAAAGCTCCAAGATAAGGGGCTGTGTTTCCAGTTTTTTTTTTGTAATCCCTTAGGGTACCGTACCGTACCAAATCATGAATTTAGTCTGCGCCAGAGAGTTAAGGGATTCCTTATTAATCACAATTGACGCGCATCTATAATATAAGGCACCTTAAGTCCTAGAGTTTCACGACTTTCGAGCCTAATCATCTCCAGAACTCCTCCTAATCCACCTACGGCTTTTGCGTAAAGATCGAGAGATGTCGACTGTATTGAGCGAACTCTTGTCTGTCTCATCGGTTCATCGGTTTGCGAATGCTCCTGCCTTTAAAACAGGCTAATCGCTCTCAACCAAGAGGCCACCGTTAGTTCTTGGATTCGATCTAAAATGCTCCGCTGGTGTCTGGTGATAGTGATTATAACCATATAACGGTTTCACTCTTCGTTAAAAAAACTGACGTCTGTCTTTCCAAGCCGAGATATTGTACTGTATATGCCATACTGCCATCACTATGAACCTTCTTTTGAAAAAATCGGTAGGGCGGGGGCAGCATCTGTAGTAAGATTCGTTTGAGTCACTGAGTCTTATTTTGGTAACAGGCCATAATGAGATCTCCAATGAGCTTGCTAGGCAAGGCTCAAAGGGAAGCTTCTCACGACTTAAAACATCGTCAGGACTGCCTGCGTCCTTGGTTAAAAATTGCAATTGCAGAGGATCTGACACTAAAAGGAAACAAAGTCATAACAAAGCACAACACTTTTGCTAAGCAACTTACTGTGCTTAAATGACATAAAGTTCTATGACACTTGCTATCCCTATGAGAAACCAAATTACGGTCGCATGAGGCTTCAGGAACTCGGAGGTTACGTTATTGGTGCTCGTGCTTAATGCACTGTATCACCAAAGCATTTACTCATCTTTCGACATAAAACTGAGAAAATCAATTTAAAGTAACCTACGAGTATAAGAAGTATCATGAACTACAACAGCTCTTTGGCTGTGTGTTATGTCCGACAAGAAAAAAAGAGGCATAGCCTTTTTTTGTTGTTGTTAGGGGTTGGATCTATCACATTTTTAAAAAAAATTGGAATAACCAATGCAATTTTCAAGCTGTAACGATATAGGTTCAAAGAAGAAGCTCTTTTCCTGGCTTCCTTACATGTTGAGAAAATTATGCGAAAATTTTTGGATAGGATTCAACAAACCTGCATCTTTTACGCTGTTCGTGGCTATATTTGTGAAAAAATATGAAACTTCAATGTAGCAGTAAACAACCCGAAAGCTAAGCATGGATTTTCTTCACCGCGAGTCTGTTCTACCTGTGCAGTTGAATGTCCTGGGCAAAGAATAAGAGCGTCTATGATTGAAAACGAGACATGTCGTGTAGTTATCAGAAATTCTAAAATCGGATGGGAACTCGAAAGAATATTGGTATTGTAAAAAAGCCTAACATAAATATGATCGATACAAGTTTGAGATTCTGTAGTTATTTTGGTCGGCTTATTTATTCTAAGCCATAACCAGCAAATAGAGCCTTGTAGTTACCGACACTAACAATAAAATTTTCATTACTTAGAATAGAAGAAAGCTCCTCGATAAAAATATCTCCACTTACCTATATGTCATGAAGTCATAAAATAGTAAATCTATGCTCATCATAAGTGACAGTAAGTTTAATCATATCAGAATTTACAAGATCGAATCCGCTGCATTCAGGATCTAAACCCTCATTGTAAATTGCAACACCACCAGCAGAATAAGAATTATTGCAATTTGGAAAAAAACTTGTAACCGGGAATATTATAAAAATCCTTCTCATGATCATAGATCCATATTTCTGTAACAAAAACTAACATAGGCTTGTTTAAAAATGATTCCAGGTGGAGGATCCAGATTTTAGGTAAAAGCCTAACGAGTGATTGTCAATATCCTGCATAGTATAAATTCTTTGGGCTTTAAGACCTAATCCATAAGAATGCGTAATTTGTTTCGCTTTTTATTTTCTTTGATTTTTAGCAATAGCCCGTTTATTTTGATTAGTGCTTCATAGCACTAATCCATTCTTCTACCACTCTCCCCTACCATTTAACTGCCGTTAAGTACTACTTCACGGGGCTGGTACCCACTTTATGCCCTTCTTTCTCAGTTTGCTGGTTCGACATTATGTACAGCATTTACTGTTCTTTGTTGTATTAGAGATGCCGTCCGGGTTTGATTTTCTCTGACTCTTTCCAACCCCCGAAGTTCCTTCATTCTTTTTGCCGCGGCCTGTTTCACCGTATCCCATATTATACTTGATGTTAGCATATGGTTCATGATGTTTTCAGGAGTTGATATCTATACAATTTTCTCCTCTAGCCCTCTGCGCTCTGTTCTCAAAAGCACATAGTCTGTTGACAGAGTTAGTCTTTCTTGAGTATGACTTAATTTTCAGTGCTTTCGCCGGTATTGGTGCCCCGTACATTGTGATTGACTGCACCATCCTTGACAGAACTAGTCTCATTTGTTGTCTGGGTCTTCCTATGTTTTTCATTATTCTGGATAAGGTAGCGCTCACCTTTGCGGCTTTGTCGCACGTTCTTTCAAGGTGTTCCTTGTAAGTGAGCCTAGCATCATACCTGGGTATCTGATAGCCGGTTTTGATGTTATATCGTGATCGCCCACCCTGATGGTGATTGTTCCTCTTTCCTTGCGACTGGTTACCAAAACTGCTTCTGTTTTATGTTCTGCCGGCTCTAACCCAACAGTTGCCATCCACCGTCTAACTTTTCGAATACGTTCATTGCCAATGTCTTCTATTTCTTCTAGGTGTTTCGCCGCCACAACGATTGCAATATCATCTGCAAAGCCTTTCAGCCTGAATTGGGATTCCAAGTCCTAGAATCCTGTCGTACATAGTATAATGTTCCATAAGACAGGTCTTAGTACCGATTCTTGTGGAACTCCGCCAATTATGTGGTACTGAATTACTCCATCGTCGGTATCGTAGAGTAGGAACCGATTGTTGAAGTAACTTAGCATAATTTTTATTAAAAACCATGGCGCAATCATTGACCTAAGAGAGTGTACTATAAGCCCCCAGTTCACAGAGTTGAACGCATTTTTGGCGTCCAACGTTAATACGGCGCCGTATTTTTTGGTACTCCCTCTCCATCTTCTGCCGTGAATGACATAATAAATAACATCTACTGTAGAGCGAGCGTTTCTAAATCCATACTGCTGGTTTGAGAGTCCTCCGGCTTCATCAATTGACACCTCCAGTAGTCGGTTGCATATTATTCGCTCCAGTATTTTACCCATCGTGTCTAGTAAGCATATGGATGACGAGGGCTCATCTTTTGGCTTATTCCCTTTGAAAACCAGCACATGTTTTTCCATTGGTCTGGAAAAACCCCTTCTGTTATACACTTGTTATACATTTCCACGAATGCTTCTGGGTTTATTTTGACGGCTAGCTTAAGGACCTTATTTGGTATGCCGTCCAATCCAGGTGGTTTATTATTGCTAAATCGTTTGCATACATCCATATACTCTGTTGGTGTTTGCTGTGGAAATAATCCCGACACTATTTTTGCATCAGCGAAGGGTGGGGCTGCCCTAAAGCCTTTTAGTTTTCCCATGACCGTCCTGTAGGTAGTACCCCAGGGATTAATACCTGCTTCCTCGCAGAGTTCTTTAAAGCTGTTGTTTTTGCTTCTCCGATTGGCTAATTTAAGGCCCCTACGCCTGTCTTTGTATTGGGCTCGTAAATCCTGGTGGGAGCGCTGACCTCTGGATTGCTGGCCACTGGTGGCCGGCGGTTTGTAGACGTTTTCCGTACCATAGATGCGTCGCAAGCGCTAGATACTGTTTTAGTAACCTCCGTAGCCATCGTGTTTGCTGCTCCTGGGTTTATTGTGGATTCACCAAAAAATCAGGAAAAATGTGTTTTCGTCCAGTGTGCTTGTTTTCCACCCCACTTGTTGTGGCTTCTTTAGATGGCGCTTATGGGTTGCTCTCCTTGCTTGCACTTCAAATAGGATGGCCTGGTGGTCACTGTGGGTGTAGGCCTTACTGACTTTCCATCTTGATCCTCTCACTACGGAACTTGTTACAAAAGTTGCATCAACTCGTTGCGTGAATTCGAACGAACCCTATTCCAAGTGTCAACATTCTTTCTTCAAATCCGTAGTCTCCGCAGCTCCAAATAGCAGCTCTCTTTGAGGCGTTCGCTGCCAGAACTTTATCATTGAAGTTCCTATACTGCTCGCTTACTACAGCCACATTAATCTTCAACTCTCGTGAATATCGGACTTGAAACCATCCAAGATAATTTGAAGTGAACATTCCGAAAGGTAATTTCTAATCCATTGAAAAAGAGAGTCATCGATCCCAAAAGCACGCATTTTCGACAAAAGAGCCTGATGCCAAACTCTGTCAAATGCCTTAGAAATGTCAAGTGCAACTATCTTGCTTTCGCCAGATTGATGTACCCTTTGGTTCCACTTTTCGGTGAGATATGCCATCAAATCACCAGTGGACCTGTTGCTACGAAATTCTGGTCTTTGAGAAGTTTTCATGTTTCGAGATATTTCATGAGTTGACGGTTTATCAGTCCATGACCTTGGAGAGAAAGGACGTAAGTGCAATGGGTCTGTCGGAGGAGAGAGAAGAAGATTCGCCTTTTTTAGGAACGGGCTGGACAAATGCTGTTTTCCATCTGCTCGGAAAGAGTCCTAAAGAGTAGGATTGATGAAAAAGCTTACGCAGTGGTTTTGCCAGCGTGGAAGAACACGTCTTCAGAAGAAGGGGAGATATACCATCTGGACCAGAGGATCTATGCGTGTTGAGATCTTTAAGTACTCTTGCTACTACACGAGCGCGGAAGTGGATTCGTCCCATTGTAGATTCGAAGCACTCAAGTATAGGCGGGGACAAATCACAATCTGGGAGTGTTGAGCTAGCCGCAAAGTCTGCAGCAAGCAGATTGGCCTTGTCCAAAGAGCTGACAGCTGGAATGTCATTGTAAATGAGCGTTGGGATGGAGGTTGAGGCAGAATTTCTAAAGTTTTTGACGAATGAGCAAAAATTTGTACTGCCTTTGGGACGTTGCAGTATTTTTTGCCTCAGTTTTTGGTCGTATTGGAATTTCACACGCTTGAGAAGGACGTTGCAGTCGTGTCTGGCCTCTTTACAGCTCTTTACAGCTCGAGTCGTACCACGCCTTTTCTTTTGGTTTGATAATCTTCATCCGATGAGGGATAAAGCATCTCATTCCAAAGAGAATGGTGTCTGTGATCATATCAGCAGCGGCATCCACGTCGTTATCGAGGAAACATAACGACCAGTTAAAATTCCTAAAAAAGTTGTTAAGTCCGCTCCAATTGGCTTTCTCGTATTACCATGCGGTTCTTTAAGGGACCTTTTCTCTAACAGTGTGGTGGGTGTACGAGAAATTAGCTGATATGACACAATGGTCCGACGAGCCTAGAGGGAAGAGCACATCAATGCAGGGTGAGAAGTTAAAAACAAGTCCAGGGTGTTGGAGGTATGACTATCAACGTCTGGTATTCGCGTAGACTCATTTACAAGCCTGGTTGAGTTTTTTTCCGCAAGGAATATCTCAACGCACTGTCTTCACATGTTGCCTGTACAGAATCTCGAAGCCAACCAGAATTGTGTATATTGGAATCGCCCGTAATAACGATTTCAGTAGGAGGATCCAGGGATACAAACCTTTGAATGGAGTCAGACAGAGCATCAAACTCATTAAAAGTCGAATTGCTGTCCAGTTTGGAGCTTCTGTAAATAAAGCAGTAGTGGACAATTTGCTTACGGAGATGGAACTTTAACCACATGAAATTGAATT
This sequence comes from Volucella zonaria, assembly GCA_963966105.1. Classification (NCBI taxonomy): domain Eukaryota; kingdom Metazoa; phylum Arthropoda; class Insecta; order Diptera; family Syrphidae; genus Volucella; species Volucella zonaria. The sequence goes on along the minus strand of OZ014532.1, from coordinate 66,406,841 downwards.
CCGGATTGGAATAGGGACTACATTGTTGGGGAGTTTGGTAAGCTACATCACTACGCACATAAATGGCGAGACCGCGATGAGGAAAGAATAGTGGCACTAGCTCGTAGCCAGGTAGCTTCAGATCAGAGTGATCTGAGAGGTGTGGGCGGGGATCTACCTGTGTTTCACTAAGTGCCAAAACAGCTGGTCTGTACTTACAGACGTGGACGTACGCAGAAAAGTGATTACTTTTTAGCCCGCGTATATTAGCTACGTCCACCCTGAATTCTCTGGTCATAATTACAAACAAACACAGTAAACACAAGCACCGACGATACTAAGCAAGGCTGCGAAGTGAAAATTCTGACGTTGGTTTAACGAATCAAATTGTTGTAGGTGTTATGCCCTTGCAACAATATAAAACAGTGCACCAACAAAATTTTCACTCACAACCCGGTATCCATTAGTTGTTACATACAATCAGTCACCGCCCGTACCGTATGATAAATGCAGTAACGGCAGTGACCGAGTGCAGCACAGGAGAAACCACGAGTGCGCTAGGTGACGTGTGCAACTTTTGAAGCCAATATCATGGATTTTTCCTCACTATCAATAAATCGAAGTGCATCAGCTAGCGTGACACCCAAAATCACTTGCTCGGTAATTGTACTACTAAGGCAGAACAATTTAATACCATTACAAAGCTTGCAATTAAATATCTGTATAAAACTAAATAATGCGTTTATGTAGCTTAAACAAAATATGTTGGAATGCTAGAAGCATTCGAGGAAAGCAATTCGAATTTTATTCTTTTCTTAACGTTGGAAATTTTGGAAAGTGTTTCGGCAACGATTAAACGATCGTTTACCGGTGGCACGAGCGGTTCAAAAGTGGTCGTGAGTCAGTCGAAGATGATGAACGCAGTGGCAGACCATCGACATAGAAAACCGATGAAAACATTGATGAAGTATTGTAAAAGAAATGTTGGTCATTAACCGCAAATTAACCATCAGAGAGATAGCGGAGGACTTGAACATTGCCTACGGATCCGTCCAAGACATTTTGGTTAATGATTTGGGTTTCCGTCGTGTAGCAGCAAAGCTGGTGCCAAAAGACCTCAATTTTATGCAAAAAAGAGACCGTTTTGACGTCGCAAAAGATATGATTTACGAGGCTGTATCCGATCCCACATTCATCAAAAGGATCATTACTGGAGACGAGACGTGGGTTTATGACTACGACACGCAATCCACACATCAGGCAAGTGAATGGCGTTCACCAAATGAGCCGAGACCAAAAAAACCACGTCGTTTTCAGTCAAAAAAAGGCAATGCTCACGGTTTTTATGGATTGCAACCAACGGTGTAATGCATCATGCATTTCTGCCAGAAGGCCAGACAGTAAACAAAGAGTATTATTTGGGCGTTATGACGTGACGTTTGCGTGAAGCAATTCGCCGAAAGAGACCAGAATTGTGGGCAGAAAACTCGTGGATCTTGGACCATGATAACGCACCGTCGCACAATGCCATCATTATTCGTAATTTTTTGACGAAATATGCAACAAATACGAGTACCATCCAACAGCCACCGAATTCACCTGATTTGGCTTCTATTCAATCGAGTTAAAAAAGCACTACGGGGAACGCGTTTCAGTAGCCGAGAGCGAGAGGAAGTAATGGAAAAATCGCAGGAAGAACTGATGGACATACTGAAAACCGAATATAAAAAAATGTTTCGAGGATTGGATTGAGCGCTGGCATAAGTGTGTTGCAGTCGATGGCGATTACTTTGAAGGGGACAATATAGATTTAGTTGAATAAATTCGTATTTTAAATTTTCTGAATACACTTTTTGATCAAGATAGTATTCCTTCACTAAAGGTTGGTAGCTCTTTAATGTTTTCTTGCCCCGAAAAAGCAAACTCGCTTGCAGTTAACTTTTTTAAAAAATCATTCGATAGCTACACCCTAAATGACTCGAACTGCAACCAACTTCAGACTGCTATAATTTCCAAATCGTTCATAACAGTGAACTCAAATTTTGACACATGACAGATAATTTTATTATTTTCAAGCCTTTTAAACGATTTGCGTCTCAGTTGTGTTGAAAAATTTTTATCCGCGATGGAATTCAAACGTGAGAGTGTGATTGCTTTATATTTGGCTGGAAAACCACAAGTAGCTATCGTCAGAGCCCTCCAGCACCTCAACGTGAATAAATCATTTGTGTCTCGAAAAACGCCATGGAGGTGGTCATAAAAAAACAGCAACATCGGCAGAAATGGTTCGGAAAGTGAAGGCTCGAATTGAGCGAAATCCGCGTCGAAGTGGAAAAAAAATGGGTCGTGAGCTCAACTTATCGTTGGAACGGATGCAACACATACTGAAAAATGAGCTTGGGTTCAAGCCATTGAAGTACCAAAAAGCACACGATCTTACACCGCAACAGAAAAAAGTTAGAGTCGAAAGAGCGAAGGAGTTGCTACGTTGGTGAGTTGCCGAATTTGGTTTTTTCCGATGAGTCGCCATTAGTTATCGAGAAATATGTCAACAAACAAAATGACCGAGTTTACTTGCCAGAGAGGTCCTTCGAAAATTTACACCTTCGGACGGCCACCAGAAAGCAGGCAGCTTTCTGGGCAGCCAAAACCGCCGATGGTCGCTCTCCGCTCGTATTTTTGGACCGTGGCGTCAAAATTAATGCGATCGTATACCGTGAAACTATCTTAGAGGCAGTATTGAAGCCTTAGCCTTGGGCAAACAATCATTTCGTCCGGAGACCGTGGACATTTCAACAAGACTCGGCACCGTCTCACAAAGCGCGCGTCAACCAAGATTGGTTAAAAAACAATGTTCCACATTTGATTTCTTCGACACAATGGATTGCAAATTCTCCAGACTCGGCACCGTCTCACAAAGCGCGCGTCAACCAAGATTGGTTAAAAAACAATGTTCCACATTTGATTTCTTCGACACAATGGATTGCAAATTCTCCGGATGCAAATCTGTTGGATTTTTCTGTCTGGGGTATTTTGAAGGCGAAGGTTGGCACTAAAAAATACCAAAGTTTGGACCACCTCAAACAAGCCGGGAATGGGCCAAAATACCGCAGAGCCACTTGCGTGCAGCTTGCGTAGCTTTCTTCGGTCGTATCAAGGCCATTATTCGCGCCAAAGGTGGGCATATTGAAAACTACTGATACAATTTGAAAATTGATGTATTTTCCAACATTTTTAGTCTGTCACAATAAAATTTATCAAAAAATAAAAAAATTATAGCATTTTAAAAAGTTATAGTTGGAGTAAGTCACCCTGTAGTAGTGCTTCGCCAACAACGCACAATCAATCTTCCGTTGACCAGTCAGTGAACTTTGTTAATTTACATTCCTCTTTTAATGATATTACTCTAATACCCCTTAAGGAACTAAAAGATATTATGAGTAATGCCTCCGGAGGAAAGCCTCCGGTTTTGATGGGATAAGAAACCTCTGTCTTAAAAATATCCCAGATTTTGCTCTTAATAAATTGACGGATCTCTTTAACAACTGTCTTAGATTGGGATACTTTCCCAATGACTTGAAAACTGCTAAGGGTAATTCCAATTTTAAAACCTGGGAAAGCACCTGACTTACCTTGTAGTTACAGGCCAATTAGTCTGCTAAGTTCACTTAGTAAGTGCCTGGAAAAAATTGTAAAGAACCGAGTTCTAACTTTCGTTGCTAACAGTGCAATTTTGCTCCCAGAGCAATTCGAATTTAGAGCTTTTCACAGCACTACCCATCAAGTGGATCGGATCACAAATCATGTTAAAAAAAAAAATCTGTCAGAGGGTAAAAGTACTGGCATGGTCATCTTGGACATAGAAAAAGCCTTCGATACTGTTTGGAATGATGGTTTGATTCATAAGATAGTGAATTTTAACTTTCCCTTACATTTAATTATCCATTAACCAGAGCATCTCAAACAATGAACTGATTCATGCTAGAGTTCCTCAGGGATCTATTCTTGGACCAGTGCTCTTCAATATATATACATCGGATTTCCCTAACTTGAACAACTGTGATATTGCCCTATTTGCTGACGATACGTGTATTTATTCCTCAGATGTTGAAACTAATCTGCAATCAGGCTTAAATGCTGTCGAAGCGTATTGTAGTAAATGGAAAATTAAAATTAATCCTACAAAGACTCAAGCTATTTTTTACACACGTAAAAGGAAAGCTTGTTTACTTCCAAGTAACAATCTTCAAATCAGCGGTGTACAAGTCGAGTGCAAGTCGAGTGCAAGTCGAATGTAAAGTATCTTGGCATTTTTTTAGATAAACGCTTAATATTCAATCTTCACATTCAGAAGTCATTAAGAAAATTATTATTAATTATTAATTTTTAAAGCTATTTTCCAAGCTATCATATTCCACGGCTCTCCTGTTTGGAGCATGTGTGCAATAAGTCACCTGCGCAAACTCCAAACAGCAAAAAACAAACTGCTCAAAATGATGCTTAATCTTGCCTCGTTTTTTTCAACAAAGGAATTACGTATATGTTAATGGCTAATGCAGAAATGGTTACAAATATGTAGAATCGAAAAACTTTATCGCCAATATAATATCTCTGGCTTATCGTCCGATAATGACTTGATTTCCAGCTTAGCCTCATGAGAGTATGACTTAATTATTTTGAATTTATTTATTTATTCACTTGTTAATTATTTATTTATTTATTTGTTTGTTTTTCTTATTTATTTATTTATTTATTGAATTATTTATTTATTCATTTATTTATTTAGTTGTTCCTTTGTTATTTATTTTTTGTTGTTACTTATCTATTTCTACGTTTATCTATTTATTCATTTTGTAATTTACTTATATTGTCACTGAATGTTAAAATTGCTTGAAATCAAGTGTTATAACCATTTCTCTCTTCCTCGTTAAAACAATCGGTGGCGAAATACGAAATACGAGCTTCTATATTATTTTCGAAGATAAGCGAGTGTTCCCTTTCAACTCTTTACCCTCAGATTTTCTAAATGATACCAAAACAACTGATTTGCATATTTTTATTGAAGAGTCAAGTGTTTTTTTCTGAAGCATGAATTCGTCTTCACCTTTGTTTTTGAAAGCAATGAATAGAAATGTATGTACAGAATCTATGCAATCAAGTGGCTGTTTTTGTGAAAAATATTATTTCGATTGCTACTCAGGCGAATTAAAAAAATTAGCTGAATTTATATAACAATTAACGATTTGATTCCATCGAACACAAGTACCTTAAACACAGGTTTACCTCCTAATCAGCTCACTCATATAAAAACGATTTCAATTTTCCGATTAAATAATCTTTTTAAACAAATTGAATAAAGCAACCGACATACATATGAATCAATTTTTTTTGTTTATGGATACCTGCACTCTTGCACGTCAGCATTTGAAATCAGAGAAATTCTTACAAATAGACAGGGATTAAAATCACAACTCCCAAATCCGACGCCTTACCTTTTATTTGAGCCAAACACACCCAAGGCTTGCCAACTAAGCATATTTATTCAAATGTGGTCATTAGCATTTCAATTACTACACCTACAGATATAACATATTCATTGCGACACGATGTTTTTATTTTCGAAAACCCCACTTGACCACAAATGGAATTTGAATCGAGTGACTCTAAAGTCCGGTCCGGCATTGATTCGCAAAGCTATTCTAAGTTTCAGATTTTCAAATTGTATCTTAACATATACAGAAATTGGCCCAGTTATTCGTAAATCGAATTTCAATTGCACACAGTCGGGAATAGAAAGTTCGACTACTCGTATTTTGTATACGAATCGATTTATCAACACGATAAATTTGATACAGTTGATCGGCAGTATTTTAATTTAATTATTCAATTACCTTTCATACATATTGCAGTAATACAATGTCAATCGCAAATTATCGTACTTATTTAAAGAAAAACAATGCTGCGGTTAGTGGCGGTTAATAACTGAATAATGAAATGAATAATTATTATCAGATAAGTGGATTGAAAGGTACACTGGAGGTACTGTATAGAAACTCGAGTTAAAAATACATACGAGCAACTAATCTTTAATTTTGGGCCTACATACTCATGTAACACTTCTAAAGAATGTAAAGAATTTGTCATTATTTTCGAGAAAAACGGCTCGGATAGGTACTATCGTATGACACTACGAAGTAAAGTGGTTTTCAACATCTAGAATTGAGTTTGAAGTATAGATAAGATCGTTTCTGGGTGAGTTGTCCGATAAGATCTAGATTATTTTAATCACTCTTGAATTTATACCTATGTGTGTTGATTTGATCTTAGTTGACATTGGAACTTTTGATCAGGCAAAGATATGATTTTATTGCTCACGACTGTTTAATTAGAATTGTACGTTTATCATACCAAAATATTGTATTTTGTCCGTCAATATCAAAGATTCAAAAGCGCGACATGTAACTTAATCTCACACACGTCATAGAGGACGTCAATCGAGCACGGAAACCAAACAAAAGCGAATTGCTGCTCCGGATGTTGTCTTGTTGACTATTGCCGGAGCAAAGTTTATAGATGATGCTGATCCGAAGTTTTTTGAAATTATTGAGCCCCGAGTTGCTACTGATACAGTGGTTTGAGATCTGAAATCGGTACATGAATTACAACCACAAACCGGCCAAACAGCTCGACCCAGGAATAACAAGAGGAAGAGGATTTAGCAGTCCTTATGATACAAATAGAAGTATGTTGGTAACTATTGGGCAATCTTTTTCTAATCATACTGATGCTGCATCCACCATAGGCTATAATTCAGATGAACAGAGGTTGGCAAATGATTTTTGCATCCAAACTCGCTTCCAAGGATTCAAAATTGATGCTAAAATTAAAAATGTAAGACAAAATATCTACTAAATTGGATTCTATGTTCTTTAGTACGAGTACATAATTCGATATTTTATAATTTCCAAGTGAATTGGAATTAGGAAGGATGTATGTAAATAGTTTTTAGCAATTCAAACGCCGTAATAGGCTCAAAAACGAAGATGTTTCTGTAATCGTTGCTTTGAGTGGCAGCTTTAGCGCAACAGTTACCAGAAATTTGCGAACAACCTGGAAAAGAAGTTTGCCCAATGAAAGCAATGTAATTGCTGAATTCGTTGGCTATTTTCAAAGGATTTCAAATGTAGTACTACCATTTTTAAGTACAATGGGATCTGCCTTAGTACAAAACAATACTGTAAACGACTTGCCACTCTTTCCTAAGATTCCCACTTGCCGCTTGTGTTTTAGAACGAATTTAGGTTTCAATTCAATTGATGTTTCCAACATTTTTCTTTTTAATTTGTATTTGAGATTTATTTCTTTGATAAGGGTACTAGTTAACCAAGGTTTAAAGCTATACTCCGATTAATTTTGTATCTAAAGTGGGGTTTATATGAAGGCAAACGCGACACGAGGAACTGCAACAACTTCTAGTTGGGTATGCTTAAAGTTTTCCATAAAAATTCGTAACAATTTACGCGAAACAATTCAACCGGCGAAAGAGAGTTAGAAGGGAAAGGAATACAGATACCAATGTACATAGGTCTCGAATGTTTGCAGGTAATAATGACAAGAAACGGGAAGCCAAGAGCTCGTCAGGGCATTCCATTCGTGAGTTGTACGTCTTGTGAAAAATCGGGATGTTCCATAGTACGAGTATGTCCGTAGGTGGATTTCGGAGTAGACTGATGAGAATTCCTAGGGAGATTGGTAATAGTTACTTATGGTGAAAATAGAGATAGAACAAAGGGAGATAAGAGATATTATGATGGTGTTGAGGAATATCAATTAAATGATCAATATTAGCATCACCTACGACTTTTATTGCACAGTCTATAATCTTACATAGCAAGTGCAGAGAAATTGTACTTCAATTAAACCACTTTGCTTGAAGAAACCTGAATGGTAGTTTCTTACTACTTAATAGTGATAGTCATTTCAACGAAGTGGAAGGGGTAACAAATATGCGAGTAAGAAAGAAGTGAAGATCGAATCCACTTACATTACCTTCAAAACAATTTATTGCAAAGTACCGTTTCCAAGGAGGATGGATGTTTTGAGCCTTAAAAATTAGCCACTACGTTGGAAACATTAGGATCCGGTGGATACCAGTGGCTCGCTTTTTCTGACTGCTGCGTACCTTTATGAAGAAAAACCTACAAATTCAACATTCATCATGGAAAGGCAAGGCATTTAGATGAATGTTACATTGCTGTTTATAAGGGTAAACTTTTCTAATTCGTTTTAGTTTAATAACTCAAATTAGTTAACTATATCAAGCTCGTTGGCGAATTCTTATGGAAGAACGAAAAAGTAGTTACACCCCGGAGAAAATGATGAAATTTGGGAACGTGTGTGCTACTTTACACAATATTTGTATTCCCTTTAAAGGTTAAACATTTTTAGATTACACAAATGAAGAAAGATACACATACGGAAGTGGAAATACGAGCGTAAATAATCACGAGCAGAATCTTCGATAAGTTACATTAAAAAAAAGAGATAGAATAGCAGTTTAATGTAATGTGTACCGAAATACGAGTACATTTAATTTTTATGCTTTAAACAGTTTTTCTTTTATAAGACTAATTTCATTTTATTTTTTTCCAACATGACTTCAAGATTACGAACTTTTATATTTAGCTTTCTATTGTTCAACACTAGAAGTTGTTTAGAAGTTTCTTTATAAGTCTTGACGTAGCCTTTTAGGATTTCATTTCTCTCTTCTGCCACCTTATTCTTAATTTCGTTGCTTTCTCTTAAAGTTTTAAGAATTTCGTTCTGAAAATTTTCATCCCTCTTAGCACTGGGCTCAAAAAGGTCTATTGTCGAACGAGGCTTTTCATAAAGAAAATCATAAATAACATCTACGCACCAAGAAGCTACTTCTGCTTCAGGATTGGCTGATTCTTCTTGATTTGGCTCAGTCACAAATAATGCTAATGCGATTTTTTCAAAAACAACTTCAGAGCTTCCCGTTTTTGAAATTTGTTTTATTTGGTTTAACAGCTTACCCACATTTGGTTTCTGCGAACTTTACCAGCTGAAGTGTTAAACACAATTTTGCTCAAGTCCCATTCCTTTCCATAAAAGAAACAAGTAATTCCAATTGCTTATTGGTTGCACACCTAAAAATTGGCTTTAAATTGCATTTTTCAGAATTTATTTTGTAGTGCATACAGTGTTGTGCAAAACATAGCGGATTTTTCCAGAAAATTTTTCATTGAAGAATTCTAAGGAACAGGAAAACCTATTAAATAAGTTTACAAATAGAAAAAAAAAGGCAATGCGATCATTATTTTTAGAGTCTTGCCAAAAATTGTGGCTCAACTCAATACCATATCTGTACAAAACATACCGGATTTTCAAAAGTACCGCATTTTCTTACACTTCAACTTGCTGATAGTGGTTTTGGCTATCATTTGAAGTGAGTTATAGACTTAACAAAACTTAAAATGCCAGGCGTCTCCAATTTGTTCACTACTAAAATGGCTAAAAATAAATATAGTGATGTGGTTAAAAATCATGTGTTAGCGGATTTCAGGGCAGGGTTAAAACAAAAATAGCCAGAAAGTATAAAATGCCATCGTCGACAGTGCTTTTGGAACGGAAAACCGGTCGAAACCATTTACTGTTGAAAACGTCCCAGAAAAACTATACCCCGAACGGATCAGCAAACTAAGATAATGATTATTAACAATACTTTCTTGCCTTCAAGAAAGATTGTTAGTGAGCTCAGTCTTTTAATTGAAGCAAGCACCGTACGCAAACGTTTAAGACAAGCTGTTCTTTATTCTCTTCGGTCAGTGAAAAAGCCGCCACTTACTGCTAAGCATAGACAAAAAGTTACCATTTTATTCCTATAATAAGAAACCATTTAAATTGGTCAGCAACGAAGTGGAAAACTGTACTCTATCGCGACGAGAGTAAGTTCAACTTGATTCTTTGCAATGGAAATATTCATGTTGGACGAAAGAAGGAGACACATCTTCAGCCACGCCATTGTCGTCCATACGTGAATCAAAGAGATCTCAAAAAACAACAGTTACTGAACAAAATATTAAGTATAACGAAAATTCAGGCCGTTACCGAGTTAAGTTAAGTTTTTTTGTTTGTATAATAAAACATATTATCGCAAAACCTTTTTGTTATTTTATTTTATACAATAAGTTTTCTTTAATTGACAGCAGATTTTACTTAGGTTCTTTCTGTTCCCTAAAATTCACCAAAGAAAAATGTTCGATAAAAATCCGGTATGTTTTCCCCAACACTGTAAATACTCACATTTTCTATCAATTCAATGAGATGAAACTTTTAAAATTTTAAAAAAAGCACGCAGCAACCGAAATACATATATGACAATTTCAAAATTTTTTACCGTTTTTCATAATTGTCAGTTAAACTGTTCCCAAAATTTGTGCGTACAGTCAGGAACAAAATTAATTTGGATGAGAATGAAAACGAGAATATCACTATCGTTTTACAGAAAGCAAAGCTTCGCCACTCTCACTTTCATTATCGTTTTCACTATCATTTAAAAGGGAGTCAGCTATCGCGTTACAGAATTACCACCCTTGATATTTCGCAGTATTTTTGGTGACATTAAATATGTGGTCTTTCGGTTTTCATTGACACACCAACTGACAGTAAGACGATGTTTTTCCGTTTCTATAATGCCTAGTCATGTTCATTGATAATGATTGGGTGTATTAAATACGGTTTAAACACAGGAGATATTAAATTGGGTAGTTCCCCAATAAGTTAGTATCCACCATTCCATTCTAAATCTGAAGAGCAGGAACGTGAGTCCAAGAATTTATATCAAAAACAGAGAGTATTGCCGCTAGCAAAGATATGTACTATGTATATAAAAAGTGGGGGATAGGAGATGATTAATAAAGATTAAAAACATTATCGGAAGTAGAACGGAACCCTGTGACACACCAACATTTCTTTTATGGATATCAGACTTGAAACCGTCCAAAACAACTTTAAGTGAACGTCTCGAAAGCTAATTTCTAGTCAATTAAAGAAGAGATCCCAAATGTACACATTTTCTGTGAATGCGTTTGTGCAACATTTTTGCTATCGCCGGATTAGTGTAAAATTTGGTTCAACTTTTCGGCGGGAAATGCCATCAAATATCCAGTGGACCTATTGTTACGAAAGCTATACAGCGGATTATTTAGAAGTTTTCATGTTTCGAGATGGGCTGCATTAATCAAGGTTACAAAAAACAGATGTAAGTGAAATGGGTCTGAAGGTGTAGAGAGAAAATGATCCGGATTTTTCAAAGAAAAAATCCTATTTTGCATCTTCTCCGAAAGAGTCCTTGTGAGTTCGATTGAGAAAAAAGTTTACGCAATGGTTTTGCTAGAGTGAAAGAACGTCTGTTTAGAAAAAGGGGACATATATTCGTAGTATCTAGCTTAAATGTGTATATAAAAATTTGAAATATTGCTGCTGCTACACCAGCCCTAGAGTAGGCCGGTCTTATAGAATGTTCATTGCGCTCTAGTGTATTAATTTTATTCCATCTTAATTCATTTTTCTCTATTACAAAAGTATTAACATGTGCAGTAATTATTTTACCAATAAAATGGAGAATAGTTAGTGGCATTAGATATTTGTGTAATAGTGTTTATGTCACTTGAAAAAAAGATTTAAATGACAGACACATACACAATATATACAAGGTGGTGTGAAAGCCAACATCCTATCGGAAGATACTATAATCGCGGTAAATGTCAATTCTACTTTAACATTTTTTAAGTAAACAGATACAAAATACACGTCAACAAGACATGAATCGCTATACTCAGAAAGAACGCGGAATAATTGTGACGATTTTTTTGCGGAATAATTCGTCGGTGGTGTTGTCGCAGCGTAAATTTCGGCGCAGATTTCCCGGTCGTCCGACACCAACTGGCAAACACAACGATTTTTAGTCGCTCGCCCAGAAGAATATAGGACACAAAGAGATGCTGCCAGGTTTGGCAGGCCCCGGAGCAGCCGTTCTGATGAGAATATTGCACCTGTGGTTAAAGATGTCGTAGGGAGCCCAAAGTATCTACCAGATGACGTACCACGCAATTTGGCATCAATCGGCGTTCTTCACAGAGAATTTTGGTGAAAGACTGTACGATGTCCCCTTACAAAGTGCAGACAGTGCATCAGTTGTTAACTGTTGACTGCCAAGCTAGTGTCACGTTACGCTCAAGCCATCCTGAATTTTGGAGCGGACTTAAAAACTTCTTTAGGAATTTTAACTGGTCGTTATGTTTCCTCGATAATGACATGGATGCCGCTGCTGACATGATCACAGAAACTATTCTTTTTGGAATGAGATGCTTTATCCCTCATCGGATGAAGAGTATCAAACCAAAAGAAAAGGTATGGTACGACTCGAGCTGTAAAGAGGCTGTCAGGGTTAGAGAATCATTTTTTCGGTCCTACAAAACCCACCCGACAGAGAAAAACCGAAAAAAGTTTAAACGGGCCAGAAATGACTGCAACGTCTTTCTCAAGCGTGTGAAATTCCACTACGACCAAAAACTGAGGCAAAAAATACTGCAATGCCCCAAAGGCCGTAAAAATTATTGGTCTTTCGTCAAAAACACTAGAAATTCTACCTCATCCTCCACCCCAACGCTCATTAAAATGACATTCCAGCTGTTAGCTCTTTGGACAAGGCCAATCTGCTTGCTGCACACTTTGCGGCTAGCTCAACACTCCCAGATTGTGCTTTGTCCCCGTCTACACTTGAGTGCGTCGAATCTACAATGGGACGAATCCACACTCGTGTAGTAGCAAGTGTACTTAAAGATCTCAACATACATAAATCCGCTGGTCCAGATGGTATATCTCCCCTTCTTCTGAAGAGGTATTCTTCCACGCTGGAAAAACCACTGCATAAGCTTTTTCATCAATCCTACTCGTACTCTATAGGACTCTTTCCGAGAAGATGGAAAACAGCATTTGTCCAGTCAGTCCCTAAAAAAGGCGAATCTTCCTCTCTCTCCTCCTACAGACCCATTGCACTTACGTCCCTTCTTTCCAAGGTCATGGAAATGCTGATAAACCGTCAGCACATGAAATATCTCGAAACGCGAAAACTTCTCAATAACCGGCAGTACGGTTTTCATAGCAACAGGCCCACTGGTGATCTGATGGCATGTCTCACCGAGAAGTGGAACCAAAGCGTACATCAAGTTAGTTGCACTTGATATTTCTAAGGCCTTTAGCATCAGGCACTTTTGTTGAGAATGCGTGCTTTTGGGATTGATGACTCTCTTCTTCAATGGAACCTTTCAGAACGTGCAATTCAAGTTGTCTTGGATGGTTCAAGCCTGATATTCACAAAAAAAATGCTGATGTGCCTCAGGGCTTCGTTCTGTCTCCGACACTCTTCTTAATTTTCATTAATGATCTCTTGTCTGCTACTTCTAATCCAATATATTTCTCTGACAGTACTCTCTGCTTTTCATATTCATCCCCGAACTCACGCCCTGCTCTTCGGCTGTATAATGGGAACGCCAGCGTATGTTAATCTCATTAAATTCCGATATTAACAGCATAACCAACTGGGGAACTATCAACCTAGTGGAATTTAATGCTTCCAAAACTAAATGCTGTCTGCTGTCATTAAAGCGAAATTCAAATACCGGCACTTGCATCGTCGAAACCGATAAGCTTTCCATTCTTGGTATGTATGTCAGTGATAACTTACGTTGGAATGACCGCATATTCGATGTCGCCAAGAATGCTGCGAGAGGTCTAGGTTTCCTCAAGCGATGTAAGAAATATTTTACCCCCTCTGATCTGGCCAAAATATATAAGGCATTCATCCGCCCAAAATTATAGTACAATGCCCACATCTGGTCGGGTGCTCCTAAAATATTTCTGCACCTGCTAAATAGGATTCAAAACCTCGCGATAAAACCCATTGGTGATACTAATATCAGTCAATCAATTGACACCCTCGAACATCGACATCTCCTGCCTCACTTTGTTTTATCGCTATTTCCACCATCAGTGCTCCATTGAAATCGCCAGTACCATTCCGCCCATTCAAACTTTCAACCGTAACACCCGTCTCGCTATGAATGCTCATCAGTATACCCTTACCCTCAAGACCATTTTCGGACGTACTCTAAAATATCGTGATTCTTTCCTAAGCCTTACAACTCGCTTATGGATTGCCCTGCCGATCTCTGTTTTTCCGGGTCGTTATAATTTACAAACATTTAAAAACAATGTACATCGGTACCTGTCTTTTCTTCCTCGCTAAATTGCCTTCGCCCGCGCTCTATACGAACATTTTAAGAGTACAAAAACCCCTTGAGCGCGCGCTGATTATAAAAAAAAAAAAAAAATCTCGACCCCGAGGGAGACAACTTTTCATCGAATATCATCATGAGCGACGTGGCCTATTTCCATCTCTCTGGATATGTGAATAAGCAAAATTATCGCTTCGGTGCACTGAAAATCCGCGTATAACCCACGAAGAGCCATTCCACCCGCTCAAAGTTACTGCATGGTGTGCTGTTTATGCTGGAGGCGTCATCTGGGCCTATTTTTTCGAAAACGCCACAGGCCAAACGACTACAGTGGACGGCGAGCGAAACTGACCCATGCTCAATGACTTTCTCCTTCCTCAATTGGATGATTTAGGACTGGAGAGCATGTGTTTCCAACGGGATGGAGCAACAGCGCATACTGCACGAGTCACAACCGAAATTCTGAGAGCTGCATTTCCGGGTCGCCTAATCTCTCGTTTTGGCAATTTGCACGGCTCGGCAAGATCGCCTGATTTAACCGTTCCAGACTCCTTTTTGTGGGGTTTCTCAAAGTCAAGAGTCTATGTAAACAAGCCTTAGACCCTTGAAGGCTTATGGAGAATATATTTCAAGAAAGCGGAAACCTATCACCGGAAGTTCTGGCCCGAATGATCATCAATTCTGGCGGCGGCCGCTTAGCCGATATCACTTTCTTGACTTAATGGAAAAAAATTTAAGACATCAAGTAAACATAATCCAAAAGCAGAACCAAAGTTTTTTATTTAAAAAAAAAACTATAGTCAAAGAACATCACGTGACAGCTTTTGCGCCACCTCGTAAATAAAAAAAAGAACGTTTTATAAAAAGTGAATAATCAAGAAGCAAAAGCAAATTCAAAGAAACATTAGAAACACAAAAATTAATGGGAAGCGATATCCGTCAAAAATTGGACTCTGCACGTAGCCACATCTCATATAGAAAATTGTAAGTACCCATCAACAAAATAAGTGTCCTACTGGTCTAAAAAGTTCTGAAGAATGGGCTAGGCGGGTGCATTTGTAGACTTTCCTTATAGCGGACGATGATCAACTGCTGCAGTTTGTTAGTGTAAGCACTTCCCCATACTGTAGTTTTGAGTGAAAAATATGAAAATAAGCTGATTTTAAGATATTGCTGGAACAATATCTATAAAACTATCAAAGAGAGTATTGCTCTACAATTGAAATGTGCTTGGACCAATTCATTTTGCGTTTTCATATGTGAAGTGATCTGCAATTTCCGCTTTAAAACAAGTGTCACAGCAATTAGTGTTAAGTGTGATCACACAGTAATGAGCAGAGCACACAAGCAATAGGTACTTACGGCAGTCTGGCACATGGAATATGAAATCAATATCAAGATATTGTAACTGTTTTGTTGCTATGTACCTGCCTGTGTTTAGTGAACCAAAATCTTAGTAAAAGGTAAGTTAAAAAGGTGTAAGGAGGCACATGCAATTTCCGTATCATCGGTAAGGGCTTTAGCTTTTCTATTAAAAGGTAATGCAAGCATGGAATTAATTTATATCAAAAATAGGATAGATCCCAGGATAGACCCTTGAGGCATACCAAGTTAAGAGACATGGTAAGACTTAGATTCGTCCCGATTTTTCTTGTATCCAATCACTGCTAGCCTGGCACTAGCATACATACCGAATCCCTGACGAAGAGTGAGAGTGGCCTTTATACCGAAATTCGGAAATGAGGACTACTCGCTCGCCAAGAGATTCAGACCTATAAGTCTGAATTTCTTCGTGCTGGAAAGCATCGAGAGAATGGTCAAGATCCATGTGCGCAAAACCACCATGCGAATGCATCCTCTGTCGGCGATGCAACATGCCTACCAATGCGGAAAATCCTGCGAGAGTGCTCTTCAGAATATGGTAGGCAGAATTGAAAGCGTACTCGACAAGAAGGAATACGCCTTATGCATTTTCATCGATGCGTCGTTAAGGGTGCTTTCGACAACGCAACTTTTGACAGCATGTGTAATTCGGCCAGACAATACGACGTAGACGAATCACTAGCTTTGTGGATAAAAGCAGTGCTGGTGAATAGGACATTGATTGCGGATGCTGGCTGCGGCCAATGGGGTTGCCCCCATTGCAGGGGAGATATCCGCAAGACATGGGGCCCGTCACTGAGAAGGGTCATTTGGATCTATACGGCTATGGTAGGGCCAATTATATCGTATACGTCGGTTGTCTGGCGAAATAAGCTCTAGCGAAAATACGTGATTGCTGCTTTTACCAGACTCCAAAGAACCGTTTGTCTCGGATGCATGGGGGCTTTCGCCAGCACTCCTGACTTCGCTCTAGATGCATTGCTGAATCTCCCTCCCCTTGATATTCATATAATGTGCTGCATTCTCAAAGCCATCTTTCGTTTAATAAGAAGTTGTCTTTGCTACAACACGCACGGGGCTTTGATGACCTTGCGCGTTGGCTATCTTAAGACTCTGGTCTTATGGACATGCCGTCCGATGCAATGAAACCAGAACACCTGTTGCGGAAAAAAATACGAAATTGACTTTCCCTATGCCCGAGACTGGTTTCAGCCGGAATCTGAGCCAGCAAAGGAAAGTAGTCGGGTCTTCACGGATGGCCCCAAAGATAATATAGGATGTGGCGCTGGTGTCTTTCTGGAGGACGACAACGTTAGATTTCAGGGAAGTTCGCATCTGTCTTCAAAGCGAAGATTTACGCAATCCAGGTGGCAGCGAACTACATATATTGCGGAGAACCGGTGGAGGACGTGAAGCATTTGTATCTGTAGGGACAGCCAATCTGCGCTTAGAGGCTTAAACGCTCTTACGACTTCCAAGCTAGTTCAAGAATGCAAGAGATCACTGAAGGTTAAATTTACTGACCCTTATCTGGGTTCCAGGTCACAATGAGATCACGGGAAATGAAATCGCCGATGAACTTGCCTGGCAAGGTTCAGAGGAGAGTTTTTCAGAACTCAAATCTACGTTGGATCTGCCTGCAGATGACACAGCTCCCCGGAATACAGGCAGACCAAACGATGTTTCTAAGAGGTCCGCCGCCTTTCCACTGTTCTTCAGCAGGAAATTCATCTTGATTACTGGTGTCGCGACAGGGTACTACGCTTTTGCAAAGCACTTAAATGCACTGCGCATAAATGACACAATATCCTGCGGTGCTTGCTGTGAAAATGATGGAGCACTATCTCTGTCAATGTCCGGCTTATGCTCGCATCAGACTGCAGGTACTCGGTGCTGTCATGGTGGGTGCTGACACTGTAGGCTCCCTATCACTGCAGCGCTTACTAATCTTTCTTCGTAAGACTGAAAGATTTCATTAAATAGAACCTACAAAGTGTACAATGGACTAGTTCTCCGCCTGAGTGCTCTGTTCCGACAGAAAAAAAAAATCGGGAAGATAGGAAGCAAACCAATTATTCATAACTCCACGGAAGCCAGCCTGTGGCTTATGTAAAAGATTTCTGTGATCAACCATATTAAACTCTTTGGTTATATCAATAAAAAGAATAGCACATGGTCATTCAATCCTTTCTATATGTAGGAGGAGAAGTCCAAAAGAGTCTCTTCAGTAGATAAACCTGGTCTAACACCAAACTGCATTGGACTAAGAAAATTGATAGTCCAAAACACATTTTTTGACCGCTTTTTCGAAAACTTTCGAAATCGAAGACAATAGCGAGAAAGGCCTGCAGTTATTTTTATCTTTTTTGTTTTCTTTTTTAAAAAGTGGAATCACATTGGCGTATTTAAGTTTTTCAGGGAAAACTCAAATTCAAGAGAAAGACTAAGTAGAGACACACCGCAATCTGAAATCGAGCTGGCTGCCAGGTATGCGGCATGCTTGACAGCAGGAGTATTATTACAAATTTGTATTCCGATGCAGGTTGAGGCATGTTTTGAAATACTTTGACGATAGACCGAAAATTTGTACTACTTTGAGGTATATTGAATTTTCACTAACTTAGGCATTGCAGTCTTTCCTGGCCGTAGTCTCATATGAGTTTCGGTTGAATATCAAAAAATACCCGTAGGCCTAATGAAATGCCATATCTACTATGCATGACATCGAAGTGAAGGCAAAATTTACAGCAGAAATAACCAGGAATTCGGTGTTAAAATTATAAGGCAGCAACACCTTTATATAGTATAAGAGTAGATACACTGTGAAATGGATGAAATGTGGATGAAAATGTAGCTCGCCAGAAAGTAAATGCGACGTGAAGTGACTCCTTGTGGTAGCTGGAAGTGAGAAAGGAATTGCATGGCTGAAAACATTTTAAGCTCAATAATTCAATAACAGGAGTGAACAAAACCTACATATTTGTTTAATTCATGATTTATAAATCGGTATACAGAAGTTCTAAGAATTTGCAAATTTGCCACTAAAGCAGCCAGAAAATAATCTTTGAAGGCGTTTTATAAGAAGTGGATCTCCGAGTCGACCACCAGTTGCCATAGAGAACAAAAGTGAAATGTCCTTGAAGGAACGCGATGGTACACTTACTTTAGGTTCGAAAGATATCTAGACATTTTTACAACCTTGGAACGGTCAGAAAGATCAAAATCCATTATCCTCGGCAGCTGAGTAGGAAATTACTTTCTTAGATGGCGCTACAATCCGACATACATCTGGGCCTCCAGTAAGCTAAGTCTTTAAGATAGATAAAGGTGAGGTCTTTTTCTACTTCGTTGTTCTTGCGGGTAGGAATCGAATATACTTTGCACCAGATCATTAGTATCCATTTGCTATCTCAGACGACTGATGCGCACTTTGTTGACCAGATTGTTGATCGTAACATTTATAGAGTTAACGACGAGGTTAATGACAAGGTATCATTACCACAGTTAATAGCAGGGCTGAAATAAAAACAACTCCTAACTATCCCAAAGTTCGACATCTTACGGGGTGGTCGTAAAGTGGCTTAAAGTGCTTTTGACGACAACCCAATGCATTTGATAGAGACTTCGCCTTTGTTGACGTACTCAAGTTTAAAGGAACCTTAATCAACTTGAGGGCCCGACTTAGTGCATATACTGAGAATTCGTAAGAGTCAACATGTCAGTTTAGAATTAAAGTTGTTTATAGATATTCCTTCAGAATATCAGTAGAATATCACATTTTCCCATCCAAACAAGTTTAACGAATTCTGGCAATGAAGATGATAAATTAAGTAAGGATATTGCCAGAGATTTTTAAAGACGTATGTAGTGTAGGTTTTAGTTGACTTAATACATCAAACCATAATAAATGCAGTACTTCACTTTTATGAACTTTCAGGTGTAGGTCATTTACACTGGTACAGTGCATAAACAGTACTTAATGACCTTACTTACCTATTAAATGAACACCCGGTGTATTGTGTTAAGTACTTCATTTAAATTTGTTTTGTGCATTTCACAAACAGTAATTAACTTGTTTATCATAAAGGTAATTCATATGAGATTATTCATTAAAATAAATAAAAATTTTGAAAAGAGAAAACCTCCTAATTGCTTCATTATAACACGATCATTACGATCCACTGAGTATCTTTAGTTTTACATTTACATTGCTCCTGTTCGCTTTATTTAATTCAATTAACTTACATCTATGTTAATTTTTATGATCAATAAAATGATCAAACAAAACTGGAATTGATGAAACTCTACACGTTTTGTCAAAACATCAAACAATCTGTTCATACCGCTCCTTCCGGCTTTACATTGCAAAAAAATTTGTTGAATAATCCATTATCATAGAAAAAGAAATGAGAATGAAAAAATGCTGCTAAAAAACTTGTTTCACAGTTAAGCGATTTCACCACTACATGCCTAATTGCCAAATAACTGGTAAATCAGCGTGACTCTTTGAACAAATGACTGTATGTACACTCGTCAACTTAATCTGATGATAATGTGACTTGCGTAATTCTTCAATTAAACGTGGATATTTTCCTTTTTTACTTAGCATAGCAAATTACGTAAACTACATATATATCCGTATGCCTGGTAACAACTTACAAAAAAGAACATTAGAATTGAATGTGTGTAAACTGCCCACTGTGGTATTTGGCAACGGAAGAGCCTTTTGACCACATTTTAGGCTCTATTACTCTATATACGAGTATAACCATGTTTTACCAATTTTTGTTTTCCCCCATTACAAAACATGTAGGGTGGGTAGGGTGTAGGTAAAAGTGGCTGTTAGAAATACCAACCCATTTAGGCCTATTGGCCCATTGTGATGACACGTGGATCTATGAATCTCTTACTAATGGAACCAGTTTGAGCTTATGATGAAGCGTAGGAGGCTGTTAACGTCTATATTCTTTAGATCGTTTAGGTCGTTGTAGGAGAAAGCTCAGAAATCTTTTGTTACGGTGCCAAGCCTTCTTGCGTGCTTGCCTATGAGGCAGTGTCCAGTGATGACACCTATGATGACGCTGAGATGTTCCTTATTTAGAAGGATCAGACACTTAGGGCGATTCAAATCTAGTTTTGGCCAGATCTGTTGGATCGCTAGACATGTTGGTCCAACAGTCCACCTAAGGTCTGTTCTTTTATTGGCATCAAGCTTTAATGTTAGTTTGCACGTAGCGGTTGGTGTACCTATGTTAATCTTTTCCGGTAGAATAGGTAGAGTGGTTTCAATTTTGGCGAGCTCATCGGCTCTACAGTTCCCTGGAATATCTATGTGCCCGGCACCCAACAAAGGCGAAGGTTGAACTGCTCTGCCATCTCCATAAGATATGATCGACATTCAAGGGCGGTTTTGGAATTTAATGAGACCGAGTCCAGGGACTTGATAGCGGCCTGACTATCGAAGAAGATGAACATAGCCTTTGCAGATATCACGCTTTTCTTTAGTCAGGACAGAGCTTCTTTAATCGTCAAAATTTCCGCTTGGAACACGCTACACTGATTTGGAAGACGGAAAGAGAGGCTTAGATTTATCTTATCTGAGAAACACTGCCACCAACTCCGCTATCGGTTTTAGATCCATCTGTGCAGAGATGGATTGTCTTGTCCTCCATGAAAGCATCTTCCTCCCAGAAGGATCTAGAGGGAAGCTTACATGGAAGTTTTTGTCAAACCGATAGTAGAGGTTATGAAAATGTCCAAAAAACGTGGTTGTTACATATTAAATCAAGATTTAGGCATGAGAAAGCTGTCCGCGCGTTGGGTGCCGCGTTTGCTTACGTTAGACCAAAAACGTGTTCGAATGAACATCTCAACGCTCTGTTGGCGCAGTTTAGGCGCAATAAATCCAAGTTTTGGCACCGATTAATTACTGCAGATGAAACTTGGATACACCATTATACGCCCGAAACAAAAATTCAGTCAAAACAGTGGACTGCAAAGGGCGAGCCGGCTCCAAAAAAGCAAAAAACTGTTTTTTGGGATAGTAAAGCAGTTATCTTAATCGAGTATCTCCAAAAATGAAAAACCATTACAGGGGCATACTACGCAAAATTACTTGCCAAGCTGAAGGCAGAAAATGCGGAAAAACGGCCACATTTGTAGAAAAAGAAAATCGTGTTTCACCAAGACAGCGCGCCGTCTCACACCTCAGCGGTTGCCATGGTGAAAATCCATGAATTACGGTTTGAACTGCTTGACCGTCCGCCTTATTCACCAGATCTAGCCCCAAGCGACTTCTTTTTGTTCCCTCATCTAAAAACTGCGCTCGGAGGACAGAGATTTTCGTCAAATGAGGAGGCAATCATTGAAAATCGTGAGCAATTATTTTGCAGAGAAAAACGCTAAGTACTATTGGGTATATAATTAAACAAATGCGTTTTTTTTCAAAATTTGAACGTTTATTTAAGAAAAACATGTACAATAGTATTGTTCAAAGTATTGCCCATCTGAAGCTATGACTTTTTCCCATCTTTCTGGGAATTTGTGGATCCCATCCCAAAAGAACTGCGCCGGCCTGGCAGCCAAGAATGAATCAAGCCAATTTTTGATATTCTGCTCTGATGTGAACCGTATTTCAGTGAGTGAGGGCGTTCTGCATCGACCGGAACAAATGGTAGTCAGAAGGAGCAAGGTCTGGGCTATAAGGCGGGTGGGGTAAGACTTCCCATCCACTGTTTCCAAATAGTTCTTAACCGGAATAGCAACGTGGGGCCGAGCGTTGTCATGATGGAAAATTATTGCCTCGTGTCTGGTCGCATATTTCGGGCGTTTTTCGGCCACTGCTCTCTTCAAATGGATTAATTGTGTTCGGTAGCGTTGTCCATTGATGGTTTCACCCGGCTCAGCTCATAATACAGCACACCCATCTGATCCCACCAAATACAGAGCATTACCTTCGCGTCATAGATATTCGGCTTTGCCGTTGATTTGGCTGGTTGGCCGGGTTTCACATATGAGTTTTTGCGCTTGGGGTTGTCGTAATGGATCCATTTTTCATCACCAGTAACAATCCGATGCAAATATGACTTCCTTTTGTGGCGTTCCAGCAGCATTTTGGACATGCAAAACCGCCTTTCGACGTTTCTCGGCTTGAGTTCATGTGGAACCCAATTTCCTTGCTTTTGAATATATCCAGCTGCTTTTAAACGTTTTGAAATGGCTGCTTGAGTGACACTCAAAGATTCTGCGAGCTCTTCTTGTGTTTGGCGACAACCTTCATAGAGTAATGCTTCCAGTTCTTCATCTTCAAACTTTTTTGGTTGCCCAGGACGTTCATCGTTTTCCAAGCCAAAATCAGCACTTTTAAATCGTGCAAACCACTTTTGGCACGTTGGCTCAGCTAGCGCATGTTCACCATAAACTTCCACGAAAATACGATGACTTTCGGCAGCAGTTTTCTTCATATTAAAGTAATGAAGAAGAACTCCCCGCAAAAACACTTTTTCAGGCACAAAGTTCGACATATTTGAGTGAAAAAAATCATTGTTGTTTACGCTTCAAATGAATGACATATACTGAAATGACGTACAATGACAGTAGCTTTCCAATGCATGTTCCAATGGAATAATAACAATGGAATAATACAAGTTATGAAATCTCTTTCCAAACCGCACGAATTAAGTTATAGGCCAAATATTTGGACGGGTTAGATAGATGGGAGCATCGCTGGGAGAAATGTGTAGAGTTACAAGGAGTCTATGTAGAAAAATAAGAAAAAATTTTTCAGATAACCCTCGTATTCCCAATGGCTTTTTTGCAAGAGAATAAATCTATTGTAGCCTTCTTGGCTCTTTCTTGAATGTTAGGTTTCCAGTTTCGTTTCCTGTCAAAAATGAGACCCAGATATTTTGCTGTATCGAAGAAGACTAAACTGGACTATGATCGGAATTTTAAATTTCCTGGGAGAGAGGACATGATCAGTTTTATGGAGGTTTACTCCCAATCCCCAGCGATCTGCCCAACGGGCTAATCTATTGAGATTTACTTGAAGGAGTTCGTTAATGGTATTAAGATGCTTACCTGAGACGGCTATAGCAACGTCATCCACATAGGCAACCACCCTGCTACCACCCGCTTCCAGATATATCAGCAGTTCATTAACTACGAAGTTCCACAGAGGGGGAGAGAGGACACCGCCTTGCGGCGTACCTCTGCTAACGCATCTTTTAGCAGAAGTTTCACCCAGTTTGGAGTTGATTATCCTGCTTTTTAGCATAAGACTGATCAACCCGTCAAGTGAGTCGCCTCCCTGCAGAGTTGACAGCGCAGTCGTTGTTGAGGGCACCCTCTATGTCCTGGAAAGCAACCATCGTGTACTCTTTATATTGTAGGGATCGTTCGATGTGGTTAGTCAGTGAATGCAGAGCCGTTTCCATCGATTTTCCTTTACAGAAGGCCGTTGACAAAAGTCTTGGATCACTTTTAGCTCGTATACGGATACTAATCAGTCGTTCTAGAGTTTTCAGAAGGAAATGTTATCAGACTTATAGGTCTGAGGTCCTTTGGGACAACATGAGAACATTTTCCGGCTTTGAGAATGAATACTACATTGACTTCTCTCCATGACAGTGGAATGTGGATAAGTTCTACACAGCTCCTCATAATATTTACTGGCGCAGGCAGAATGATGTCAGAGGACCTCTGTAGCTCGGCAAGTATTATCCCGTCCGGACCAGCAGACTTGTTTGGTTTGAAGCTATGCAGCGCCCAGAGTGCCTCGGTGCCGTGAATTTCGGAATTTTGCAATTCGTCGTTATTCCATTATGACAAAGTGAAATAACGCCGAAACCTGTTTGTGAAATAAAGCCGAATTCAGAGCGAAGGCAAAAGAATCTGCAAAGCCAAATGTACTTGTTAGAAAAAAAAAGAAAACTTTACCGTAATTAACGTTTGTTGAATGCAACTCGATGTTGTAGGTAAGGGGGGAATTTTAGAATTCGGCGTTATTTCACTCGGCGTTATTACACGGTACCGTTTGGCTATAGGGAGCAGACCATGAATTTTGGTATCGGTTGCAGTAGGCTTGTTTGGGTACTGTATTGGCTGGCCGCGAATTGGGAGCTACTTGGAAAGTGGGTGTCCAGTATCATATCCAATATCAGTATCAAGAGTGATTCATCACTTGAGGTTGTCCAGGAGCCATCGGTTTTTTTCAAACAGCTAGGCATCATAGGATTTGTAGAGACGATTTTTCTTAGCCACGATGCCTCAGAGGTTTCTGTAATTTTGTCACAGAAAAACCTCCAGGATTATAGCTTCGTCTTCCTCAGTTCTTTTTTGTATAATTTGAGGGATTCTTTGTATGAATTCCAGTCAGTCACTTTTCTTGTGCTTTTTGCTACGTTGAAAGGTTTTCTGCAAGTGTTTCTGAGCAGTCCCAGTGCTGATGTCCCCCAGTACTGATTTTTCATGCCTCTAGGATGAATAAGAGGGCAGGACGCGGGAATGGCCCGATTGAGAGCAAGGGCAAATTCCCTGACTTTCATGTTAAGCTCATTGATGTGAGGCGGGGGACTTGATAGTTCAGAGGATAGCGTTTCTGACAGTATTCCTCTGTATTTTGTTCAATCAGTTTTCCGGTAGTTCCGGAATGCTGGTTGGCTGGGCAGAGCATCACTCAAGCTGAACTGGATGTATCTCTGGTCTGAAAAATAGTCGTTGTTTTCGTTGCCGAAGCAGACAAATTTAGCAAGGACGTTTCGTTTTCCTAGCCTGTATTGCTACAAAAAGCTGGCGAGTCCTCAGATTCACAGTGAATGAGGTTTCTCAGAATTACAACTTAAGCCAAGAATGAAAACTTTTCCTCAACTTGAGGACCCAGCTCATCAAACAATTAGCTCTCAGTAAAGACTTCTCGAAGCCAGAAATGGGAGTACACATGAAGCTGATAAGGAACAAGAGAATCACCAAATAGCTGAACCCATCAGATCTGGTGGTAGCTGTCTAGGGGAGCGTTTCAAATGTTCTTAAGGCTTGTCCTCGAAGTTTAAGACAACAGAAGCCAGGAGAACCTAAAAATATTGGCATACATATCTCTCCAATAGATTTTATTATGGGATTAAAGTGCATCCAAGCTAATCTTCATAGGTCATAGATTTAATAAGGATCATCTAGATGTAGCCTTACCCTACGATTCTGTAAATGAAGGAAGAAATAGAGCTTGTATTATGTTAAACCAGCCTATAACAGTTATTTCAATTCCAGAATACGTAAATAAACATATGGTAGCGGCAAGGGTTAAGCTACCCTCTAAAGGCGGTAAAAAAATATGCTCAACCTACCTGGGGGTGACTCCACCGACCTAAACGTTTTGTCATTTCAAGGACTAATAAACTATTGTGGCAGAAGGAGACTCTCATGGAAAAAGTTCTGCCAAGATATCTCTGACACTTGAAGCAGCGCTCGTATCCACAAAATTCTATCTAAACAGCACACAGTTCGAGTCGAGCTAGTGAAAAAACTGATTAACACCTATGTTGAAAACGGTCTACAGATGCTATAGCTCTTAGACGGAAACCTATTTTCCAAATTCTACCAACATATCCATTGCTCCTCTAGAGAAAGATCAATAACACGCCCAGATATATAGATGCATCCAAAAGAGGGGAGTAGATATTACTACATGTAAGTAGATGTGCTTTATATGTTCAACGGTTGATAATATCAGTGCTACATTAGGTTGTGACAGAATCAGCGTCACGGCTGCCATCGTACTAAATGAACTCCTAAATATGCTCAGCAACGACAGCTTCTATGTCCAAGGATACGCTGATGACATTGCGGTTCTTCTCAGAGGCAAATCCGAAGAAGCTCGGAACTCCTCTAGAGGGCACTCAACCTTGTCTCTGACTGGTCCAAGAAATTTGGAAAGACCACCATAGTTCACCTTCGCCCAGAGAAGAAAATTGGACAAACTTTTTAGTGAAGCCAAACAGTTTTCAAGTGTAGTGAAATGCCTAGGAGTTAGTTGTATACTGGATAGCCTTACTCCAAAAATGACACTGTCGATGTACACAACTATTACTGGACCTATAGTCGCATATGCATCTCCAATATTGCCTCCATACAATTAAACAAAAGTCTACACGGGCTTAACTAAACAAACTTCAAAGACTTGTCTGTGTGTGTATTACGGATGCAATGATAACATCATCCACCTCTTCATCTTCACATACAGAAAAAAGCTTTAATAAGCGCCTGCTTCTACATACTTATCTCAGTGGATGAGAATAACTCCAAAGTATTTCGCCCATAGCTTTTACTTGAATTCAGTAGGAATGAACTATTAGGAATTACTCTTGCAGACAACTGTCTAGAAAAGTACAACTTCAACAAGGTTACATTCCTGATCGAAAGAAATGGGAACATAATAAACCCATGTTCACTCGTGTGGACAGATGCAAAATATACGAAGGAGTTGGAGCAGGCGTATACGGAGAAACAAGCAATACCTTACTGTACACAAGTATGGAAAGTAGCATCTCTGTATTTCGAGCTGAGATACATGCAATAGACCGTTGCACTAGTGAGACCTTAAACAGATCTGCCACCAACAAGATCATTTATAATCTCTCTGATAGCAAAGCGGTCCTACTTGCTATAAACGCTTTTGATGTAACCTCAAAAATTGGATGGGACTACATTATACTTCTCAAAGCACTAGCCAGTACGAGTAGAGTCTATTCACTGGGTCTGGTCACAGTAGCTATGGTTGTAATGAGAGAAGCAAACGAATTGACCAGAAAAGGTTCGACCTCAACATTATGTTGCTACAAACATTCTGCGGGTTATCAATTAGCTCCATTAACGCTATATGCATAACTGGCTAAAAACTGGCGGCGCTACAGTCCGGGATGAATCTGGGCCTCAACAAATAAGCCTCTTCAATTGGCGCGGTCTTTTGCTAACTGCCTCTAGATGCGCACTGCATGCTGGTTGAGGTCCCCTCAACCTAAGGCAAGGCCTTCCTCTACTACGTTATCCCTCCGGATTAGAGTCGAAGATTCTGCGGGCTGGAGTGTTGGTATTCATTCGCTCTCGCTGTTCAGCTCGTAGACTTTATCGTTGAATCGTCTCCTCCAGAACCCGTCAACGGATACGGGACGAAAGATCTTACTAAGAATTCGTCTCTCAAAACGACCATGGATATCTCCATCCACTTTCGAAATGGTCCTCGCTTCGGAACCATAGAGCAGGGCTGGGATTACGAGGGTTGCCTTCTCAGCCCAAAGAAACAGCTATTGGCTAGCGTTATTCTTCGTTTGATTTTTGAAGGGATGTTGTTTTCAGATGTGATAGCAGAGCCAAGGTAGATAAAGTTCCTTACTATCTCAAAGTTACAGTTGTCGATTGTGGCATTCTGGCCGATTCGTCGATCCTGGGTGTCCCTTCTTGTTGACAGCACATACTCGTACTTTTTTTCGCCATCGTTTACCGCTAGACGGGTTTTTACCGCTTCTGTTCCTATAATCGCAAATGCACCAGTGACAGATCGCTGTGTTTTATCAATAATATCACAATCGTTAACGTATGCAAGCAATTGAATAGACTTTTGAAAGATCGCACCTTGTGCGTTGGCTTGTAACTCACAATTCTTTCAAGTATAATGCTATAGAAGTCACATCACAGCGCGTCGCCATACCTAAATCCTTTTTTGGCATCAAAGGTCTCAGTTAGGTTATTACCGACCTTGTTGCAGCAAACGATGCTGAGGTTCCATTCATCAGGCATACATTTGAAGACAAATTCAACTGGTTCCTAAGGGATCGCGATCGGCCCGTTTTAGCGCTGGTGTCTGTGTGATGGCATATCCATCACTCCCCTGTATAACCTAACCTATGGTAGTGAATCGCGTTGTATTGCTAATCAAAATTATTCACAAGATTTATGGCATTGCAATGAGTTTGCCCGAAATGTACCGCCCATTTAGTCGTTGATTGTATAGGTTTCATCTTCTAATCCTTCGCATGTCAAATGCTCCGATTTTGATGCGGTTTTTGCTTTTGATAAAAATTTAATAATAAAAAATACATATTTTTTGTTTTTATTTTGTTTTTTTAATTGTTATTTCCAAAATGGTCTGTGTTGCATTTCTGCATCAAATTGGTGCAGAACGTTCTCGCTCGCCACAAATACTTTGATACCAATTCGGAACTGTGTTGGAGGCACAAGTTCCACCCTTGGTATGAGTCGAGGCCGGCCTAAAACCTCTTACTGTTCTCAGGGTCACAGCACCCAGTACTTATTTGCTACTCTACAATGGGTTAAACCAAAGGAATACTCGTACCCGCGATTTGGGTTTAAACCACAGCCACCATGATGCTCCCACAAGGGGGCCTACCTCTAACAGGTCAGGCCCGGACCGAAATCCGGGGGGCTCCTGACTCCCATGGTACCGTGATTTAAGTAATGGTATGGACTACCGGTGGTCAAGCCGCCAACAAGACCTATGACCGGCAACTTGTAACTGGTCAAATTGTAGCAACCATCCAGAGGCAATATCTGAAGATGTTTACGATAAGACCAGTAATATGCTCTGCCCCCGCTTTTTATTAGACAACGTCATTGATGTGCGAAGCCTTGATAATTGGGCAGGGGCCCTCAAATTAGTGCAAGAGGATATTTACTTTAAGTGAAAAGCAACTATTTCGCTTGTTAAAACATAGCGCGACACCACATTTATTGAACCACCACGGTAATTTGCCCCGCAATTTTTTGTCTGTCCAATGACCAAATTGATCTTGCCGGACCATTTGGTTTGGCATTTGCTGCGCCGCTCCTTTTATAGACTTAGCCATTATCTCATTTTGCAGAGATGAGCCTCTTTTCCCGGAATTCGCTCTTTTGTGCAGTTTAGTTAGGACTTCGGCTATCTGGAGCCGAAAATCGACTGAGTTAAAAAGCTTTTTGGAACCCGTTTTTGCGTTCTCAGCATGTTTATACAGCAGCTAGGCATTGCTTACAGTAAGGTCTAGCAGGTGGTAAAGTATTTTCACATAACCGAAATTTTGTACCTCACTATAATGCTGTCGATGAGATCCACGCCGCCCATATAACAATAATATTGGGCTACTACAAAAGGCCGTTCGATTTGAATATAGGTTTTCTTTTTTCTCGAATCGACGAGCAGTATCCTTCGGTAAAATTCCGGCGTAATTTGAAGCAAATAAGACCACCTTATTATTCATCCAGGAAACTACTGATATGTCGGCACCATCAAAATCGGCAACGTATTCGATAGATACACCTCTCGCACTCTTATTAAAGCTTTTATCTGACAGTTTACAGTTCGATATTAATTTTTTCTCATAGTGCCCAAAGCTAAAATTCCGCCATCTGCTAAATACTTCAATAGGGGGATGGAGGCAAAATAAGTGTCAAAATATTACCGGTAATTTTGATGTCTTGGGATGTCTCTGGACAATTTCATAACACCATTGGATGCTGTACCAATATCCGGCTCATGTGGGAAAACAATGTTTTATTTGCCTGTTTCCAATTCAAATTTGTAACAAAACTCGGAGACACCACTTAAAACCACAGCTTTGTCTGGATAGTAAAATGTCCACGGTCTCCGACCGAAATGATTGTTTGCCCAATTCTTCAAAACTGCCTCTAAGACAGTTTCACGGTAGACGGTCGCATTAATTTTGACACCACTGTCCAAAAATACGAGCGGAGAGCGACCATCGGCGGTTATGCCCATCGGTGCTGCCTGCTTTCTTGTGGCCATACGAAGGTGCAAATTTTCGAAGGACCTCTCTGGCAAGTAAACTCGGTCATTTAGATTGTTGACATATTGCTCGATAACAAATGGCGGCTCATCGGAAAGAACCAAAGTCGGCAACTCACCACTTTCGTGCAAGCGTAGCAACTCCTTCGCTGTTTGACTCCAATTTTTTTCTGTTGCGGTGTAAGATCGTGTGCTTTTTGGAACTTCAATGACATGAGCCCAAGCTCATTTTTCAGTATGTGTTGCATCTGTTCCAACGATATGTTGAGCTCACTGTACAGACTCGGTCTTAAAGCGACGGACAACCCGTCGTTTCCCAGAGGCGGGTCTTATTTGGATCTACTGCTGTACGAGGAACGTATACGACTGACAGGTACGAATTTACAAACGCTAAACTGTCTGCGCACATTCGTGTATGACAGTGACCATTGCGGTTTTAGCACCGAAATTACAGTCCCCAACGAAATTGCGGAATTGGAGGAGTTTGTCCCAAGATATTCTTACAACTACAGTAAGACTCGATGGACACGCTTCTCTGCAACCTTGATAAGAGCACTCGCTTCGAACACGCTCCATCCACCGGCCAATAGGAATTTGTCAAACGAGGAGATCGACAATTACCTAAAACAAATGGACGAGACAATTAAACAAACTATGGACGCTACAATACCACGGTATCGACATACGACTAACGAAGACCTGTTCCGCAATCCTACTATTGACGCACTGCACCGACAGAAAAGTAGACTACTGACAAGACTCAAAAACTTGTACAGACAGTTTACTGACAGACAAGACCCGGAGATTAGGACACTGAAGTCGTCGATTAAGAATATTCAAACGTTAATAAAAGAGAATTACAGAATTTCTGTAAGTTCATATTGGAACAACAGGGTTCGGGCTGTAAACACCAGCAACCCGAATATGTTCCCTCAAATAAACAAACTATTTCGGAGAAAAAATCAAAACGACCTTCAGTGTCTTAAAATAGCCCGGACAACAGACAACGAACGGTTACTGACAATAGCAGGTATTGATCCAAATGAGGCCGCTGATGATGATGACTTCTTTGTGATCGAGGATCCACAGGAGAAGGTTGAGGCCATAGGGGCGACTTTCCAGGAAATATACAAAGCCACTGATACCATTGGTCCTAATTATGACCTGGACAATCGCGTCTTGGTGCACGGCCTCTACATTCGAAATGAAGTAGAGAACTGGCGATCCGAGGGCTCTGGTTTCACCCGGTTCAGCGACGAAAATATGGCAAATAATGTCATTACCAGAGAGGGTGACCTACCTCCGTTCATTTCGAAGAAAGAGCTCCATGAGATCTTCGACACAATCAGGGCTAAGAAATCAGTGGGGACCGATGGTATTCCGAACATCGTGCTGCGACATCTTCCTCTAGAAGCGGTGGACATTTACACCACCCTGTTTAATAATGCAATGAATAATGCACATTATCCAGCGCATTGGAAAACGGCGGTGGTTCAACCTATCCCCAAGAAGGGAAAGGATATATCCAATCCGGCGAATCTCCGGTCGATAAGTCTCCTTCCGAATATCAGTAAGGTGTTTGAAAAAGTAATCAAAAGAGCTCTGTCTAGGTGGGTTGATGACAAACATATAGTTCCGGATAATCAATTCGGTTTTAAGGCGGGACATGATATCTCACATGCCGCGTCTAAACTGGTGTCCGATATCCAATGGAATAAAGGCAAAAACCAATGCACTGGTGCCTGCCTTGTTGACTTGGAGAAGGCCTTCGACACTGTATGGTTAGAGGGTCTTTTCTATAAGCTGCCTAGGCTGGGGATCAGTAAACCACTTTTGTACATTCTTTTTAATATGCTAACCAACAGACAGTTCATCGTGAAAAATGGCGATGTGACTTCTGTTGGAATATTTCAAATTAAAAATGGTCTTCAGCAAGGCGCGGTCAATTCGCCGATCCTATTCAACATTTATACAAGCGACTTGATAGGTTCACTTCCCCATACTATTGCGTACGCAGACGATTTGATAGCGTACAGAACAGGTCCAAGAATCGAGGTCATTAATACTCTCTTGCAGCGTGACTTCGATAAGATAAGACGATTTTGCGATGACTGGAAGTTGAAAATCAACTTTCAGAAGTCGGAAACCATTCTCTTTAGGACGCCGTTGTCTGGAGCCTCTAGCGATACCAGAAAAAATTGGCGAATGTTCTCGATCATTGGACAACACGGACAGCCTCTTGCCTGTCGAAATGTAGTCAGATACCTTGGGATCTGGCTAGATCAGTTTCTGTATTTTGACAAAAATGTAGATGCTGCTCTGGCCAGAGCTAAAGGTGCTTTTGCCCTTACAAAGAGACTGTTTTATAGCAGCCAACTCGATGCGAGGGTAAAGGTAATCTGCTACATGGCCCTTATCAGGCCCATGCTGGTATTTGGTTGTCCCGTGTGGTTCAATGTGCGAGCAAGCTTAATGGAAAAGATTCGGGTGTTTGAGAGGGCTTGCCTTAGGGCTTGCCTTCGCTTGTACAGAACACCAGAGTCGGAGTACAAAAATTTTTATCGTAATGAGGTCCTTTACAACAGGGCGAACCTAATACGAGTGGACAACTTCGTAATTAAGCTGACTCGAAGACACATTGGAAGAGCAATGACCTCGACGAATAACCTGATATCTGGGGCTTATTACCCCAATTACCTTTACCACGAGAGTGTGCGCTATGATGGCTTCGTTCCACCGGAAGCATTCCTCTACCTAGACCAGATAGGGTTGATCCAAGATATATCGGCGGTCCCGTTAATCTTCCATGTCGCTCGGAAAGCTGGGGACAGGCGACTCAACTACAACAGAGACGTCGCACACGGCAGTGTGGATCGTCTCAGGTTCAGTAGGGCGGTGGGGAATCGCGATAAGAGGGATGTCGTTCAGCAGCACCAGCATTTCTGGTGGTTGAATGATGGAGAAGATGTTTCGTCGTCGTTTCCGTCAATTACGGACCAGCCTCACTAATGAGGTAGAGCTGACCAGTCTATTTGCTCTCTAAATAGCGATGGCCAGCTTGCATAGGTTTAGGTTAGCACTTAAGAAATATATATATATATATTAGTATATATAAAGGTATATACTAGTATATGTATGTAATTGTGTATAATGTCTATGTGTGTGTATGTGTGTATTGTATAGGTAGGTTAGGTAGACTAAGGTTTATTTTAAGTTAGATATTAAGTTTTTATAAAAAATACAAAATTATGTCCATATGCTAAGTTTTTTCTTAAATTCTTTTCTTAGCCTTAAGCACAGAAAATAAGTATATATAAGTATCAAATGTAAACAAAGTCGAAAGACATAGATGTAAGAGTTTAGAGTAGCTTAGAGTGCCTGTGTGGGGCCAGTAAGTTAGTGTAAGATTGTTAAGTAATTTTAAGCTAGCATTTAAGCATTTTTTGTTAGTATGTAAGAATTAATGATTTAGAAAATAAAATGCGTTTAAAACTAAAACTAAAACTATGTTGAGCTCACGAGCCATTTTTCTTCCACTTCAACGCGGATTTCGCTCAATTCGAGCCTTCATTTTCCGAACCATTTCTGCCGATGTTGCTGTTTTTTTATGACCACCTCCATGGCGTTTTGCAACGCTGCTAGTATCACGGTAACGAGCTATGGTTCGAGACACAAATGATTTATTCCCGTTGAGGTGCTGGAGGGCTCTAACGATAGCTGCTTGTGGTTTTCCAGCCAAATATAAAGCAATCACACTATCACGTTTGAATTCCATAGTGGATAAAAATTTTTCAACACAACTGAGACGCAATTCGTTTAAATGGTTTGTAGATAATAAAATTATCTGTCATGTGTCAAAATTTAAGCTCACTGTCATGAACGGTTTGAAAATTATAGCAGTCTGAAGTTGGTTGCAGTTCGAGTCATTCAGGGTGTATATCTGCAATAAAGCTTAACAACTATAACACGGACCCCACTGTCCATGCATAAATATTATATTTACCTGTACAATGACGCAAGTAGGTACGTTAATTTAATTCATTTTTGTTAAATTTAATTATATCCACAAAAGTTTGACAATGCTGTCAATATTCACAAGTAGCAAATTTGGTGGCAAAGTGGTCATATGTTAATGCACAAGTAGTTTCAGTGATGCCAGACCGAACAATCAAAACCCATATAGTGGAAATCAACATCATCCAACATTTTACTAAATTTTAAATGTACATTGCGAAATAATGTAGTTTAAACAGTATATTTCAGATATGCATCAAAAACTAACGAAGGGCTGAATGACTTTGTACTGTGGTTCCATCTAGATAAATTAGAAAATATGTACGAGTATCTAGTTTCTAGATCACAAGTTCGTACATACGAGTATATTGTAATTCTCCTCAAAATTGTAAACGGCTATTTAGTCGTTGCTTTTAAAAAAGTGTTTCAACTTTATTTGCAAACCAGTTAAAAATTCGAAAAACATGTCGTCAATTTTCCATGTGCAGGGTCAACTATTTAGAATGGTACTGCAGCATAAAATCATTCTTGGGCAAGTTGTTTAAAATCAACTCAAATTTTTCATATCACCAGTTTCATCCGAAATAGAGTTTGGTAAACAATAGCTGCAATCCGACGAAGGTCTTCTTTATTCCATGTTTTTATCGTACCCTTTTTTTGCATTTTAGTAATATAAAACTCTTGCCAAATATTAGCCAAACCCAACAGACTTATAACTGAAAGAAAAGACAAAAACCAAACCTTGCCACACGTAATTTCGTAGAAATTGTCCCCCAAAAACATGTTCTTCTCTGCGAATCTCTTTCGCAAATATATTCTAGCTCTATAGACATCCCAAGAAGGCATGATACAAATAACTACCTGCACTGTTATGAAATCAAATACTTCCACCCCATTCGAATGGGCTACATAAATAGAGTGTGGACCACAAGTTTTGTGGGAATTTTGATGAATTGAGGTACGCAAGTATCTTATGTACTCGTATCTGCTAAAGGATTTACTGACCTTGTCTGGTGGTATCAAATTTCCCGTCGCCGGCCGCCGTAAACAACTGGAGCGTCACACCTTTCGAATGGCATCGACTGGCTTCTTTACCGGTTTTCTGCAGCTCAGAAAACAATAATACATATGTACGAGTATGTATGTATATTGTATGTGCATATCAATAGGTGCATTCGTATTAATCGAATTAATCAAATGAAATGCACGGTGACGCGAGATACTCGTATGGCAGTACTCGTCGTATTCACTTATGTGGAAATTCAGTAAAACTCACACGAGTCTTATGTCTGGAAATGCAGGTCAAACATAGACAAGTTGGAGTTGATGACGCGTGATTCGAGTGTCTTAGATACTCTACGAGTAATGAGCTATTTTCTCATCATGATTCTTAGTATTGTGATATCGTTTTCAATTGAATTTCTATCTGATTTCAATCAATCTTATGTAGGTGAAGAGATCATTGATCAGTGAATGAATGGAACAACAGTGTACATATAACAGTTATAAAAACATCATCTGTGACTATTGACACAGCATGAAGCAGTGATTACCCGCATCAATCAATTCGTCTTTACTCTATTGTTTGATGAAGGAAAAATAATTGTTAGATATTTATATTTAATCCTAATTTTTGAAAGTGTGAAATCGAAAAACACTAATTTATTAAGTTTTATTGTTTATTTGTGTCAAAATATACAGGGTGCCCCAAAATTTGTCGAGGATAATTCGGGAAATGATTTTTGGGTATATTGTAAGAAAAAAATCGTTCTACAGTCTATCACCAATGTTGACATGATTTATCGAGGCTTTAAGAAAAGGCTTGCTTTGGTGTACCGTGACCCATATTCACGGAAGTTGTTCTGTTAATACTAATGGTACAAACTTTCTTTAGGACTTTATTTTTAGACGAATTTTTTTTTTTTTTTACATATAATTTTATTCATTTCATAGCAACTAAAACTAGAATAACAATTTTAAATAAGGATAAGGAATGAATAAATAGTTGACGTTCTATAATTTAAGGAACAATTTTTCCTAAATTAGTGGCGAACGACACTTGACTATTAATAACATACATTTAAAAGTTCTGATGTGGGGTGACAATCAGTAACTAAAAGTTGCGATATTTTCTGCTATATGTAATCACAAAAATCAAATTTTAATATTAGACAAGTAAAGAAAGAACTAAGTTAATACATTCACACATTTTTAAGATGCGATTCTTAATAAAGATTTAACATTAGCTAATTCTAATGTAAATAACTGTAGTAAATTTTAGACAAAATTTTATTGGAGCAATAAGGTTTAATGAGATATTTTTTTCTCAAATTTTTTTTTATTTTTCTATTTGTAACTCCTTGTAACTCTACACACTTCTCCCAGCGATGCTCCCAGCTCTCCAACCCGTCCAAATAGTACTTGGTGTTTTTCTCTTCAAAATAATTTTTCACGAAGGTGATTGCCTCCTCATTTGACGAAAATCTCTGTCCTCCAAGCGCGCTTTTTAGATGAGGGAACAAAAAGAAGTCACTTGGGGCTAGATCTGGTGAATAAGGCGGATGGTCAAGCAGTTCAAGCAGTTCAAACTGTAATTCATGGATTTTCGCTATGGCAACCGCTGAGGTGTGAGACGGCGCGCTGTCTTGGTGAAACACGATTTTCTTTTTCTACAAATGTGGCCGTTTTTCCGCAATTTCTGCCTTCAGCTTGGCAAGTGATGTTGCGTAGTATGCTCCTGTAATAGTTTTTCCTTTTTGAAGATAATCGATTACGATAACTCCTTTACTATCCCAAAAAACAGTCGCCATCACTTTCCCAGCCGAAAAAAACAGTTTTAGCTTTTTTTGGAACCGGCTCGCTTTTTGCAGTCCACTGTTTTGACAGAATTTTCGTTTCGGGTGTGTCGGTTTAATGGTGTATCCAAGTTTATTGCGGATTCATTGCGCCGAAATTGCACTAACAAAGCGTTGTAAATGTTCATTCGAACACGTTTTTGGTCTAACGTAAGCAAACGCGGCACCCAACGTGCGGACAGCTTTCTCATGCCTAAATCTTGATTTAATATGTAACAAACACGTTCTTTGGACATTTTCATAACCTCTACTATCTCTCTCACTTCAATTCGGCGGTCGTCTAACACCATTTGGTGAACTTTAGCAACGTTATCGTCAGTGGTTGCAGTTTTTGGACGTCCCGAACGTTCATCATTTACCAAGCTCTTACGGCCACGTTTAATTTTAGCTGCCCAAAATTTCACTGTGGTAAATGATGGTGCAGAGTCCCCATATACAGAGTCCAATTCATTTTTGATTTGCGTAGCCGTATTGCCTTTCAAAAACAAGAATTTAATAACAGCTCGTATCGATACTCAATTTTTTTCCATTTTCACAAAAAAAACACTCACATCGACTCATCCAAATGACTGTCAACTAACTAAAAACTGCGTATCCAAAATGACTGAAACTTCGGTAAGTAACTGTCAAAAGATGCACAACTAGCATTCATTAGCTTTTATTGACGATTGCCGCTATCTTCACATTGCGGTCGGAAACTTTTCAGGCAACCCTCGTAGTTTACGAAACACTACATAGATTCATATGAGTCTCTATTGCATTGACAAGATCCTTCCAGTTTAGGTTGCAATCAACTAAGACACCCAGATGTTTAAAGTTTTTTACTTCTTCGATTTTGAAACACATATTAGCACATAGGTTGTTATAATGAAAATTGTTTATACCACAAGTATGAAGCGGTAAGCTGAACCTACTACAGTCATGGCCATGAAAACAAGAATTAAAATCGGATGCCACACAACTTGATATTTTAAAGATTAATAGTTTTGTTTTTTCACTAACAATTAACCGGTGTTCGGCAAACCACAGCCTTAACTTCTCTAAGTCTTCACTAATCTTAACAACACACTCAAATAAATTTTTAAATGCATAAGTTAATGTTATGTCATTAGCGAGCGCAGTGACTAGCCCATTTAACTTCTGGTTAAAAAGAGAATTGATATATATCGAAAACAGAAGAGGTCCAAGGACAGAACCTTGTGGGACGCCATTTTTTAAAGTCCGAGGCTTACTAAAAGAGCCATTTACTTTGACTTTTTGGGTTCTATCTTTTAAGTAAGTTCTAAACCAATTATAAATTGCTCCTCTAAATCCAGCGTTGTACAACGTGTTAAGTAATATCTAATTATCCACCATGTCAAAAGCTTTGGTCATATCAAAAAATAAAACCATAGTCGTTTGATTATTATTCAAACCCTTACGTAACTGACAGCACACTCTTAAAATAGCGTCCTCAGTCGATAAACCAGAACGAAAACCAAACTGAAAGGAGGAA
Source organism: Volucella zonaria (assembly GCA_963966105.1). NCBI lineage: Eukaryota > Metazoa > Arthropoda > Insecta > Diptera > Syrphidae > Volucella > Volucella zonaria. The sequence goes on along the minus strand of OZ014532.1, from coordinate 66,368,003 downwards.
AAAAAAGCATTACGCTCCAAAAATTTTAACATTCTGACATTAAGGAGTTTCTCAAAAAGCTTCGTGAAGGTTGACAAGAGAAAAATTGGCCTATAGTTAGTTAAATTGCTTCTATTTCTTGTTTTGAAAAGTGAAATTACTTCAGCACATTTCAAAGATTGAGGAAAATAACCAATACATACAACACATCAATCATTTGCCAGGCAATAGTTTTTAATAAAGTGCTTGTTATACCATCACTTGTGCACGAGTTTTTATTTTTTAGGTACATTATAAGCCTACAAAGCTCTCCAGGAGTAATGGTATCGAAAACAAAACTATTTTTTGGCAGGATCTATTCGGTCCAAAGCATTGTTTTAATTGTTCTGATATTTCAGTAAAGTACTCATTAAACTTATTTGAGATACTTTCGGGGTTTGATAAATGTACTCCATCAACTGCTATGTATTTTATTTCAGTATTCTTCCTAATTTTCCCTAAAATAATATCAACAGCTTTCCATTCCGTTTGCTCTTTCTTGTAATTCCGAATAATAGATGTCGCGCGCTTCTGTATCCTTTTTGCATAGTTTGTTATAATACTTTTTCAGTCTTGTGTTATCTGGATGCTTTGCGGATATAATAACGTAAATATTTTTTCTTTTTAACTGTTTAACTGCATAAATTTATATGCAGAAAGCATGCTTTTATATGCTTTTGCAAGATTAATAAAAGTATGTCAAATGCAATAGAAGGAACATTCTCTGAATAGACTGACTCCCAGAACTCAATCGTTAGCCTTTCCCTCAACGTTCTGAAATCTATGATTTGTTTCTTTTCTCGGATGTCTTAGAAAATTGTTATTTACACCTAAATTCATACCAACGCACAGAGAAATCATATGATGGTCAGTAATTCTGTAGTCATAAACTGCACCATAAAAAATATTTGTAGAATTTGTATGTACCCTAATATAACATTATGTGGTGAATGCAACTCGAAGAAGAATCAGTAACACGAGTTGGATCATTAATAACACTCGTCAGCCCATTTGACGCCATAAGAAACATAAAATTCTTTGTGAAATAATCGGAGTTATTTAAAATATTTATATTTATAACACCCAAAACAATCAAATTTTTATCTTTAGTTACCCTTAATAAACCGTCTAGATCATGTAGAAAGATGTCCTTACTTACTTCCTGTAGTCTATAAAGGCATAGCATAACATAAGTTTCGCACTTTTAATCAAGGGACAACTTCACAACATCGACACTTGAAATATTAATTTTAGAAAAATCGCATGTACAACCACACCTCACGTACACCAAGGGAGGCAAGTAGACTCAGACAAGTAGATATTACATAAACACAATTCATAAATCCAAATTTCACATAAAATAATTACAAGAGGTAACTCATCGAGCGTATTGATATGAGCTAATAGTGAAGAAAAAAAATTTCTACAAATTTTGTAACTGCGTTTAAATAAAGTTTATATCTTATTTAAGTTTTCAGATATACAATTTCTAAGGCTGTTTCATTTTTTTCTTGTCTATGCTAATTTTTGCTTTTGAGGCCACTTTTCTCTAGAAAATGCGTAATAAACATAGCGTTTTACTATTTTCCTCTTATGAAAACAATAATAATAAACAAAACCATCAACAAGTTTGCAGAAAAACTCATAGATAGTTAATACGCGTAAGCAGCCACCTATCTGACTGAAATACGATAAGGCTCAAGTATCCAGCCAGACACACCGTATGCATTTTTCACCTGCATGCGCGAACCTGCGTGAGCTTTCCCGTGGGAACCAAGGCCGAGGTTAGATTTTGAGTATTAGACAGATTGTTAGGCAGTCTGATCGAGTACCCGGTGGAATAAAGAACATTTTATAACGCATTACCAAAATCGTGTTTCGTTTTGAATCCAAGTTGCGCGGCTTGTATTTTTACTGGCGCCCGAGCAGGGACAGCCCAAAACTCGTGTGTCCTTAATCGTTAACCATTAATTATTTTTCCAAAATCGGAAAAAGTATTTATATTTCGTAATTAAATCTGGTAAGTAAAGTGAACGAGAAACAAAAAAGTAGAACTCAAAACACAAAAAAAAGGAAAATTATCCTACAAAAAGAGAAAGTATAATCGTAAACCTACGACAATAAGTAAAGTTAACGAAAAACTGGAAAAGTGAAGTGAACGAGAAACCTGCAGTTAGAAAAAACAAAATCTCAAAAATAAAAATTGTAAAAAAAAACAACCATCCTATTCCAAAGGAAGACGACTAAGAATTGAAACCATACGGGGCTAGGCTATATTCCAAGGATTTTAGTAAGATAACTTTAAGAAAATAGCAGTAAGACATATATATTGAATTCTCACAAGACTAGTACATAGTCTCTTAAATTAAGGAAAAACTAAGAAAAACTCAAGTTTCTTTCTTATTAATTTAATTTCATAGCTTAAAACTATGCGTAGGAGCCTACTCTCCTGAAAAAAGGGGCCGGCTTACTGCAGAATTAATTAATTTTAATCGCTAGTGGTGAAGATCCTCATACCCTAGTAGGTCGCTGCGATTTTCAACGCATTAACGACTAAAGATCCATATGAGCCTTCCAAACTAAAGTAGCTACCCCGAAAGTTAATGGAGAGCGCTTAGCAGGCATCTAGGGAACTGATATTCAAGTCATCCTTTTGACGAAACAAATAAAAATAAATATATAAAAAACTCAGTCATATAAAAAAAAGCATTGATATTGATTGCAAGAAATATATAGTTAAGGAAAAATAAAAAATCAACTTTTAATTTTTAATTTAAACAAAAACTACTATATTTGCCACTTCTGTCGTTATTGTGTTTTAGTCGTTGTATTTCCTTTACCTCCAATTTCTTACTCCGTACCCTCGAATACTTCCTAGGTTATATTGTTTAGAATGGATGAGATTAAGAACTCAGTCATTCAGCTCACGGGAGCTATAAATTCGGTAATAGAACAACTCAGGGACATTATTAAGCGAAACATGGAGGCCAGAAATGTAAGGTTAAATTTAAAGAGAGGTAAACCCAGGGAGTATTGCGAGGGGGACGTGATTTATACCGCTATTAAACGCGGTAAAAAGAAATCGTTGCAAAGAATAATCGTGTTAAAAGAAATCGTTGCAAAGAATAATCGTGTTACCGTAACGACAAATAGTGGTAGGAAAATTCACAAAGCTCATCTAAAAACTATTAATATCCAAAAAAAACAATTAAAAGAACTGAGACTCAAAAAAAAAAAGATAGAAAAGGGGAATGTATTTCCCTATACCATAAAAAATTTTAACTTACAACAATTTCTACATATGTAACACATATAAGTAACTAATGTTAAGCTTTTGTTTTTGTAATAATAATTTTGTAATAATAATGATAATGATCTAATCTCTAAATAAAGTAACAAATTTGTATTACAGTTTAGTTTTGTTGGTTCCCTCGGAAGCCTTGCATATTTTTTTCATATAAATCGCCAATTGTGACAGTTAGGGAAGGTGATGCCTGGATTCAAACTTATACACGTTATTGATTTAAAACTTTACGACGGACTTATACAACAAACTGAAGAACTTGCTACGAAGCGGGTATAGAATGAAGAAACACGCCTGGTTTTAAACTATCACCTAAATCAAACTAAGGATCGCTTAAGAAAACTTCGTGACCCACGGGCGAGAAGAGTTAGATCCATTAATTGGATTGGGACTGCCTGGAAATGGCTGGCGGGTTCCCCTGATGCAACTGACTGGGACGAACTTTTACAAACACAGACCGACTTAGCAAAGAACAATAACCACCAGTACAAAATTAACGAGAAGCTAAGACAGAGATAGTAAATAGCAACATATTAGACTCCGAAGAGGTCAATACCAACATAAACGAGCTAGAAACCCTACCTTACCAAAACTTCGTGGAAGCCGTAGAGTACGGGCGACCGTCCGTGTTCACAAACGGAACTTTGTTGCTGTACGTCTTATCAATTCCGAAGGTGTGCCTAAAATTTTTCATCTAGTGAACGCTCGTGCTGCAATTAATGACGGAAAACAACTTGACTTAAATTTTACGAAACTACTTATCAACGACGAAACGTTCGGACTAGAGGGTGACTGCCTTCATATAGGAAATACTTCCGTATGTGAGGAAAGTGTAGTAAAGAAACTACCAGAAGATACTTGTCTATTAAAAATCCCCAAAGGTGGTACTGCAGCATGCGACATCAGAAAGACTAATGCAGAGATCATAGAATTGATCGGAGAAAACACTATTTTTGTTACTAACTTTAATGGCTCTCTTTTAGATAAAAACTCCTCAATTCCTTTAGAAGGCACCTACTTGATCCAGCTGGACAACAAAATAATCAGCATCAAGAATCGGACATACCCATGTACAACTTCTAAGGGTCTACAAGCACTCCCTCCTGTCCTGGTCAACGTAACTAGCAAAAGGGTGAAACTGGATATAGATTATTTACATGACATTAGTGTTAAAAACATAGAATACATTAAATCCCTAAAAGAAAGTCTTAGTTCTTCTATAATTACAGAAATTTGTATCATCATAGTAATCTTCATTTCAATCTGCTTGCTGTGCGGAAAGATCTACGGGAGACCTAACGTTCCAGAACTTCGTGCGTCCTTTCGCCACAAACAAGTCCCTTAACCAGCGCAGTGCGTTACCAAGGAAGTTCAAAAACCCGATGGAAACCTACGCTGCTCAACATGTTCATGTGTAGATCTACTGGAAGCAGATATTTGAAAGGGCGGCAGTTAACACGCGTAAGCAGCCACCTATCTGACTGAAATACGATAAGGCTCAAGTATCCAGTCAGACGCACCGTATGCATTTTTCACCTGAATGCGCGAACCTGCATGAGCTTTCCCGTGGGAACCAAGGCCATTTGAGTCAATTGTGCCGAGGTTAGATTTTGAGTATTAGACACATTGTTAGGCAGTCTGATCGAGTACCCGGTGGAATAAAGAACATTTTATAACGCATTACTAAAATCGTGTTTCATTTTGAATCCAAGTTGCGCGGCTTGTATTTTAGAAAACTCCTGCGAAAGGACTTTTACTTAGATACTTGAGAAAACCTGCAGCAGATATAAACAAAAGAATTTATAATTTTTTATCTACATTTACAATAAGAGTGTTTTTTGCAGGAATTAATAATTTTCGAAAATTTTTATTAAAATTGCATTTGACTACCTGTCAAAACCTTTCCCGGTTACTTAAAAGTTCTCAGAAGGAGTTAGGTTTGGGGTATGAAGGCCTATTTGGAAAATTTTCTAAACAAACCTTTTTTTTTTGTTTTTTATTCTCCGTGGGTAGGTGAGAAATCTTCATAGACGCTGTTGATCACCGCGCTAGATCGAGAGACTTAGTCCTCTTCAGACGGCGCAATAAATTTGTCTCTTCAAGGATCTGTTGAACAGATATAATCGAATGTCCTTTTGGACGATTTTTGTGTTTTCGCACAAACATTTTAATTCCGTTCTGAACGATTTCGACTCCTAGGTCTCTTTGGATATCATCGTTTCTATTGTACCACGTGCATTAACAAACCCTCGAAGAACTTTGTTTTGGAATGTCTGTAAGACGTTAACGTTATTAATTTTGGTACAACCCCAAAGCTGTATACCATATACCGGTTTTAACATTTGCTTGTATAGCAGCAATTTGTTTTCTAAACAGAGCTTGGAATATTTTTCAAGAAGCCAGTACAAGTCTCCAGTCTTAATCTAAAGCTCTTTACTTTTTTCTTAACGTGTGCTCTCCATTTAAGTTTAGCGTCGAGTGTCATACCAAGATATTTGGCCTCGTTCGCAAAAGGAATTTGTACTAAGTTGATAAACACAGGTAGATTGTCAGTTTTTTTGAGAGTGAAGTTCACATGGACAGACTTGTTTTCATTAAGCGCGACTCGCCAAGCCTTTGTACAATTCTAAATCCGTGTAAGGACATGTTGCAACTTAGCAGTTGCTTCTCCGACGGTTTTAGCTGTTGCTAAATTGGCAGTGTCATCAGCAAATGTGGCTAGCGCAGTATTGTCCTTTTGCGGTGTGTTGCGGGTGAAAAGCAAATATAGCAGAGGGCCAAGCACAGTTCCTTGCGGTACCCCCGCCTTTATTGTCTTAAAATTGGAATATTCGTTTCCGTGTCTGACAGGGAAGAGTCGGTCATCTAGGTATGAATTTAAAATATAAAACAATTGCTCGGGTAGGACTTGTCGAATTTTATATTTCAGGCCCTCGTGTCATACCCTATCGAAAGCTCGTGAAACGTCAAAGAATGCGCTTGAACAGACTAACTTATACTCGATTGTTCTATTACATCGGTTATTCGATGCACTCGGTCTTCTTCTTGGCTTCTGAAGCCAAATTGATGATAGGGCAAGAGGCGATTGGTGTCAATAATCGGTAAAAGACGATTGAGTAAGATTCGCTCGAAGACCTTCGGTATAATCGGTAGGTGCGATATTGGTCTGTATGAATAGACTTCAATCAGCGGCTTACCGGGTTTCGGAACCATAATAACTTCAGCAACTTACCACTGATGCGGTACATACTCTAATCTTATGGTGGCATTTATAAGATAGATCAGCTTTAGCAAACGATTTTTCGGTAGCACTTTAAGTATCTCTACCGTAATTATATACGTCATATACGTTGGTTTTATTGGGCTTAACTTGTCTAAGTTCCCTAAGTGTAGCCTTTTCTATTGGATGGTTCGTCGTCACGTCTAGCGTATTGACATTCCCCACAAGCACTTCCCCGTCCAATGGTTTGAACGTTTCTGCAAGATGGTCGGCGCAAACGTTAGCTTTTTCTTTATCTTCTTTCGCCAAGTCATCCTGCTTTCTTCTTATTGGCGCCACGTGTATTTGGGGCTTTCGAAAACTCTCCATATGGAGTTATTGGTATCTTTTGTCGCTGTGAGGCTTTCTAGGTAGACCTTGGTTATTGAAGTTCTTCATAGATTTTTTCAACAAGTTGCAGAGTCTATTAAAGGACATTTTATCTTGTTGAGCCCGAGTTTCATGCCAATTTTTTCAATTCTTCCCTATCATTTCCCTGATTTCCGGCGGGTATATTATGCCGATACTGGCAACTTTGTTCGATTCGCGTGGAGTGTTATTCCAGGCCGCTTGCTGTATGACTTCAACAAACCGTTCAACTTCTTTTTCAAGTTGATAGCGGTGTTCTGAGCGGTACTTTTAATTCAGTATTTTCGACAACCCCTATACGGAAATCTTCCCAGTGAGTTTTTTTGTTGGATAATCTGGGTGGTCTGTGTTTTTTTAACCAAGGATTCGCGCAATGAAAGGATAATTGGTGAATGATCGGTGGAAAGATCGAAGCTTCCTTCAACTTTGACGTTACTAGCGTATACTCCTTCCCGATAAAGAAGTCTATTCGGATTTAGAAAATCGCGATCTACCATAGATGCCATAAAACGGTAGTAGACATTGCGACTAAAGCGATAGAAGGGAAAGGATGGCGATTGCACACACAGGAATATTGCACAGTGGTAACACTTGATGTTAAAAATGCCTTTTACGCCGTTGGCTGGTTATCCATAACCATAGCTCTTTGTAGAATGGATACACCGCACTTATTTACTTAAGATAGTAAGAAGCTATCTCAACAACAGGCAGCTTCAACAGAATGTGGTATCAAATATTACAGTTCAGGAGTACCACAGGGATTAGTACTAGGACCATTATTATGGAATACTATGTACGACAAAGTACTGCGAATGGCACTGCCACGAGGAGTTCACACAATAGGTTTCGCTAATGACATTGCTATTGTTACGGTCGCCAAACACATTCGCAAAGTCGAATCTGCTACAAATGCTGCTATTGCGTAAATAAAAGATTGACTATGTTCAGCCGTACTTGAACGATTTAAATAACCAGTCATAAGACCGTGGAATGTGCAACGTTCCTTGTTGGAAGCCTGGGAGTAATGTTAGATAATAGACTGCAGTTTGTACCACATGTCTTTAATGCCAACGAGAAAGCATCTTTACTACAAGCAGCATTATCAAGAATTCTACTAAATATAGGTGGAACTGGTTACACTAGAAGGGTGTTACTTTCAAGAATGATCAGTTCGGTTCTGCTTTACGGTTCGGCCGGTACAAAGTTGATCCATTGTTGAACTAAGGCTTCTTGGTATTCATTGGCACCGCGTAATTGTTGAATGGCCAGGAAGTAAGCGATGGCATTGCTTTCACTGAGGTACTTGCCATCTGATGTTTCGAATGCAGGCACCTTGCCAGTTGGGAACTTCTTGAGGAATTCCGAAGGTTTATTTGTCTCGCCAAAAACAAAATCTTCGGCCACTTTCACTTTTGCCCAGAGTACTGAGCAGCTATGAGTGCTTTGTAGCTGGTATAAAGTGTTCCTGTCGCCATTGTTGCGGTTTGTCGGTATGAAAAAAGGGGTATTAATTGTGCATGCTAGTGGCTGGAACTACTAGTATCTTTTGAAGATTATACATGCTATGGCGCAGCTATAAAAAACAAAAAAATCAGAAAACCTACTTTTTGCTCTTCAACTCGAGTGGCTATTGCGTTGATCACATCTTACACTACGCTGCACTTCCGTCTGCTTTATGCTATATTAGATTTCCAACTCGGGTCGCTCTTTTACTGAAGTAGCTACAATCTGAACTTTAGGAACTGTATGTTCTTTGATACGCGTCCAGGTATTTGCCATATTTCCTGGCTTTTTTCTCTTCTACCGACGATGGTATCCGATAAGAAAATATTTTTCATAGCCTTTTAGTGTTCCTCCGGGAGTAGCGATGCTGATTGTATAAGCCTCTAAGACAAGGTGATCCCGGATTTATAGGCTCACATTAGGAATTCGGAGATTATCGGTATTATACCTGGGTACGAAAACGTATTGAAGGTATCACAAGAAGGTGCTGCCTCGTTTATTTCGGACGTATTCAAGGCAATTGCCGAACCGCCGCGCCGGCTAATCGCTATACAGAGTCTAGTTCGATGTTTGCTGTCTATCATTCGAAACTCCCTTAATCTTATGGCATTCATTGTGTTTAAACAGTCTGCCTCTAATTCAGGCTGTGTGTGTTGGAAAAGCCAACAAACCGTTCGCCGTTTCCATTTCTGATGTTTCCGTGCCCATGTGCTTCCATCACATGTTTAAGTCCTATGTTGTCGTTTCCTACCTGCGCACTGAAATCGCCCATTACGATCAGGATAACCCCGTTAGGCATTGAATGTATTGCAACGTTGGGTGGAGCGTAGCACTGGATTATGGTGATTTTCTTTAATCAATCCTTAAACCTAGCCGATAATATATGGTTACTGGATAGAAAATATGACATGAGGCTACCACGTGCTACTAGATGGAGTGAAAAGTAATCTCCCTAGGAATGAAAAAAATTTTTTTTAAATGTTTTTTTTTTTTTATTTGAATCAATATAGTCCCCTTTTAGCTTGATAAACTTATTCCAACTTATTCTTGATCCCGTCCGAAAAGTAATTTTCCGGAAGGTCTGCAAAACACTCCTCCGTGGCGTCGATGATTTCCTCGCGTGAGCTGAATTTTTTATTGGCTCTTCAATAATCAATCTTTTGAAGTTTAGGAAGAGATAGTCCGAGGGATCCAAATCCAGTTACCAATCGACGCCAAAAGTCCGTCCGATTCCGCATCAGCAATTCCAAACACTCTTTCGAAGTGCTCTCGCGTTCGTGTTTTTGGTCAGGAGTGAGCATGCGCGGCACCCAGCGGTAGGATAACTTTTACATATGCAGAATATTGCCCAAAATATGGCGTGTGAGCTCAGTACTAATCTTTGACATTGTCCTCTGACGTAGCATTAGCCCCATAATATTTATCCAACTTTTCTTTTGTTTTCTTCGCCGTTTTGCCTCTCAAAAAATAATGTTTTATGAGAGAACGAAAAACGTTTTTGTCTATGCTCAACATGATGCCAAACATGTCAACAACAATCAGCTGTCAAAACAAAACTAAAGACAGTATCGCACTGAAATTTGGCATGTCTGCCTAAATATGGACGGACTTCAAGGCACCATAACATTTTTTGCAGTAGCAGCGCATTCTGGCCGTCAAGGAGGTTACTTTGTGCATGTGGTGTTCTGTGGTTTGCCGGGATAGATGTTGTGCTCCCAACACCTGATCCCACTAACTCCAAGAATGCCCAATTTATATTGCATCAACTCTAGCTGGAGGAATTTGGAATTACGAGTTATGTTGAGGTCTTCATTGGTAGAGGCATCATTTCGTCCGTGTCACCACGCAATTTGTCAGGAAAAAGTTCGCCTAGTCGAGCAAGTGCAGTTCCAAATATTCAACTCTAGGCGCATAGCTAGCCTAACCTGTACACGGAATGGAACTAGAAAATTGTTGCCACTTTTTTAAGAAAGCTGCAAGTGATCCCAAATCTGATCACTTTTCGCATTTACAAGGCAGAGCTCTATAGACGAACTGCATAGGCTACCGGTAACCGACTTCCCAAACATAAGACGAAGATGGCCGATGTTGATGGAATATTTTTCTGCTTAAATCTACAAATAAATTGCTATTGGCATATACTAAATAAAACAATTCAAATTCGTAAGGTCCAGTCTGAAGCACAATCCTTTTCATTTTAATCCAAGAGATTACATTAGATCTGCTAAACTTAATCCCAAAACTACTCAAAAGCTCTATTCGACTTACGAAATAGAACTTTACTGCTAATTATTATTTTTCCTTTTTGTTTGTTTAAAAACAAATAACGTTCTTATCATTGTGATGGTGAAAATTAAGAACCTATGGCCGGTTTCTGATATGTAGCAGTTGTCGTCATATGAGAATTAGGACAATTAATTCGCTCTTTTACATATTTCTCTTGTGTTTATTTGGTCCAAAGTGATTCTATTAGCACTTTATCGAGAAAATAAATAGATAATTAAGCGAATTAACTTTGGGCAGACATGCTGACAAGTACTCGTTTTTGCAAAAGCAAATACAAGTTATGTTTGAATGAGGCACAATATTTATTTGTTTATGTTGAAGTTGATTTGAAGTGGATTTGTAGAACGAAGAGACCCAGATCTATTTTTGTCGCAATCGTGCGTAGAATCGATTAGTTCGAACTCGTTTTAGACGTTCTCACAAGGTTTATCATGAATAACCGTATTGTATATGTATGGATGGTTTGTCTCTATTTCATCGGATTTCATTCATATATACCTGTTACGTCTACAGTCACCTGATGGACACCTGATCACGGTAGACCAGATAGTTTTTCCACTTGTTATGTCTCAGCAACTCTCAAAGTTGCCAATGACATCCAGCTGTCAAAATATTCACTTAGGTTTGCCATCTCATCATGCATCGTTTTACGCTTACCGAATGTGCGGAAATTCTTAAAAAATTTCGAACTTTCGGCTCAGTTGTAAATATACAACTTGAATTTCACCGTGAGCTCGGTCGCCATCATGGCTTCTGTGTGCAGGCAATTCGTCGCACCGTGGAAAAGCTTTGGATCTTAAGCCACCAATCAGACAGAGTTTGGTGCGAAATGAAGGAATCATAGCCGCAGTACCGGCCAGTATCGAAAAAGATCCAGATCCGTATAAGATTGTGCTGACGCAAGAATTGAAGTCAGGCGACCACAGACAACGCCGTGAGTTCGCTAATTGCGCGCTGGAAATGGCCAGAGATCCCGATTTTGGCCAAAAAAATCATCTTCTCGGACGAGTCCCATTTTTGTCTCAGCGGCTATGTCAACAAGCAAAATTTTCGTTATTGGAGCGAATACAAGTGTTTGGCCAAGCGTCAATGCATCCACGAAGATTGACTGTTTAATGCGGTCTATGGCATGGCGGCATCATCGGACCTTATTCTTTCGAAATGAGGAAGGAGACACCGTTACCGTCAATGGTCTCAGCGATATACTCAGAGCTCGATAACACCGATATATCTGAGCTGTGGTTCTAACAAGACGGCGCTACATGCCATACCTACAAGCGACGCAACTCTCGAAGCTGTGAAGGAGAAATTTGACGACTGGGTCATCTCACGGCGAGAGCTCATTAATTGGCAGCCACGATCATGCGATTTGACGCCACTCGATTATTTTCCATAGGACTACGTCAAGTGCATAGGCTACGCTAACGAGCCAACCACTTTGGACGAGTTCGAGGCCAACATTCGACACGCTATTGCCGGAATAACGCCGCACATATTGGACCGAGTCAGCAAAAATTGGACTGACGACTTGAAGCGAAGCCGAGGCGGCCGTTTCAATGATGGGCTATTCCACATATAATTGCATGAACGTAGCTTCAAAACAAAGCCAGAATCAATTTTATATCTCACACCGTTGTTGTTTTATTTAAATTTATTTTCCGATCATTCTTGACCAGATGTCACCCTATTTAATCCTCGAAATTCTCTTTCGTTAATAACCAAGGGCCCCACTCTGATGCATTAGGCACGAATATGTCTTTTTTTTTTTATAATCAGCGCACCTCAAGGGGTTTTTGAACCCTTAATATGTTTGTACACAGCGCTGCCGAAGGAGATTTAGGGAGGAAGAAAAGACGGGCACCGATGTACATTGTTTTTAATTGATTGTAAGTTATAACGACCAGGAAACACGCAGATCCGCAGGGCATTCCATAAGCGAGTTGTGCGGCTTAGGAAAGAATCACGATATTTTAGAGTACGTCCGAAAATGGGCTTGAGGGTATATTGATGAGCATTCATAGCGAGACAGGTGTTACGGTTGAAAGTTTGAATGGGCAAAATGCTACTGGCAATTTCAATGGAGCACTGGTGGTGAAAATAACGATCAAACAAAGTGAGACAGGAGACTTTACGTCGGTGTTCGAGGGTGTCAATTGATTGACTGATATTAGTATCACCAATTAGTTTTATCGCACGGTTTTGAACCCCATCTAGCAGGTGCAGAGATGTTTTAGGAGCACCTGACCAGATGTGGGCATTGCACTCCAGTTTTGGGCGGATAAATGCCTTATATATTGTGGCCAGATCAGAGGGGGTAAAATATTTCTTACATCGCTTGAGAAAACCTAGACATTTCGCAGCATTTTTGGCGACATCGAATATGTGGTCAATCCAACGTAAGTTGTCATTGACACACACACCGAGAATGGAAAGTTTATCGCTTTCGACGATGCAAGTGCCATTCATGGATAATGGCTGGGTGTTTAAATTTCGCTTTAATGAAAGAAGGCAGTATTGTATTTTGGAAGCATTAGTGGTTAGTGGTTCCCCAATTGGTTATGATGTTAATATCAGAATTTAATGAGCTTAACATAAGCTGCCGTTCCCGTTCTACAGCCGAAGAGCAGGGACATGAGTCCTGGAACGAATATGAAAAGCAGAGAGCACTGTCATCAGCAAAGGAATATATTGGATTAGAAGTAGCAGACAAGAGATCATTAATGAAAATTGAAAAGAGTGTGGGAGACAGAATGGAGCCCTGGGGCACATCAGCATTTATTATGTGAATATCAAACTTGAAACCATTCAAGAATTGAATGTTCTGAAAGCTAGTTTCCAATCCGTTGAAAAAGAGAGTCATCGATCCCAAAAGCACACAATTTCGACAAAAGTGCCGGATGCCAAACTCTGTCAAAAGCTTTAAAAATATCAAGTGCAACTATCTTGCTTTCGTCAGATTGATGTACGCTTTGGTTTCGGTGAGACATGTCATCAAATCCTGTTGCTAAGAAAACCGTATTGCCGGTTATTGAGAAATTTTCGTATTTCAAGATATATCATGAGCTAACGGTTTATCAGCGTTTCCACGGCCTTGAAAGGAAGGGACGTGAGTGCAGTGGGTCTGTAGGAGGAGAGAGAAGATGATTCACGTTTTTTTGGGCACGGCCTGGAAAAATTTCAGCAAGCAAAGAGATGACAGCGCGAATGTCATTCTGAATGAGCGTTGGGATGGAGGACGAGGCAGAATTTCTTATATTTTTGACGAACGACCAACAGTTTTCTCACTTATGTGAACTTTTTTCGAGTTCCTTCGACAGACCAACTTGGTCTTGGAGGACCGAAAAAACATTTCTCTAACCCTGGCAGCCTCTTTACAGCTCGAGTCGTACCACGCGTTTTCTTTTGGTTTAATACTGAAGGATCTCATTCCAAAGAGAATGGTGTCTGTTATCCTAGTTTGAATCCATCCTATTTTACGCTGCTCAAATAAAGGGTTATTGTTCATTTGAACCCGTTGAAAAATTACTTCGTTATTTCTTCATGAGCGTTTTTAAATTACGTCTGGAGATTTGAATAGCAAAATAAAACTCCATATCTACTTAAATTTAAAGGTCAGGAGGTTAAAACAATGCAGAATACCCAAGATAGTGCTCAATGGAGGGAGATGCGTTCAAAACTGGGTAAACATAGCATTGCAATGCGACTACAATCTCCTAGTTACCGGATGAACAATTGATTACCCTGAAATATAAATTGTACAAATTACATGAGAAAACAGGCCATAGGATCTATGAAAAATTTGTCAATGAAGGCCAGTCATCGCAATACAGGGCATACTCGTATTATGCCAAATTAAATTATCATTTGCAATATATAGGTAGAACTTATTTCCTGACACGTTACTTAACTGATATGATAAGCACTATTTTCAAAATAAGAAGTGAAGTGTTAAGTTTTTATTACATATATACCGCTCCGTCCAGAACTCCCAATTTTGTGTAACTTCTGTAACAACTATGAACGAGAAGACGTGTCCCAATTCATCGCTATACGCCCCATCTTCAAAGAATTCGGCTCGGGTTTTCTTGAAGATCAATGCTTAAGCTGTATCTGAGGCTGGAATCCATTGTACAACTACTCGTACGTAACCAACGCACTACGCTATATAAACTACATCATAGACCAAAACTTCTAATAATAAACATACAATTTAATTTTATACAAAGTCAATGAAACACAAAACTTATGTTATGTCTACTTGGTAGCCGACGTTAAGTCAAACCATACTAACAAATTTCTACATAATCTCTTTTTTTATGAAATAAGTAGTAAACTAAACTAACTAACAACTATGCAATTATAACTCCAACATGTTCAGTTCATACATACATATATGCAGTAGTACCTTGTGTCACTGGGCGTTGTCATACCAAAAATGCGAAGACTCTTGCATATTTTTCTATTGTGTGGTAACCCATGTCTAAGACAAGCCTTTTATTGCATGCGTGTACGCAGACAGCTCGAATTTATTATGCGAATCATGCTCTCGTCAAATGTATCTTACTACTAGTATACAGGCCGGCATGTAGTCAACGCATGCATACACGTTTTTTTTCCCATCGCAAGCTAAGAATTTTAATTAGGAAGTAATACCCGACGACATCTTATCTGTATAGCAATCAGATAACATCGCAACAATAGCAAAATAGACATTCAACCCTAAGTGGCTACATCCGACTTTTGTTCGATTTATTGACGTCGGTTAACAGAGGAAATTTATCATGTTACCAACAGATACGAGTACTAAGAGAATCCTTAAACCCCATTGACCCGAATCATCAATCCACATTCTGACTACAATTAGCAATAAATTCTAATGGGGCATGATAAGACGACCACTTCTCAAGATTTGCATAATTCTCAATTTACGAGTATGCGCTCTCCATCGGTTAAATTACTTTGACTTCAGCTAGCTGCCTATTCCTAGTTAGCCATCTAAGTATGCAGAGTAGAGTCTTGTTTTGCTGGTCTGGTCTTGTGTTCTTTCCAAAAATCGCTACAATTTGAATTGCATTATATCGCATAGCTGCAGTTGCCAATGGATGCTGTTAATTTACACAAATTGGTCTTAGAATTGATGTTTGAAATTGCTGCTTGTAATTGCTCGTAATGAAATGCTTATTAATGATGCTAACAAGGCTTGAGAATTTCCTTAGCTGCCAAGTGTTTTCATTCTCAGTGAGGTGTTGATCACTTAAATCCCACAATTTAGAATACTCACTTAATGACTTCCAGACGGTATACATGGTTATGAATGGGATGTGGGTGCTAAAGTTGATGATCTGGCATATTTCAATGATTATCTTCTACGTTCTGACTACGTGTTATGGACGTGAAAACTTAGTATGCCGATCATGCTAACACGCTCATTTCGTAAGTAGTTACTTTTTTCTCTTTTGGTGATTAAAGCAGACACTGTTGAATATTCTACAAATTTTTGGGTTAGCCATTTGCTAGGGCGTTAACACCGGTCTAACCTTATTTGTATTCCAAGCCAGAGGTGCGATACTTTTGAGTGCCATTAAATCAGCAAACTAAACAAACGTGACTTTTTTGGTATACGAATACCAGACTGAAGACATTAGACAATTGCTTTTCAAGTTGGCTGGCTCTCTGACAACCGATTTCCGATATTTATCTGTTCATGGCACTCATATAAATAGGTACGGATACATGGAAAATGGGAATTAAAAAGCCCACGATAAGATAATTATCAGCTTTGTAGTATTTCTTTGTGTTTTTTTGTATTTGTATCTTCTATTTACAGTTGCACTTGAGGATGTCAGTCATGGAGAACGAAATCGAAGAAAGTATAAGAGCTTAAATGGTTTACTGTCAATGCCATCAATTCCTACACAATTTCTAAGTACTTGGCGGGAGAGATACTTAGTTTAGCCCTTCAACCCAAGCCTAAAAAGTTTTCGGATTGACAGTTGAGACATTTTTAGCGTAAACAAAATGACTGTAATCAGGCCAGACGATTGCTGATTGAAGCGCTATTCAAGTGACAGTTCTTGACAACAAAAAGGTTCAATGTATTTTCGACTAGGAGACATGCACGTATGCCAAATGGATTGATCATTTCTAAAGAATTGTTTATTTATAAGGGACTCACACATGCATGTAAGAGAATTGAATTTCACTTGTCGATTTAAGCTTATTATGGGACAAAGAAATACCTCAACTTCATAAGGAGTTTCTCTAATATGCCTGACTCTGTCTTATCAAAACTTTCTTCTTGTTGACAAAAGTGTTAGGATGACAAAAAATGTTTGTCAATAACTTTTTTTTGTTTTAAAAGAATAACTTTTATTTTCATGAATATATCTACAATACAATTCAATTTAAAATAAGCAAATTCGAGAGAAGCCCGCTTGTTCAAAATCACGCTGTTTTCTCTTCGACGTTCGTAACTGCCGTCGTCAGTGTGACTGCTAGTGTTTGCGTTAAGCGGGTTACTATTACGTTCACGGGTGTGTGACAGTGGACGCGTCCAGCGGTGTTACAGAGTACGTTCACGGGTCTGTGACAGTTCGGCCAATCCTGACGGGAAATCGTCTCGATTTCGTCTTCACCTTCGATCAGGCTCTCCTCGTAGGGCTGGTCCACTTCCGGTAGAAGCGCACACCACGGTTTGAGTTTGTCGCTGCTAAATACTGAGCTGAAGCGGCGTTGACATCCTTGCGCACCATCAACATCTTCAATCACATATCGGTAGAACCTTATAACCTTTTTGATGAACGACCCTCGGTACTGACTTTTTAACTTTCACCAGTGTGAGCAGGGACGTTTTCTACGAGATTAGATCACTTTCGTTGTATTCCCTCGAGCGCGTGTTCTATTCTCGAGAGCGATACTCCTCCTTTGGGATAAATCGGCTTGCCGTTCGTTAGTGTCGTTCTGTACTGCAGGTAACATTACATTTGCGGCTATATCTCTTAAAGGAAAGTCGAATAGAAACGGGACAGGACTGAATTTTGTCGTTGAATTAACTTGTGTGCTTAGGTTCCACTGCAGGTTGCGTAGTTGACTGTCCCAGCTTCCAGGATCCTCAGTCGATGTGCGGAGCATTGATAAAATTAATTGTTTAATTCGTTCGGCTTGACCATTAGAACGGGGACTTCGAATTGCGACTTTTATATGCTTGATCTGGTACAGGTTGGTATAGTCTTCGAATACCGCCGAGGTAAAGGCGGTACCTCTATCGGTGATAATAACTTGCGGCAAACCAAAATATGCGGACATATTATTTAAGACCTCAATAAAGGGTTTCGATTTCGTGGTTCTTAATGCGGCAATGATGACATACTCGTACCTTGTTAGTCAGTCGACGATGAATAAAACGTGATAGTTCCCCTGACGACTTTTCGGAAATGGGGCTAAATGATCCATATGAACGACTTGGAATGGAACAGATGGTATATCGATTCCATATAATTCGCCTTCCGGTTGTACTAATGGCTTTCCATTATAACAGCATTCGACACATGAGTTCAAATAAGACTTGACGAACTTACAATAAAGGCGCTGATTCTAGAAAACGTATTCAGCTTTAAATTGTTTTTCTTGTTCAGATACCAGCAGACCCTTCAAAATTCTAACAATGTAGGATCTTGAAGTTGCATAGAGTATAACCAATCATCGTTCGAAATCATGATCTTCATTATCTTCAATGTCTTCGACTACATTTGGTTCGTTAACAGGTGCCCGACTTATGGCATCGACATGGCACATAGGATCCCCAAAACGATGAGATGTATCGAAATCAAATTCCAGGAGCCTTAGAAACCATCGATCGATTCGAGGTGGTAGTGGTTTTCTCAATTTCGTTGTTTTAATGGCTTCGCAATGCGTGACTACGGAAAAGTATTTTCCTAACAAAACCATCCCGTAACGTTCGAGAGCTTCGACGAAAGCAAGTACCTCCAGCTCGTAACTGTGGTATTTGCTTTCCGCTTCTGTGTAAAGTCAGCTGAAATACGAGACAGCTCGGTAAAGTCCCTCATTTTCCTGCTGATGTAGCTTTACGGTTAGTCCAACACTGCTAGCGTCTGTGTGAACTTGGTGTTGCTTCATCGGACTGTAGGTAGTTAAAACAGGTTCTTCACATAAAACGTTTTTCAAACGATTAAGCTCCAGGTGAACTTCAAAGGAGGTGGCTTCGTTTTAGTAAGTCGATTTAACGCTCATGCTATATAGTATTTGCGTAATTAGGAACGAATTTCCGGAAAAATCCACTAAGACCGAGAGATCTTTTGACTTCGGTGACTGTGGTCGGTGTAGAATAGTCTCATATAACAATCATTTTTTCAATATCTGGTCGTTATCCGGTTTCATCTATACGATGACCAAGAAAATTAACTCCTTTTGCAAGAAATGCACAATTTGAAAGCCGAAGAGTGAGTCCCGCTTGACGAATCAGAACAAGGAGGTCTTCCAATGATCGTAAGCCTTTCTCTATGGTTTCACTAGCCAAAATAGTTGAAAATAGCTCTCCCTTTCATTGATTTTATCAAACCCGTCATCATGCTTTGAAAGCCTTGCGGTGCGTTATGCAGATTAAAGGACATTCGGTTAAACTCATAGTGACATTGATGTGTAACGAATCTGGTATACTGCTTCGACGATTCCTTGATTTCAATTTGGTAAATAAGGTCGAGGGTCGTAAAATACTTTTTGTCCGAAAGCATTGCATATATATCTTCGACTGTTGTTATTACCCAAGGGATTTTCTCGGTAATGGCGTTCAATTCACGGAAGTGGACACGTATACGATCTTCCCGTTTTGGTTCTTGACAACAGCGATCGGCGAGGAATACGGCGACTTCGATGGACGAATAATGTTAAGTTCGAGTAGCTCTTTAACCGTCTTCTACGGTTTGCAGTTTCGGAAAGGGAGTTCTATATGGTTTCTTCGTAATCGGTTTATTAGTTGTGACGTTTATTTTCATTTTTGTAAAGTTTGATTTTCCCAATTCGTGCAGTTGCTCTGCAAAACAATCTGGGTAACGGTGTAGAAGTTGCTTCAATAATTCAAGGTCGGCTGCCCCTAGGTTGGGATCGACTTTTATTTCGTTAAACCTCAGGGATTCTACGTGACAACTACTATTTTCGTAGACTAGGCGTGGGTTGTCTCGACATTGCACATCTGAACCTAAAAGCACATCGTGTTGTAGCATGGCGTCGGGAATCATAAACAGCTTAGAATGAATTTGATCTTCGTCGATTACTATAAGGGCGTCTATCACACGGTTGCATATAAATTGTCCTCCGACAAATCCTGTCAACGTATGTCCTTGACATCTTCGAACTACAGCAACATCGTCTGCTACTGATTCTCTTATCAGCGATCGGGTACTGCCTGGATCTGAATTCGAATTTTCTTGACGACTAGTTTCGTTTGGTTTGTGCTGCTTCGTTTTGACTTTTTGTCGCTTGAAATTTGCATAACCGTACTGTTGAGTGGCTTTTCAGGACATCTTTCCGATTGGCAGCTGGTCTTCCTACTATATTGGCATCGATCTCTTCGTTGTTTGGACAATTGACGTATATATGACCCAGTTCATAGCAATTATAGCAAACAGCAGTTTTACGTTTCACTGCACGCTGAGTTAGCGATGACGTCGGTTTTGAGATTGCGGCAGGTTCGGGTAGTTGCAATTGCGGACGGTCGTTTTTAATAATATTTTTCCTGGAATCGCTGGTTTGGACAAATTGTTGAACGAGTTGGCGGTTGTCCAGATATCTTTCGATGGCGAGTCGTAGATCTTTTGTTGTGTCGAAATTGTAGCATGCGTGATGGTTTTGCTGTACCTGTTTGACGATCTCGGATAATTCAGCGACAGTATTTGATAGTAGATTGATTTGGGAAAACACGTTGCATAGCGTCTGTTGTTGATTGTCGGAGTTGAAGGCTCCATACCAAGATTTCAAAAATTCCGGCTTCATACAAAAAAGAAAAAACACCAATTTTTTTTCTGAGCCAACTGAGAAAAAATCAAGCTTCAACTAAGCTGCGCTGTGATGAATAAATTAGATAAGTCTAAAAACATTATTTGCATTTTTTAATAATGTGGATATTACTTGATCGAAAAATAAAAAAAAATATAGATATTCCCAATTTAGTAATTTGAATTAATGCCAGCTTTTGGGCCACTTTGCCCCACTGTGCGACGTCTTGAACAGAACGTCACTCCCGACAGATATAGCTTTGCGGCAGTGACAACAACGCCAGCGTTGAGTTCAAACGAAGAATGGCTCTTGCCAACCGCTGCTTCTTTGGGCTAAGAAGGCAATTGACTAGCAACAAAAGTGACCCTCTATAAGACCTTAATAATCCCAGCCCTGGTCTATGGCGCAGAGGCATGGATTTTATCAAAAATGGATGAGGTTACTCTTGGCTGCTTTGAGAGTCAAACTCTGCGGGTGAGCTTCCGTCCCGTATGGCATAGACGGCGAGTGAATGAGGAGATACAACGACGAACTGTACGGGCTATACAGCGACATCGACTTTGCCAGAAGAGTGATGGTTCAGCGACTAAGGTGGCTGGGTTATTGTAGATTGAATGAACATCAATGCTCCTCCGGTCCGAAAGGTCTCCGAATCTCAACACGGCGCTTGATTTTCATTTAATCTCATCTAGAATACGTGTCCGTCCTGATTTACAATTCTTGACATGCCTACTATTTGTTGCCTTTACCTGCCTAATAGTTTTTGGCTAAACAGATTGCCAAATTAACACACAATTAATGCACATATGTACGAAGGTTGTCTGAAAAGTTTCCGATCGCAACGTAAAGATAGCGGCACTCGTCAATAAAAGCTAGTGAATGCTAGTTGTGCATCTTTTGACAGTTACTTACCGAAATTTCAGTCATTTTGGACGAGCAGTTTTTAGTTGACAGTCGTTTGAGTGAGTCGATGTGTGAGTGTTTTTTGCGAAAATAATAAAAAATTGAGTATCGAGCTGTTATTAAATTCTTGTTTTCGAAAGGCAATACGCCTACGCAAATCAAAAATGAGTTGGACTCTGTATATGGGGACTCAGCACCATTATTTACCACAGTGAAGTTTTGGGCAGCTGAATTTAAACGTGGCCGTAAGAGCTTGGGAGATGATGAAAGTTCGGGACGTCCTAGAACTGCAACCACTGACGATAACATTGCTAAAGTTTACCAAATGGTTTTAGATGACTGCCGAATTAAAGTGAGCGAGATAGTAGAGGTTATGAAAATGTCCAAACAACGTGTTTGTTACATATTAAATCAAGATTTAGGCATGAGAAAGCTGTCCGCGCGTTGGATGCCGTGTTTGCTTACGATAGACCAAAAATGTGTTCGAATGAACATTTCCAATGCTCTGTTGGCGCAGTTGAGGACCAATAAATCCGAACTTTGGCGCCGAGTAATTACTGTATATGAAACTTGGATACACCATTATACACCCGAAATAAAAATTTAGTCAAAAAAGTGGAGTGCAAAGGGCGAGCCGGCTCCAAAAAAAGCAAAAACTGGGAAAGTGATGGCGACTGTGTTTTGGGATAGTAAAGGAGTTATCTTAATCGATTATCTTCAAAAAGGAAAAACCATTACAGGAGCATACTACGCATCATTACTTGCCAAGCTGAAGGTAGAAATTGCGGAAAAATGGCCACATTAACAGAAAAAGAAAATCCTGTTTCACCAAGACAACGCGCCGTCTCACGCCTCAGCGGTTGACATGGCGAAAATCCATGAATCACGGTTTGAACTGCTTGACCATCCGCCTTATTCAACAGATCTAGCCCCAAGCGACTTCTTTTTGTTCCCTCATCTAAAAAGCGCGCTTGGAGGACAAAGATTTTCGTCAAATGAGGAGGCAATCACCTTCGTGAACAATTATTTTGCAGAGAAAAACGCCAAGTACTATTTAGACGGGTTAGAGAGCTGGGAGCATCGCTGGGAGAAGTGTGTAGAGTTACAAGGAGACTATGTAGAAAAATAAAAAAAAATTTTGAGAAAAAATGTCTTGTATCATTGTTCGGTCGGAAACTTTTCAGATAACCCTCGTACGTAACTTATCCCCTATGATGTAAAATAATTAAATATGGGACCACTATCTCAAGCGCTTGGATGCAATGGGATAAATGCTTGTACTTTATTTAATCACTGGAATAATTTGCGGTTCTGAGATATTTTTTATATGAACTAAGGGAAAATTGTATGGTTGAATTTCTGTGAAAAATACTTTTTTCAAAATATTGGAATTGTCGCACCACTTTATGTCTGAGAAATTTCCTTAGTTTAGTTTGTTAGTAAAAAGAAAAAATCCCTTTGGCAATGTTTTAAGAACTCCATAAAGACTTATAACACTAATTTCTTAGAAGGAAATTGTAAGAGTGGTCTTTTCTAAGAACAAACTGAGACGAAGCTTCGTGGCATTCACATGAAAATTTGCTTGGATTTTGAATTCCGTTTTCACATCTAAATACTTTTTAACAATGGTGTTTGAAACTAATTCTAAATTTGGTTGGGTTAGGTTAGGTTAAAATAGGGATGTGATGGATATGCTATCACACAGGCAATAGGCACCAAAACGGGCCCATCGCGATCCCTGTGGAACCAGTTGAATCTATCTTCAAATGGCAAAAACCAAAACAATCTCCCTGGTGACACAATCAATTTTCTTCCAAAAGCCAAGACGGCCTTTGAAGTTCGTGTCGTCTATTTCCTGTAGGTTTTCGAAACAGTTGGCAGTCTTTATGATTTTTTCTTCGATAGTGTCCTTTACTAAATAAAGGAGTCGTTTGAGCCTCATCATTATCGAGTAGTCCTCTTCTTCTTTCAAGCTCATTCTATTGTTCATTTCCTTTTATACCGCGGTGTCCTGATACCTAGCACAGTCTCACCCGGTTCTAACTGCATAATGCCTTGAGCACTGTGCGACAGCCCCTAACTGTATCAGAATTGACGTTGGTCGATTCCATTACCTGAACGGACAGATTTGATTTTTTGAGGTGCTTGCGTATGACTGATAAATCTAATTGACCACAACTAAGAGCTGCTGATATATTTTTACCAATTATAAAAATATGAGAGATCTTCATAGGTCATTGTCGATCTCCCGAGTGTATGTGACAATATATGAACAGCTTTTAGAACTCCAAGGTCGATGCCCTTTTCGCATGTACATTTCGAACAAACCCAATAAATACGGAATACAGCGTCACATGATACATATATGACTGATGCAATTCCATATCTAGGAAAATGCACTCAAACCAATGGATTGCCACTCGGTGAATTTTACGTAAAGAAACTTACAAAATCTATTCATGGTGGCAACAGAAATGTAACCTGTGATAACTAGTTCACGCCAGTTCCTTTAGCAAAGAATTTGCTAAGAACGTCATATAATTTGCCTTAGGAATACCAGAAGAGCTGAAAAATATGCCTTCCAGGCGTGTCGGAACATCCATCTTCTGTTGTGATGGCTTAAAAGCCAAAACCAAGCAAAATGGTCTTTGTTCTGTCATCGTGTGATGAAGAGGGCACGGTTCATACTACGACATCAAAGCCACATATGGTGATTCACCTTTATAATGAAACTAAAGGTAGAGTGGATACGTTTGATCAAATGTGTTCCTGGATGTCGTGCAGCCGCAAAATGAACAGATGGCCCATGGCCATGTTTTATGGTATATTGAATATGGCGTTTATAACCGCATGCATTATTTATCGTAATAACGTCATGTCAAAGCAAGGAAAACCGCTGAGTCGTTGTGTTTTCATGAAAAAATTTAGCAATACCTTGACGAGTCCGTGGATGGTGACTAGGCAGCAATTGCCTACTTTGCCGTCGAATATATGTAAAAGGAAAAATTTGTGAAAAGACATGTGGAATCTCCAACACAAGGTGGAGCTGTACTTGAGTGAAGGAAAATGAAACATTGGCATCAAAAATTAGAAGAATGGCAAGTGCGATGTGCGACAAGCCCAAACCCAAGACGAGCGCTAATGTTATTGCCATGGAGACCAAGATGAATAAATTTTATGAAAATTATAAAAAAGTTAATTTTTAAAAGATTGAAATAACAATTTAAGAGTTTGAAAATAAGATCTCAGCATTCTTTAGTTTTGTAAAAAAACAAATATTTATTTTTGTCTTTTCATATTTTTTCATAATACAAATTGGGGGCCCGCATAGCGATTGATCGGGAAACTACTGACTGTTCAAAACACGGATTGGACCAGTAGCGCAACAATCAAGTTCGTAATGTACTATAGTGCTTGCTTTACCTTGTAATGGGAGCATGCTCTAAAGTAGCAACACCAAGTAAACATCCACAAATGTCATCAAAAGAAACGTCACTTAGAAACGTTAATACACATCACACACGCTTTTGCCCTGGAGTTCTTGACACAAGGAGAATTAACCTCAGTTTGGAGTTTGTGTTTTTATTGAATTAAATAAATTAATTATTATTTTTATTTCAATATACTCGTAAGTTAAATTATATTAAATCAAACTAAAGAACATTGCGTTTGATTTACATACTCGTACCTAATCGAGGTGGTCCCCGGGCAACTAACATACATGTATACTCGTAAATCCGTATACACGTAGGCCAAAATTTCAAGTGCGAGACTGTCTAGGGTCTTATGCCTATACTAGGTAACCTGGGCCAGCAATCCGCGTTACCGAAACCAGCCCGCTACGGAAACCGACTTAATTCCTCGGATAAGGACTGATAACACGTTGACGACCTTTGGCTATCGTACCCGAACTAAGATTGGTTTCTGGAATGTGAAGACATTCCACGACTCTCAGAGTGAAGGACGTCAGAACGGCAGATTCCTTCCATCAGAGCATGAGTTTATAAGCTGGACATATTGGGAGTAAGCGAGTTAAGATTGTTAGATGCGAGTGAGTACCATTCCCCAACTAGTAACACTGTATTACTCTACTCCGGAAGAACAACCGGAAGCCCACATGGATATGGAGTTGGACTGCTGTTAACACCACAGCACGCAGAGGCTTAATCTCCTGGCAGCCGCACGGTGATAGGATTTTAACGGCCAGATTCCGCACGAGAGTACGTGGCGTCACCATTATATAGTGTTACGCCCCCACGGATGATTTGTCTAAGGAAGAAAAGGAGACCTTCTACAACCAGTTGGGAGCTGTTTATAATGCAGTACCCAACGGCGACATTGTTATTGTTATGGCGGACTTTAAGACCAAGGTAGGCAGCGACAACGAAGGGCACGAATTAGGCAACCGCAATGACAACGGCGAAAGATTTGTTGACTTTTGCAACGCAAATCGTCTTGTCATAGGTGGCACCATGTTTGAGCACAAGGCCTGCCATAAAATCAGTTGGGTGTCAACAGACAAGCAAGCAACCTCCATCCAAATCGACCATTTTGCCATCAGTCGCCGTTTTAGAAGTAGTCTTCTGGACGTCCGAAATAGACGAGGAGTGGATATGGGGTTGGTATGAGATCACCATCTTATGATATCTACTGTCCAATTACGCACTGCTGCCGTTCGAAGATCTAACGACACAAGAATACCTAGGTTCAACGTAAACCGACTGCACCAAGAACTTAGGGGCCATCTCTCACAATCAGCAGCTCATTGCCCGCCACCATCCAAGACCATTGGTGTGCTGTAAAAACTGTTTTCACATCAGGTGCTGAAAGGATCGCAGGGAAGCCATAGGCCGTGGCTTTCCGCGGATACCTGGAGAAGGATCAACGAACGAAAACAACTGAGAGCTCGAATTGCAGCAGCTCTAGCAGCAGGGACGATCGAGCTAGAGTCCCTATATCGCATGAAGATGAGAGAAGTGCAGCGTAGCGTGAGAAGTCACAAGCGCAATTACATCGATGCGCTAGCCACGCAAGCAGAAGAAGCAGCAGCGAGGTGCAACAACAGGACCGCTTACAGAATCACCATCTAATATCGGATGAGGATCAACTGAAGAGATGGAATGAGTATTTTGCGTCGGTTCTAAACCGAGTATTCGCCAGCAATGTGCACCCAAGTCAACCTGAAGTGTCAGGAAAATGAGGCCCAGATATTTTGTTGTATCGGAGAAGACTAAATTGGTACCGTTTATTGAGGGAGGAATTTTATATTTCCTGGAACAGAGGACAAGATCAGTTTTATGGAGGTTTACTCCCAATCCACAGCAATCTGCCCAATGGGTTAGTCTGTTAAGATTTAGCTGAAGGGGTTCTTTAATGATATTGAGATGCTTACCTGAGATGGCTATAGCAACATCATCCCAATAGGCAATCACCCTGCTACAACCCTCGTCCAGGTATATCAGTTCATTAACCACCAGAGAAGGGGAGAAAGGTCACCGCCTTGCGGCGTAGCTAAACTGACACATCTTTTAGCAGAAGCGTAAGACTGATCAACTCCCCAAGTGAGTCATCTACCTGCAGAGTTGATAGCGCAGTCGTGATTGCGGATGTATTGACGTTGTTAAAGGCGCCCTCTATGTCCACTCTATGTCACTCGTATATGGATTTCAATCGGTCGTTCTAAAGTTTTCAGACAGAAAGATAATGGACTTATTTGTAGATCCGAGGTCCTTGGGACAAAATGAGAGTATTTTCCGGCTTTGGCAATAAAAGCAACATTAACTTCTCTCCATAACAATGAAATGTGAATCATTTCTACGAAGCGCCTCATAATATTTTCTATCGTAGGCAGTATAATATCTGAGGACATTTGTAGCTCGGCAGGTACTATACCGTCCGGGCCAGCAGACTTGTATGATTTGAAGCTATGCAGCGCTCAGCAGTAGTTTGTCTCTTGTAATCAGACCGTGAATTTTAGTCACGGTTGCAGTAGTCCAGCTACCTGAAAGTAGATTGAGTGATTCATCACTAGGGGTTGACCCAGGGCAATCGTTTTTTTTTCAAACAGCTAGGCATCGTAGGATTTGTAGAGAGGATTTTTCTTAGCCGCAATGCTTCAGAGGTTTCTGTGATTTTGTCACAGAATGATCTCCAGGATTGTCGTTTTGCCTTCCTCAGTTTTTTTTTTTATATATGTATTTTGAAGGATTCTTTATATGACCCAGTCAGTTATGTTCATCCGTACTCTACGTAAAAGTTAATCAAAGTCGCGCCAAAATATTTATATGTATTTCCGATTGTTCACCGCCTACTTGTGGTGGGTAGACGGTAACAGTATTCCAGGTCTCGTGTGCAATTATCGTTTGCATGGCCATTAATCAGTCATTAATTTTTAATGCACTCGGATATTATATAGGAGTTCATCAGTGTGGCGTCGGTATGCGTGGACATATGAGTTTATATCCTATTTTTCTTTTGACCAGT
Source organism: Volucella zonaria (assembly GCA_963966105.1). Taxonomy (NCBI): domain Eukaryota; kingdom Metazoa; phylum Arthropoda; class Insecta; order Diptera; family Syrphidae; genus Volucella; species Volucella zonaria. The sequence continues at coordinate 66,339,867 of OZ014532.1, read as the reverse complement.
TGTGAGAAACCAACCACGCATACAAATTTCAAGTAATCTAATTAGATGTTAATGCGCCTCATGCTCACCTTATGTGTTTTTCTACTTGGTCACCTTTCACTGGAAGTATGGTAACGAACTGCGGCATTATCCTTTAAGCAGTTTACGCAAGGCAAATCGAGCAGAATCTTTCATCGGGGCATGGGTTGTTGTCACTTAACATCTGCTTTAAATACACTTGTTTCTAGACCTATAGTTAGGGTGGATCTTTCAAACGATGTCAACACCATCTCCGCTTCCCCTTAATCACACATAAGTTTCCCCCACCAACTGCTAAATTTGTCAGCAGAGCTCGGTTCTTTAAAAAAAAATACTCAAAATTCTGTAATTCTGTAAGTTTTTTTGCTTTCGTTGAGCAACTTCACGCATATTTTCTTGAGGAATTTCCCTTTAAACAGATAACGCAGCTAATTATATATTGTACATATATGTACGTATATATGAACATAAAGTAAAAACACAGGGGAATATTGAATCACTCATTCAAATTTTTATAAAAACAAAAGTCATGCTGATGACGTTTGCATATTCCGTTTTCATGAGAATGAAAACAGAGCAGTATCTAGAATACTTACTCGTACTTTGATGATTCACTAGAATTTAAATAAAGTATGTTTGGATTAATTTATATCTTATCGGCCAAAGTTTTAAGGCTGTTTTACCATTTATCAATTTTTTGGAATATTATTTTTTTATTTTTGCGGTTGAAAGCTGTCCATGGTTTTGTGGTTGTGTTTTGGGAATTTAAGCTGCACTAATCAGCTGAAAGCGATAACCGTCTTATGTACGCTTATTGTTTTCCATTCCACAAAGAGCCATAAACAGAGTTAAATCCAGTCAGAATATTACTGTTTTTTCTACATATTTCGCATCGAAAATGTTCTGAGTATACTCTTCAGAGATAAGGTGCCTACAGTACCAGCACCCACCACGTCAACACTGAGTACTTGCAGGCTGATGCGGGCGTAAGCCGGACATTCACAGATATAGTGCTCCTAGATCTCGTTATCACCTACACAGCAAGTGTCGTAGGATGTTGTAACACTTATGCCCACCACACTTAAGTGCCTAGCAAAAGTCTAATGCCCCGTCCACAGCGCCTGTATGCAGGCGGCAGTCTTTCATACTGATGGGCAGCAGGAAAGTCGCTCACTTCTTAGGGAAGTCGGGACGCATTTTTGGTCTGCCAACATCCCAGAGATTCATGTCATGTCATCTGCAGTTGGGTTCATATGAGACCCAACTGTCAACGAAAGCCCTATCCGAGGGCGCAGGTGGACCCAACGTAGGTTCTGGTCCTGAAAAATTCTAACAGTCAGTCCATCGGCGATTTCACTTCCCGTGATCACATTGTCACTTGGGATTCAGACAAGACTCAGTGAGCTTAGCCTTCTGAGTGTGTTCAATGAAGTCTTCTATTCAAGAACTAGCTTAGAGTCACAAGAGGATTCAAATGCTTCGCCATCTTCACCAATTCTTCACAGTATAGTTTGATACCATCCGGATTGCATATACATCCGCTGGGAAGACAGACGCAAGTTTTCCTAACTAGTGAAATCTGACGTTGTCGTCTTCCATCTAATCTTATACTAATTTTGGGGCCATCCGTGAAAACCCGACTACATTCCTTTCCTGGCTCAGATTCTGACTGAAACCAGTCTTGGGCATAGGGAAAGTCGATTTCGAATTTTTTCCGCTGCAGGAGTTCTGGTGTCATTGCATCAAACGGCATTCTGGTGTCATTGCATCAAAGTCAAAAGACAGTCGGCGCGCAAGATCACCAAATCGACAGTGCGTTTTGTACCAAAGACCAACTCTTTAAATAGAAGATGGTTTTGAAAGTGCAGCCCGTGATATCATGGGGAGTGAGATTCATCAATGCGTCTAGAGCGGAACCAAGCCTTGTAGAGAATGTTCCAACGCAGTTGAGTCAGACCGTTGTTTGGAATCTGGTAAAAAGAACAGTGACATCTTATCTTGACAGCTTTTTTCACCGACACTTAGGATATAATTGGCCTTATCATAGTCATATAGATCCAAAGGACCCTGCTCGTTGCATGTTTAGTCCAGAGAAGTTTGTTATCCATGATAACACCCAAATACTTAGCTTCTTTCGAGATTCGATGGTGATGCTTTTAAGCACTAGATGAGTCAGGCCAGTCAGGTTCCTCCTTCTCTTAAAGAGAATAATCTCTGTGTTGAAAAGATTGATTGAAAGCCCATTCCTGGTGCATCAATCGTCGATCACGTATAGGGCTGGCTGTGATTTAGAGCAGACTGTTACTGGACACAGCCCAACAGACAATACAGCTACATCATCCGTGTATGCTTGTGCATAGACGTTGGAACTATCAAGGAACTATTATGCCCAAAATACACCGTGGCAGTCGAAACAGCACGCCACCTTGCGGGCAATTCCTGTTTGCTTCTATCCACAAAGCTAGTGATTCGTCTATGCCGTGTTGTCTGGCAGATTTACACATGCCGTCAAAAGTTGCGTTGTCGAAAGTACTCTCCATGTCGATGAAAATACCCAGCGCGTGTTTCTTCTTGTCGAGTGCGCCCTCAATTTTTCCCACCCGGTTTTGGAGCGTGCTCTCGAAAGATTTTCCACATTGGTAAGCAAGTTGCGTTTTAGATACATTCGCAGAGTAGTTTTTTGGTCACATGGTGCTCGACCATTCCTTCCATGCTGTTCAACATGACGGAAGTCAAACTTATAGACCTGAATCTCTTCGCGATCGTGTAGGGGCCGATCAGACTGTTGACGGAAGGTCTTAGGCGGCAGACAGGATCTTAAATGTAATGTTGAGCTAGTTGATGTAGCTTTAGGTAGATCAACCTTCTTTAGAATCGGACAGACAATGCTGAGATTTTGTCGATCCAGATTTTAGGGACTTATGATGCGTGTGCTATCATCAAGTGCTGCTTTAAACAGCTTGGCAGTTAAGCCACCGGATCCAGCAGCTCCGTTGAAATTTAGCTTGGAAATTGCTGTCCTGACTTCATCTTGGTAGTGGATGGAAATTTTGTCTACCTTCGTCCAGTTTGAATGGTTCATTCTGCTTAACGGTAGGGTATTCTTCGTCACCATCGTTTAACTATGTGATTTCCTTCAGCATCCCGGAAGATTTCTATTCACGCTTTACAACTTTGGCATGATCGTTTTATTTTATGGCAGAACTTCCCAAATTTTTTTCTTCTGATAGCACCTCTTTAAAAGCCTCTCGGGCTATTTCTTTTTCCTTCTGAGGAGCCAATGTTTTTGCCTTCATAGCTCGTGAGCCCTCGTCGTTCTTTTCTGTAAGGCCGGTCTCTACATCCGCTGTTTTTCTAAATTTTCCTGTCTGCCTTCTGCCAGGGTTGAAACCTAGAACATCAGAGGCAGCCTCTTCGATCGTTCTTTAGTAGTTATGCCCCTGGTCTTTTACGTTTGATGGTGGCGGTTTCTAACTTCTCCAGAGGTTAAGGCAGTCGTATTCGGAAAAGGCCCAGGCGGTCTTTTGCGATTATAGCTGGTGTACAATACATTTCCTCGCATTGGTTCACGAACTTTTGGCTGTTACGGATATCCGTGTGTTGGCTACCACAACCTGATCCGAATGTTCGGACGTCCAAAACACTGGAGGAGTATCATGCCTCAATTGCAAAAGGCCTAGTCCTTTTCCAACAACCAGAAATTATGTACAGGGTATAAGTACGTAATATCCCGGGGATGTAGTGAAGGCCATTCCGACCGTATTACATCCTGATGTACTTGTGCAGGGCTACATGTTTTTGGGTCAATATTCTCACAACTGAGGTTTCCAGGGCGTCCATGTGAACGAGTTAACAATTACAGTTAGAAGGTGTTTACTGTACCCGTATAAGTGCACATACATACATTCGTATCTATCAGCCTCATTTGCCAGAAACGCCATTTAAAGATGGCACAACGAATGGGATGGAAAACAAGCACACTGGACGAAAACACCTTTTTCCTGTTTTTTGAAGAATCCACAATAAACCCAAATACTATGGCTGCGGAGGTTACAGTATCTAAGGCTTGCGACACATCTATGGTACAGAAAAAGTCAACAAACCACCGGCCACCAGTATACTGGTGGAACTAAGAGATAGTAGAGCTATACAGCAAATGCCATAGAGCTAGAAGACTGTGCCAGCGATCCAGAGGTCAGCCCTCTAGGATTTACAGGTGCAATACAAAGATAGGCGTAGCGACCTTAAATTAGCCATTCGGAGAAGCAAAAACAACAGCTTCAAAGAACTCTGCCAGGAACCAGGTATTAATCCCTGGGGTACTGCCTACAGGACGGTCATGGCAAAACTAAAGTACTCTAGAGAATCCCCACCCTCATGACCTTCGCTGATGCAAAAAATAGTGTCGGGACTATTTCCACCGCAAACACCAACATACGAATTAACAATAGTATGCAAACGGATTAACAATAATAAACCACCTGGATTGGACGGCATACCAAATAAGGTCCTTAAGCTGGCCGTCAAAATCAACAGGGGTTTTTCCAGACCAATGGGAAAAGCAACGTCTTGTGTTGCTGCCCAAAGGGAATAAATCACCAGATGAGCCCTCGTCATACCGTCCAATACCGTCCAATATGCTTACTAGACACGATGGTTAAAATACTGGAGCGAATAATATGCAACCGACTGGAGGTGTCTATTGATGAAGCCGGCGGACTCTCAAACCAGCAGTATGGATTTAGAAAGGCTCGCTCTACAGTAGATGTTATTTGTTATGTCATTTAGGGCAGAAGATGGAGAGGGGGTACCAAAAAATACGGCGCCGTATTAACGTTGGACGCAAAAAATGTGTTCAACTCTGCAAATTTGGGGCTTATAGTACATACACTCTCTTAGGTCAATGATGGCGCCATGGTTTTTAATAAAAATTATGCTAAGTTAGTTCGACAATTGGTTCTTACTTTACAATACCGACGATGGAGTAAGGCAGTACCACATAAATGACGGACCTCTCTTATGGATCATTATGTACGACAGGGTTCTAAGACTTGGAATCCCGATTGAGGCTAAAATCATAGCTTTGCAGATGATATTGCAATCTTTGTGGCGGTGAAACACCTAGAAGGAATAGAAGACATTGGCAATGAATGTATTCGAAAAGTTAGACGGTGGATGGCAACAGTGTGGTTAGAGATGGCAGAACATAAAACAGAAGCAGTTCTGGTGAAAGAGAAACAAGCACCACCAGGGTGGGCAATCAGGATATAACATCAAAACCGGCTATCAGATACCTAGGCTCACGTACAACGAACACCTTGAAAGAGCCAGCGACAAAAACGCAAAGGTAAGCGCTGCTTTATCCAGAATAATGACAAACATTGGAGTACCCAGACAACAAATGAGACTAGTTCTGTCAAGGGTGGTGCAGTGAATCACAATTTACGCGGCACCAATATGGGCGAAGGCACTGAAAACTAAGTCATACGCAAGAAAGACTAACTGTGTCAACAGACTGTGTGCTCTGAGAGTTTGCTCTGCATATCGGACAGTGTCCGATGATGCTAGATACTACATTGATCAAAAAGTAAAAGGAATGTATTCAGAAAATACTAAATACAAGTATATTCATATAAACCTATATTGTCCCCTTCAAAAGTAATCCCCATCGACTGCAACACACTTATGCCAGTGCTTGATTCAATCCTCGAAATATTTTTTATATTCGGTTTTCGGTATGTCCATCATTGCTTCCTGCGATTTTTTCATTACTCGTACTACCTCTCAGTTGCTGAAACGCGTTCCCCGTAGTGGTTTTTTAACTCGATTGAACAGAAAGAAGTCACAAGGAGCCCAATCAGGTGGCTGTTGAATGGTATTTGTTGCATTTTTCGTCAAAAAATTACGAATAATGATGGCACTGTGCGACGGCGACGGTGCGTTATAATGGTGCAAAATCCACGAGTTTTCTGCCCACAATTCTGGTCTCGTTCGGCGAATTGCTTCACGCAAACGTCTCATAACGCCCAAATAATACTCTTTGTTTACTGTCTGGCCTTCTGGCAAACTGGCAAAAATTCATTCTGCACTACACCGTTGTAATCCATGAAAACCGTGAGCATTGCCTTCTTTTTTGACTGAAAACGCCCTGGTTTTTTTGGTCTCGGCTCATTTGGTGAACGTCATTCACTTGCCTGATGTCTGGATTGCATGTCGTACTCTTAAGCCCACGTCTCGTCTCCAGTAATGATCCTTTTGATGAATGTGGGATCGGATTCAGCCTCGCAAATCATATCTTTTGCGACGTCAACACGGTCTTTTTTTTGCATGAAATTGAGGTCTTTTGGCATCAACTTTGCTGCTACACGACGGAAACCCATATCATTAACCAAAATGTCTTGGACGGATCCATAGGCAATGTTCAAGTCATCCGCTATCTCCCTGATGGTTAATTTGCGGTTATTGACCAACATTTCTTTTACTTTATCAATGTTTTCGTCTGTTTTCGATGTCGATGGTCTGCCACTGCGTTCATCATCTTCGATTGACTCACGACCACTTTTGAACCGCTCGTGTCACTGGTAATCGACCGTTTTCTATAGAGAATCGTTGCCGAAACACTTTTCCAACATTTCCAACGTTCGTGCACCATTAAATCCGTTTTTTACGCAAAATTGAATACAAGTTCGCTGTTGCAAATTTAATTCCATTTCAAAAATTGTAAAAAATCGCCAACACTCACAGAGATAGATGTACCCTTGGCTACGTAACTTTTGCAAATGTCAAGCTGTGACGCTAAGATTTAGAGGGAATGTCAACAACGGATTAATCAACCTAACAAAAAAAGTTCGGGAAACCGGAGTTTCAGTCAAAGATATCTAACTGGGAGAAAACAGCGCAGCACAAGTGGCAAATGGAACCAGTCTACAAAGGGGAGATGGACCTAACGACTTATGCGCGATATTCGTAAATGGGTAGAACGTAATTACGGAGAAGTAGATTTTTACTTAAGTCAGCTCCTAACTGGACATGGCTGCTTTCAATCATATCTATACAGGTTTGGTCTGAATAAATCTTCCTTCTGCTTAAACTGCGGAACGGCCACGGAAGATGCACAGCATATATTTTTCCAGTGCCCACACTTCAGAACAGAGCGCAGAGAACTAGAGAAGAAAATTGGGGAGACACCAACTTCTGAAAACATCGTAAACCATGTGCTAACATCAAGTATAATATGGGATGTGGTGAAACAGGCTGCGGCAAAAATAATGAAGGAACTTCGGTGGTTGGAAAGAGTCAGAGGAAGCACTAGGCATCTCTAATACAACAAAGAACAGTACACAATGTCGAACCGGCATACGGAAAAAGAAAGGCATAAAGTGCTTACCTGCACCGCGAAGTAGTACTTAACGGCAGTTCCGCGGAGAGAGTGGTAGAAGAGTGCAGGGTATACTCCGAAATCGAGTACTTATTGTTTGCGAATCGTGCTTGCTGATAGCCCGGGCTATTAGTATCTTTTGCAGATTTCCACATCCTGGGACGGCATCAAAAAAAAATAAAGATCAGCCTCATTTGAATTTTATGTTGGTCCTCACCTTTTTCTTCTTAAAAAGCATTTATACGTAGTTAGATAACAACGCCAATTGAGGCATAACAAAATTGTCGTGCCCACTTTATGGTTTTGCTGGCTAAAAATAAATTATTTTCTATATTAACCTATTCAGACTTTTAAGCTAGAAATGCATTTAGACCTCTTTCACAGAAATAATTTTTTTACCAGAACTTGTCTGAATATAACATATTCCCCATAAATGACTAAAAGCTGTAATAACTTTTGTTTTGGTCATGATAAGGAAAGTTGAAGACCGTTCCACAGAATTCGACAGGGCGTTTAAAAACAATGACTGGCAATAAAAATATTTGATTAACCACGGAAACTGGTCCCACGCACTTGTACTAATTTCAGAATTCAAGTTGGAAAATGATGATGATGATGTAATTTAACAATGACTAATGGCTACAATTTTGGTGATAAAAAAGTTATTAGGATCCACATATAACAAGATATGATAATGACTGTCAATTTAATAGTGACATAAATTTCAAATTCTGAAAAATGTTGCAGAGCTTCTTAGTCATGACTGGCACAGTTTCACTTAAATTGCTAAGGACACTACTTGAAACCACTTTGCTGCTGGTGGCGAGAGGCAATCTTCTCCTGCACTTCATACATATGTAGTATCGTTTGACCTGGTTGTCAGAAATATTGGTTCTCAGCGAAAGTTGTTCACTTGAGATTAATGCGGAGCAAGTCTAGAATTTTTACAGATCGAAGGGAAGGAATTATTAGAAGGTTACTCAGAAGTCGAAGTCTTTACGTAAAGATCAAAACACTCTGCGAAACAAGCTGGCTAAAGTCTACAGGTTCAGCTTGTGCGTTGTAGGTACTACCGGAGTAATGAGGACATATTCGTCTGATATCGCAACTTTAACCTACACCTGCTTTCTACCTACGTATTTATAAAATATACTGCAACGTGTAATGAAGCCCGGCTCAGAGCATCTATCTGTTGGACCAGTCGTCCTGACGAACACAGCTAGACCTTGTGGACTCTACCAAGTCAGTTGGTAGCTCCTTTCCCTAAAGGTAGAGAAGTGGAAAAATGGAAAAGAAATTAATTCATCTATCAGACAGACTATGCCAGATTCTTTCAGGCAGAGCTTTTCGCGATTAGAGTGGCTTTTCTTTCACTGAGGAGCTCGCTACTACAGATCCAAAATACTGCCAACTTCACCAATCTCCAATTAAAGCCATTAACTCAGCTACTACATCCTCAAAACTATTAAACAATGTCAAACTTTACTCATTCTCCTCGGCTCCCAGCCAAGCGTTATCAATGTCTGGGTTTCAGGACACAGTCACAAACGTCAAATAAACACTCCAGGTAGTTGTAAGCCCTTGAGAAACTTCACTGCTAGCCAAACACTGGTATACATACCGACAACCCTGGCGAATAGTCTGATTCCGATTTACACCACAAATCGGAAAGGAGGACTACGCGCTCACCAAGAGCTTCAGGCCTATAAGTTTGACATGCGTCATGTTAACGAGCATGGAGTGAATGGTCGAGTTCCACGTGCGCTAAAGCTTTGCGAATTCATCATCTGCCTGAGATGCAACATGCTTACAAACAAGGAATATCTTGCTAGAGTGCGCTTCAAAATCTGGTGGACGGAATCTTTGTTCAAAAACTCTGCGGACCAGAGATTTGGTGTCCATTCTCTTTAAATAACTGAATGACTATTGGGCAGTTTTCTGACTAGATCGATGTCGCCGTACAGATCGTAAAGTTTGCAGTTGAATGTTCTCCACCAAAGCTACTATAGTCAATGCAAACGAGACCAAATATTTTACGACGAATTTTTCCCTCGAAACGACCGAGGATATCTTCATCCACTTTCGATACAGTCCATGATTCATCGCCATAAAGTGAGACTGGGATAATCAAGGTCTTAGATAGGTCTCCTTGGTTGTTTGGGTTAGCGCCTTACTATAGTACTCCAAAGAAACGGCAATAGGGCTTCTTCTTCGTATTTCCGCAGAGCAGTTCTTGCAAAATTTTCTAGCAGATCCAAGGTAGACAAAGTGCTTGGCAGGCATGGCTCTACATATGTTGATCGTCTCTATTCGATGAAAATATGATGGGTATCGATTTGGACTTCTTGAATTGATTCTGGGATCTGCCGGAGTGTGGAGATTTGGTCGATTGTGGGCTTTGCTGCTCTGAAACCGCACTAATACGGGCCAATCAGTTTGTTGACGAAGGGTTTCAGATGTACACACAATATGCCAGATAGGATCTTTTGGACGATGTTGAGCAGACGAATACCTCTATAGGTAGCACCGTTGAGCGGGTCTCCTGGCTTGTGGATCGGGCAAACGATACTGAGATTCTATTCATCAGGCATACACTCTTCTGACCAGATCTGGGAGATGAGTTGGTATATGCTCTCTACAAAATCATTTCTAGAAACTTTGAATAACTCGGCCGGTAAGCCATCAGGTCTAGCTGGTTTGTTGGATTTCAGCTTAGATATTGCTATCCTTTCTTCGCTTTGGTCAGGTGGACGGAAATTTTGACTATCATCGTCTAAGTTGAATGGTATATTCTGCCTGACGAAACGATGTTGCGCTTCTTCGCCGTTTTATATTCTGCAAAAACCGGTTTCCTTCTTCAACTTTACCGGTCTCCTTGCCTTGACACGTTCTTTTGTACCTGCTGGTAAAATCTAAGTACGTTATTCCTAGAGTACATTCTCTCAATATTTTCGATCACGCGCTTCTCGCCGATGTTCTTCCGGCTTTCGCTTTCTAGTGCAGCGCCGTTTTATATGTTTTTCGTTTAACTGCATGTACTTGCCGTCATTCTTCCCCAAACCAGGGATTGTGGTGGTGGTCGGGTGAAACCCAGCGCATCAGTTGCTGTCTATTTGATGGCACTGGCCTTCTGTACTTGATAGTGGCGGCATAGGAATTTTTGAGTGATTTCGGGTACACGTTCGACGAAGACTCTTGCGCTCTCTTGCGATTGCAGCTTTTCTAAGCTATATTTTCTCACTTTAGTTCTTCTTTGTTGCGGTGCTTGAGAAACTCGCGTTCATAACTTGGCTGCAACAAAATAGTGAACCTTCAGTCGCCTAGAATAATGGAGGCACGCTTTATGTTAGGTTAGGTTAAACAAGGCTTTGATGGATATGCCATTACACAGACACCAGACACCAAAACGGGCCCATCGCGATCACTGTGCAACCAGTTGAATTTGTCTTGAAATGGCAAAAACCTAACCAATCTGCCTGTTGAAACACCCAATTTCTTTGCAAAAGCCAAGAAGGCCTTTTAAACTCGTGCCGCCTATTTCCTCTAGGTTTTCGAAAAAGTATTTCCCTAAAAATTTTCTTCGACAACGCGATATTGCCTCGTTCTCAGAAAACATGTGCGTTATGTCCTCATCATCTTTCAGATCACCGCAGAATCTGAAAATGCCCGTATCTGACAATTTGAGTCTCTTTGCGTGTTTCCGCAACAGTCCTGTCAGGCTTCCCATTATTCCCCAAAGCTTATCCCTGTTCAATTTTATTAACTCATTAGATCCTTTACCGTCAAAAAGTGGCCAGAGAGCCTTGGATACCATGTGTCCTTTAAGATTTGACCACCTTAGGTTGGCAATCTTTGTGGTTTTTTCTCCGATAGTGCCCCTTACTATGCAAAGGGGTGGTTTGATGTTAACAATCTCACTATTATCGACTAGGCCTCCTCCTGCCTTGCGCGCTGTGCGACAGCCTCTGACTATATCAGAATTGATATTGATAATGATTCGATTGCCTTAAGTGCGGCCTGGCTATCGATGTATTGTAGATAGCGATATCTCTTCCGGATACGGATCTCATCTGCATTAGCTCAGCCGCTCTGAGGACAGCCAGAACCTCTGATTGGAAGCCACTGCTATAAATCAAGCGGTGTTAGGTGTAGAAAGGTGTCCGTTCTTTGAACCGCCGCTAATTTTCCGTAAACCGTTTTCTTGTTTGTTGCTTTCCACCATACTAATGCGCCTTATGTAAATATGGGTCTTACCACCACCGTATACAGCGATTTTTTATTTTTTTTTTAATTTGCGCGTGCTCAAGGGATTAAGTATTTGCACACATCGCGGGCGAAGGAAAATAAGGGAGGATAGAAAGAGAGGTACCGGTGAGCGTTGGTTTTAAATGTTAGAAGGTTATAATGACTAGGATATAAAGAGCTAGGCAGGGCACTCCATAAGCGAGTTGTACAGCTTAGGAACGAATCACCATGTTTTTGAGTACGTCCGAAAATGGGCTTGAGTGTATACTGATGAGCATTCATAGCGAGACGGGTGTTACGGTTGAAAGTTCGAAGGGGCAGAATGCTACTGGCGATTTCAATGTAGCACTGGTGGTGGAAATAGCGATAAAACAATGTGAGACAGGAGACATTACGTCGGTGTTCGAGGGTGTCAATTGATTGACTCATATTAGCATCACCAATGAGATTTATCGCACGGTTTTGAATCCTATCTAGCAGGTGCAGAGATGTTTTAGGAGCACCTGAGCAGATGTGTGTATTGTGCTCCAATTTTGGGCGGATGAATGCCTTATATATTGAGGACAAATCAGAGGGGGTAAAATATTTTTTACATCGCTTGAGGAAACCTAGACAATTCGCAACATTTTTGACGACATCGAATATGTGGTCATTCCAACGCAAGTTGTCATTGACACACACACCGGAAATGGAAAGTTTTTCGGTTTCGACGATTCAAGTGCCATTCATGGATAATGGCTGGGTGTTTAAATTTCGCTCTAATGACAGAAAGCAGCATTGTGTTTTGGAAGCATTAGTGGTTAGTGTTAATATCAGAATTTAATGAGCTTAACATATGCTGCCGTTCCCGTTCTACAGCCGAAGAGCAGGGACATGAGTCCGGGAACGAATATGAAAAGCAGAGAGCACTGTCATCTGACAAGTGATCATTGATGAAAATTAAAAAGAGTGTCGGAGACAGAAGGGAGCCCTGGGACACACCAGCATTTATTTTGTGAATATCAGACTTGAACCATTCAAGACAGCTTGAATTTAACCCTCCGAAAGGTAATTTCTAATCCATTGAAAAAGAGAGTCATCGATCCCAAAAGCACGCATTTTCGACAAAAGAGCCTGATGCCAAACTTTGTCAAATGCCTTAGAAATAACAAGTGCAACTATCTTGCTATCGCCAGATTGATGTACATTTTGGTTCCACTTTTCGGTGAGACATGCCATCAGATCACCAGTGGACCTGTTGCTACGAAAACCGTACTGCCGGCCATTAAGAAGTTTTCGTGTTCGAGATGTTTCATGATCTGACGATTTATCAGCGTTTCCATGACCGTGGAAAGAAGGAACGTAAGTGCAATGGGTCTGTGGGAGGAGAGAGAGGAAGATTCGCCTTTTTAAGGACGGGCTAGACAAATGATGTTTTCCATCTGCTCGGAAAGAGTCCTAAAGAGTAGGATTGATGAAAAAGCTTATTCAGTGGTTTTGCCAGCGAGGAAGAACACCACTTCAGAAGGAGGAGAGATATACCATCTGGACCAGCGGATTTGTGAATGTTAAGATCTTTAAGAACTCTTGCTACTATACGAGTGCGAAAGTGGATTCATCTCCATTGAAGATTCGACGCACTCAGGTGGGAGTGTTGAGCTAGCCGAAAAGTTTGCAGCAAGCAGATTGGCCTTGTCCAAAAAGCTGACAGCTAGAATATCAAATTTAAATGAGTGTTGGGGTGGAGGTGAGGCAGAATTTCTAATATTTGACGAACGAAAAACAATTTTTGCAACCTTTGGGACATTTTAACGGGTGACCAGATAGCAATGATAGTTTTTCCAATTGTTATGTTTCAGCAGCTCTCAAAGTTACGCATGACCTCCAGCTGTCAAAATATTCAATAAGGTATGCCATTTTATGATGCATCGTTTTACGCTTCCCGAACGTGCGGAAATTACTAAAAAAATATCGAAATTCCGGCTCAGTTGGAAATACGCAACGTAAATTTCATCGTGAAGTCGACCGTCATCAACAATTGTCGCATTGTGGAAAAGTTTGAACGTGGATCAAGTGGTAGTGGACTGGCTTCCAAATCGGAAGGTTCGGTGTTCGAATCCCAGCCTCGCCCGAAAGACATCCATTTTTTCAGTTAACGAAGATCAAGTAAGACGAGTAGTTGACTAGGAATCAACATCAAGCCAACTTCCACTAGGAATTTAGTCTCCCCATTAAATGTTGGATGCCACCCATGGAGCGAAATAACCACTGAGCCCAAACATCTTTCTTTCTCTCTCTATCCCATTTTCAAAGTAACTTAAAACATGCTGAGGCATTATAAGTGTATTTATACCCACTTAAGTCTTAAGTTCTTTAAAAAAAAAAGCAACCAACCAGACAGAGATTAGTGCGAAATGAAGAAAATATAGCCGGCGTAGCAGCTAGTATCGAAGAAGACCCAGAAATGTTGACACGGCGCCGATCAGCTGAATTGGGCGTCGCCAGAGAGTCAACGCGGCTTATTTTGGGGTTGTATTTGGGCCTATATTCGTATGAGATTATACTGATGCAAGAATTAAAGCCGGACGACCATAGAGAACGCGTGAGTTTGCTGGTTGGGCGCTGGAAATGTTGGGCGGAAATCCGGATTTTGGCCAAAAAATCATCTTCTTGGACGAAGCCCAGTTTTGGCTCAGCCACTATATCACCAAACAAAATTGCCATTATTGAAACGAACACAATCCACAAGTGTTCGGCCAAATATCATTGCATCCACGAAGATTGACTGTTTGGTGCAGATTATGGCATGGCGGCATCATCTGACCCTATTTCTTTCGAAATGAGGAAGGAGACACCATTACCGTCAATAATCTCAATTACAGAGCGATGTTAACCGACTTTCTGTCTTCAGAGCTCAATAACATCGATATATCCGAGCTGTGGTTCTAACAAAACGGCGCTATATGCCATGCAAGTGACGTAACGCTCGAAGTTGTGAAGGAAAATTTTGGCGACTGGGTCATCTCAAGGCAAGCGTTCGTCAATTGGCCATCGTCAATTGGTCAAGCGATTTGCCACTACTCCATTATTTTCTCGGGGGCTACGTCAAGTCCTTAGTCCACGCTAACAAGCCCACCAATATTCGACAAACTATTACCGAAATAACACCACACATATTGGACTGAGTCATCAAAAATTAGACTGGCCGCTTGAAGCACTGCCAGCGAAGCCTAGGTGGCCGTTTAAATGTGTGAAATATCACACATAATAACATGAACGTATCTTCAAAATAAAGCCAAAATCAATTTTACATCTCACACCGTTGTTGTTTAATTAAAACTTTTTTTCCTATCGTTCTTATCTGGTCACCCTATTTCAAAGTGAGTAATCGACGATAAAAATTCAAACCCAAACAAAATCTAACAAATTACAACTCTCCATTCAGGTGGAACTTGGGCAGTATATTATTTATAAATTTTATTTTCCAAAACTTTCTATATGCGACAAAGACACACGAACATCCACTTCAAAACTCCTGACCGCATTAAAGCGGTTATTGTACTCTTAGATACCGAAACCTGATCACTGACTACTCAAATCACTCAATCTCGTCAACCGGTCTAGGAGATCCGATTTCCAATTTGAATTCCAAACCATGTCAATAACATTGTTTGGGTGGATTTTGTCACGTCTGCGTTTAGACTCTTATGTCATGTTGGTGGTCATGTTCTGTTAAACCGAAATGATTTCGAGCAAATTCAAATAAATCGCCAATTTATGAGTTTGTGTGTAGATAAAAAAATCTTCTGATCTAAGAACCTAAGCCTAAACGAACCAGAGCCAGTTTATCTCAGGCCACTTTTAATGTGCTGACAATCAGATGAAGATCTATCGACATGGCTGATTCAATTATTCAACAAGACAATGATATGATTGGAGTCATGCTCAAATCATCAACCAAATCGAGTAATCGTTGTAAATTACCCCCTTTTAGCAATTTGCTACCCCAATGACTGCATAATGAGCAATAGTGCATAAGCGTCGACAGAAGCTATATACACATACGTTATGCGAGCTCTCCGGTCAAGCGATACTTTAATGTTCGAATGTCGAGTCAAAAACACTGAATTTCTCATTCGCACTAAAATCTCGGCTTCTTTGACACGAGTCGACGTTAGAACTCGTATCTGTTCATGTTAACGTCATGAAAAGTGAATTTTTATAGCCATTTTCTACATACATACATATAAAGACTCATTCTTGTGTAACAAGCAACAAGCTTCGAAAAAACATTGCCCAGTATGCGATACCATTTCGGAAGTGATTCCCTTGATAGCTTGATAGTGGAGAATTTATCGCTCTAAAACAAGCCCATGAAACCGGTCATTATGTGGAGACAAGTGGTTGTAGTTGTAGATGGTGACCCATTTTATAAGAATGCCACCAAATAAATTGGAAATAGCCGAATGGGTAGGGGGGCTTTAGTGAAGGAGGTACGTGGGAAGTTAACTTGTCGACTGATAAACTAGATCAGTTCAATTGGAGGGGCATGTGAATGACAGTTGTATTCAAATGACACACAGTGGGCTTCATCTCTCAATAGTATATTGTTCTAGTGTTCGCTGTTCGAGTAGAGATACGAGTATTTCTCTCTACTGGTGCTCTGACCCACGTAATTTAATTTCACTAACTTTTTTTTTGTTTTGTTTAAATAATTTTGCAAAGTACTTTTTGTAATGTTCTGTTGGTGGTCATCCTGGGTGGCTATAATGGAAAATAGTTTAATTAAGTCAAATAAAATGTGAACGAGAGAGATACGAATTCCAAAGTCATTGAGGAAAATCCAGCTCGGTCAAGAGATAATTGAATTTGACGAATTCAACCATTGAGCTGGTAATAAAAAAGACCATCAAAATTGATTAAGACAGATATCTTTGAATTACTGAAGCAACCTCAGTGTTCAATATAATGTTACTTGACAATCAGCGCTTTCATCTCGTTTGGACGCGGCGATAGCCACTTTGTCATTATTATTCAATTTTTCCAGTTTATTTGGAGCTAACTAATTCGGAAATTGGCCTTAGGTAAGAGATGTCAAAATCGTTTGGGTAATCTCATTTGCAAGTGTAAGCGAAATTGTTCTTCTTAGGGTTAGAAACACATTTTCACCTCAAACTACGAGGTTTGATACACCAAAAACTACACAGCTTCGGCAATCTATCCTCGGATATGTATGATTCGGTACGCTAACGTTAGAATTTTCACTTTACAACTTTGGTTAGCATCCTCGGTGTTTGTTTATTACTTATTATGACTCCGGAATTCCGAGTGGATGTATCAAGTATTCGAGGACTAGGCAGTTATCACTTGTTTGCGTAATTCTACGACTGTAAATACAGACCAGCTGACTGGCACTTAACGAAACAGGTAGATTCCCATTCAAACCTCTCTGAAAGACCCTGGATACGAACTAATGTCATTACTCTTCTCTCATCGCGGTCTCGCCATTTATTTGCATAGTGATGTCACATAGCTTACGAAACCAACACAATGTGACCTCTGTTCAACTTCTTGTGGTTAACACGACATTATTCACTACTTTTTTTATTTACAGAAACCCCAAACTGGATCTACAAAAAATTCTATCCCCATACCCGCATACTGGAGTCGTTATTTCGACGGTTTCAATATACACAGTTCTGGGTGGGTTCGATATTTTGTGTGGAAAATAACTAAACCCAGGTTGTAGATGAGCCCACGCGAATACCTACCTGCCGTTAACGGTCATATCGTCAGCACTCTGGATTTATTTCCAACTTCTCACCCTAAAGTACACCATTGATGCACTTATGATGATGATGTCTCCTCTAGGCTCGTCGGTCCATAGTGCCATATCATCTACTTTCACATACTATGACCACACAGTCAGAGAAAAAAGAAGTGGATCGGACGTCACAGCAATTTTAAGAATTGTAATTTTTCGTTATGTTTCCTCGACAATGGCGAGGATGTTGCTGTTGATGTGATCATAGACACTGTTCTCTTTGGAGTGTGGTCCTTTATCCCCCATCGAATGAAAAGTATCAAACCAAAATGGAGGGCGTGATACCACTTGGTCTGTAAATAGGCTGTCAGGGTTAGAGAACTGTTTTTGTCGCTCCTACAAAATGACCCAAATGAAGAAAACCTAAGCTCAAACTAGCCTGGAATCACTGGAACGCTTTTCTTAAGCATGTGAAATTCCAATACGACCAAAAAACTGAGGCAAAGAATACTCTAGGGTGACCAGATAAGAACGATTGGAAAACAAATTGAAATAAAACAACAACGGTGCGGAATAGCACATCGTTCTGCACATCATGTGCATAGCACATCATCTGCCTCCGCTTCACTGGCAGCGGTCGCACTAATTTTTGATGACTCGGTCTAACATTTCCGCCGTTATTCCGGCAATAGCGTGTCGAATGCCTCGTGTGCCTCGAGCTCATCCTAAGTGGTTGGCTTGCTAGCGAAGACTAAGAACTTGACGTAGCCCCCAAGAAAATAATCGACTGGTGTCAAATCGTATGTTCGAGGCGGCCAAATGATGTACGCTCGCCGTGAGATGACTCAGTCACCAAATTTCTCCTTCACAGCGCAGTCTTGTTGGAACCACAGCGAGGATATATCGACTTTGTCAAGCTCTGAGCAACGTAAAGATAGCGGAACTCGTCAATAAAAGCTAGTGAATGCTAGTTGTGCATCTTTTGACAGTTATTTACCGACGATCGAGTTTCAGTCATTTTGGATGCGCAGTTTTTAGTTGACAGTCGTTTGAGTGAGTCGATGTGAGTGTTTTTTGTGAAAATGGAAACAATTTAGTATCGAGCTGTTATTAAATTCTTGTTTTTGAAAGGCAATACGCCTACGCAAATCAAAAATGAGTTGGACTCTGTGTATGGGGACTCTGCACCATCATTTACCAAAGTGAAAAACTGCAACCACTGACGATAATATTGCTAATGTTTACCAATTGCTGCTAGACGACCGCCGAATTAAAGTGAGAGAGATAGTAGAGGTTATGAAAATGTCCAAAGAACGAGTTTGTTACATATTAAATCAAGATTTAGGCATGAGAAAGCTGTCCGCTAGTTGGGTGCCGCGTTTTCTTACCTTAGGACAAAAACGTGTTCGAATGAACATTTCCAACGCTCTGTTGGCGCAGTTTAGGCGCAATAAATCCGAGTTTTGGCGCCGGTTAATTAATGTGTATGAAACTTGGATACACCATTATACCGACACACCCGAAACAAAAATTCAGCCAAAACAGTGGACTGCAAAGGGCGAGCCGGCTCCAAAAGAAGCAAAAACTGTTTTTTCGGCTGGGAAAGAGATGGTGACTGTTTTTTGGGATAGTGAATGAGTTATCTTAATCGATTATCTTCAAAAAGGAAAAACCATTACAGGAGCATACTACGCATCATTACTTGCCAAGCTAAAGGCAAAAATTGCGGAAAAACGGCTACATTTGCAGAAAAAGGAAACCTTGTTTCACCAAGACAACCCGCCGTCTTACACCTCAGCGGTTGTCATGGCGAAAATCCATGAATTACGGTTTGAACTGCTTGACCATCCACCTTATTCACCAGATCTAGCCCCAAGCGACTTCTTTTTGTTCTCTCATCTAAAAACTGCGCTTGGAGGACAGAGATTTTCGTCAAATGAGGAGGCAATCACCTTCGTGAACAATTATTTTGAAGAGAAAAACGCCAAGTACTATTTGGACGGGTTGGAGAGCTGGGAGCATCGCTGGGAGAAATGTGTAGAGTTACAAGGAGTTACAAGTAAAAAAAAAATTTGAGAAAAAATGTCTTGTATCATTGTTCAGTCGGAGACTTTTCAGCCAACCCTCGTATACCTGACACGGTATACGGTGACGGTAACGGTGTCTTCTTCCTCATTTCGAAAGCAAAAAGGTCCGATGATGCCGCCATGCCAAAAACCGCACCAAACAGTCAATCTTTGTGGATGCATTGATGCTTGGCCGAACACTTGTGGATTGTATTAGTTCCAATAATGACAATTTTACTTGTTGGCATAGCCGCTGTTACAAAAATGGGTCTCGTCCGAGAAGATGATTTTTTGCCCACAATCCGCATCTCTGGCAAACATTTCGAGCGTCCAATTAGCGAACTTACGGCATTATCTATGGTTGCTTGGCTTCAATACTGTCGTCAGCACAATCTTATAGGGATGTATGCCCAAATGCAACTACAAAATAAGACGGGTTGACTGCCTGGCAATGCCCAATTCAGCTGATCGGCGCCGAACCGACATTTCTTCGATACTGGCCGCTATGGCGGCTACGTTTTCTTCATTTCGCACCAATCTCTGTCTGGTTGGTGGCTTATGAACAAAATGAGTGTACTTACGCTCAAACTTTTCAACAATATAACGAATTGCTTGCACACTGGAGCCATGATGACGGCCGACCTCACGACGAAATTTCGTTATTTTTTTGTAATTTCCGCACGTTCGTCAAGCGTAAAACGATGCATCATGAAATGGTATACCTTACTGAATATTTCGACAGCTGGATGTCATGCGTAACTTTTACAGCTGCTGAAACATAACAATTGGAAAAACTATCATAGCTATCTGGTCACCCGTTACAAAGGTTGTAAAAATTGTTGGTCGGTCGTCAAAAATATTAGAAATTCTGCCTCACCTCCACCCCAACGCTCATTTAAATTTGATATTCTATCTGTGCTTTGTCCACGCCTACAATTGAGTCCGTCGAATCTTCAATGGAGACGAATCCGCTTCCGCACTCGTATAGTAGCAAGAGTTCTTAAAGATCTTAACATTCACAAATCCGCTGGTCCAGATGGTATATCTCTCCTCCTTCTGAAGTGGTGTTCTTCCTCGCTGGCAAAACCACTGAATAAGCTTTTTCATCAATCCTACTCTTTAGGACTCTTTCCGAGCAGATGGAAAACATCATTTGTCTAGCCCGTCCTTAAAAAGGCGAATCTTCCTCTCTCTCCTCCCACAGACCCATTGCACTTACGTTCCTTCTTTCCACGGTCATGGAAACGCTGATAAATCGTCAGATCATGAAACATCTCGAACACGAAAACTTCTTAATGGCCGGCAGTACGGTTTTCGTAGCAACAGGTCCACTGGTGATCTGATGGCATGTCTCACCGAAAAGTGGAACCAAAATGTACATCAATCTGGCGATAGCAAGATAGTTGCACTTGTTATTTCTAAGGCATTTGACAAAGTTTGGCATCAGGCTCTTTTGTCGAAAATGCGTGCTTTTGGGATCGATGACTCTCTTTTTCAATGGATTAGAAATTACCTTTCGGAGGGTTAAATTCAAGCTGTCTTGAATGGTTCAAGTCTAATGTTCACAAAATAAATGCTGGTGTGCCCCGGCGCTCCGTTCTGTATCCGACATTTTCATCTGATCTCTTGTCTGCTACTTCTTATCCAATATATTCCTTTGCTGACGAAAATTCTCTCTGCTTTTCATACCACCTTGATCAAATAGTTCCTGGAATTTATTCAGAAAGTTAAAAATATAAACTTGTATTTCATCTAAATCAACGAGTATATTTTCCCATTCAAAGCAATCCCCATCGACTGCAACACACTTATGCCAGCGCTTGATCCAATCCTCGAAACATTTTTTATATTCGGTTTTCGGTATGTCCATCAATCCTTCCTGCGATCCCCGTAGTGGTTTTTTGACTCGATTGAACAGAAAGAAGCCACAGGGAGCCAAATCAGGTGAATTCGGTGGCTATTGGATGGTATTTGCTGCATTTTTCGTCAAAAAAATTACGAATAATGATGGCACTGTGCGACGGCGACGGTGCGTTATCATGGTGCAAAATCCACGAGTTTTCTGCTCACAATTCTGGTCTCTTTCGGCGAATTGCTTCACGCAAACGTCTCATAACGCCCAAGTAATACTCTTTGTTTACTGTCTGGCCTTCTTGCAAAAATTAATGACGCACTACACCGTTGGTTGTAACCCATGAAAACCGTAAGCATTGCCTTCTTTTTTGATTGAAAACGATGTGATTTTTTTTTTGGTCTCGGCTCATTTGGTGAACGCCATTCGCTTACCTGATGTCTGGATTGCGTGTCGTACGCATAAACCCACGTCTCGTCTCCAGTAATGATCCTTTTGATGAATGTGGGATCGGATTCAGCCTCGCAAATCATATCTTTTGCGACGTCAACACGGTCTTTTTTTTTTGCATGAAATTGAGGTCTTTTGGCATCAACTTTGCTGCTACACGACGGAAACCCATATCATTAACCAAAATGTCTTAGATCCATAGGCAATGTTCAAGTCGTCCGCTATCTCTCTGATGGTTAGTTTGCTGTTATTGACCAACATTTCTTTTACTTCATCAATGTTTTCGTCGGTTTTCGATGTCGATGGTCTAGCACTGCGTTCATCATCTTCGATTGACTCACGACCACTTGTGAACCGCTCGTGCCACTGGTAAACGACCGTTTTCTTTAGAGAATCGTTGCCGAAACACTTTTCCAACATTTGCAACGTTCGCTCACCATTTTTTACGCAAAATTGAATACAAGTTCGTTGTTGCAAATTGAAATCCATTTCTAAAATTGTAAAAATCGCCAACACACACAGAGCTAGATGTACTCTTGGCTACGTAACTTTTGCAAATGTCAAGCTATGATGCAAAGATTTAGAGGGAATGTCAACAACAACCAACTTAACATAAGAAACAGAACTCAAAGCGGAACAATGGGAGCGCCACACGGTCCTGTGGTGCGGGAACCTTTTGATCAATGTGGTATTCGTTCCCGGACTCTCGTCTCTACTCTTCGGCTGTAGAACTTGAACGCCAGCGTATATTACACTCATAAATTGGAGAACCACTAGCAGAGTAGAATTTAATGCTTCCAAAACACAATGCTGCCTTCTGTCATTAAAGCGAAATTTAAACACCCAACCATTATCCATGAATGGCACTTGCATCGTTGAACCCGAAAAACTTTCCATTCTCGGTATATGTGTCAATGACAACTTACGTTGGAATGACCACATGTTCGATGTCACCAAAAATGCTGCGAAATGTCTAGGTTTCCTCAAGCGATATAAGAAATATTTCACACCCTCTGATCTGTCCTCATTATATAAGGCGTTTATTCGCCCGAAATTGGAGCACAATGCTCACTTCTGGTCAGATGCTACTAAGACCTCTATGTACTTTCTAGATAGGATCCAAACCCATGCGATAAGTCTCATACGTGATGTCAATATTGCACAATTATTCGACACCCTCGAACGCCGGCGTTACTTCTCCTGTCACACTTTGTTGTATCGCTATTTTCACAGTGCTCCACTGAAATTGCCAGTAGCATTCAGTCCCTTCAAAATTTTAACGGTAACACCCGTCCACTTTCGGGCGTACTCTAAAATATCGTGATTCGTTCCTAAGCGGTACAACTCGTTTATGGAATCCCCTGCCGAGCTCTCTATTTCCTAGTCGTTATAACTTGCAAATATTTAAAACCAACGCACATAGGTATCTGTCTTTTTTGCCTCCCTAACTTTCTTTCGCCCTCGCTATGTGCTTAAGGGTACAAAAAATCCCTTGTGCGTGCGCCAGTTATAAAAAACCTGAAAACCTTTACGATAAGATCAGTACTTTGCTCTGTCCCACTTTTTATTAAACAATGCCATTGATGGGCGAAGCCTTGATAATTGGACGTGAGCCCATCAGTGATGAATAGCTACGTAAACAAACAGCGAGAGAGGTCAATCCTCAAGAAGTCCACCAAATGCCATTGCACCGGACTGTACGTCGGTGGCAAAATCGGTCCTAATTTCTTCAAAAATAACACAACAAACAAACACCGGTGACATGCGATGATCAACAATTATTTGTTGCCAAATCTGCGTGACATCGATGTGGAAGAACTACGCATTTTGTTATTGAAAACACGATTTGGGAATAGAGTTCTTTCAAGAAATATACCCGTCAAGTGGCCACCAAGATCGTGTGATTTGACGCCATTTGATGATTTGATGTAGGGCTACGTGAAGTCACTAGTTTATGCCGATAAACCAGCAACGATTGAATTGCTCGAAAGTAGTCGAAAATTGGACCTTTAGAATGCTCTTTGGACGAGGCAGTTATGGCATGAAATTGTCTTTGAATAAATTTAGTAAATCCTTATCATGTTCCTTTTTTGTCTTTTATTTCAACAAAAAAATATTAACTTTTTAAACAAAACAACCCTTTTATATGTACATAGCCACATTTGTAGCGTGGAGACAACGCTGACCGTACTGGTACGCATTAGGAATTTGATGTTCGTTACTAAGGTCGAGGGACTTTCAATACTGGTTAAAGGATAAAGTAGAGTACTCAAACATTTTAGAACTGCAATGCTGTTCCAATACGCACCATTTGCATTAAATGGTCTACAATGCATTCACCTGCACTTTGCACCTTCGGGTTGTTTAAAGCTTTGATAGCGACTCTCCTGGAGGCATCATACTATACAATATGTAAAATCACTCGTAATGATCCCGATCATGTCAAAGTAGTCGATGCAAAAGGCTATTGGGCGAAAACCTGCCGGCTCTGCATTAAGATCCCAGTTAATGTGTTAAATAGGGCGAAACGCAAATTATGAACACAAAAAGTAACACACTTTCCCTGTTCAACAAGGTGGCGCAAAATTAATCATCCAATTTTGTTTTTGATTTAGTTTTTACTAAATAAAAAAAAAAAAAAGATTTTGAGTGATGAAAATCTTTATATAGAGTGGCTGCCGCCAGTGTTAATACGGAGCGGAGCTTTCTAATAAAAAGTGAGCTGGTGTAAGTGGTTCATAGTCTTCAAAAAAGTCCGACAATGGCATGAGTGGCCTCGAGTTTAAACAAGATTCGATTTGGCACAGTAAAGTTTGGAGTTTCTCAAACGACAACAAGATCCCCTTAGTTACTTTCCGCAGATGAAACTTAGTAGACTTGACCCCAGCCTCCCATAATCCGCCAAAGGTTGGAGCTAACGGAGAGATGAAGTGCCAATTAATACCTTCCTCACAGGCGTGCTTCTGTAATCCTTCCTGGACTACTCGTGATCCTACGAAGCGACCTAACTTGCCACAAAATTCGTCTCGTTATCGCTGTATAGGTCGACATACTTACCCCTTCCTGAAACAAACCGCTTTAACGCCGAAATAAAGGCGTTACTAGCCAAATCCGAAACCATTTCTAGGTGTATTGCCTTAGTGGATAGGCAAATAAATAGGGCGATGTACACCTTCTGCCCTCTACATCCTCGTCTCCGTAAGTGGGTTGCCAAAATTGGTCCTACATAATTCACTCCAGCATTCAAAAACGCCTTCTCTCTCTGAAGCCTGAATGCGGGAAGGTTTCCCATTAATTGTTGCATGGGTTTGGCTCTATATCGTTGGCAGACAACGCAGCGACGAGTAACTCCTCTTACAGCATTGCGAGCCTGAGGACCAGCGTGCAAGTATTTTAGATGGACGTTCCAAACAACAAGACTAGTGAAGGCGGATTTATGTTGCAAAATAATTGGATGCCTCTGGTGGTAACCTAGAGGTGCCTCGGCTAAGCGCCCACCAACGCGAAGAATTTTGTTTGAGTCTAAGAATGGATTTAGTTTAATAAGAGAACCTGTTCTTAGCCGCTGCCCGGTCTGTAAAAGTGATATCTCATCTCCATAGTACTATATCTGTACCGTATTGATTAACACTTTCATAGCTTCATAAAGCTCGCATGTGCTTAAAGAACCGGTTCTCCGATTGACCTTAGCTTGACAGTTAAACGTGAATCTCAATATCCAGGCAGTTACTCGTAAAAGCACAGATTGACTAGAATATCGTTGAAGAAGAACAAAACTCCCTTGCTCTCCCTCCACCGTTGTAATGAACACGATTCTCCGTTCTTCTAACGAATGTTGTTCCCCGTTGTAAATAGCTAAGGGTTCAAATACAATTGGATTAGCTTTGATCATTGCTGGTCCATTCCACCATTGGTGCGTGACCAAACCACGAGCTCCAATACCCCTGGAACCGCAATCGGCCGGATTCATTTCTCCTCTTACATGTCGGCATTGGCTTGCCGGATGTAATTGCTGACGAAATTTGCAAATCTTCTTGGACGTCCATTTAACCAATGTAGTATAATGCTGGAGTCAGTTCAGCAAAAAATGGAAATACGCCGGTACCCCTTGATTTCGCGTAGCTTATAAGCTAAGCTGGCCAAAAGAGACGCAGCGCATAACTCCAAGTGAGCGATAATCATAACAGGGCTAAGCGGAACGACCTTAGTTTTTCTGTGACAAAACTAGTTGTTACCTGCCCGGAATCCTACATGCTGCGTAAGTAAATGACGGCAGCATACTCTGTATCGGATGCATCGCAAAAGCCCCTGCTCTTCCAATTTATTAGTTTCGCGCTCTTTGTATCTAGGAATAGGAATCTTAAGAGCGCCCAATTCGTGGGCACTGTTCCGCAAAGACTTCCAAGTGCTAATAAACCTTAAAGGAATTCGTTCGTCCCAATCTACCCCTTCCTGCCACTGGCGCTGGAGTAAAATTCTATGGTTTATTAAAAAAGGTGCTAAGAACCCAAGTGGATCGAAGATCTAGCCGATTCGGAGAGCAAATTTCTTTTGGTGAACCAGGATATTTCATCAAAGTTTATATTGAAGCTAAAACAGTCGGTTACTGGATGACATCTCAAGCCCAAAGTTTTTACATGTTGATTCGTTTCTACCGACCATGTCCAATTGGCTTCCCTCCTTTCCAATGGTATTCTTTCAAGTAAAGTCCTTGAGTTCGACGTCCACTTACGAAGATTAAACCCTGCTTTCTGAAGAAATTTGCACAGCTGACCGACAATCCCCTTTGCGTCATCTGAATTTGCACAGCTGGCCAAGAACTCATCCATATAAAAAGAGTCAGCTATCCAGGCGGTTGTTTCTAGATACTCTTCTTTATAATCCTTTGCTAACTGAGTCAAGCACCTGGTGGCCAAGAATGATACTGGGGCCGTTCCGTAGATGACGGTTGAAAGTTCGAACACCTGTATTGGGTCTTTGGTGGACGCTCTTCACCTTTGAAATGGCCAATCATCCTTGTGAATTAATATTCTCCTGTAATTTTTTGCTATGTCAGCACTTAAGGCAATTGAATTTACCATGAATTGCAACAAAACAATGGCCAAATTATTTTGAAGAACAGGTCCTGTCAACAGCTCCGAATTTAAAGAGTTGCCATCGGGAGGAGTGCATGAAGCATCAAACATGACTCTCAACCGCGTAGTCTTACTGTCCGACTTAATGACAGCGTAGTGCGGTAAATACAATAGTAAGCTCTGTTCATTTCCCTGTTCTTGATTCGAACAAATTGCTTCCATATGCCCCATCCTAAGGTATTCATCCATGAACTCCTTGTACTCCATGTACAGTTCTGAATCCCTTTCATAGCGCCTTTCCAAGGACTTGAATCTTTTTTCTGCCATTTGCCTAGAATTTCCTTTCATCTCACTTGAATCCTTGAACATAAGCCTAACAATGAAACGACCCTGCTAATTTCTCGCAAATTGAGTTTTAAAACGAGTCTCACAAGGACGCGTATCGTAAAGTTGACGAATAGTTGGCTTTGGCTCGTCCAGCACCCAGAACCCCTGCAACATCTCTTCTAAGCTATCCGCTGCATGGAATTAACCTATTCGAACGTCTCTAGGAATTTCGCCTTCAGTTCCAAATACCCATCCAAATTCTGTGAGTAGTGTGATTAATCCATTTTCCCTATCGTAGATCTTAGGTCCTGTTAACACTCTAAACAGAATCGCTGCCTTCAGCAAAATATCTACTGATCTCGGTTCAGCAAACAACGGGTCTGCTCACTCCCTTTCATCTGTTTGCGACGGTACATCGAAATAGCCCTGGCGTTCTGGTATTTGCGTGGTAATACTCTTTAACACGACTGCCCTCGAAGAAATACCAACCGCTGTTGTCCTTGACCTTACGTCTAATGTCACCAACCCTCGTGCTTTGGCCTCCGCTTCACCCACTGCGTCTATCACCATGTTGAATTTCTCGCGACATAGCCCTACAAATTGTGCGCATGCTTCCGTCACAAAAGTCATCTGAGATCCGGAATTTAGATGAGCGCGGCAAGCCTTATATTCCCCCCAACGGTTTTTCACAAGCACTATTGTTGTAGACGATATATTGCAACACCCCCTTTGTGGGGTTGGTTTTCACCCTTGCCGACAATACTGCCAACGAATCAACCTTATTTGAGCTCTGCGGTTTGCATATGGCAAGTTCCTTTGCTGTGACACTCAGTGAATTTATCCCCCCTATCCACATGACTGATTGTATGGTGCCGTGCCTTACATTTTCGGCAGGTGTTTTAGATGTTGACACAGATTCCAACTCAAATTGCCATTCCGCCATGAATTCCAGAATATCCTAAAATGCTGGTCTTTCTTTTGCAGCTGAAGCTCTAGCCCATAATTTTCTTGATTCGGAATCTAACATAATTTTGACGCCACGATATATGTATACGAGTCAAGCATCCCAATGTTCCACAGTTAGCTTTAATGCCTTCAAAGCGCCGACCGATTCTTTGACTGTGTTGTAGATTTGGTGGATTCCCGCGGCACTAGCATATGACCCCATTTCAGGTTCTTCCATGATAGTTTTAACATGCGCCTCGATAATAATTTTTTCCTTGTCATACGTGCTGTTAAGATGTTCCCACGCCTGTGCATAGTTTGCATCGGAAATATATATTTATGTGCTTAAGGATGGATGCGGCTTCATCGTTTAATGACAGCTTTAGAAACTGCAATTTCTGCGCTCCGGAGAGGTTGGTCGAATTATGAATCATTGTTTTAAGGAAATTTTTAAAGGTAGGCCATTTCCTATAATCACCACCAAATGAAGGGGGTGACATTGGAGATAACCTAAACTCTCCTTGTGCTGATACCGTTCTGGTTGTTCCACTTATTGTGGCAAGATTATCTAAAGCACTAGCTATAGCTGCTTGACTGGCCGCTACCTGCCTCAGTGTGTCTTCATACTCACCCTCGTTACGAATACTGGAAGTTTCGTTTTGTATTACTGTAGATTCCGCAACGCCACCACTGCGTGACATCTTTCCAAGGCACCAACTTTTGATGGAATAGTATTTTGTTCCGAATTCATCCCTTGTGTTTGACTCATTTGCGATCTCTTCATCTGACAGTAGTATTTCTATTTCCATTTGTATTGTATGCTCAAACGCCGTCATAATTTCTTCTACCTCATCCAATTTTATTTGCGCGTCTATTGCGGATATACTTTAACATGCCGCTTCCGAAACGCTCTTCTCCAATCTTGTGATTGCACCTTTGATTGCTTCTCGCTTTTCTATAAGCACTTCCATTTTGATATTCTTAACTACGTAATGTTATACGCATGCAATAAAAATTTGAGGTACTCACTGCGAACACTTCCTGGTCGATTCCTGTGTAAGTTTCCTAGTCGAATCCTCCGTAAGTCCCACTTACGCCGCCTCACTAGTCTTGCACACTAAATTTGATTTTTGTTTTTTTCGATTCAGCGAATCTGTGCTGGTTTAAGTTTTTTTTTTTTTTTTTTTTTTTTTGTTAAACAATCCGGCTCGAAGGACCAATTAATGTTCGCTGATATTGCTTAAACTTGAAGGGAATGCAATCGATGTTTCATTAGGGAAAAAGTAGCGTGGTTGCCAAAGAAAAAAAAACACGAGGTACCTTGGGTAATGGTTGATATGCGATTGCTTTTTTTTATTCCTTTTTGTTTCCTGCTCTTTTCTTTTTAGTACAAAACCATTGAATTAGTACATTAAGTTATGAAGTAATTTAGGTTTGAAATGAAGATGGCGTAATCACATGTATTTATATAATTTAACAATGATTGCCGTTTCCTGCATCAATATGTAACCCTAAAATCGTCTAGATGTTAATGAGTCGTGATGCTGATTGTGTTTGCTACGAATGACAAATACGCATCCACGTTGACACCATGACGCTTCTTCGATGCTCATGATATCCTTCTTTTCAACTGCTGACGAAAATGGCCAAATACATTTCTTGTAGACTGCTGCTGTGAGGAGCTCACACACAGGAAGTTTCCGAATAGTTAACCCTAATTGGAACTGAGTTAGCCATTGTTGTTTTTATATGGCAATTCTTTCGCTTGTTTTGTATAATTTGATTTTGAAAACTTTAAAATGCTCGCACATAGCGCCGTCACCTGTACACTCGATGACCTCGGGGCCGAGCTTAGGCTACCGAGGGTGTCAGCACGGTAGCGGATAGCTAAACGGCTTACAGATATGTTGGCTAGCTGCGAATAACCAATAAGCAGTCCCGACCAAGAGCGGCAAAAATGGAGGGTGTGACGGAAAAAACACACAAGCCCAGTGAAATTTTTGTGACAGGTCGAGTAGATACCACCCATACATAGGCATTTTGTCCCCTAAGGCAAGGCGTTATGCGACCCGTACCGAGGCCTGAATGGTGCTGAGGATATAAAATCTATACAGCATCGCTAACGGAGCCCTCCAGATACCTGGCGCCCTCTGGTTGTACGTTTTACAAACAAATAAAACAGGAAAAGAGGAACAAAACGCAGGAGTCGAAAGAACAGATGAAAGTCCGTTCAGAAGAAGTGGTGTACTGATGCGTTCACCGCCGTTGAAAATAACGGACGGAGTAACGCAAGTAGAGAGCTAGAGAGCATGGGCACACAGACACCGTCTACACCACTATTAAGCGAGCAGCAACACAGAAGTGAGCAGCTCGGTGAAACACCAACTAGCGGCTTGGCGTCCGAAACCAGCGAATAAAGAGAAAAGCGTGAAGACATAAAATCCCTGGGAAAAAACATCACGGCGCTGGTGGAATTTATCAAAGGGAAAAATAATGTTCACCATGAAATAAGGAAGCTGACAAGTGCAATACGTAGACAATACAACTATGTGGTAGAAGGCGAAAAGGATAAAATAGATAATATTAAAATATCTAAAGCCACTCAAACAAGTCACACACCAGAAGTGAGCGAATTGGCTTCTGCTCCCCAGCCGTTGGAACAACTACCAGAACCCAAGCGAAAAAGGACTAGATCAAACATCGAAGTATCGACACCATTATACGCCGACATCGTCACTAAAAATGGGGCAACAATGGTGAAACAAACCGCCCATAGGGGCCAAAGCGTGAAAAAGCAAACGAAGAAGATCATGGGCCTGAAGGCGAAACCTCTAGACATTGAGCCAGGCGCAGAAACTACAAGATGTAAGGATAAGAAATCGAAGTGGATAAAAATGGTGGAAAAAAAGCGAGGCAAGATACGCGTCGAGCCGGATGCACTGGTAATTAAGAAGACTGGCGAAATATCCTATTGTGATAGATAGATACTCAGAAAGGTGAAGACCGACCCGGAGTTAAATGGACTAGGCTCTGATGTAACTCGTATAAGAAAGACGGCTAATGGACAATTATTGCTTGAGCTCAAAAAAGCATCGGATGAGAGAACCTCAGAGCACCAAATAAAAATTGGACAAGTTCTCGAGGAAGTTGCGGAAGTGAGGAGCCTAACGCACGAGGTGCTTATTGAACGCAAAGATCTAGATGGCATCACTACAAAGGATGAGATCTGCCAAGCCCTGTCCGAGCAGCGTGAGGAACTGTGAGGTAATGAGGCCTCAGCCATTAAATACCTGAGAACAGGGTACGCAGGAACGCAAACAGAAGTCATCAGCCTCCCGATTAACGTTGCCAAAAATATTCTGGAGGTAGGAAGAATAAAAATCGGATGCCGAATACGGGAAAAAGTAGTATCACTACGGTTACTTCAGGTACCTTAACTTTGGGCATCTTGCAAAGGTGTGTAAAAGTACTGTGGACAGAAGCGAAAATTGTCCAAGAACTGCAACAATGACCCAAGATGGGTCCTTTGTGAAGAAAGAAGAAGTAGCAATACTAAACACGCTGTAGGAAGGTCAGTATGCCCTGCATACCAAGAAGCTGCAAAAGCCACCAGAAGAATATGAAAGTGCTGCAACTTAACCTAAATCACTGCGAAGCGGCACAGGATCTTATGGCACAAGATGCTCGAGAGTTGAAGATTGATGAGGCCATAGTAAGCTTGCAGTATAGGAACCTCGATTATAAAGTTTGGGCAGCGGACGCCTCAAAGAGAGCTGCTATTTGGATCTGCGGATACTACGCATTTGAAGAAAGAATGATGACACCTGGAATAGAATTCGTCCGAGTAAAGGTCAATGGGGTATATATAGTATATACAGTTGTTACGCATCGCTAAATTGAACGCTGGAAGAATTCCAGGGAATGTTAGATAGGCTCGTGGATGATGCTAGAGGTCGTACTCCATCAATAATAGCTGGCGACTTCAACGCACGGGCCACTGATTGGGGCAACATACGGACCAATAGGAGAGGAGAGGCTCCGCTAGAAGCAGTATCGTCACTTAACGCAGTACTGCTTAATACGGGCAACGAGCACACATTCACCAGAAACGGCGTAGGCTACAGAGTTGATGTAACTTTTGTAACAAGCTCCCTAGTGAGAGGATCAAGAGGGAAAGTCAGTAAGGACTACACCCACAGTGACCACCAGGCCATCCTCTTTGAAGTGAAAGTAAGGAGAGCAATCCAGAAGCGCCATCTAAAGAAGCCACAACAAATGGGGTGGAAAACAAGCACACTGGACGAAAACACATTTTTCCCGATTTTTGGAGAATCCACAATAAATCCAGGAGCAGCAAACACGACGGTTACTAAAACAGTATCTAGGGCTTGCGACGCATCTATGGTACGGAAATCGTCAACAAACCGCCAGCCACCAGTATGCTGGTGGAAAGAAGAGGTAGCAGAGCTACGCAGCAAGTGCCATAGAGCCAGAAGACTATGCCAGCGATCCAGATGTCGGCCCTCCCACCAGAATTTACAGGTGCAATACAAAGATAGGCGTAGGGGCCTTAAATTAGCCATTCGGAGAAGCAAAACAACAGCTTTAAAGAACTCTGCCAGGAAGCAGGTATTAATCCCTGGGGTACTGCCTACAGGACGGTCATGGCAAAACTAAAGGGCTCTAGGGAACCCCCACCCTCATGACCTTCGCTGATGCAAAAAATAGTGTCGGGACTATTTCCACCGCCAGCACCAATAGAGTATATAGAACCACCGGAGGAAGTAGGTGAGATCCCTCCAGTTACGCAAACGGAACTTCTGGAAGTATGCAAACGATTTAGCAATAATAAACCACCTGGATTGGACGGCATACCAAATAAGGTCCTTAAGCTAGCCGTCAAAATAAACACAGAAGCATTCGTGGAAATGTATAACAAGTGTATAACAGAAGAGGTTTTTCCAGACCAATGGCAAAAGCAACGTCTTGTGCCGCTGCCCAAAAGGAATAAACCACCAGATGAGCCCTTGTCATACCGTCCAATACCGTCCAATATGCTTACTAGCCACGATGGGTAAAATACTGGAGCGAATAATATGCAACCGACTGGAGGTGTCAATTAATGAAGCCGGAGGACTCTCAAACCTCCTGCAGTATGGATTTAGAAAGGCTCGCTCTACAGTAGATGACAGTCGGAAGGTAACTTCGACCCTGGAAGAAGCCATCCAGGGCAGAAGATGGAGAGGAGGTATCAAAAAATACGGCGCCGTATTAACGTTGCGAACTGGGGGCTTATAGTACACTCTCTTAGGTCAATGATGGCGCCATGGTTTTTAATAAAAATTATGCTAAGTTACTTCAACAATCGGTTCTGACTCTACGATACCGACGATGAAGTAAGGCAGTACCACATAACTGACGGAGTCCCACAAGGATCGGTACTATGACCTCTCTTATGGAACATTATGTACGACAGGGTTATAAAACTTGGAATCCCGATTGAGGCTAAAATCATAGGCTTTGCAGATGATATTGCAATCATTGTGGCGGCGAAACACCTGGAAGTAATAGAAGGTATTGGCAATGAATGTATTCGAAAAGTTAGACGGTGGATCGCAACAGTTGGGTTAGAGCTGGCAGAACATAAAACAGAAGCAGTTTTGGTAACCAGTCGCAAGGAAAGAGAAGCAATCACCATCAGGGTGGGCAATCACGATATAACATCAAAACCTGCTATCAGATACCTAGGTATGATGATCGATGCTAGGCTCACTTACAAGGAACACCCTGAAAGAACGTGCGACAAAGCCGCAAAGCCGCAAAGGTGAGCACTGCCTTATCCAGAATAATGAAAAACATAGGAGGACCCAGACAACAAATGAGACTAGTTCTGTCAAGGGTGGTGCAGTCAATCGCAATTTACGCGGCACCAATATGGGCGAATGCACTGAAAATTAAGTCATACGCAAGAAAGACTAACTCTGTCAACAGACTATGTGCTTTAGAGTTTGCTGTGCTATCGGACAGTGTCAGATGATGCTATATATGTATGTCATTGCGGCAATGCTACCAGCAGATATACTGGCTACTGATCTACAAATCACCTACGATGCCAAAGTTCGGGAACCCGGAGTTGCAGTCAAAGATACCAAGCTGGGAGAAAAGCAGCGCAGCACAAGTGAGTGGCAAGAGAAATGGAACCAGTCTGCAAAGGGGAGATGGACCTACCGACTTATACCCGATATTCGTAAATGGGTAGAACGTAATTACGGAGAAGTAGATTTTTACTTAAGTCAGCTCCTAACTGGACATGGCTGCTTTCAATCATATCTATACAGGTTTGGTCTGAAGGAATCTCCCTTTTGCTTAAACTGCAGAGCGGACAAGGAAGATGCACAGCACGTAATTTTTCCTGTGCCTACACTTCAGAACAGAGCGCAGAGAACTAGAGGAGAAAATTGGATAGATACCAACTCCTGAAAACATCAAGTATAATATGGGATGCAGTGAAACAGGCCCCGGCAAAAATAATGAAGGAACTTCGGGGGTTGGAAAGAGTCAGAGAAAATCAAACCCAGATGGCATCTCTAATACAACAACAAAGAACAGTAAATACTGTACACAATGTAGAACCAGCAAACGGAGAAAGAAGGGCATAAAGTGCTTACCAGCCCCGCGAAGTAGTAGTTTACGGCAGTTCCGCGTGGAGAGTCGTAGAAAAGTGCAGGGTGCGGGTTAGTACGTAGGCGCACCCCCGAAATCGAGTACTTGGCGTTTGCAAATCGTGCATGCTGATAGACCGGGCTATTAGTATCTTCCGAAGATTGCCACATCCTTGAACGCAACCAAAAAAAAAAACAATACTGGATGACAGTCATCACTAGAATTGCCAGAATCATTTCCCATATAAGTGGGGGCTTACTACTCCACTACTACCAGTCGCTTAGTCACCATATTGCATAGCTCTAGATTATATTATTATTGCCGCTTAATTCGTCGAGCTATTGCAAGTATTGCCCCATGAAATAGCGTAGTGATCGGCTTACACTCTTTTCCTTGAACGTTAGCACAACCTTACTCGTCCAGTCATTTTCCTTTCTCATTTTTTGACATAACATCTCCCACTAATCTAAAGTTAGTGAAACACCATGTATCGAAGGTCAGATGTTAATTACTTACTCACATAGCTCTAAGCTAACGTACGGTTGTACAGATACATGGTACCCTTTACAGGATTAATTAATTTTCCATTTTTATCGCAATTCATTCGCAAAGGTTCTATTTATAAACCATCTCGTATATTGAATGATTTTATAGTGGAGTCCTCCGATTGACATTTACGACTATCACAGCTAATTTATGCCTCTGGACATTTAAAAAAGAAAAAAGCAATTTGAATCTATTACGAATGGTAATGGAAATAAATAATAAATTCGATTTGAGTTTTGACGTAAGCTAGTAAAAGTTGCTCCCCAAATGGAGCGTAACAGACCTTAAACAAATGTGAAACGTGCCCCTTCCTTTCCTCGCACCAATCAGCAAAGTCTTTTCGATTTCAATTGTGAAGTTGACGAGTCCAATAGTATTTGTGGAGTGAAAAAAAGTTCCCAATAACTCCTGGGTAGAGATGCAGTTGCCATTGACCGCAAAACGAATACTTGACATTTGACAGCGACTTGTTACTAAACAGATACACTAACATTCCTGCGACATGAGACTTAAGTAGACAAACTAACAAACCAGTAAGCCAATAGCTCTACCACAAACATCGGTAAATCCCATAAATGGTTACTACGACTACCATATAACAGATGGTCTTGCTTGAGTTACCTTTAGACACATTATCTAAAGTCGTATCCCCAGCAGCTAAAGACCGTAGACCAAAGCTCACGGGTCTTACATAATTTTGTTGGAATGTCAACAGGTTCGTGTTTATATACATATGTATATTTTTATATATAGATTTGTGTACAGGTGTATGTTTATTGCAAAAGATGGAAAAAAACATGACCGAAATATGATTTTTGTAAAAGTAGTCATCAAGAGGCATGAGTAGTTGCCAAGTCAGTAATACCAGCAGATCAAGTTTCTTAATACACTTTGGATTGAAAAGATCGATTCGACTCTCAGTTGGTTCGGATTGAGATTCTAGCTGCTTGGACAGGTGAAGAGAAATCAATGCGAGTGGCCTCCAAAAATGTCGATTTAGTAGAAAACAGTTGCCGATGTGAAACTTTTGAAACGACATTGTTGTCACAATCTCCTTTCATGGTTTATTATCATCTAGAGTGCCATGTAAGGCCAATCAAATAAACCGTAACTGGAAAACACGGCTTATTAAATTGTCTATAATTTATAATTCAATTTTTGTATCCTTTTTGGTTGAGAAGTAATTTCGATGCTCATCTGAATCTGTAGTTTGGATTAGGTGGCAATGATAGCTGGAATTAGTGCATTTTTAATTTGGTGATTTGCCATGTTTAACTGTGCAGTTTCCACGTTGTCTTGGCTTTGTAATGCATGAGTGATTCCCTATGAACATTGTCTGTTAGAAAACAGGAACCTTTCATTAGACTTTACACCGGTTAAGTTAATGCGTGATTCTGGTTATCCAGACGAAAGATCTCGGATAACCTGGTCCTAAAGAAGGAGATTCGGTTTCCCATACCAATTCGTGAGACTGGGATTTGAATGTCCTTTTTGGTTGTGCAATGATTCCTTTTCAAGGTAGTCGAAACAATTTACCCTTAGTCTAAAGAGAGCTCTCTGATGGCTCGTCACCTCGTTCTTTTTTGCCACCTTCCTTGGCCACATAAATATCAAATATCCTACCTTGAGGTACACTGAGCTGAATGTTCGCTCTGCTTATGAAGGTATGCTCTCCATTGCATTGCGCCTTGAATATCTGGAATTTTTTCTTCAATGGAGCCCTAAAAGAGAGAAAATTCTGCTCAATTCAGGTTACCGTGAAAATGTAACACCCACTGGTCACAGCTCTGATATTAGGCAGTAGGTCCTCCACTACAGACGGCTTTTTTTATATCTAAACAGCCACCTTTCTTTTAATCATTTTCTTTATAAAAAGAAGGAGATTCATTGACGATAGAGATGGTCGCAAGTCAGACCAAAATTTGCGAAAGCAGGATAATTCTTTTTTCATACAAAACACAGAGAAAAAATTGTTGACTTAACTATCACAAATATGTATGCTCAAAATTGTGTCAATAACTGTAGAGTATCAACTAAGCAATCCGAAATCCTAGGATAACTAATTGCATGAAACCACCCGCAAGGGTGTAACTTCCTGATCGCTTTTCCATTCATTCTGCCGTAAAACATGTGGCTTCAAACCTTAGGAAAACTTTCAATAAGATCTATCCCATCTCTAGTCATCGCAAGCCCTCCAAACGTCCTTGGTGGGCAAGCGAACTAAAAGGACACAGAACAAAGGTCAGAAAACTTCATAGAAAAGCCAAACGCACTAAAAGCGAGGAAGGTTGGACGAAACATAGGTCTGAACTCAACTCCTACAACAGAAACGTAAGAACGGTCAAAAAACAATTGTGGGCTCTTTTTGCGAAGCGATAGAAAGTAACAACAAATCAGCTATCTTAAGGAAAGTCCTATCCAAATACTTCAATGGAATTTGGACAGAGAACAGCAGGGAGTTACTATTGCTTCTTATAGAAACTCACTTCAGGGGCTATAAGGATGGTGACAATAAGGTATTAACTGGCACCACAACATTAACTCCCAACGAACCCATAATCTCTATCCTGATCACAGAGAATAGAATAGCATGTGCCATCAAATCATTCAACCCATAAAAATCGGCGGGAACAGACGAGATAATCTCCATACCATTTAAGAGCAAGCTCTTCCATACATCGTATCTTAGCAAAAAATTATTTTTATCGGTTTTCTAAAGCTGGGCTTTACCAAATAACTACGTCTAAAATAACCTACCCACGAGGAGGGCCTACCCACTCATCTGCTAACGAGAAGAGTGATTAGTAAGTGTATCTTCGTTTCTCTTAAAAATATTGGATAGCATCCTAGATCAACATATAAGATAAAAACTAAACAAACACAACCTATGTGGTTCTCAACATGCTTACCTTAAAGGAAAATCAGTAGAGACGGCTCTGCACCAGGTTGTGGCTATCATAGAAGAGAATGTGCTCTAAAAAGACTACACCGTGCCCGCCTTTCTAAATATTGAAAGAGCATTTAATAAAGTATTGGAAACACCGGATCTATAAGGATGGCCTTGGGCAAGTTCCATGTAAAAACAATGATAGGACAATGGATTGAGAACATACTAAAGAGCATTTCAAAATACTCACACTAGTTTGTGTGTTCTAGTAAGAGGAGCGTTAAGGTCTAAACCTCAAGCCGCACTAGAAATAATGCTCAACCTCCTTCCTTTAGACAAATTCCTTAAATCCACGCCTTCCAAAAGCTCGATCAGACTAAAAGAATCAGACCTATGGACGCACCACAATTTAGGACACGCGTCTATAATACAGAAGTGCGTACCGGTCGTTCATAGACCTCCGCGGAGTTTAGACGTGTTACGACTTGTGAGTGAGAAGTGTTTCGCTTAACAAAAAAAATTTAACAGTTTGGATTTAGGATCCAATCAGCGCAGCGGTAGTGTGTTCGCTTGAGACTGCAAAGGTTGTGGGTTCGACTCCCGGTAGTCGCCAGACGATTTTTTTTTTTTTTTTTATTTATTTATTTATTTTTAAATAAAAATAAGTGGTCCGGTTTTATCACGTGATGGATTGTAATGAGCGGTCCGCTATGCCTATAGCGGGACCTGCTGAAATGATCTCAGGTGAGGCTTCGAGTGGTTCGAGCCATACGCCAAAAACAAAAAGAAGGAGGAAGCTTAGTTCAACTTCCAACTTGATAAAACGTCCCACCCTACAAACGACCAACAACTTCGCTTCATTGGCAGCAAGCGAGTCTGATGATGAAGAGGAAGAAATGGAGGCCATAAGTAGCAGCATTAAAATGCTGCAACAAAGAGTGCTGGCCATAAAAGAGAAACAAATAATAAGAAGGAAGAGAGAGCAAGAGCAATCCCAACAACAGCAGCTTGCTCAAAGGCAAACACAACAACAAAAGCCTAAGAAACAGCAGCAGCAACAACAAGAGCAGTCACAACAACGGCAACAGCTAAAACAGCAGCAGCCACAAAAACGGCAACAGCAAAACCAGCAGCAGCAACAACAACAACAGTAGCATCAGCAGCAACAACAACAACAACAACAACAACAACAGCGGCAGCAGCAGCAGCAGAAGAAGAAGGAGAAGGTGCCTCCTATCAACACCTACAAATTGGAGGTAAATGCTACCAAGGACCTGTGTAAGCTGGTCATTGGTAATAATTTTAACATTAAGAGATCGGGGAATGATCGCCATGCCATCCACTGTAATACAGTGGAGGGCTACGCGAAAGTGAAAGAGCTCCTAAAGGAAACGACGACGGAGCACTACTCATTCACACCGAAGTGTGAAAAGCGGCAATCGATGCTGCTGAAGGGGTTGGAACCGTCTTCTGATCCTGAGGAGATCCTGGCACTGCTTAAAGAGAAGGAGTGCGAAGGACTCAAGTTCGTGGGGGTAAAGCCATTTACCACAGCTAGAGCCAGGCGGGAGAAACGGAGTCTGCCGTTCTTCCTGGTGCAGCTCAGTCCCGAAAGCCGTCTGGATAGGCTAAGGAGTATCAATGTCCTAGACTACCAGGTGGTTCACTGGGAAAAATTAAAAAGGAGCGAAGGCGTTATACAATGCGTTCGCTGCCAGAGGTTCGGGCACGCCGCGTCGAACTGCCAAATGCAGCCTCGATGCGTGAAGTGCGCAAAGAACCACAGTTCCGAGGAGTGTGCTCTGGGTAGGGACGGAGCATCCGATAGGACGCAGCTCTCGTGCGTATTATGTGGGAACGTGGGACACACCGCAAACTATCGGGGTTGTCCTAAGTTCGCTAACATTAAAAAAGCAAAACTGGCTCGGCAGCAGAAGGTGGAGGTCAAACGTTCACCTGTGAGGCTTCAAACACAAGCCGTCACGCCCCAAATTTCCTACGCCCAAATGGCGGCAGGTGGGGGGGCTACGGTACAGCAAGCGACTGTTGCTAGTTAGTTTAGTTTTAAACGCATTTTATTTTCTAATTCATTAACTCTTACATACTAACAAAAAATGCTTAAATGCTAGCTTAAAATTACTTAACAAAGTTATACTAACTTACTGGCCCCACACAGGCACTCTAAGCTACTCTAAACTCTTATATATATGTCTTTCGACTTTGTTTACATTTTATACTTATATATACTTATTTTCTATGCTTAAGGCTAAGAAAAGAATTTAACAAAAAACTTAGCAT
This sequence comes from Volucella zonaria, assembly GCA_963966105.1. Taxonomy (NCBI): domain Eukaryota; kingdom Metazoa; phylum Arthropoda; class Insecta; order Diptera; family Syrphidae; genus Volucella; species Volucella zonaria. The sequence continues at coordinate 66,299,374 of OZ014532.1, read as the reverse complement.
ATGGACATATTTTTTATAAAAACTTAACATCTAGCTTAAAATAAATCTTAGTCTACCTAACCTACCTACACAATACACACATATATACACATAGACAATATTCACAATGACATACATATACTAGTATATACCTATGTATATACTAATATAAATATGTATTTCTTAAATACTAACCTAAACCTATGCAAGCTGGCCATTGCTATTCACAGTGTAAATGGATTGGTCAGCTCTGCCCCATTAGTGAGGCTGGTCCGTAATTGACGGAAACGACGACGAAACATCTTCTCCATCATTCAACCACCAGAAATGCTGGTGCTGCCGAACGACATCCCTCTTATCGCGATTCCCCACCGCCCTACTGAACCTGAGACGATCTACACTGCCGTGTGCGACGTCTCTGTCGTAGTTGAGTCGCCTGTCCCCAGCTTTCCGAGCGACATGGAAGATTAACGGGACCGCTGATCTATCCTGGATCAACCCTATCTGATCTAGGTAGAGGAATGCTTCCGGTGGAACGAAGCCGTCAGAGCGCACACTCTCGTGGTAAAGGTAGTTGGGGTAGTAAGCCCCCGATATCAGGTTATTCGTCGAGGTCATTGCTCTTGCAATGTGCCTTCGAGTCAGCTTAATTACGAAGTTGTCCACTCGTATTAGGTTCGCCCTGTTGTAAAGGACCTCATTACGATAAAATTTTTTGTACTCCGACTCTGGTGTTCTGTACAAGCGAAGGCAAGCCCTAAGGCAAGCCCTCTCAAACACCCGAATCTTTTCCATTAAGCTTGCTCGCACATTGAACCACACAGGACAACCAAATACCAGCATGGGCCTGATAAGGGCCATGTAGCAGATTACCTTTACCCTCTCATCGAGTTGGCTGCTATAAAACAGTCTCTTTGTAAGGGCAAAAGCTCCTTTGGCTCTGGCCAGAGCAGCATCTACATTTTTGTCAAAATACAGAAACTGATCTAGCCAGATCCCAAGGTATCTGACTACATTTCGACAGGCAAGTGGCTGTCCGTGTTGTCCAATGATCGAGAACTTTCGCCAATTTTTTCTGGTATCCCTAGAGGCTCTAGACAACGGCGTCCTAAAGAGAATGGTTTCCGACTTCTGAAAGTTGATTTTCAACTTCCAGTCATCGCAAAATCGTCTTATCTTATCGAAATCACGCTGCAAGAGAGTATTAATGACCTCGATTTTTGTACCTGTTCTGTACGCTATCAAATCGTCTGCGTACGCAATAGTATGGGGAAGTGAACCTATCAAGTCGCTTGTATAAATATTGAATAGGATCGGCGAATTGACCGCGCCTTGCTGAAGACCATTTTTAATTTGAAATATTCCAACAGAAGTCACATCGCCATTTTTCACGATGAACTGTCTGTTGGTTAGCATATTATATAGAATGTACAAGAGTGGTTTACTGATCCCCAGCCTAGTCAGCTTATAGAAAAGACCCTCTAACCATACAGTGTCGAAGGCCTTCTCCAAGTCAACAAGGCAGGCACCAGTGCATTGGTTTTTGCCTTTATTCCATTGGATATCGGACACCAGTTTAGACGCGGCATGTGAGATATCATGTCCCGCCTTAAAACCGAATTGATTATCCGGAACTATATGTTTGTCCTCAACCCACCTAGACAGAGCTCTATTGATTACTTTTTCAAACACCTTACTGATATTCGGAAGGAGACTTATCGACCGGAGATTCGCCGGATTGGATATATCCTTTCCCTTTTTGGGGATAGGTTGAACCACCGCCGTTTTCCAATGCGCTGGATAATGTGCATTATTCATTGCATTATTAAACAGGGTGGTGTAAATGTCCACCGCTTCTAGAGGAAGATGTCGAAGCACGATGTTTGGAATACCATCGGTCCCCACTGATTTCTTAGCCCTGATTGTGTCGAAGATCTCACGGAGCTCTTCCTTCGAAATGAACGGAGGTAGGTCACCCTCTCTGGTAATGACAGTATTTGCCATATTTTCGTCGCTGAAGCGAGTGAAACCAGAGCCCTCGGATCGCCAGTTCTCTACTTCATTTCGAATGTAGAGGTTGTGCACCAAGACGCGATTGTCCAGGTCATAATTAGGACCAATGGTATCAGTGGCCTTGTATATTTCCTGGAAAGTCGCCCCTATGGCCTCAACCTTCTCCTGTGGATCCTCGATCACAAAGAAGTCGTCATCATCAGCGGCCTCATTTGGATCAATACCTGCTATTGTCAGTAACCGTTCGTTGTCTGTTGTCCGGGCTATTTTAAGACACTGAAGGTCGTTTTGATTTTTTCTCCGAAATAGTTTATTTATTTGCGGGAACATATTCGGGTTGCTGGTGTTTACAGCCCGAACCCTGTTGTTCCAATACGAACTTACAGAAATTCTGTAATTCTCTTTTATTAACGTTTGAATATTTTTAATCGATGCCTTCAGTGTCCTAATCTCCGGGTCTTGTCTGTCAGTTAACTGTCTGTACAAGTTTTTGAGTCTTGTCAGAAGTCTACTTTTCTGTCGGTGCAGTGCGTCAATAGTAGGATTGCGGAACAGGTCTTCGTTAGTCGTATGTCGATATCGTGGTATTGTAGAGTCCATAGTTTGTTTAATTGTCTCGTCCATTTGTTTTAGGTAATTGTCGATCTCCTCGTTTGTCAAATTCCTATTGGACGGTGGGTGGAGCGTATTCGAGGAGAGCGCACTTGTCATGGTTGCGGAGAAGCGTGTCCATCGAGTCTTACTGTAGTTGTAAGAATATCTTTGGACAAACTCCTCCAATTCCGCAATTTCGTTGGGAACTGTAATTTCGGTACTAAAACCGCAATGGTCACTGTCATACACGAATGTGCGCAGACAGTTTAGCGTTTGTAAATTCGTACCTGTCAGTCGTATACGTTCGTCGTACAGCAGTAGATCCAAATAAGACCCGCCTCTGGGAAACGACGGATTATCCGTCGCTTTAAGACCGAGTCTGTACATGACATCGTGCTGACCCCACCAATCGAGTAGTAGGTTCCCTCTAGTATTTGGCAAATTATTTCCCCAATCTCTGTGTCTAGCGTTGAAGTCCCCGCCGATTATAAAATAATTCTCCCCCGATTCCAGTCTCAGGAGTCGAAAAAGCGTGTCGAGCTCTGTAATGAATAAAGTGGATTGTGAAGTCTCAGGTGCATAAACAGAGGCCAAGTACAGCCGCTTTCCACTGCGGAGCGGGATGTAAATGACGACTGCCTCCAACACCCGGAACCTACGCAACACTCCCTTGTACACTCTGTGAAATTTTATACCTTGTTTAATGAAGATCGCAACACCGCCTCCACGTTTGGATCCGGGCCGGTTTCTTCTTCTGACAATATAATTATTGTACTCCAGTTTGTGCTTATCTGTTAGCTTGGTTTCACTAGCGAAAAGCACATCAGGAGTTTGGTCTTGTAGCAATTTAAACATCGCGGCTCTTCGTTCGATCCTAATCAGTGAATTAACATTCACCGCAAGGACCTTCAAAGTTTGCTCCACCATGTGCGTACCCATTACGACATGTGTTGCGTTAGGCCCGGCAGCAGCGCGTAGATCTGGTCCACCCGCTTGGCCTGTTCTTGCACCTGCTTTTGCAGCTGAGCCATCTGCCCTTGGATTGCGAGCAAGATGGCCAACATGTTAGGTGCAGCTTCCGTTGTTCTCGGCATTGGCGCCGGAGAAGCAACAGTCGTTTGCTGTACCGTAGCACCCCTACCTGCCGCCATTTGGGCGTAGGAAATTTGGGACGTGACGGCTGGTGTTTGAAGCCTCACAGGTGAACGTTTGACCTCCACCTTCTGCTGCCGAGCCAGTTTTGCTTTTTTAATGTCAGAGAACTTAGGACAACCCCGATAGTTTGCGGTGTGTCCCACGTTCCCACATAACACGCAAGAGAGCTGCGTCCTATCGGATGCTCCGTCCCTACCCAGAGGACACTCCTCGGAACTGTGGTTCTTTGCGCACTTCACGCATCGAGGCTGCATTTGGCAGTTCGACGCGGCGTGCCCGAACCTCTGGCAGCGAACGCATTGTATAACGCCTTCGCTCCTTTTTAATTTTTCCCAGTGAACCACCTGGTAGTCTAATACATTAATACTCCTTAGACTATCCAGACGGCTTTCGGGACTGAGCTGCACCAGGAAGAACGGCAGACTCCGTTTCTCCCGCCTGGCTCTAGCTGTGGTAAATGGCTTTACCCCCACGAACTTGAGTCCTTCGCACTCCTTCTCTTTAAGCAGTGCCAGGATCTCCTCAGGATCAGAAGACGGTTCCAACCCCTTCAGCAGCATCGATTGCCGCTTTTCACACTTCGGTGTGAATGAGTAGTGCTCCGTCGTCGTTTCCTTTAGGAGCTCTTTCACTTTCGCGTAGCCCTCCACTGTATTACAGTGGATGGCATGGCGATCGTTCCCCAATCTCTTAATATTAAAATTATTACCAATGACCAACTTACACAGGTCCTTGGTAGCATTTACCTCCAATTTATAGGTGTTGATAGGCGGCACCTTCTCCTTCTTCTTCTGCTGCTGCTGCTGCTGCTGTTGTTGTTGTTGTTGTTGTTGTTGTTGTAGTTGTTGTTGTTGTTGTTGTTTTTGTTGTTGTTGTTGTTGTTGTTGCTGCTGCTGCTGATGTTGTTGCTGCTGCTGCTGCTGCTGCTGCTGCTGCTGCTGCTGTTTTAGCTGTTGCCGATGTTGTGACTGCTCTTGTTGTTGTTGCCGGTGTTTCTTTGGCTTTTGTTGTTGTGCTTGCTTTTGAGCAAGCTGCTGTTGTTGGGATTGCTCTTGCTCTTCCTTCTTCCTTCTTACCATTTGTTTTTCTTTTATGGCCAGCACTCTTTCTTGTAGCATTTTGATGCTGCTACATATGGCCTCCATTTCTTCCTCTTCATCGTCAGATTCGCTTGCTGCCAATGAAGCGAAGTTGTTGGCCGTTGGTAGGGTGGGCTGTTTTAATAAGTTGGAAGTTTTACAAAGCTTCCTCCTTCTCTTTGGTTTTGGCGTTTGGATCGAACCACTTGACGCCTCACTTGGTATTTCAGCAGATCCCGCTATTGACATAGCGGACCGCTCTCCACAATCCATCACGTGATGGACAACACTTAATACCACTTTAAATTTATTGTTTTTTATAAAAATGAAAAAAAAAAAAAAAAAAAAAAAAGTTGTTATGAGTACACGGGGATTCGAACCCACGACCGTCAACTGTCGGCCGAGCACACTGACACCCTGCTAATTGGAGCCTGTAGCAATTTCCTCAAATGTCTCGTTTTCACTGATTTTACTAATCACTGTACACTCGCAAGCCGAAACACGTCTGCTCTCCACGGAGATATGTGAACGACTCGTGAAGCGACTGTTGCTTCTCCGGCGCCAATGCCGAGAACAACGGAAGCTGCACCCAACATGCTGGCCATCTTGCTCGCAATCCAAGGGCAGATGGCTCAGCTGCAAAAGCAGGTGCAAGAACAGGCCAAGCGGGTGGACCAGATCTACGCGCTGCTGCCGGGCCTAACGCAACACATGTCGTAATGGGTACGCACATGGTGGAGCAATCTTTGAAGGTCCTTGCGGTGAATGTTAATTCACTGATTAGGATCGAACGAAGAGCCGCGATGTTTAAATTGCTACAAGACCAAACTCCTGATGTGCTTTTCGCTAGCGAAACCAAGCTAACCGATAAGCACAAACTGGAGTACAATAATTACATTGTTAGAAGAAGAAACCGGCCCCGATCCAATCGTGGAGGCGGAGTCGCGATCTTCATTAAACAAGGTATAAAATTTCACAGAGTGTACAAGGGAGTGTTGCGTAGGTTCCGGGTGTTGGAGGCAGTCGTCATTTACATCCCGCTCCGCAGTGGAAAGCGGCTGTATTTGGCCTCTGTTTATGCACCTGAGACTTCACAATCCACTTTATTTATTACAGAGCTTGACACGCTTTTTCGACTTCTGAGACTGGAATCGGGGGAGAATTATTTTGTAATCGGCGGGGATTTCAACGCTAAACACAGAGATTGGGGAAATAATTTGCCAAATACTAGAGGGAACCTACTACTCGATTGGTGGGGTCAGCACGATGTCATGTACAGACTCGGTCTCAAAGCGACGGATAACCCGTCGTTTCCCAGAGGGGGGTCTTATTTGGATCTACTGCTTTACGACGAACGTATACGACTGACAGGTACGAATTTACAAACGCTAAACTGTCTGCGCACATTCGTGTATGACAGTGACCATTGCGGTTTTAGCACCGAAATTACAGTTCCCAGCGAAATTGCGGAATTGGAGGAGTTTGTCCAAAGATATTCTTACAACTACAGTAAGACTCGATGGACACGCTTCTCCGCAACCATGACAAGAGCACTCTCCTTGAATACGCTCCACCCACCGTCCAATAGGAATTTGTCAAACGAGGAGATCGACAAGTATCTAAAACAAATGGACGAGACAATTAAACAAACTATGGACGCTACAATACCGCGCTATCGACATACGACTAACGAAGACCTGTTCCGCAATCCTACTATTGACGCACTGCACCGACAGAAAAGTAGACTTCTGACAAGACTCAAAAACTTGTACAGACAGTTTACAGACAGACAAGACCCGGAGATTAGGACACTGAAGGCGTCGATTAAAAATATTCAAACGTTAATAAAAGAGAATTACAGAATTTCTGTAAGTTCATATTGGAACAACAGGGTTCGGGCTGTAAACACCAGCAACCCGAATATGTTCCCGCAAATAAACAAACTATTTCGGAGAAAACATCAAAACGACCTTCAGTGTCTTAAAATAGCGCGGACAACAGACAACGAACGGTTACTGACAATAGCAGGTATTGATCCAAATGAGGCCGCTGATGATGACGACTTCTTTGTGATCGAGGATCCACAGGAGAAGGTTGAGACCATAGGGGCGACTTTCCAGGAAATATACAAGGCCACTGATACCATTGGCCCTAATTATGACCTGGACAATCGCGTCTTGGTGCACGACCTCCACATTCGAAATGAAGTAGAGAACTGGCGATCCGAGGGCTCTGGTTTCACCCGGTTCAGCGAAGCAAATATGGCAAATAATGTCATTACCAGAGAGGGTGACCTACCCCCGTTCATTTCGAAGGAAGAGCTCCATGAGATCTTCGACACAATCAGGGCTAAGAAATCAGTGGGGACCGATGGTATTCCGAACATCGTGCTTCGACATCTTCCTCTAGAAGCGGTGGACATTTACACCACCCTGTTTAATAATGCAATGAATAATGCACATTATCCAGCGCATTGGAAAACGGCGGTGGTGCAACCTATCCCCAAAAAGGGAAAGGATATATCCAATCCGGCGAATCTCCGTTCGATAAGTCTCCTTCCGAATATCAGTAAGGTGTTTGAAAGAGTAATCAATACAGCTCTGTCTAGGTGGGTTGAGGACAAACATATAGTTCCGGATAATCAATTCGGTTTTAAGGCGGGACATGATATCTCACATGCCGCGTCTAAACTGGTGTCCGATATCCAATGGAATAAAGGCAAAAACCAATGCACTGGTGCCTGCCTTGGTGACTTGGAGAAGGCCTTCGACACCGTATGGTTAGAGGGTCTTTTCTATAAGCTGACTAGGCTGGGGATCAGCAAACCACTCTTGTACATTCTTTATAATATGCTAACCAACAGACAGTTCATCGTGAAAAATGGCGATGTGACTTCTGTTGGAATATTTCAAATTAAAAATGGTCTTCAGCAAGGCGCGGTCAATTCGCCGATCCTATTCAACATTTATACAAGCGACTTGATAGGTTCACTTCCCCATACTATTGCGTACGCAGACGATTTGATAGCGTACAGAACAGGTCCAAAAATCGAGGTCATTAATACTCTCTTGCAGCGTGACTTCGATAAGATAAGACGATTTTGCGATGACTGGAAGTTGAAAATCAACTTTCAGAAGTCGGAAACCATTCTCTTTAGGACGCCGTTGTCTGGAGCCTCTAGGGATACCAGAAAAAATTGGCGAAAGTTCTCGATCATTGGACAACACGGACAGCCTCTTGCCTGTCGAAATGTAGTCAGATACCTTGGGATCTGGCTAGATCAGTTTCTGTATTTTGACAAAAATGTAGACGCTGCTCTGGCCAGAGCCAAAGGCGCTTTTGCCCTTACAAAGAGACTGTTTTATAGCAGCCAACTCGATGCGAGGGTAAAGGCAATCTGCTACATGGCCCTTATCAGGCCCATGCTGGTATTTGGTTGTCCCGTGTGGTTCAATGTGCGAGCAAGCTTAATGGAAAAGATTCGGGTGTTTGAGAGGGCTTGCCTTAGGGCTTGCCTTCGCTTGTACAGAACACCAGAGTCGGAGTACAAAAATTTTTATCGTAATGAGGTCCTTTACAACAGGGCGAACCTAATACGAGTGGACAACTTCGTAATTAAGCTGACTCGAAGGCACATTGCAAGAGCAATGAACTCGACGAATAACCTGATATCTGGGGCTTACTACCCCAATTACCTTTACCATGAGAGTGTGCGCTCTGATGGCTTCGTTCCACCGGAAGCATTCCTCTACCTAGATCAGATAGGGTTGATCCAGGATAGATCAGCGGTCCCGTTAATCTTCCATGTCGCTCGGAAAGCTGGGGACAGGCGACTCAACTACGGCAGAGACGTCGCACACGGCAGTGTGGATCGCCTCAGGTTCAGTAGGGCGGTGGGGAATCGCGATAAGAGGGATGTCGTTCGGCAGCACCAGCATTTCTGGTGGTTGAATGATGGAGAAGATGTTTCGTCGTCGTTTCCGTCAATTACGGACCAGCCTCACTAATGAGGCAGAGCTGACCAACTTATTTACACTGTGAATACCGATGGCCAGCTTGCATAGGTTTAGGTTAGCATTTAAGAAATATATACATATATTAGTATATACTTTTGTATATACTAATATATGTATATAATTGTGTATAATATCTATGTGTATGTGGTGTGTATGTAGGTTAGGTTTAAGTTTTTTTTTAAGTTAGATATTAAGTTTTTATAAAAAAATAACTCCATATGCTAAGTTTTTGTTAACAAATTTTTCTTAGCTTTAAGTATACAAAATAAATACGAATTTCAATAAAATGTAAATAAAGTCGAAAGACATAGATATAAGAATTTAGAGTAGCTTAGAGTGCCTGTGTGGGGCCAGTAAGTTAGTATAAGATTGTTAAGTAATTTTAAGCTAGCATTTAAGCATTTTTTGTTAGTATGTAAGAATTAATGATTTAAAAAATAAAATGCATTTAAAACTAAACTAAAACAGAAGTGCGTACCATCCAAAGTGACGAATTCTAGTTCACACTATGTTACATTGTGCCAAGTGTGAACTTTAATAGGAGTTTCCCCACATCATTTCCTAGCAGACGTGACTGGTTACTCTAAGAAAGGTACTGGGGATTCCGGAAGATTGTAGTATTTTTCAGGCAGAAATATTTGCCATTTCGTAAAACAGCAGGGGCTGTTCTTGAACTTGATCCCTCAGAGATCTCTATTTTTGTGGACAGTCAAGCAGTCATAAAAACTTTGGCAAGTGAAACCACCAAATCAATGGAGATAAAAAATGTCGTCAAACTCTAAGTAAAATCTGCCGAGCATTTATCTGCAAGATACCTGCAGGATACACAAAAGTAAAAGGGACTCCCTGCACAGCAATAGCACACAGAACGACATAAATATACTAACTGAAACCCTGAAACGCAAAAATGGAACTTATTACCATATTATGATCCAATGAAGCATGTATATCCAAGAGTAACTCTGTCATCTCACGCTCCCTTCGGCCAAATCTAGACATCGGAAAAACACGTACCCTCCTCGGACTAAACAAATAAATATATGTCGCTACATGTGTCCTAACCGGCCATTGCCTCATAGGCAGCATGGCCAGCAGAAGAACGAAGAGGAAATAGAGACTACCACACACTTGCTGTGGGACTGCGCTAACCTCAAAATAGGCCTTACCAAACACTTAGGGTACAGACTTTGTGGAGAACTTGAGGGCATCAGCATAGGTCTCGGAAACTGCATAATCTCTAAGGAGCACAAAGGCTGCAATAGACTAACAATGGGCTGCAAAGACCAGTTAACGGTTGATTCCAAGGTTATGGGCAGAGCACCGAAGAAAAATCGAAACCTGAGCATGGCGTTCATTGATTACAAGAAGACCTTTGACCCAATGCCTCATCAGTACCTGAAAAAGGTGCTTGAAATATATAAAATGGATGAAACCATCTTAAACTGCTTAAGCCAGTTTGTGACGAAATGGTACACCAAGCTAAGTCAAAACGGCCTCATTAGTAAAACCATTTCCATCCAACGTAATATTTTTCAAGGCGATGCCTTTAGCCCGCTGTGGTTGTGCCAAGGCCTCAACCCTCTCACTGAAATCCTGAATCGAATGAAGTCTGGATTCAGAATCAAAACCAAAATATTTGGCTCTCAATTAAACTATCTCTTGTACGTCGACTACCTGAAGCTTTATGCTGATAGGAGATATAAACTTTACACAATTATAGAGGTAGTCAAAAGTTTTAGTAATGTTATCCAGAAGAAGTTTGGGCTCGATAAATGTAAGATGACTCACCTTTTAAAACGACAGCTAGGCCCAAGAGAGGAAGGATGTCCAATAGACCAAAATCAGGTAATAGAAACCTTCAGTTTGGAGAAGCCTATAAATATCTGGGATTCCTACAATTAAAAAGAGCCTTATGAATCAATTTAAGACAATTTTAAGTGCGGAGGAAACAAGTGTAAAGCCATCAACACTTGGACAGTACCCGTGCTAACCTACTCATTTGGAGTTATAAAGTGATCTCCGACTGACATAATGCACCTGGGCATATTGATCCACACATCACTTAATTGGAATCAAAGCCATAACATTACCCTGAAGTATGGGAGGCAGAGGAATAGTGCATCCCGGCGAGCTCCACCATTCGCAAAGCCTATTGCTGCGGCGTTATTTCCAAAGCAGCTCGTCACCACTCCTGAAGGCCATAAGCTTAAGTGACGACTGCTACACCCCTTTGTCTCAATAGGGACGAGTTTTCCACGTCAGCATGGAAATCAAAGCCTATTCACAGAAAACATTCACATGACCTCCAGATGGCGCACATAGACAAAAATACCTCAAATTTGTGGTTTGTGGAAGGCAAATTATTCTCCCAAACGGAAGGCTTTGTATTAGCGGTCCAGGAGAGAGTAATACCAATCCGAAACTACCGAAGAGCAATTCTGAGGGAAAGCATTGAAGACAAATGCAGACGATGTAGTGACGCCGGAGAAACGATTGATCATATACTTGGAGGTTGCAGTACTTGGAGGTTGCATCCCTTAACTATTCGAATCGTCACAACAACGTTGCCAAGATAATCCACCAACAGCTGGCGATACAAGATGGTCTAGTTCAGCATACACTGCCCTAATATAAATACCACCCACCTCCCGTTTTGGAAAATTCAACAGCCAAACTCTACTGGGCTAGAACAGTGATTGCCGACCAGCATCTCACGGCGAATAAACCCGACATCATACTCTTTCAAAAAGCTTCCAAGAGGATTGAAATTTATGATGTAGCAGTGCCGTTGAGTAGAAACCTACAGACCACCTACACAACGAAAATTTCCAAATACACCCCTCTGGCCATAGAAATAAAGCAAATGTATGATGCAGAACAAGTCGAGATAATCCCAATTAAACCGGACGATCTTTCTGGTCATGCCAAATCGCCGAAACGGGAAATTACGCGACAAGGAAATGCTTCCTTCACAATATTCATTGTGGCTCATGCTATGTATACGGTTGCACCGTCTTGTTGAAACCACATTTTTACCAAGCTCTGATCATCCAATTCCGGCAGTAAGAAGTCATTTATCATGGCCCTATAGTGTTCGCCAGTAACAGTGACCGTATTGCCGATGGCGTCCTCAAAAAAATACGGCCTAATCACTCCTTCAGTCCTTTTAAAATTGAGATAATCCACGGTGGATGTTTCATAACTGCCTCTCTTAGCATAGAGCATAATTTTGGCTTCTCAAGTGTTTGGAATTTTAACATGTCTTCTTATATTAATCGTTTATGGATCAAGTTCGGTCAGGTACAAATGATCTACTACGACTTCCAAACACTGAGTTTGAATAAGTATGTGTTTGACGTCACAGCACGGTTTTATCGCTTTGCTTCTTCTCCATTGGATCTCATTTTCTTAAAGTAAGTTGCTAATAAAGGAACTAACTCAAGGACTTCCTTCTGAATGTCATCTAGCCCAGGCAGCTTGATATCTCCGAATCGTGTTGATACTGAAGCCTTCGGATACGACTTCCGTATGCATATTTAACAGGAAGACGAAAAAGAAGTTTTATTACCAATAAACTCAATGTCATCGTGACTATCTTGTATGCGGTACGATAGCTATATATTTACATCTGCTAGGCCACAACTATTGGTTTAGCTTCTATGGTTGTTGTCGGCGGAAATTTGTGTAGGTAAGGATAAGGTAAGGTAAGAGTGGCTGTTGTTAATACCAACCCACTTAGGCCTATTGGTCCATTGTGATGCCACGTGGATCTATGATCCTCTTACTGATGGAACCAGTTTGAAATTATGAAGAAACGTAGGAGACTGTTTACGTCTATATTTTTTAGATCGTTTAGATCGTTGTAGAAGAAAGCTCCTAAGTGAAGTTTTCTTCTCTGGGAGAGAGCTGGACATGCACAGAGTCGTCCATACAGCTTCTGCAGAAATCGTTTGTAAAGGCGCCAAGCCTTCTTGCGTGCTTGCCTATGAGGCAGTGTCCGGTGATGACACCTATAATGGCGCTGAGATGTTCCTTATTTTGAGGGATCAGGCACTTAGAGCGATTCAGATCCAGTTTTGACCAGATCTGTTTGGCCGCTAGACGTGTTAGTCCAGCAGTCCTCCTAAGGTCTGTTCTTTTATTGCCATCCAGCTTAACGTTAGTTTGCACGTAGCGATTGGTGTACCTATGCTACCCTTTTCCGGTAGAATAGGTAGAGTGGTTCCAATTTTGGCGAGTTCATCGGCTCTACAGTTCCCTGGAATGTCTCTGTGGCCCGGCACCCAACAAAGGTGAAGGTTGAACTGTTCTGCTATCTCCATAAGAGATGATCGGCATTCAAGGACGGTTTTAGAATTTAGTGAGACCGAGTCCAGGAACTTGATAGTGGCCTGACTATCTGAAAAGAGGCTTAGATTTAGCTTATCTGAGAAAATACTGCCACCAATTCCGCTATCGGTTTTAGATCCATCTGTGTAGAGATGGATTGACTTGTCCTCCATGAAAGTATCTTCCTCCCAGAAGGATCTAGAGGGGAAGGTTACATGGAAGCTTTTGTCAAACCGAAGTTCAGGTATGGTGTAATCGATGTTGTCTGTGAGGATTCCTAATGTATTAAGAATGCTGGCGTGGCCAAATGGATTATTTGTAAACTGTTTAGTCGCTTTAAGGCGAATAGCTGCAATCGCAAATACTTGCCTGCTGATAATATCGAGGGGTGTCAAATGAAACAGAATGTCTAATGACGCAGAGGGGGTAGACCGCAATGCTCCGCTTATGCATAGACATGCTGTTCTTTGGACTCTGCTTAGTTTAATGTAGTTGACTGAACTTTCTAAGGCCGTCCAAATGCCGTAAGTGAGTATCGGTCTTATGACCGAGATGTATAGACAGGTTGAAAGCCCCATTTCTTTCCAATGGATTTTTTTGCAAGAGAATAAAGCTACTGTAGCCTTCTTGACTCTTTCTTGAATGTTAGGTTTCCCGTTTAGTTTCCTGTTAAAAATGAGACCCAGATATTTTGCTGTATCGGAGAAGACTTAACTGGTACCGTTTATTGAAGGAGCGTCTATAGTTGGAATTTCGTATTTCCTGGAAAAGAGGACAAGATCAGTTTTATGGCTGTTTATTCCCTATCCACAGCGATGTGTCCAAGGGGTCAAAGTATTGAGATTTACTTGAAGAAGTTCTTTAATGGGATTAAGATGCTTACCTGAGACGGATATAGCAACGTCATCCGCATAAGCAATCACCCTGCTACCACAGTCTTCCAGGTATATCAGCAGTTCATTAACTACTAAGTTCCAGAGAAGGGGAAAGAGGACACCGCCTTATGGCGTACCTCTACTGACACATCTTTTAGCAGAAGCACCACCCATTTTGGAGTTTATTATCCTGCTGTTTAACATAAGACTGATCAACTCCCCAAGTGAGTCGTCTACCTGTAGAGTTGACAGAGCAGTCTTGATTGCGGATTTGTTAACGTTCTTAAAGGCACCCTCTATGTCCAGGAAAGCGATGTGGCTAGTCAGTGAATGCAGAGCCGTTTCCATCGACTTTCCTTTACAGTACGCATGTTGAGCCGTTGACAAAAGTCTTGGACCCATTTTAGCTCATATGTGGATATCAATCAGTCGTTCTAGAGTTTTCAGAAAGAAAGATGATAGATTTATAGGTCTGAGGTCCTTTGGGACAACATGAGAACATTTTCCGGATTTGGGAATGAAAACTACATTGACTTCAGTCCATGACAGTGGAATGTGGATAAGTTCTACACATCTCCTCATAATATTTTCTAGCGCAGGGAGAGTAATTGTATTTTACTAACTCTGTTTGCAACGAATGTACAAAATTTGCATGGAAGGGACTTAATCCCTGATAATACGACTGTCGAATCAGACCAGCAGAGAACTCGATGGCATTTCACTATATTACTAGAGATGAGACTATCTATCAACTCAGATAGCAGCAAGGCTGAACACAATTCAAGGCGTGGAATAAAGATAGTTTTTATCGGTGCTACTCCTGTCTTTGAACACAATAACCGAACGATAGTGCCACCAACAGAGTCGATGCCTCTTATGTAAATGCATGCACCATAACCGTCCATGCTGGCATCAGCAAATCTATGTATTTCGTATTGAGCGCAGAAGAAAGTAACGTATCTTGGGAGCTTCATTGATTAGTTTTAGTTCATGCCAAAACTTAGCTCACATGGTATGCATCTAAATAGGAAGAGACTCATCCCAATGTAATTTCTCTTTCCAAAGTAGCTGCAAGACTATCTTAGCCTTAATTCCTACTTGACAGACAAAGCCTAGAGGATCGTATTGTATATTCTAGCAATATCAGATAGATCCTTTCGCTTAGTGATTCCTTTCTCCACATTGGAAAAGTTGTATGCGAACCAAAATTCATCCAGTGTGGGGTCCCAAATTAAACTCACGTCTTTTTGACAGCTCCATCATTTATTTAAAAAAAAAAGACTCTCTATTCTCAGCTGGAACATCTTCTAGGACCTACGAATTGTTTGGGCACCATTTGAAGTGACCTTTGCTTAATAGTTCAGAGACTTGGCTCTTGATTGAACATATTTCGTCTAATGTATCTCCGCCGCTCAACATATCATCGACGTAAAAAAGTCTTCGAACGATTTCAGAGCCAACACAAAATTCTTATTTTCATCCAAAGCACGTTGATGCATGATTCGAAAAGCGAGGAAGGCAGCGGGAGCGGTGCTATGTGTCACAGTGCTAAGTGTGAATATTTTTAATTCCTCGCTCTCATCATTGCGCCAAACAATACATTGAAACTGATTATCAAGTGGCTTGACTAAAACACATCCGTACATTTTACAAACATCTGCAGTGATAGCTTATCTATAAGTTCGAAATCTTAACAAAGTTATGGAGAGGTTGTCTTGGATTGTTGGTCCAACTAGTAGTAAATCGTTAGTGAGTCCTGTAGAAGTTTTGGCTGAGCCGTCAAAGTGAAGTGCTGTCGGCCTTCATGACGCCATGGTGTGGCAAAAAGAACTGTGGACGTTGTAAAGTATCATCAGAAGCAAGAGACTTATGACCAAGAGCCAAATATTCCTTGATGAAATCACAGTATTGGAGTTTTAACGGTGGAACGCGGAAAAGTTTTTTTTCAAGATTGTAAAATCGTTTGCATGCATTATCAAATGAAGATCCCAAGGCAGAAACTTCTGATTTAAAGGGCAGATTGATGGAGTATCGCCCAGATGTTAGCCTTCTGTGGGCTTTAATGAAGTGCTGCACACATATATGTATTGTTGTTTGATGATGAAGAGCTAACTTGATGATCATGGAATTCTATTTACTAATAGGATTGAAGCAATTTAGTTAAATTATTATCATCGGTTGAGGAAACATTCTGAGGAAGAGTCTGAGGTAGTGGAAGACAAACTTTATTACCGTTCGCTTTGAGCAAATTGCCAACAACAATCCAGCCGAAATGAGTTTTTTGAAGTATTAGTAAGTTCTCTCCCAAGCAAATTTGTTCAACTGACAATAAAAATCAAAAAAGACTACAGCTCCAATGAGTACGCGCTGCGAGTTACAGAAAAACGGATCTGCAAGTTGCAAGTTGAGGGGAATTCTTCAGTTGACCTTTTATTTTTTTTTTGTTTATTTACTTGTGATTGCTTAAAGAGAGCAAGATACAATATAAGTTTGCCTTAAGCTTATTTTACAAGAGAGAACTAATATAAGAGTTTAACAACGGTTTTTGATTTTAAGAATTAATTGATATACAATACATAACTTAAATCTTCAATTAGAAATTAAATTAACAAATTTACTACAAAAAAAAGCCTTTTTTAATATCTTTTTAATTCTTGTTGCGCTCTGTGCTTGTTTAATCTAACGCGGTAGAGAATTACACTGACGGACGGCATTGACCAAAAATTGACGCTCGGATGTTAAACACGAAAATCGAGGATGAATTAATTGACGGGACCTACTCGAGGATGACATACTAATTCTTTCAAAACAATATTGTGGTTGTGGTGTTAGCAAAATATCGGAAAGCAATGTTACACTTCGAAATTGAAGATAATTTTCCAAAGGCATGCCAAGCAGACGATTAACAGACAATCGATGATATCTTCGTATCCCAAAGACATAGCGTACAGTGCTGTTAAACGCCACATTGAGCTTTCTTTTACTTACATGGTAGCACCTACAAAAAAGTTCACACCCAATGTCTTAGCAAGTAACATTCCTGTTTCAACTGGTGTAAATGACTGAGTTACCCACAAGGTACGCAGTACGCCATATACTTTACCGACGAGTGAATTAATGTGGTTATCCCAAGTTAGACACTGATTGAAAATCACCCCAAGATTTTTTGCAGTTTCAACATATTCGATCGAAGCATCGCTCAAGACGATCGAAGGAAAATAAGAGAGATCCATACTTTTTCTTGATATTACCAGACATTTCGGTTTTGTTTGCTTTGAAAAAAGGCCATTTAACTGGGACCAATGTGATATCTTTTCTAAGTCTTCATTTACACAAGAAACGCCATTCTCAATAAGACCGAGAAGGCAGCTTAGGTACAGTTGCACGTCATCTGCATACATGTGGGATGAGCAGTTCTCGATTATAGATGGAAACTGATTAATGTAAATCGAAAACAATAGTGGTCCTAGTATGGAAGCTTGAGGGACGCCCGTAACATATGGGAGAAAGTCGGATATGTTATCACCAACCTGCACTGCTTGCTTTCTATTAGTGAGGTAGGAGCAAAGTAACTTTGTGGCACTAGCTGAGAAGTTATATTGCTGAACAAGCTTTTTACATAAAATATCATCACTAACTCTGTCAAAAGCGTGCGAAAAGTCAAGCAATACCAGAAAAGTTACTTCATCCCTGTCCAACGCCTGCCTAATATCGTCTGTGACACTCTACAAGGCTGTGATACAACTGTGCTTTTCACGAAATCCAGATTATTTTGAGGTGAGCATATTATTCGCCGCTAGGTGAGCACTAATTTGTTTTTGAAGAACCCTTTCAAGGAGCCTAAATTCATCCCCTTTAGTGTTTTTTGGAAGGGGTACGATATTAGCCAGCTTCCATAGATCCGGATACTCGGCTGTCGTCAAATTTGTATTGAACAAATGTGTGGCAGTACAATGGGTAAAATAATTTTTAAATACGAGGGATGAATTTTGTCCAGACCCACAGAATTTAACTTTATAGAAAGCATACCTTCCACAACATCGTCATCATCCGACTGATCCGCAAACGACAAGGAAACTTCTGTAGTACTCAATGGACGTAGCGAGGGCACGGAAACAAATTTTTGATTTAGAGACTTACCGATGTCTAAATTGCGTAAGTTATTTCACAACTGACGCCCACTTAATGAAGTATTAAGCTGGTTACAGTACATTTGAGATTTGACTTTACAGATTTCCCCAACAACTTTATTGCGAAGTGAACGATATATTCGCTTGAACTCATTTAACCGGTAACGTTTCCCGGAATTATAGGCCTCATCACATTTGCTGTGTCGGCTAAATCATGGCTTATTACTCGGTTTAATGAGCTTAGTTCTTAAGGGCACATGAGTATTATACAGGGTAGTTATGTTTTCAGTTAAAAATTGCAATTGTTCATTTGATGACAATATATGATACGTGTAATCCCAATTCCTACTTCTTGTGCGCTGTTCTAGGAGTTCAAAATCAATGTTGTGGAAATCGATATCGATATTCGATAGTGTCGCTCAGGCGATTAATACTGAATTTTAGAGTCAAAAAGATAAAATCATGCTTTGAAAAAGCAGGGGCAGGGAGCTGCTCGTACGAAGAAACTTTGCCCACATCACTAAAGAAAAATAAATCTAGTAGTGTTGCACCACCGTCAAAAAAGTGTGTAGAAGTGCAAATGTTGACTGGCCTTATGTTAAACGTTTCCATGTGTTGAGTGAGGGAATTCAGACCTAATAGATTGCAGTTAAAATCGCCACATAAAATTGGGGAACCCAACGATATTTTCTGCAAAAGAGTAAAAAGGTGGTAGGTTAATATCCCTATTTGGCCTATAAATTTCCCCAATAAGTAGTCCACCCTCACTGCACACCAGATCAACAAACATATATTCGATACTACCTCCATCATCAGATGAAAGCCTTGCTTTGCATTTAATTGTATCTCTAACAAATATTGGCCCAACACCATAACTTCTGTTTGAGCGAAAGGGGCGATGATAACCCTCCAACCCACCAAGTTGCATTTGGTTGTCAACAACTGAGGACAAGATGCATGCAATTAAGTTGACTGTGCAGTTGTTTAGCAGAGAGCAGATGCTAATACTTGTGTTTTACGTGATTAAAGATTTTGAATTTCCGGTTCCACTTACACAAGAGGACATATCATAGCGTTTAAGGTCTCTGTTGTAAAATGTAACTGTGCGCTGGAATCGAACAAGGCTCTGCAAGGAAAATATGTTCTAGTGGAGGATTTATTCAGGTGGCAAGAAAAACAAATGCTTCTTGGTTTGAGGCTCCATAGAAATTGCCGGTAGCATTCCGCCCCTTCGAACCTTCAACCGTCTCGCTATGAATGCTCATCTGTATACCCTCAAGCCCACTTTCGGACGTACTCTGAAATATCGCGATTCGTTCCTAAGCCGAACAACTCGCTTGTGGAATGCCCTGCCGAGCTCTCTATTTCCCAGTCATTATAATATTCAGACATTTAAAACCAACGTACTTCGGTATCTATCATTCTTTCCTACCTAAATTTCCTTAGCCCGCGCTGTGTGCAAACATCTTAACCACTTGAGGGCGCTACTTTAAAAAAAAACAAAAAGTCGTCTTCATGTCTCTTTGCGAAAGAGGAAAGGGCTGCTTTAATTTGGTTTGGCGTTTAGAGCGGAAGTGGGAGTACCAAGGAAAGTCCCCATGCATCCGAGATAAACCGTTCTTAGGAGTCTAGTAAAAGCAGCAATCACGTATTTTCCAATTTATTCCAACCGACGCATAGGATATAATTGGGCATTTCCCGGTGACAGGCCCCATGTCTTGCCGATAGCTCCCCTGCACTGCACTAACAAAAGACCGAGAGCGCCTTAAAAACTTTCAACGTAACATGTTTAGTACAAAGAAATTTGTTATTCAGGATAACACCCAAATACTTAGCTTCTTTGGAGAATTGGATGGTGATACCTTTAAGCACTAGATGAGTCAGACCAGACAGCTTCAACCTTCTCGTAAAGAGAACAACCACAGTTTTGAGAGACTGAAAGCCCCTTAATAGTGCATCAGTCGTCAATCACGTCTAGGGCTGCCTGTGCTTTACAGCAAACAGCCGCCAGACACAATCCAACAGGCAATGTTTATTATAATGAGCCTCAAGCATAAGACAGAGAGTCTCTGCTTTCGACTCAGCATAGGTACCATCAGATTTTTTTAGTGATTCCAGCCTGGTTAATTGCCTCCTTTTGAGGACTTTGGACAGGCTAATGGTTTCACCGATTGTTTCGATCTTTTCGGTGAAACATGCCATCAAATCACCAGTGGACCTGTTACTACGAAAACCATATTGCCGGTCATTGAGAAGTTTTTGTGTTTTGAGATATTTGATGAGCTGACGGTTTATCAGCATTTCCATGACTTTGGAAAGAAGGAACGTAAATACAATGGGTCTGTTGGAGGAGAGAGAAGAAGATTCGCCTTTTTTAGGGACGGGCTGGACAAATGCTGTTTTCCATCTGCTCGGAAAGAGTCCTAAAGTGTAGAATTGATGAAAAAGCTTACGCAGTGGTTTTTCCAGCGTGGAAGAACACCTCTTCAGAAGAAGGGGAGATATACCATCTGGACCAGTGGATTTATGCATGTTGAGATCTTTAAGGACTCTTGCTACTACACGAGTGCGAAAGTGGATTCATCTCCATAGAAGATTCGACGCACTCGAGTGTAGCACAATCTGAGAGTGTTGAGCTAGCCTCAAAGTGTCATTGTAAATAAGCGTTGGGATAGATAGATGAGGCAGAATTTCTAATGTTTTTGACGAATGGCCAAAAATGTTTACTGCCTTTGGGACATTGCAGTACTTTTTGCTTCAGGTTTTGGTCGTATTGGAATTTCTCACGCTTGAGAAAGACGTTGCAGTTATTTCTGCCTCGTTTAAACTTTTATGGGTTTTCCTCTGTCGGGTTGGTCTTGTAGGACCGAAAAAACAATTCTCTAACCCTGACAGCCTCTTTACAGCTCGAGTCGTACCATGCCTTTTCTTTTGGTTTGATACTCTTCACCCGATGAGGGATAAAGTTTCTCATCCCAAAGAGAATAGTTTCTGTGATCATGTCAGCAGCGGCATCCACGTCGTTATCGAAGAAACATAACGACCAGTTAAAATTCCTAAAGGAGTTGTTAAATCCGCTCCAATTGGCTTTCTCGTATTGCCATACGGTTCTTTTAGGAATCTTTTCTCTAACTGTGAAGAATTAGCTGATATGACACAGTGGTCCGTCGAGCCTAGAGCGGAGATCACATCAACGATGTATCTATCGGTTTGAGAAGTTAAAAACAAGTCCAGGGTGTTGGTGGAATTACTGTCAACGTCTGGTATTTGTGTGTGCTCATTTACAAGTTGGATTCAATTATTTTCTGTAGCGGTGATCTCAACACACCGTCCTTCGGGTGCTGTCTGTCCAGAATGTTGAAGCCAACCAGAATTGTGTATATTGAAATAGCCCATAATAATGATTTCAGTATGGGGATACAGGGATATGTTTCTTTGTATGGAGTGAAAAAGCGCATCAAACTCGTTAAAGGTCGAGTTGCTGTCCAGTTTTGGGCTTCTGTTATTAAAGCAGTAGTGGATAATTTGCTTATGGAGATGGAATTTTAACCACATGAAATTGAATTCCGGATTGAAACAGGTACTACATTGTGGTGGAATTTGGTAAGCTACATCACTACGCACATAAATGGCGAGACCGCGATGAAGAAAGAATTATGGCATTAGTTCGCAGCCAGGTAGCTTCAGATCGGAGTGATCTGAGAGGCGTGGGAGGGGATATACCTGATTTCACTAAGTTCCAAAACAGCTTTTCGGTACTTACAGACGTGAACGTACGCAAAAAAGTGAATACCGAATCAAATTGCTGTAGGTGCTATGCCCTTACAACAATATGAAACAGTGCACCAACAAAATTTTCACTCACAACCCGCTATCCATCAGTTTTTACATACAATCAGTCACTGCCCGTACCATATGATAAATTCAGTAATGTCAGTGACCGAGTGCAAGTACTACAGTACTACGACCAGGATCGGGAGAGGTGGGATACCCGCACTGTGTGATATTTTTGTTTTTTTTTTTTAATTGCACTGTGCACTGTTTTAGTTTTTGTTTTGTTTTGTTTTTTTTTTCTCACACGCGCGCTGTGGTTTGGTGCTCTGGCATTTTAAGAGCAGCAATACCCTCTTGAGTGTTAAGTTCTTTAAAAAAAAAAAAAATCCTTTCGTAGCTTATGTCAGCAGCAACTAAATCTTGGTTACAAAATTGCACAAGTTTAGATGGTGAGAGAAACATAAAGACAAGCTCTCGACCTTTCCGATCGCTCGTCATAAAGTCGCTTGAAACCCCTTAAACACCCGGAACTACAGATGCGTTTATTTCACACCCATGGTTACTTTAGAGATATTATGTGGGGTTTTATATTTAACATGGAAAACTTACTACATAGGCATGCAGTAGCAGACATGGAATGTTGAAGATTGACTTAAGTGCACAAAACAGATGGGCCTGGGGTGGAATTCGAACTTACTAGTAGAAGTATTCATATATTCAAGAGCATCTCATTTGCATATTATTTAAGCAACATTGGTCAGAAGTTCTGCTCCTACGAGACCGAGACTAACTATTTTCATGTTCCAGGGATAAAATCATATTAAATTAATGGCTGACAGCAATATCTTTGGATTCTTTTTGATACAATGATTCATACAGGATATATTTGTTAGACTAAATAAGGATCTAACGAAGGAGATGCCACTTAATAACTTAGAAAACACCGCGATGACAATGATGTCAAAAATCGGGCTCATTATTATTGATCGCAAAATCTCGCAACAATAAATTAAAGCTAAATAAAACACAGCCTTGGAACATCATTCAAATGCCATTCTAAAAATAAACCTCTAAAAATATTTCATCACTCTTTAGATATCATACCTTCCAATCTTCAATCTTCAATCTTCGATGTCCGATGAGGCAACAAAACTGACCGCCTCCGAAGGCAACAATACGATTAAAGTGACTTTTATTGTCTTTCAATTGATAATTTTTAATTTGGCAATTGAATCGCTCAGCACATACAAATGTATAGATACGAATACATTCACATAATCAAAGTATCTTTGTAGGGTCTAGTTATCTAAAAACAAAAACGTCGCAGTGGAAATCGCTTAGATTAAGGTTGTATCGGTATGAGTGCTCTTTTGGAAAAAAAAAAAAAATACTTTCTGAATGACGATCGCGCAGCTTTACTTGTATTCCTCAGCTGATAAGGCAGAAAGCAAGTCAAAGCTATACAAGACGGCTTATAGTCGATTGACATTTGAGGTCAATTGCTTGGTACTCATTTGATATTTGCGATGCTCCGTAGCTTGTTGTCTACAATTTTGCTCATCTCGCGATTCAGACGACTCAGAGCTTAAGTGGTCACAGCCAGAGCGGTCTTTGTTTGCGCCTTCGGAGATCTGGTTTTTTGAGATCTCATTCTGAGTGCGAGCTCAATTCCAACTTAACAAGCAAACGATTCTTGTACACGAGTACAGAGTACATGACAAACATTGCATGTATAGTAGATATGTTTGTATGTGGAAAATTGTACGCTTTATTTTGTAATCCACTTACTTGGAATGATTTGGATCCATTCGTTTAATTGAGTAAATTGAGGGAAATTTAGTGCGTACAAGTATTGTGGCGCATGCAACTTTGAGATACTCTGGCAACATGATAACCTTGTTGTAATGATTGCGTCAATTGCACGCGAAATATTACGTACATTACGTCGATGGCTTAAGAAAGACAACAAATTGTCATTTAGATTGACGGTGCACATCTATTGACGTCAGGTTCAGTACACCAAGCAGAGCTTAAGAGCTTCAGATACAGTTATTTTGTAGATCTTTTTAGAGGTATGACATCTCTTAATAATATGTAATCACGTGCCGTATCTAGAATTTATTTTGAAAGGCGCCTCTGGATACAATTTGGACCAATACAGCATTACTTGTATCTTCTTTATCTGCTTTTACTTGTTCCAGATAAAAACCTAAAAGTAAAAAAAAAAAAAACTAAACACAGACAATCTTTGGTGTCGGATTATTTAAATAACAAACGAAGTCAAGCTTCAAATAGATCTCTCGGATATGTATGAGGCAAGTGCGCTTAGTCGACTGTAATCTAGCATAAAATGATATCTCTTTGTTTGTCCCATTACACTGTATCTGTATCTACTGGATATCATACAATTGTCTTCCCCTGACCCATTAGCTGATTTGTTTTTATGAAAAGAATCAGATTTCATGGCCACTCAATGCGCAACTGGTTACCCGCACGGGGCTTAAATTGTTTCTTAATTTTTTTTTTCAGGAATAAGGTTTTGTTTTGATGTCGAAAGGTACAGCAAAAGTGGACAATTGCAAGCAATTGTCGTTTCCATCGACAGTATTGAAATATTTGGTTAAGCTGAGAAATCGGGTAACGTGATGAAAATGTGGTATCGAGGCAACATTTTTTTATGGTTTACCAAGCAACAAAAATTACTCGTAGTAAGACTGCATAGAAATTCATCTCCCCTCACGAGGTGGCAACATCCTAAACTTCACTTTAGATGATCGTCTGATTGTGCGGATTCTTAACAGGCTTAACGCCGCAAAAACAGAAAGACTGGACTACATCATTATGAGCCCAGCGATGGTAGAACAACTCCATAATCAAGGACTAACTTACTAATTCACTTAAAGGGCTCCCGACCCCGACAGCTCGAATTTTAAAACGGCGGTTCGCTCTTCTTGCTAGATGTTGCCAAGTCGATTCAGTCGAGGTATTTTGGCTTTCCAGACTACATCCACATCTTCATACAACTCGTAGAGTTCGCACTTCTATCTTATTCTGCATTCCCCCTCCTCGCAAATGGGACCATCAATTCCAAGAAGAATTTTTCTTCCGTAATATTAGTCTCACTTTCCTGCTTATCGTCCAGGACTCAGCACCATATAGCATAACTAGCAGGATCAAATTCTTGCACAGAATAACCTTTGTCTTTCTGGTTAGGAGTTTGACCCCAGCTGTTTAAATAAACCAAAGTAGCAGCGGTGTTCTTGGGTCTTTATTCATCAACTCTTACTTATAGGGTTAATGTTGACTCCGAGGTATTTGAACTTCTTAACTAAAGGGTCTTTCATTAAGCTCTTCCTATCTTTAAATTTAAATAAAACAAAGTGTGTGAGAGATATCATCGACATTTTTTATTCGTGTCATAGGCCTATCGATGCTTTTATGTATGGAATATAACAACACTCAAATGGCACGCATCCGAAATGTCTAATTCTCCATGACTCAGGCGCATAAATCAGACTGAATTTGACCGATGGCATGGGTTATGTTGGCTTTGAGGGCCACATAACCCATTCGCATAGACCTACGACTTCGGAAAACCCCACAAGAAAAAGTCTAACTGGGTCAAATCGCACGATCTCGATGGCTAGTTCACATTACCTCCACATGAGATGATCATGCCCTAGAATCGCTCGTGCAGAATTTCCAATGTGGCGTAACGTCGACCAACGTCGTTCTCAACGAAATATGGACCGATGACGCCGCCAGCCCAAACAGTGACTTTTTCGAGATGCATTGGACGCTCTTGGATCTCACGTGGATTGGTATCGTCCCAAATTCGACAATTTTGTTTATTAACGTATACATTCATCCAGAAATGGGCCTCATCGCTGAAGAAGATTTTTCGATGAAAATTAGGGCCAATTTCCAACTGCTCCAGAGCACATGCAGCGAACACACGTCGTTGTCTATGGTCGTTTACCTTCGGCTCCTGGGTCAGTTGAATCTTGTACGGGTACAGACCCAAGTCACGACGCAAAATTCGCCAAGTTGTGGTCAAGAAAGGCCGAGTTCTGCACACTCTCACGGATAGCGGCTATGTTTTTGGCAGACCTTGCGTTTCGTCACCGTACGGGTGTTAGCTTATCGTTTATTGAACCAGTGGACTCAAATTTATCCACCACACTGCGAATTGTGCTCTCGGCAGGACGATTATGGCGACCGTAAAATGGGCGAAGCACGTATTGTTGAACGCTATGTCCGTCCATGGTGATTTGGCAAACAGACTGAATAAATGACAGCCAATATGACAGATGTAGCTTCAACAATATGTCCGCTATCAACTACCAAATTTCGGAGTCCCTATTGGAAGACCCTGTACTTCGAAATTATAGCTGCCGACCGAGATATTGTATCCGAGATGGTAGATAGATGTTTCTTTCCTTGTCGACAGCGTATAGTTTTTTTTTTTTTTCTATAGCACACTGCGTGTTTTTAAGCGTTACGCCCGCGCTGTGTACAAACATTTTAAGGGTACAAAAAACCCCTTGAGTGCGGGATAATTATAAGAAAAAAAAAGAGGCTGCATCAGTTTTCTCGGGATCTCGAATCCAGCTATCTCCTTGAGTCCGTATAAGGCTGCATAACGCTGAAATGCCCTGCCTTAAAGCCGATACAAAGGCGGTCTAGCATTGCCTTAGTGTGAAGATTTGGTCTATCGTTAATTTTCCGGGCCGACAAATACACATTGGTACTCATACAGTACTCTGGACATACGTTGGTAGTCGTTGCAAGACATGGGATCGCCTTTTTCTGTAGATGGGGCAAATAGAGCTGACTGCAGTCGTCAGGCATGATTTCGTCCACCCACACTTTATTGATTATATGGTGCATGTTCCTTACCAAAAGATCACCTCCACATTTGAATGGTTCCAGCAGCTGCTGGAAATGCCCCTTGAGCTGCAAATGCCGTAGGTGGAGGTGGATCCGTGCGAAAATGGGATCCTTTATTCTATTATCAAGGAGCTTACCGGACAACGCAGCTCAAAACACCACCCCGTGCAATGAGTAGACAGTTCCCTTCTAATATTAGATGCGTATCACATTTCGGACAGCGGACACAAGTGTGATTCTGGACAAAAAACTGAATTGGAATCTTAACGTAGCGGAAAAAACCAAAGAGGCACATAATGCTCTTTTGATTTGCAAAAGAACAGTAGGAACAATTTAGTAGGAACCTGCTATGGTCTGCTGGCTGCATACTGTGGTGGTAAGACTCATATTTACATATGGCGCACTAGTACGGTGGAAAGCAACAAACAAGAAAATGATTTACTGCGATTCGAAGAACGGCTTCCATAGCCATTAGAGGTGCGCTCCGACCCACCACTATGGCAGCATTGGTAAGCTAACACCGCTTGAATTACAGATCAAAAAACTTGCTGGCAACGGTGCGATACGACTCACTAATCTGGGTTACTTTAAGAGCAGTAGTTTTGGACATTGAATGGTCCTAGCGGACATACTGCCAAGCAATCCACTCCTAACGGATGAAATTCTTTCCTTGGTCGACTTCGATATCCCTTATGATATAATATATCCGGAGAGAGAGGACTGGGAAGTAAAAATGCAAAAATGCAGATGGCTCAAAAACAGAGGAAGGAACAAGTTCTGGTATCTTCTCAGAAGACCCGTGGGTGGCCGTGGCTCAAGTGGTAATGTGTTGGCTTCCCAATCGGACGGTTCGGGGTTCAATACCAGCCGTGACCGAAAGACTTTTTTTCAGGCAACTAAAATCTTGTGAGATGAATGGTTGCGTAAATATAACACATCAAGTCCAATTTACACTAGTAATTTAGTCTCCCCATTAAATGTTGGATGCCACCCATGGAGCGAAATAACCACTGAGCCCAAAAATCTTTCTCTCTCTCTCTATCCAATTTTCCGAAAAACTTAACATGTGCTTAGGCATTTTAAGAGTAAGTAATACCCTCTTGAGTGTTAAGTTCTTTAAAAAAAAAAAAAAAAAAAAGCAAGCATTGTCTTCTAATCAGGGGTTCTGGCTACCGCACTGAAGGCAATGGAATCAATCAACTTCAACTCTGATATAGTCAGGGGCTGCTACATAGTGCTCAAGGGACCATGGATAGACTGTGCTGGGCACAAGAGCACTGAGGTCGCCAGTATCAAACCACTCCTTTGCATAATGAAGGGCACTATCGAGGAAAAAATCACAAAGACTGCCAAACTAATGTGGTCAAGTCTTAAAGGACACAGGACACTGCCGCGGCGATCTACAAGCTGTTGAGAATATAACACATATATTGTGTGAATGCGAGGCAATATCGTGTAGTCGAAGAAAGTTTTTAGGGTACTGGTAAATTTACTTTTTCGAAAACCTTCAGAAAATGGATAGAGCGAACTTCAAAGGACTTCCTGTCTTCGGCAGGGAAATTGGGTGCTTCACCAGGGCGATTGTTTAGGTTTTTGCCATTTGAAGACAAATTCAACTGGTTCCACAGGGATCACGATGGGTCCGTTTTGGTGTCTTGTGTCTGTGTGATGATATATCCAGCATACCCCTGTTTAACCTAACCTAACCCATCACCTCAAAAAATAAATAAATAACTTTCTGGTGGTGTATACGGCCCAAATCTACATTTCAAAGAAGAATCACAGCAATCTGACATAAGTTCCTAAAATTGTGACGAAAATAGAGACGAGGGTAATCATAGAGAAAACACCTAGATTCAACTGCTTTCTACAGCACGAAATGTGAGCTCATATGGATAGCCTGAAAGATCATTGCTCTTTTTAAGGCTTAATATGTTTAAGGGGAAATATGTCGTTTTACTTACCATTATCACCTTTTTCATTTTGATAAAAAGCCAAGAGCTTCCATGACAATATTACCTTACCTGAAAAATCTGAACTAGCCGACGGATGGCTTTGGTCGTTCACCAGATGATCCAAAATTTTAAACCAGAAGGCCTAGCGTTTAAGACATAAATGCGACAAAATTGGTTGACATGAAGCATCGTCTAGGCTGATGGCCGCACCAAACTTAACGTAAGTGTCAGATTCGGAAAGACGAAAGCTGTCTAAAGCCTAAAGCGCTTGGATCAAGCTCCGACTGTCTGTGTCCAACGTTAAGACAGTACTGCTGTATGAGGGTGGCATTTAAGAAACAACTGCCATACTCAAACCAAAGTAAACAGATCTCTTCACACCATCCTGAGAATTTTCTAACAACACCGTATCTCAAACAAAACAGTCTCGGATTAGAACAGGTCAGGAGCTTCTAAACGCCGAAGAAGAGGCCGGAAAAAGTTGCTGGGGATTGGTCGTACCATAAGGCTCAAAGCCAACTTTATTGCGAATTAGCAGGTTGTTCGAGACGTCCCGAGACTAGCTTATTGAAACACAGTCTTCTTCCAGAGAGATACCATCATTGCAGCCCGTTATCTTACTCACTTTCGCTTTACGGTTGTTCAAACCGATTTTTGGATTTATTTGATGTTTTCTGGCGTAACCGCCTCATTTGGGCGCCCAAAGCCTTCAGCATTATTTATGTCTGTGCGACCGCGATTGAATTCAGCAAACCAGCGACATATGGTTGCGTTCGACGATTCCTTATAAAACTTTTCACGTTTTCTTGAGTTTTAACGACTTTTATTTATTTTGTATTTTGTTACTAGTGCCATGGTGCGTCACTTCAATATCTCGATCGAAGATTGGTACTAACTAAAAATCGTATGGCGGACCAGCACTAGCGCCCCTAGGAGCGAGTAAGGAAAACGGAGAACGAACAAAAACCAAACACTTCCTTATTCCTTGTTCTGTCTGCCAGTGACATTATCAGTAGCGGGATCCAAAAAAGAAAGTAAAAGAAAAAGTTGTTGAAGTAGAGTTTTCATAAAATAAATTTGTAAAAGCGCATTTTTATTGATTTCTTGTTATTTTATTGTGAAGAAATTCCCACAATAAAGTTGGTGACACCGACGTGATAGTTTACGATAGTTATCCGCTACAAAATTCGGTTAGTTATCTCAGACGCACCTGGCTGAAAAGGATTCATCTTTTAAGGACACACTTAAAGAGGAAACAACGCATCAGATGATTTCTCCGTCAATGGATTCGCCTCCAAATCTACAGACTGATGCGGGTTTTATTGGATCTGTCCAAGTCCGCAAGCTACCACAACCTTTCTGGCGTAACATGACGGCTAGGTGGTTTACAATCGCCGAAACAGCATTTGGACTGTACCGAATCACTTCTGATGAGACTCGTTTCAGACACGTCGTTTTAAACCCCGATTGCGACATGCTCTCCGTCGTCGGTGATGTCGTTCATTCACCTCCACCAACAGAAAAATACGAAACAATTAAAAAAAGAATTATTTCCAGTTTCAGAGACTCGGCAGAGTCTCAACTTCACCGCCTCCTACGTGGACAGACGCTCGGCGACGAAAAATCATCCCTTTTCCTTCAGAAGCTGCGCAACTTGTCAAGGGGACAAGTAAGTGATCCTGTACTAAGAACTCTGTTTTTGGAGCAGTTCCCAGGCAATGTTCGAGGTATCCTAGCTGCAAACGCCACCATCGACCTTACTGTATTGGCTACACAGGCAGACCGCGTTATGGAAGCCATGCCTGCGTACATGAACATGATTGAATCTTCTGGAGAAACACATGCTTCCGAATGCGAAGACAACACGAGGAAATCAATTGCCACAGCAACAATAGGATCAGCTCCTGAGATGAACGAACTACGACTAGCTATCGAAACCCTGTCACACGAGGTCCGCAGAAACCAATTTTGTCCGCGTAACCGTCACGACAGCACTTAAGAAAGAAACCGATCGACATCCCGCAGACGAATCAAGCAAAACTCAAATTATTGCTATTACCACAGTCAATTTGGTGAAAAACCCGAAATTTTCGTCCACCATGCCGTTGGAATCAGCGGCAGGGAAACTAGTTTCGTCGGGGCGAATCGAGGTAGCCACCGACGTGTCTTCAACCTGGAAACGTCTTCTAGTTGCAGATCGAAAGACAGGAATGCGGTTTCTAATTGACACAGGAGCCGACGTATCCGTGATACATTGCAGACTCAGAAAAAAACGGCGCCTACTGAACGCAAACTTTATGCGGCAAACCAAACCAGAATCGATACATATGGCGAAACGCGATTAATCCTCGATTTGGGTTTGCGACGACCTTTCGTTTGGAACTTCATAGTAGCAAACGTCACGCAAAAAATCATAGGAAACTATTTCCTACATGAATTTCATCTCCTACCAGATCTCAGGAATCGACGCTTGATCGACGGCATGACGAACATCAAGATTATTGGAAGGATAATCACAACGGACGCCCCAACAGTGACTACGCTTAACGAGGACTCTGGCTATTACACGATAGTTCGAGAATTTATAAGTGTCACACGACCCGCAAGACTTCGAGAGACTCAACACCAAAAACGACACCATATAATAACGAAAGGACCACCGTGCTCGACGACTTTCTCCTGAAAGGCTACGTTGGGCCAAACGAGAAATCGAAACATGGATCTCAGACGGCATCATAAAACCCTAGTCAATTTTCCAGTGCAATACTTATGAGACGAAAGAAGGATGCAACCTGGCATATCTATGGGGACTACATGCGACTAAACGCTATGACAGTGCCTGACAAATACCCTGTTTCACACATACGAGACTACACACATCGTCTGTACGGCTATCAAATATTTTCCACCCTTGTTCTCGAACGAGCATATTTCCAGATTCCGATTTCACCCGAAGGTCGCTCAAAAACGGCAATTATAACTCCCTTCGGATTGTTTGAGTTTCATGTAATGCCATTTGGTTTGGCCAACGTCGCTCAAATTTTCAAACGCTTCATCGATACAGTTCTTCGAGGGCTGGATTTCGCATTTTGTTATATCAACGATATTTGGATAGCTTCAAGAACACCTGAAGAACACAAGGAACATCTAAGGCAAGTTTTCAAACGTTTGCAACAACACGGGCTTACCATTAAGACTCAAAAATGCCAACTTGGGAAATCAGAAGTCGAATACTTAGGCTATCTAGTAACGGCCGATGGAACGAGACCATTACCTCAAAGCCTTATTGGACGGGAATTGCCGAAGACCTTCATCGAACTTCGCAGGTTTCTTGGAGCCATCAACTTTTACCGACCTTTCTTTTCTAACGCGGTAGAAGCACAGGCGCCATTACATGCAATGATATCAGGTTCAAGAAAGAATGATAAGCGAATTTGAACCTGGTGCGAGGAAACGCAACGTGCAAACGTGCTTTTGAACAGTGCAATAACCAGCTTGCACATGCAATATTATTGGCGCACCCCATGGAACGTTCAAAATTGCGACTCGTCACAGATGCTTCAAATACAGCTATAGGAGCAACATTAGAACAAAAAGTCAACAATGTTGCACAGCCGCTCGGTTTTTCCTCCAAGAAACCCCCCCGATAAGCAAAGACGCTATTGCACATATGACCGTGAACTCTTAGCAGTCTACTTGGGTATATGATTTTTCCGGCATATGATCGAAGGCCGGGAAACAGAACTTTTCACAGATCAGAAACCGCTGACGTACGCTTTCCAGCAACCTTCAACTAAAGCATCACCAAGGCAACAACAACAACTAGATTTTATCAGCCAACTCATCAAGAAAATCCATTACATACCCGGACCGGACAACGAAGAAACAGACCCTCTTTCGCGAATCAATAATATTGATCTGCCACTCATTATCACCACCGAGAAGATCGCCATGGGACAAGAGAGAAACTCTGAATCGCAATCACTTATTCAAGGAGTCCTGCGGTTAAAAAAATTACGCGTCGACGGCACCGAAACATCAATTTTTTTGCGATATTTCCACCGAAGAAATCCGACCATACATACCAAAATCACGCAGGAAACGAGTTTTCGACAATGTACACAATACTGCATATACCAGCGGCAGAGCGACACGAAAAGCGATTGCAAAAAAGTTTGTATGGCCGTACATGAACAAGTACATCACCAGTTGGGTCAAGACATGTCTTCCTTGCCAACGTTCTAAGATCCACAGGCATATTTGAAGGACACCTGAGTACATCAGAGTACCAGACGAAAGATTTTACCACGTACATCTTGATATAGTAGGTCCAATGGTTGAATCGCAGGGATTTCGGTACTGCCTAACGATGATAAATCGTTTTATACGTTGGCCGGAGGCAGTGCCGATAGGAAACGTCACAGCCGAAATAGTCATCGACGCCTTTTTCTCAACATGGGTCACACGGCTTGGAGCTCCAGCCATCATAACGACTGACAGAGGTTCACAGTTCAACTCACAACTATTCGACGCATTAGCAGCGATGATAGGAAGTCGAACATGTCGAACGACTGCACATCACCCACAAGCAAACGGTTCAATTGAGCGTTGGCACCGTACTTTCAAAACATCTATCAAATGCTATGAAACATCAGACTGGACAAAAGTGTTACCCACTATCATGCTCGGACTCCACAACAGCATCAAAGAGGACATTGGCAGTTCGGCAGCTGAACTAACATATGGCGCAACGTTGAGAATACCAGGAGAATACTTTATCGATGACGAACCATTCCAAAATCCACGATATTCCCTCGAGCACCTCAGACAATCTATCCGTAAAGTTCGATCGCAACCTACAGCTCATCACTACAAAGCTCAAGTTTTTACACACAAGTCACTCTTTTCAAGCTCTCATGTGTTTGCAAAAGTCGACAGCGTTAGGAGACCATTGGACCAGCCGTATGAGGGGCCGTACACAGTTCTGGAAAGGAAGAACACACATTTTAAAATTAACTTTAAAGGATCTCCGACCAAAATATTGATGGACAGACTCAAACCCGCTTTTATCGAAGTTTTACCGATCGAAGTTTGTTTGAGTGACAATCCAGCAAACCGTCGTGGAAGTCCACGTACAGTCACAACAGGAACAACAGATTTTATACCATCATCGGGCCAACAAATCGTAAAATCTTCATTAAAAACATACAGCACACCATCCGAAAAACGAAAACATTTACATTTGGAAATTCGTAACCAGTCAGCTGTCACTGACAGGTCACTGGATGGAGAGTAGATGTGGCGGACCAGCACTATCGCCCCTAGGAGCGAGTATGGAAAACGGAGAACGAATAAAAACCAAACACTTCCTTATTCCTTGTTCTGTCTGCAAGTGACATCATCAGTAGCGCGATTCGAAAAAGAAAGTAAAAGAAAAAGTTGTTGAAGTAGAGTTTTCATAAAATAAATTTGTAAAAGCGCATTTTTTGTGTGGAAATTTCCACAAATATGTTACTAGAGTCGCCACCTATGTGTCAGTCTCGACGGACTTTTCGAACCACCTGTTACACCGTGAAAATGGTGTCATTGAAGACCGTGAGCATTGGCTATAAGCTGGAAAGAAAACCAAACGTTGTTGATATCCTGTGTCCCACGATCAATCATAGGAATTGTAGTAGAATAGAATGTCAAGGGTTGTACTTCGCAAGGTTTCGCTCGAGGTCGCAAGTGGTTCAACAAATTCTCACCCAAAATCCATCTTTTAACCGAATATATAAAAAAATCGCACCAGGGCTTAAGAGATAGCTGATACGAAGAAATTCCTGACAACGAACTGTCCGTTAGATCCTGAGCCTGCATCATCCCAGCGAATCGCAGTTCTATTCCGCAAGCATTAAAATTATAGGTCCGATAGCCAGTACTTTTCCGCCTTTCTGTAATATGCCACCCTTGTCTAGCCTCACTTAAGTGCAGCTCTTGGTCATGCCTTTTTCTACAGACAGCTCATATCATTCATAATGAATGTTAGAAATGGAAAATCACAATGCCTAATGGGTTTGCTAGAGGTTTCAAAAAGTAGTCTTCCAGCTGTTGTGATTACATTTTAATAAAAAAAATTATTTTAATGTAAATGTCTAAGTTTGTAATGGAAAAACACAATTTACGAGTGTGTCCGTATCTACTACTGTTATGCATATAAAATAATTACGAATTTCTGAAACGTCAGCCACCTTTTCATGGGATTTCTGCAGATCCCATTTCAAATGTATTCTTTTATCTTTTTAGTTCGGACTAAAATTAATCAATAGCTGACTTCTTAAGAAGAGGCTGACATTTTAAAGTCGAACCAGAGGCATACGCCATACAAATGGCGTGACAAACAATGAGGGTTGTATGTGTTGAAACGATACCATCCAGTTCATTAATATTTGAATGATGTTGTCAGAGACAAGAGTGATATCTAGCACTTCCTGTCGGTTTCTTGCTATAAAAGTGGGCTCATTGCCAATGTTGCAAACAATGAGGTTACTAATTATATTATAATCAAAAAGTGTGATGAGCGTTAGCGTCGCACCCGATGATGAGGCCAGTTTTTAGCCATCCAGCTTTCAGTACCACCCTTTCTAGGTTATCACCATGGAGAGGGCTCACATGATCGTGGCCAAGATATGTCAATGCCAGCCAGTATAAGCCTTTGACAGTCTCTAGTTTGGGTCGCTGAGGTTAGGAAGTAAAAATGCATTAAGTCTACGTTTCACTAATATACAAGTTCTAATCTTACCTCTGTCTCTTGTATAGAGCAGAGCGTATACAGGTTTCTCAGGCCCACGAACCACGCCTTCTACGATCCATGGTTTCTGGATTAGGATGATGTCTTCTGCGTTTTTGGAAAGACGCAGAATAAGTGCGGCCGAGCCTTTTTTGAGTGATGGGGATTAATTTTTAGAAACCATATCATTGCTACAATTTTCCAGAGTAGCATCCACCATTCTGCATATGTGCCCAAGAGCTCATCGTCTTCCTCTGATCGTAAAGCATCTCCTTTTAGTTTATCATCAGTTTCCATTTTCGACAGAGTGTCAGAAGAGGAGACCGGCAGCTTGATTGTCGCCTCGGATAAATTTTAAAGGATATCGACGCTGCAAGATCTAAGGTTGAATTTGCAGTTTCAGTCAAAGAACGAAGAGTTGCTTATCAGCATCCAGCTCATCCTTTTTATAAACCCTTATGTAAATTGACTCGAAACCGAAACGAATCATGCCTTGGGTTTGCGGTAGAGGGTTAAGGGGTTTATACATAAGTGCCCCTTAATTTTTTCAGTTTCGCGACTTTCGGAAGGGTTGGGTTGCTGAGCCTGATGATCTGCAGAATGCTTTCTGCGGAGGAGCGTTCGGCTGGGATCCAGCTGCGGGTTCTAGGTCTGCTAGGGATATCCTCCTTACCAAGGACTTCGAGTTTTGCAGATGGCCTAGTCTCTCCTAATCCACCAATGGCTTTGGTGTGAAGATCGAGAGATCTTTTATCGGCACATGCGATAAGTTTGACGTCGCCTTGGTGCCAACCAGCGTCGCTTGTGATGGGAAATGGTCCGGCGTTTTTCCGCATGATGGCCAAGAAGTTGCCTGAAAGCTCTAATTTGACCAATTGCCACCGCTCAGGTTTTATCGATCGAAGATATGTGTTACAATCACAAATTTTCTCACATCGAAAACAAGAACTTAGGCGCCCCAGCGTTCCGCGAATTAGTGTGTTACAAATAAATAAGACGGCAAATGTGCATGATCAGCGTCTGACTGAATATCCTGCATACTTGCGACAATTCGAGGATGCGTTTGCTCACCTGCGTCAGGTATTCTATACGAACCAAGCCGCTGAAAATGTTTTTTTTTTTTCAATAGCCAAGTACATATGTAAGTTATAAAAACTGTAATGGCCAGTCTAAAGATAGACCTAATAAAGACAACACGCAAAAGAAAATAATTGCTCTTTTTTCTTCTTAAATTAATTGTGTCCAAAACTGATAAGCCCATTTGCACTATTTAACTTCAGCCCTGATTGTCTTGAATGAATTTTTCCTGAATGATGGCAGAATTTTCCTTGATATGCTCGGCTGCCCACGAATTTTAAGTAACATCGCATGTTGATGTTCCTCGTTCCATACGCTTTTCGGGGTCGATGACGATATAATTGATAACAGAGCAAGTCATAAATAATGAGCCTTATATCCAGAAGACATGGCTAATCAACCAAGAGTTCCCCATGGCACTAATCTATAGAATGAAAAAGGGATGGGATGTTCTTAAAAAAGACCAAGCCAAGCAATGTTATGTCCTATTAAAGAACTTGATAAGGACGTTATTCCCATAGAACAAAGTAAGCGCCTATACCGTAAAATGCACAATAATTTGGTTCAAAAAAACCCACCTGACACTGATTATCTTTACCAGCATGTTCCAGCTATCATAGACCTTATCTCTCAGGAAGTTTTTTATAGTAGGGTCTGCTTCAAATCGACTATCACTGACTATTTTCCATCCACCTGTTATACCATATTCACACTGGCCAGCTTTTTCGTACGTCAGTTGTACAAACATTTCAGACAAAGGTCTTAGTTATGGGGTTTGAATTTCAAATGGAATTGAAAGAGCTAAGTTCTATCAGTGAAATCGACATTTTTGATAATTTTTATCGATCCCATCAATTATATGACAAAGCTGCCCACGATTGATGGGTGCACAATACACATCCGCATTTCACAATAAAGGTCTAAGATCTCTAATCAATTCCAAAACAAAGAGCAGACAAAAGACAGAGAAATGTCAATTCTGCCTCGTCGTGTCGCCCCACTAATGAACGTGATTCAACATCTAACCAGGGTAATCCCAAGTCCGAATTTCATTAACCCAATCTGACCTTTTTTTCGTTCGTCACAAATGCCCAGTTGGCAACAAAGCAGAAGCGACAACATAATGTTTTGTCTGTAAGACGAAGTGTATCTACATGGTAAAGTGTACGCGGAGTTTGGGTCGTTCTCGTCTCACCGTTTCAATCTAGGCAAACATTCGTTGCAAAATCGGGTAGGTATCTATTTCAGACAGGTAGTTAGACATGGATGTATGTATGTCGGCCAATGTAAAGAGATTACCCCAGCTGAATAGAGCAATTCAAGGTCACTTCCGCGAAAGAATCCAGAACATCTCTGTCGACGTATTGTAATAAATGCGTCACTACGACATTTTCGAAATTCATTTCATCAGCATCATGAGAAGGTAATGTATCTCAATTCTAAACGCAGGTAGCGTAAATTATTTATATTAGACGGTCGGTCCATAGTCGTAGTGGTAACGACAGAATTTGTAAGGGTTGCTGTTGGGTTACCATTAGTTACGCAGGGGATGGTTTTATTGTCCCTCAGTTTCTGTGAAATTTCTCTCTTAAAATAGCCTCATTGGTGTGAGTGTTATTTGGATTCGGATGCGGTTCGAATTTAATGGGAAAGGGAAGGAATGTTGCTGCACTTATGGTGGCCTGACAATAAAATCCAGAAAACCATACGTGACACTGAAAATGAAAATAGTACCCGAATCCATCTTTCTCTGGCGACAGACGAAATGAAGGCGACTATTTTCATCATTACGTATCGGATGGAGGTAACTTCATAGTGTATGTATGTAGTACGTGCGTTGTTGAACGCAAGAGGGCAATAAACTGTGGCGCGTCATCATCGTATACCGGTCCGTTGATGGTGGAATCTGGTTTTTCTACTTTTGGTACATTGAGCTCTCCCTTCCCCGATGATGGTTGTGTCGTAAACATTCGACCAGCTATATTTTTTAGACCAAACAAAAAAACAAAAAGATACTCGTACATGTGTTCCCCCTTTTCTGGATGAGATTCCTTGGAATTTAGATGGTGTGTTGTGTGAGAATTTGTTTGTGTAGTGGGATGTGGGAACTGGGTTCGGGGAAATG
Organism: Volucella zonaria; assembly: GCA_963966105.1. Lineage (NCBI taxonomy): Eukaryota > Metazoa > Arthropoda > Insecta > Diptera > Syrphidae > Volucella > Volucella zonaria. The sequence continues at coordinate 66,260,614 of OZ014532.1, read as the reverse complement.
AAAACTGCCAACAGGGAACTGGCAATTGAGAACGACGAACTCGATTTGTAATTCTTTTTTGGTAAACTTTGTATTGAGCGTTGTAGAGGCTGTAATGTTGCCATACATAAGGAGTTATTATTTTGATTTTATTTTTTCCATGAAAAATTCATTTAAAATCCTAATTTGTCTGTACATTGATAAGCATATGTATGGTTACGTACACTCTAAAGTTTCAACAAAACCATAGAGAAATATTCCAAATCTCAAATTAACAAATTAGAAATACAAATCACATCTAACAATAGATTTTTTTACCACAATACTCGTATTTCACATAAAGGGTGTTTTTTCAGAGGTTTGGTTTTTAAACTGGCAACACTGTATCTACAGATTGTCAATTTGACAGCTGAAAGTTGATTTGTGGTTGGTACGTTTTGCCATTTTACGATGAATAGATTTTACCACACCCTGCACACTTCTACCACTCCCCCGGACCTGCCGCTAGGTATTACTTCGCGGGGCTGGCAAGCAATTCATGCTACTCCGGTGTTTCTATTTGTTCGGCTGGTTCTGCCGCTCTTCTTTCGGCTTCTATTCTCCGTAGCTTGGTCTGCACAGATTTAACAAATCCGCAGATATTTAGCCAGTATTCTTCCGACTCCACCATTCTCTTTATTACCTCTGAGGAGTCTGGTAGATTTTCTCTCCATTCCGCGAAGCGTCCGCAAAGGAAAATTGCGTGCTTCACGTCCTCCTCCTGATTTGGTCAATCGGGACAAAAGGGGAGTTGTCATGGCCAAATCTGTATAGATACTTTCGGTATCCGCCATGACCAGAGATGAACTGCGTAAGGTTGAAGTTTCCTTGGGTTCTGTTCATCCATACATCGATTTTTGGAATCAAGGTATGAGTCCATCTGCCGTTTGTGGCTTTATCCCGTCGAGATTGCCATAGGGCTATAGAACGTACCCTTTCTTCCTCTTTCATTCTTCTTATTGCCTTGACATCAGTTGGCATTGAGGTTTTCCTGCAGTAAATTCTCCTCATCTACTCCCCGAGGATGTCGTTGGGAATCATTCCAACGATGGCAAATGCGGCTTCGTCCGAGATCGTTCTATAGCCGCTTATTGTCCTTAGTGCAACGAGTCGGTATATCGCTGACAGTTTTCGGCCTGTTTCTTGCCTTCTCAGCATATCTGCCCAGACTGTCCACTTTAGCTAGGAGGGTCTTTTTTGGTATCCATGTCCGGCAACATTCGGCAGTATTCTGGAGAGTGCCGCTTATAGCGCTGACGCTTTTTTCCTCACGTATTCTACATGTTGTTTGAACTGTACCCGGTTGTCTAACATCACTCCTAGGTACTTTACCCCTTCATTCGATCGGATGTTCTGGTTACCGACTTGAATATTGATATATTCCACGGTTTTCCTGCTCGTAATAAGAACGGCTTCTGTTTTTTCTTCCGCCAGCTCGAGACCCGCAGATTCGATCCACTGCCTTATATGGACAATGGCTGCGCTTGTGGTTGACTCGACTTCAAGAGTGTGTTTTGCGATGACCACGATAGCTATATCGTCTGCGAATCCGATGATACTGACTCCTTCGGGCAGCCTTAGTCGCAACACTCTGTCGTTCATTAGGTTCCACAGGAGTGGACCCAACACTGATATTTGCGATGGCCTAGCGAAGATGGTGTAGTATTGAACCCCTTTATCCGTGTCATACCGTAACTTCCTGTTCTTGAAATAGTTGGCGATTATCTTTAGCAGGAAGTAAGGATGGAAACATTCTTGCAAGTGATCGCCTTATTTGGGACCAGTCGGCAGTGTTGAACGCATTTTTGACGTCTAGTGTCGCTATCACACAGTACTTTTTTGAGCCCCACCTCTAAGAATGCCCTTCCATGGCTGCATACGCAATGTCGACTACTGTTTGGATAGCGTCGACCTTGGAGCGTGACTTTTGAAATCAAAACTGGTGTTTCGAGAGGGCTCCCTTCTCCTCTACTACAGTCAGCAGTCTATCGTATATTATACGCTCAAGGATCTTTCCCATTATGTCTGGAAGACATATTGGACGATATGACGATGGTTCTTCTAGTGGTTTATTTCCTTTGGGTAGTAGCACTAAGTGTTGCAACTTCCACGGTTCTGGGAACACTCCCTCCTCGAGACACTTTTGCCATGTTGCGATGAAAAGATCTGGTTTTATTCCGGCAGCAGCCTTTAGTGCTGTGTTCGGAATACCATCGGATCCAGGCGCTTTTTTGTCCCCTATTCGATTAAGAGCTCTCTGCAGTTCTTCCAGTGTAACTACTGGGATATGTCCTACTTCTGTTTCCCGGACGATTGTGACCATGTTGTGTAACCTTTTGGGGAACAAGTGCTCCACTATGGTTATCAGCATTTTTGGGCACCTAATTTGTATCCGCTTTGTCGCATATACGTTTGAAACATCTTGATTTGCTCTCTTTGATCGCCTTTGTAAACTCCCGTCTTGCCTGTTTAAAGCTTTCTAGGTGTTGTTGGCAGCCATCTCTGCCTCTAGACCTTTGGCCTTTACGTGTAGCTTTTGAACATTTTGCTCTGGGTGTTTTTATTTCATCGTTCCACGAGTAGCATGGGGCGCCTCTTCGATTTACTGTTTTCCTGGGCAATAGTTTCTGTAAGTTGATGCGACAAGCTTTCGGCTGATCCGCTTGTATCTGTGGTAGAGCTATTCAGCATCTCCACGAATGTATCCTTGTCGAAAAGGCTGTCCTTCAATTGTGGGCCCCTAATTTTTGTAGCTGCGGTGTTCTTTTGGTTTTTTTAATCTTGAATATAATCGCCTGGTGGTTGCTATGGCTGTACACCTCGCTGACTCGCTCATGTTGCGTAAGATAGAGTGACTCGCAGAGCCTATGTTAAGAGATGCATATGCTTCAAGGAATTTACGCCCCCTTTCGTTGGTGAGTTCACTGCCCCATTCCGTAGCCCAAGCATTGAAGTCTCCTCCAATAATCATATCAGTTTTGTGTTGTGCGTTGTTCATCAACCTGTCCAGCATTGCTTGGTATTGGTTGAGTGTCCAACTAGGTCGCGCGTAGCAGCTGTAGAAGTTAATGCCTTCTACTTTTTTGGAAGTACAAATCCTTCTGTTCTCGGCCTTGCTGATGGTATTCCTGAGCTGTATTAGCAGTTCTCCCTTGTGTGTCCTTCTGATCCTCGACACTGATTTACCAACTTGTTCTAGTTTGGGATCTGCTTTTATGTTACGGAGTATTTCCGCGTAAGTGGCTTCTCCCTTGGACTCAATTACAATTGCGTCAGGTTTGGCTTTCTCAACGACTATTTTCTTCCATGAACAGATTAACGCCAGAACAACGCGTGCAAATTGGGCAAACTTATTTTGAAAACCATGGTTCGGTTCGCCAAGCTTATCGTGCGCTACATCCATTTTACGGTCGACATAATCGTCCATCTGAGCAAGGTATTCGGAACACGATGATAATACGCATCCCCAAAGATGACAAACAGTGCGAACAGAAGAAGTTATTGTCGTTGTGGAGCGCAGTGTTGAGGAGAATCCGAATGAGTCGATTCGCCATTGTGCACAGCAATTGGAGCTATACCCATCCACTTTGTGGAAGTTGAAACCACCTGATCATTATACGCGTCGTAGGTTCGGTGAATGGGCCGAAAACATGATCCAGCTTGATCCTCATTTTCAACGCGAAATTTTGTTCTCCGATGAGACGCATTTTTGGTTAGATGGATATGTAAACAAGCAAAATTGCCGAATTTGGAGTGGAGAAAACCCAGAAGACTTTGTCGAGACGCCCTTACAACCATTAAAACTTACTGTTTGGTGTGCTTTATGGGCTGGTGGAATTATCGGCCTATATTTCTTTAAGGACGATGCCGGCCAGAATACTACCATTAATGGAGAGCGCTATAGAAACAAGTTTTCTGACTTCTTCGTTTTTCAGTTGAATGGCATTGACGTTACCGAGCTCTGGTTTCAACAAGATGGAGCAACATGCCACACGGTGCGCGACACGATCAATTTATTGCGGGAAACATTTGCTGAGCGCATAATTTCGCGTAATGAACATGTGAACTTGTCTCACACCTTTAGATTACTTTCTTTGGGGGTACGTGAACTCCCAAACCGGAAAAACCAGAGACATTGGACGGTTTGGAAGTCAACACTCGCCGTGTTATTGCTGATATACGGCCCCAGATGCTCGATAAAGTTGTCGAAAATTGCACTTCACGATTGCGCTTCATTCGAGCTAGCCATGGCGCGTATTTGCTCGATATCAGATTTAAGTACAAAAAAAGAAAATGGCACAAAATTATTTATTAAATAAAGCTAATGTAATATTCCGTTCCAGATAATCTCACAGCTGCTCTAAGGGTTTGAGGTCAGGCGACTGGGGTGGGGAATGAAGTTGTTTTGGGCATGGTAAATCAGCCACTCTTTCACAAGTAAGGCCGTATGCTCGTTTTCATGCTGAAACGTAAAAGAAGATCCAAAGTTTAGTTTTCTCACCAATTGCTTTATATTATTTTTGAGTATCTACATATGGTATATTCAAATACACAATACGGTCCATATTTTTATCAATTACTACCAAATTATCTACGCCAGACGCTGACATGCAACACCAAACTAAAACATTATCTCCACCATGTTTAATGCTCGGAATAAAATTTTCTTTTTTAAGACTTGTATTGGGTTTCTTCCATATCCTGTACAAACAAATTAAATTTGCTCCCATCACTGCAAAGAACCCCGTTGCTAAATATGAAATCACAATTATGGCGCTCTTGTTTGACGCATTTGAATTCGTTTGTTTTTTGTTATGTTAATACAATTGTCCTTGACAGTCCCAATGCATTTTAGATACGATAGGTAGGTAGTCCAAAGGAAACAGAAATCAGTCTCAGAAAGAATGCAGCTAAAATGCTTGCACAAAGCGCGAACAAAGGAAAATCAGGGGGGATTGGAACGAAGGTACCGTACCATTCATGGATAACGACTGGGTGTTTAAATTTCGCTTTAACAACAACAAATAGCATGGTATTTTGGAAGCATTAAATTCCGGTCTGTTGATAGTTCCCCAATTGGTTTTGCTGTTAGTATCGGAATTTAATTTAACATACCCTGCCGTTCTCGTTCTACGGCCGAAGAGCAGGGACGTGAGTCTGGAGACGAATATGAAAAGCAGAGAGTACTGTCTTCATCAAAGGAATATATTGGATTAGAAGTAGCAGACAAGAGATCGTTGATGAAAATTAGAAAAATTGTCGGAGACAGAACGGAGCCCTGGGGCACACCAGCATTTATTTTGTGAAATTCAGACTTGAAACCATCCAAGACAACTTGAATTGAACGTTCCGAAAGGTAATTTCTAATCCATTGAAGAAGAAAGTCGTCGATCCCAAAAGCACGCATTTTCGACAAAAGAGCCTGATGCCAAGCTCCGTCAAATGCCTTAGAAATATCAAGTGCAACTACTCGTAACTTGCTTTCGCCAGATTGATGTACGCTTTGGTTCCACTTTTCGGTGAGACATGCCATCAGATCACCAGTGGACCTGTTGCTACGAAAACCGTACTGCCGGTCATTAAGAAGTTTCCGTGTTTCGAGATATTTCAAGATCTGACGGCTTATCAGAGTTTCCGTGACCTTGGAAAGAAAGGACGTAAGTGCTATGGGTTTGTTGGAGGAGAGAGAGGAAGATTCGCCTTTTTAGAGTTGGGCTGGCCAAATGCAGTTTTTCATCCGCTCGGAAAGAGTCCAAAAGAGTAGGATTGATGAAAAATCTTACGCATTGGTTTTGCTAGCGAGAAAGAACACCTCTTCAGAAGTGGGGGAGATATATCATCTGGACCAGCGGATTTGTGAATGTTAAGATCTTTAAGAACTCTTGCTTTGTCTGAAGAGATGGCAGCTGGAATGTCATAACAAAGGAGCGTTGGTATGGAAGATGGGGCAGAATTTCTAATATTTTTGACAAACGACTAAAAATTTTTACCACCTTTGGGACATTGTAGTATTTTCTGCCTCAGTTTTTGGTTGTATTGGAATTTTACAAGATTAAGAAGGACGATGCAGTCATTCGTGGTTCATTTCAACTTTTTTCGGTTTTCCTCTGTCGGGTTGGTCTTGGAGTACCGAAAAAACATTCAGTTAAAATTCCTAAAGAAGCTGTTAGGACCGTTCCAGTTGGCTTTCTCGTATTGCCATACGGTTCTTTTGGGAATCTTGTCTCTAACTGTGTGGTCGGTTTACGAGAAATTAGCTGATATGACACAGTGGTCCGACGAGCCTAGAGGGGAGAGCACATCAGCGATGTATCTATCGTGGTGGGAAGTTAAAAACAAGTCCTGGCTGTTGGTAGAATGACTATTCGCGTGGGCTCATTTACAAGCTGCGTTAAGTTGTTTTCCGCAGCGAAGATCTCAACACACATTCCTTTGGTTGTTGTCTGTCCAATGTCTGTAATAACGATTTCAGTATGGGGATACAGGGATATATTTCTTTGTATGGAGTGAGAAAGCGCATCAAACTCGTTAAAGGTCGAGTTGCTGTCCAGTTTGGGGCTTCTGTAAATAAAGCAGTCGTAGATAATTTGCTTACGGAGATGGAATTTCAACCACATGAAATTGAATTCCGAATTGGAACAGGGACCACATTGTGGTGGAGTTTGGTAAGCTACATCACTACGCACGTAGGTGGTGAGACCGCGGTGAGAGAAGAATAATGACACTAGTTCGTAGCCAGGCAGCTTCAGATCGGAATGATCTGAGAGGTGTGGACGGGATCAACCTGTGTTTCATTAAGTGCCAAAACAGCTGGTCTGTATTTACAGATGACCATACTGCGGATGATGATTTCACTGAACTCGCGCGTTGTTGTTGTGTTTTTTTTTTGCCCGCACAGTTAATTTTTTTTTTCTGGTTACCTGTTCACTCGTGCGCGGTTTTTCTCAAGCGACGAGCGAATTTTGCAAGTGCACTTATCGATGGTCAGGTCGACACTCGCAATGTTAACAGCCTGCCTTTTTGAAGCAAATTCGGCACGGTCCTTCCGCACTTTGCAGCAACTCGTCTCAAGTTCATTTACTTACTTACTTATTTACTTAAGGAGGCGCTACAGTCCTAGGTTGACTTCGGCCTTAACCAACAAGCGGCTTCAGCCGGCGCTCGATGTTTAGTTAGCTGCCTCCAGTTTCGCACACTAAGTTGGCTGACGTCCCCTTCCACTTGCCAGCGCTACCTGAGTCGCCGTCTTTAAGATTTTGCGGACGGGAGAATTGGTCCATTCGCTCTACATGATCCATCCACCTCAGTTGTTGGAGCTTCAATCTCCTGGATAAGACGATGTCGATATACCGTACAAGTCGTCGTTGCATCTACTTCTCCACTCACCGTCTATTCAGACGGGACCGAAAATCATCTGAAGAATTTTCCTTTCAAAGAAGCCAAGAAGAGCGTCCATGCCTCTGCGGCATAGAGCAGGACTGGGATTATCATGGTCTTATTTATGGTCACTTTTGCTGTTCGAAAGAGTGCTTTACTAATCAATTGCCTTTTTAACCCAAAAAAGCAGCGATCGGCAAATGTTATCCTTCGTTAGATCTCAGTGCTGGTGTCGTTGTCTGAATTGATAGCCGAGCCTAGGTAGACAAGGTCCTTAACTACCTCAAAGTTATATCTGCCGAGGGTGACTTCTGTCCCAGGCGTGGGTGTTGGGTGTAATTTCTTGTTGATTGCATATACTTGGTCTTGCCGTTGTTGACCAGTAAGCCTATCTTCGTCGCTTCCACCTCAATACTCGCGAAAGCGCCACTGGCATCTCGCTGCTTTCTTCCGATTATGACAATATTATCGGCGTATACTGGACGCATGACAGCGCATTGCCTTGTTTAAATCCTTTTTTGACATCAAAGGTCTCGGTGAGTTATTTACCGACCTTGATGGAGTAGAGTATATTCACCATCATCATCCTGCATAAACGGACGAGTTTTGCGGAGATGCCAAAACTAAACATTGGTCTGAATAGCTTGTCTCTATAAATGCTGTCATACGCAGCCTCGAAATCGATGAAGAGGTGGTGTGCTCCATTTGGAGTTTACTGGTGTTCTTCTAAATCTGACGTAGTGTGAAAATTTGGTCGATGGTGGACTTTTCTGGCCTGAAGCCACACTGATATGGAGCAATTAGATTGCTGACGAACGCCCTAAGGCGTTCACAGAATATGGTGCATAGGATCTTATAGGCGATATTAAGAAGGCTGATGCCTCTGTGGTTAGCGCAGTTCAGAAGGTCTCCTTTCTTGAGAATCGGACAAACATTGAGCATGCTTTCGTCCTACCATATTTTGCAGATGAGTTGGTGTATGCTCCTTACCAAGTCATCACCTGAAACTTTGAAGAATACTGCACTTAAGTTAAGATATGGCTATATTCATTTCATACAAGTCCGATGGGATGAGTCGTTGGTATACATTGTCCAAGTAGAAAAGTTCATTCTGCCGGTATTTGGTTCTTTCCAAATCTTCAGCATCGACTGCGGCTCTACTACTATGTTCGCTTGTTCATTTCTACAGACTTCGGTTCAGAGCTTGTCCGAGTGGGATATTTTTTTGTTTTTTGGTAAAACTTCCAAATCTCATTCCTGGAGTGGTATCATCAATTTTCTCCACCGCGTTTCTTATACTCCTTCTCTGACGGCTTTTTGGAAATGTTGGCCCTGTCTTCGATGCATGATGCTCTTAAGAAATTAAAAGAAGAAAAGAGATTCGGAAAAGGATTTGGCGATCTCTGGCAATTGTAGCCATCTGACGTCAACCTTCCTCATAGTATTAACTTTCCTTTGGGATGTTCGGGATATCCCCAACAAGGTGTTGGCCCCTCGGAAAGTTCGGTCATCCAAGAGGAGTGCCTTGCGTCGATCGCAATGTGGTCCCTCTGGAGGACGGTTGATTGACCTTATGAATATGGAGATGCAGGAACCGTGTGCTAGCTCTAACAATGTTTCCCTCCACCGCAAAGTCGATTAGACTGGATCTGTTATCGGAGATAGTGTCGTGCAGGCTATATTTTTCCACTGTACTACAAAAGATGCCCTTTGTAGAGACCCGGATGAATATCAACCAGTACCCGATGGTTACAGCTTGGAGGTAAAATAGGCAAAATTTATGTGTAGAAATAGTTTTACAACACCTCTACAACAACAAATTAACACCTCTCAATGTTGGAAAATATATCAATTTTCAAATTGTATCAGTAGTTTTCAACATGTCCACCTCTGGCGCGAATAATGGCCTTGAGACCGCCGAAGAAATCATCGCACTCTGCACGCAAATAGCTCTGCGGTATTTTGACCCATTCCCGGCGAAGTGCTTGTTTGAGGTGGTCCAAACTTTGGTATTTTTTAGTGTCAACCTTCACCTTCAAAATACCTCAGACAAAGAAATCCAACGGATTTTCATCCGTAGAATTTGCAATCCATTGTGTCGAAGAAATGAAGTGTGGAACATTCTTTATAAACCAATCTTGGTTGACGCGCGCTTTGTGAGACGGTGCCGAGTCTTGTTGTAATGTCCAAATGATTGTTTGCCCAAGGCTTCAATACTGCCTCTAAGGCAGTTTCACGGTATACGATCGCATTAATTTTGACGCCACGGTCCGAAAATACGAGCGGAGAGCGACCATCGGCGGTTATGGCGGCATAAACCATCACCATCGGTGCTGCCTGCTTTCTGGTGGCCGTTCGAAGGTGTAAATTTTCGAAGGACCTCTCTGGCAAGTAAACTCGGTCATTTTGTTTGTTGATATATTTCTCGATAACAAATGGCAACTCATCGGAAAAAACCAAATTCGGCAATTCACCAACGTAGCAACTCCTTCGCTCTTTCGACTCTAACTTTTTTCTGTTGTGGTGTAAGATCGTGTGCTTTCTGCAACTTCAATGGCTTGAGCCCAAGTTCATTTTTCAGTATGTCTTGCATCAGTTCCAACGATATGTTGAGCTCACGAGCCATTTTTCTTCCACTTCGACGCGGATTTCGCTCACTTTCACGTTTGAATCCCATTGCGGATAAAAATTTTTCAACACAACTGAGACGCAAATCGCTTAAAGGGTTCGTAAATAATAAAATTATCTGTCTTGTGTCAAAATTTGAGATCACTGTCATGAACAGTTTAGAAATTATAGCAGTCTGAAATTGGTTACAGTTCGAGTCATTAAGGGTGTATTCCTTTGATGGCGACAGTACTCTCTGCTTTTCATATTCGTCTCCAGACTCACGTCCCTGCTCTTCGGCTGTAGAACGAGAACGGCAGGGTATGTTAAGCTCATTAAATTCCGATACTAACAGCATAACCAATTGGGGAACTATCAACAGAGCGGAATTTAATGCTTCCAAAATACAATGCTATCTGTTGTTGTTAAAGCAAAATTTAAACACCCAGTCGTTATCCATGAATGGTACTTGCATCGTCGAAACCGATAAACTTTCCATCCTCAGTATGTGTGTCAATGACAACTTACGTTGGAATGACCACATATTCGATGTCACCAAAAATGCTGCGAAATATCTAGGCTTTCTCAAGGATGTAAGAAATACTGCACCAACTCTGATCTGGCCTCAATATCTAAGGCGTTTATCCGTCCGAAATTGGATTACAATGCCCACCATCTGATCGGGTGCGCCCAAAACATCTCTGCACCTGCTAGAGAGGATTATAAACCGTGCGATAAAATTCATAGGTGATACTAATATCATACAAACAATGGACACCCTCGAACCCCAACGACGTAATGTCTCGTCTCTCACTCTGTTTTATCGCTATTGCCACCACCAGTGATCCATAGAAATCGCCAGCAGTATTTCGCCCCTTCAAACTTTTAACCGTAATACCCATCTCGCTACGAATGCTCTTCAGTATACCCTCAAGCCCACTTCCGGACGTTCTTTGAAATATCGTGATTCGTTCCTAAGCCGTACAACTCACTTATGGAATGCCCTGCCTAGCTCTTTATTTCCTATTCTGTATAACCTTCAAACATTTAAAACCAACGTTCACCGGTACCTCTCTTTCTATCTTCATGATTTTTCTTCGCCGGCGCTGAGTGCAATCATTTTAAGGATACTTAAATCTGTTGAGCGCGGCGCGCAAATTAAAAATAAATACAGGCTGTACACTGTAAATCTGCGCATCACTCGCCTGGGATGGTTAGGGCATGTAGAGGGAATGGACACCAATGCTCCGGCCCGCAGAGTCTTCAAATCTAAACCGGAGGGACAACGCAATAGAGGGAGACCTCACCTTAAGTGCAAAAATCGCGGCTGTACGTATTCATACACGAATATGGAAATACTGGTGGACTATGTAGATTGGCAGTATCATATAGGAGTTCCAATTTTCCATGAGGGATTGAAATACTGGTCAAGTTGCCAGAAGAAAACGTCTGACTTTTCTGCTTTCATTTCACAGGCTGGATGTACTTATGGTGCTCACTAATGGACCGATAACGACGACAGCAAGAAGGTGCGACGAATGTTAATGTTGCTATCTATGCCAAGCTATATCACTATAAGAAAAGTACGGTGCAGGTGAATCCCATTCGTCTGAGTATTTGCCTCGTATTTCCCGATCAAAAGAACGCGGAGTTTGATTTGGAGCTACGGGGAGTGATTAAGACGGAACAAACTTCAGTCCAAAGTTCAGTCGAGCTAAGCTCGACTTCCACGGCCAAAGAGATCAACAGAAATAAAACCAAACACTGATAGGCCCATCAAAACTGATGAAAACAACTCGGACTCTGACTTCGATTTGGATGACATTGAGAGGATTTCATATGGCGCTAAGCTGGTAGATATCTCCTAAACAGCAAATAAGAACGAAATAATAAAAACGAACCTCAACCCTGGACCTGGTGTGCACAACTGTAGGCAATTAGTTAAAAGCCAACGAACTGGAGAGTTGCTAGTTGAGGCTCGGGTTCACCCCGAACTGTATCACCAAGTAAATAAGTATAATAGTAAGTAGAATGGAATATTAAGGACTCACTTGCACCCCGTATTTCTCGTTGAATTCAATAACAATATGGAGAGTCCTAACTTCGTTCATATTTTCCACCTTTTGTGCGGATAGGGTATGTAGAACTGGTGGTCGGATCATCGAATATCGTTACTGAGTCAAAGTTGTTAATACGGGAACGGGATTTTTTCTCCAACAAAACGATATTAATTGTTTTCTTTCAGATAAATCTTTTGATCTAACTTCGATTTACAAACCGCCTCATACCCTGCATCTTTTTTACACCAGACTTCGGGATTTCCGTTACTTCTGTTTAAGAGTAAAAGGTCTGGCTTCTAACCTCGATGCTTAGATTTCTTCAGAAATCGTTGTCATTTTTTATATATATATATACGTAGGTGCCACTGCTTACCTGGATACTCTAAGCTGCGAAACATCATGACATTGATTTCACATACCACCTTGATCAAAAAGTTCCCGGCCACACCCACCCTGTGGCGCTCCCATCATTCCAGTTTGAGTTCTGTTTTTATTGTTGTTAAGTTGGTAAATCTGTTGTTGATATTCCCTCTAAATCTTAGCGTCATAGCTTGACATTTGCAAAAGTTACGTAGCCAAGAGTACATCTATCTCAGTGTGTGCAACAACGAACTTGTACTCGTATTAAATTTTGCGTAAAAACGGATTTAATGACCATCGACATCGAAAACCGACGAAAACATTGATGAAGTACGACTAAATGAAATGTTTGTTAATAACCGCAAATTAACCATCAGAGAGATAGCGGAGGACTTGAACATTGCCTACGGGTCAGTCCAAGACCTTTTGGTTAATGATTTGGGTGTCCGCCGTGTAGCAGCAAAGTTGGTGAAAAAAGACCTCAATTTCATGCAAAAAAGAGACCGTGTTGACGTCGCAAAAGAGATGATTTGCGAGGCTGAACCCACATTCATCAAAAGGATCATTACTGGAGACGAGACGTGTGTTTATGAGTACGACATGCAATCCAGAACATCAGACAATGGCGTTCACCAAATGAGCCGAGACCAAAAAAACCATGTCGTTTTCAGTCAAAAAAGAAGGCAATGCTCACGGTTTTCATGGATTACAACGGTGTACTAGATGGAGTGAAAAGTGACATCCTAGACCGCCAGAATGCGCTGCTACTGCAAAAAAGGTTATGGTCCGTTCATATTTAGGCAGACATGCCAAATTTCAGTGCGATACTGTCTTTCGTTTTTCGTGTTTGGCATCATGTTGAGATGGACAAAAACGGTTTTCGTTCTCCCATAAAACATTATTTTTTGAGAGGCAAAACGGCGAAGGAAACAAAAGAAAAGTTGGATAAATATTATGGGGCTAATGCTCCGTCAGATTACACCGTCAAATATTGGTTTCGAGAGTTTCGTGGTGGCCGCAACTCCACTACCGATCAAGTCCGCAGCGGCAGGCCCTCCGATGCCAAAAAAATACATGAAATGGTGTTGGCTGACCGGAAAGTGAAAGTGCGTGAGCTAGCAGATACCACAAAGATTAGTACTGAGGGCACCCGCCATATTTTGGGCAATATTCTGCATATGAAAAAGTTATCCTGCCGCTGGGTGCCGCGAATGACCAAAAACACGACGACGAGAGCACTTCGAAAGAGTGTTTGGATTTGCTGATGCAGAATCGGGCGGACTTTTGGCGTCGATTGGTAACTGGATTTGGATCCCTCAGACTATTATCTCTTCCCAAACCTCAAAAGATGGCTCATAAATAAAAAATTCAGCTCACGCGAGGAAATTATCGACGCCACGGAGGAGTACTTTGCAGACCTTCCGGAAAATTACTTTTCGGACGAGATCAAGAAGTTGGAAAATCGCTGGAATAAGTGTATCAAACTAAAAGGGGACTATATTGAATAATATAAAAAAACATTTAAAAAAACAAAAGTTTTTAATTCCCAAGGAGGTCACTTTTCACTCCATCATGTATTTTTGCCAGAAGGCCAGACAGTAAACAAAGAGTATTATTTGGGCGCTATGAGACGCTTGCGTGAAGTAATTCGCCGAAAGAGACCAGAATTGTGGGCAGAAAACTCGTGGATTTTGCACCATGATAGCGCACTGTCGTGCGGTCGCACAGTGCCGTCATTATTCGTAATTTTTTGACGAAAAATGCAATAAATATGAGTACCATCCACCACCACCGAATTCACCTGATTTGGCTCCCTGTGACTTCTTTCTGTCCAATCGAGTTAAAAAACCATTACGGAGAACGCGTTTCAGCAGCCGAGAGAAAGTAATGGAAAAATCGCAGGAAGAACTGATGGACCGAAAACCGAATATAGAAAATGTTTCGAGGATTGGATCAAGCGCTGGCATAAGTGTGTTGCAGTCGATTGGGATTACTTTAAAGGGGACAATATAGATTTATATGAATAAACTTGTAATTTAAATTTTCTGAATAAATTCCGGGAATGATCAAGGTGGTATATGTCATAAGTGTCTAGTATTAAATTTTTTTCAAATACCATTCTCAAGGTGAAAAGCTAATTGGTTGTATTTTTATCGGGGCGATTTGCATTATTTATTCCCCGACCTCGCGGGACAAATGTTCGTATATGTTATAAGCTGACAACGGATCTTAATTTATACAAAAGGTTTCTTAAACTTTCCTGCCAGTTCCAAAAAAAAAAATCAAACTAAACTGTCTTAGCATTGATGGCTTAGACTTTTACTCTAAATGGATTCAACAGTGATAATTACGAGTATGTTTGATATCAAACGGACTTATTCGGAATGTTTAAAACATTTTATCGCAAAAGATAAAATGAATTTCTAAACGTAAAACAACAAAAACATAGGCGATGTAATTTGGGCTTGGTCTGAAGACGGAGGGAGGCTTGTCCCACATAATATTAAAAAAATATACGAAATAAATTTTATTGTTAATTTGCAAAACAGGTTACTAGACTGTTTCAATCAAGCCGCATTATCTAGTAATCCAGTAATGATAACGCGGCTTGATCAAATGATTCTGCAGCTCCATTTCCACTACTGAAGAACTTGATTTTTCATAATGAAGATTCCGACTTGCTTTTTGAACTTTCTAAAAAGTATCTCAATTCTTTCATCTGAGCTACGGGATTTGAAAAACTTTGTCTACGTGTTAAACGTTTTATCACTATAATTTGGCTCTATCAATAAGTCTTTACAGTTAGCACAGTCTTTGGTCAACTGTATCAAGTTACACACTCTAAGATTGTTGAGGTCGAGGTCTTTCTACGCTG
Organism: Volucella zonaria; assembly: GCA_963966105.1. Taxonomy (NCBI): domain Eukaryota; kingdom Metazoa; phylum Arthropoda; class Insecta; order Diptera; family Syrphidae; genus Volucella; species Volucella zonaria. The sequence continues at coordinate 66,245,317 of OZ014532.1, read as the reverse complement.
CTTGTGCCTCCTGGTACAAGGTAGGGCAAAAGAAATGTCATAATGAGAATTGGCTGCCATTTTGTTAGAAATGAAAAAAAATGTGGCCCCTGTTTTCACGAAAAGTTTATCTAAAGGAGGAAGATTGATGATATTAAGTTGTAAAAATGATATCGATCAAATGAAGATGTCCTGAGTTGGTACACATTTCGGCTCGTTTTACGGTGTTTTGAATTGTTCCTCGCAAAAGATCTGGCTCCAAATTGGTGATTTCTTCTTCAATGTTGGCTCTCAAGACTTGCAGGGTGTGTGGTTTATTGTGATGAAAGCGAGATTTCAAAAAGCCCTAAAAGAAGAAATCTTGCCGGCGAGTTCAAATCGCTAAAACGGGAAATCACACGCGCAAGAGGTATGTGATTCGAAATCTCCTTCGTTGCTCGAGCTGTATGAGCTGTTACTCCCTCCTGCTGGAACCAATAATGCTCGAGACCCAATTCAGCAACTTCGGCAAAAAACGCAAACGCGTTTATCATCTGTCCGCAGCGCTCATCAGTTACGATTATGGTGGTGCCGTCGGCTTCGTCAAAAAAAAAGGACCAATCATTTGTTCACTGCAAATGCCTCACCAAACAATCACTTTGAGGGAATGCAATGGGTCTTCGTGAATTTCATGCGGATCTTCCCCGTCCCAGAAAAGCGAATTTTGCTTATAGACAAAACCATTAAGATTTTGGATACGAAATCGTACTTATTTTGCACCAGGTATAACAGAACATGGGTGTAAGTTAACTTTGCTTGACGGTCACCAAGCAGCAATTGGTGAACGGTTTGCACTTTATAAGAAAACATCTTCAAGTTTTTCTCCAAAATTCGACGCAACAAATGTCTGCTGATGCCAAATTGTGTGCATCGTTGTCTCATCGATGTGTGTGGACTCTCTCGGACGGCTTCGGTCGAACGGGCCACTTTTTGCGACATCTCTAGCCGACTCAATTTGCACGAGATGCTCAGACAAAAGCTTAATTGCTCGCGCACATGATGCAAGACGACAAGGAAAACGAAGATAAAATTCACGCTGCGTTAAAACAACAGACTGGGAATTGGACAAATAAGAAGTAAGAATAATGCAGCGTTCTGCAGGTGTGTATTGCTCCATTGCTTGTTATCAGTTTATTCTCTAGCTGTCTGCAATATAAACGCCACTTGACACTTGACGCAATTTGCAAAAATTACCACATTCACATTATGACGTTCCTTTTATCCCACTGATGTGCACTTTTCTAACCAAGTCGATGTCGCTGTACAGTTTGTTGCGTTTGGTCTAATTATCAAATTGTGCCTCTGTTGTTGCTGTGCTGTTGCGGTTTCACGACAGGTCATTACCTTGCCTAAAGGCTTTTTTGACTTTAAAGGTTACAGTGCGATTGCTTTTGTCCTTTTTAGAGCAGCTGGAGTTCCTCATTGTCATTCTGAAGACTTTGACGAGCCTACAGTCGATAAAGAATTTGTGTGTATGGCGTGTATTGACCTGAACTTCCTGTGTATTCTGTAGGGTCTGCCTAGTGTGAATATTTGGTGACTTGTGAACATACGCGGCCAATACTCGCCCCGATAAGAAGCAATCAGATCGTTCATGCATTCAGACAAGATCTTGGCCGTCGCGTCACCATCATGGAGTCTTACGCCTCAACGGAGCTCTTTTCTGCCGAGGAGAAGGAGGCCTTTTATATCCGACTGAGTGCTGCTTAGGATAGTACACCACCACACCAAAGTTGACAATGACAATGATGGACTTAGGCTTGTTATGGGAAAGCATAATTTTGGCGACCGCAACGACAATGGCGAGCGTTTTTTTTGGTGGGGGCTAACGCTCCCATTTATTTGGCTTAATTCAAGCTTAAAAAACTAGCTTAACTTAAAAACCAAAATACAAAATATTTAACTAGGGTTTTAAAGCTAGGGATTGTGAAGGAGATCGAATTTGAGGGAAAGTGTGCTGCGATTAAAATCGAAAATGGAAAGGTTGGAGTTTATCTTACGCAGCATACGAGATATTGGTTCGTTAGAGCAATATGTGGTGCGGTGGGTTGGTAGATGAAAGAGGCGGGGGCAACGTAGATTTCGAGGGTATTCAGGTTAATGAGTTTGAGACGGTCTCGAGAGGGAGGTAAGACTAGAGGATCATTCCCAGGTAGACCTCGAAGAGAAAATCGAAGAAAACGACGCTGGATCCCCTCAATTCGGGATGCATGAACTCGTTGAAAGGGACACCATGCGTGGCTAGCGTACTCAAGAAGGGGGCCGAATGTATAGTCATCTGGTCACGTACGGGTTGCAGAATTCTTTGGACCATCTTTTAACGAAGTCAAGTGATGAATTTGCTTTAGTAATTGTCTCATCAATATGCGAGCGGAAATTAAGATCCCTTTCGCATAACATACCAAGGTCGTGGATAGTCTGAACAAGGGATATACAAGGTATATCCTTGACCGTCAGAATGCGCTGCTACTGCAAAAAAGGTTATGGTCCGTTCATATTTACGCAGACATGCTAAATTTCAGTGCGATACTGTCTTTAGTTTTGTTTTGAAAGCTGATTGTTGTTGACGTGTTTGGCATCATGTTGAGATGGGCAAAAACGGTTTTCGTTCTCCCATAAAACATTATTTTTTGAGAGGCAAAACGGCGAAGGAAACAAAAGAAAAGTTGGATAAATATTATGGGGATAATGCTCCGTCAGATTACACCGCCAAATATTGGTTTCGAGAGTTTCGTGGTGGCCGCAACTCCACTACCGATCAAGTCCGCAGCGGCAGGCCCTCTGATGCGGTTACAGAGGACAATGTCAAAAAAATACATGAAATGGTGTTGGCTGACCGGAAAGTGAAGGTGCGCGAGCTAGCAGATACCACAAAGATTAGTACTGAGCGCACACGCCATATTTTGGGCAATATTCTGTGTTTGGACTTGCTGATGCGGAATCGGGCGGACTTTTGGCGTCGATTGGTAACTGGATTTGGATCCCTCGGACTATTATCTCTTCCCAAACCTCAAAAGATGGCTCATCAATAAAAAATTCAGCTCACGCGAGGAAATTATCGACGCCACGGAAGAGTATTTTGCAGACCTTCCGGAAAATTACTTTTCGGACGGGATCAAGAAGTTGGCAGATCGCTGGAATAAGTGTATCAAACTAAAAGAGAACTATACTGAATAAAATAAAAAAAACATTTAAAAAAAAAAATTTTGTCATTCCCAAGGAGGTTACTTTTCACTCCACCTAGTAGGTTGACCGTGGAGAACGTAAATTCGGGGAGTAGACTTGCTGCACTTACGTGAAAACGCAATCGACTGACATTTGGTGACATTGAGTTCTAAGTAGTTCTTGATTCACCAGGTGGAAAACTATTTAGATCTATTTGAAGGAGGCTGGAGTTGTGTTGTGAGGAGATGGGTTTAAAAAATTTGATATCGTCAGCATAGAGGGAAAGTGCTGAGTGGTAAATGACCTTTTCAATATCGTTAATGGTTAGAATGAAGGGAAGTGGACCTAGGTGACTACCTTGAGGAACACCTGAATAGACCTGAAACGAACACTACAAAAACGATTATTCAGGTAAGAAGCTATCCATTTAAGCAAAATGGGTTCAAAGCCCAGGACGGACAATTTGAACAGGATTAGTTTATGGGATATCTTGTCGAAAGCCTTACTGAAATCAGTTGTTATAGCGTCAACTTCTTTACCAGTTTCTAAGGCTAAGAGAACAGAGGACACGAATTCGACGAGGTTAGTGGTAGTTGATCTACCTTTCAGAAAGCCGTGTTGATTAGGAGAAATAAGAGATTTGCACTGGAAGTTGCAGGCTTCGTACAAAATGCTTTCGAGGAGTTTGGGTATACATATGTGAGAGTTTAGCTATGGGGCGGTAATTAGTGACTGCGCTTTTTAGTCCCTTTTTATGAATCGGTGTTATGAAAGAAGACTTCTATATATGAGGAAATTCACCTTGAGAGAGCGATAACCGGAAGAGATTTGCAAGGGGGAGGGAAAGTATTGAAGAACACTTTTTAAGAAATATGGATGGAAGGCCATCTGGTCCGGGTAAGTATTCATCAGCTGTAATTTATTTTCTATAACTGTATGGTCAAAACTTTGAGAAATATAGGGGCCAATGGAGAAGTTAAGTAGGTATTTGAAATAAGAGGGATCCGGTACGAAGGAATTATCGGCAAAAGATGGCTATAGTATGCGGATCGGTTGATGACATGTTTTCGTATGAGAGGGATGGAGGAAAATCGTCAAATTTTTATGGTAATTAACGAATTAATAGAAGGACTTAAGATCGTTTATAAGCCTTGATTGCGCACTATCAAGGTATCGCTGGCAGCGAACCTTATAAAGCTGGGCGAATTGAAGGTATGACCCGAGATAGTTTGAATAGTCAGCAAAAGAGTTGGATCGGAGGAAAACTGCCCATAATTTGTTTCTCTTGTTACGTAAAGAACGAAGTTTACGATTGTACCACGGGGGGCTCGTAGAAAGGGCCTTTTTGGGCGAAAAGGGAACATAGAGAGAAATAGATTTGAATAATTCTCTATAGAAAATAGAGAGGACACTTTTAAGAGGCATATTGTTGAAATCAAAAGAACACTTACTAAGATAAGCGTTAATTTTGTGGAAATTCTTTTTATGAAAGTCATAAAAAGAAGCAGCTGCAGATGGGGTGGGTTGGATAGGAGAGTGGTGGAAAAAAGAAAGAAGAAATGGTGGGTGAAAGTTATCAATGTTCGATAGTGAAAGGGGGCAGAGCGAGATAGAGGAGTTTATGGAATCAGTGGTGAAAATAAGGTCTAATTGCTACTCATATAGTTGCAGACCCCACTAACTTGGCATAAGCTAGAGCCTGGAGTTAGGGTTTGCGATAAAAAAAAATTCACCATCTGATTGGTCCAGTGCAGTTGAGGTAGATTGAAATCGCCGAATACGATGATATCATCGAGAGGATCAGATAAAGTTAATTATTTCATCAATTGCATCGATAGCGAGTTGGTAGCATTCGATTGGTTGTGCCGGTAGGATGTAAAAACACATAACGTACAGGGACCTGCAGGGAAGTGTCATCTTTATTGAAGTGTAGTCAAGCTTAAAGGATGTAGAAACAGCGATTGGAGAAGAGTTTAGGTTATTGTGGACGGCCAATAGGACACCTCGACAAGGAGAATCATCATATGGACGGGTAAGATCATCGTGTCGAAAAACATTGAAACTAGGGGAGGGGGGAATAATTCCTGATTCTTTATGTCGGGAATTAGATTAGTTTCGGTCAGAGCGTAGACGTCAAATGGCAGAGTGTGAGATTGGCGCAAGACGGCCCGGGTCTTAGATCGTAGTCCCCTTCCGTATTGATACTAGAAGGTTAGAGGAATGTTATTTTGAGGGGGTGTAGGAGTGGATGGTCGAAACACTGGCAGCAAGGTCGTCTGAGACTTTTTGGGAAGACATATTGAAAATCTTGTGGAACTTGATATATAAATGCCTCAGACTTGTAAGGTCAGTAGGGAGACCTTCCTGCTGTATGGAGACCATGACGCTTATTTTAGTTTTTCCCTCGTAACAAACTGAGTCTGAGAGAGAGGTATATTCTCGTACGTCTTTTTTCCTCTAAGCCTAGAAAGTGCATAACGACAATCGTTGTGTCAAAAGTTTGTTGGGTTATTTTAATTATGGGAGGCAGAAGGGGGTCAAAAATGGGGCTGATCTACGAAGATTTTGAGGACGATGCAGCGGTAATTGAAAGAGCATTAGACACTTTTTCAGATGAGGGATTTATAATATGGGACCTAATAAAATTGGAATATTTAGCTCCGGTTTTGAGATCGAAATTTGGGAAAGAAGTGCTAGTGGGGGCATGTGCAGAGGGGTTAGATATTTCAGAGGAGTTAGTGTGAGCGGTTGGGATTAATTTGAAAGAGACGTGTTGACGCGAGGGCTTGGATGGAACGGAGGCAATATAATTGGAGGACTGATGAAGTTGGTTCGGGATGTGAGTGGGAGGGGCGAAATTGGGGAATATATTAGTTTTAAATCTCCAATTAGAGTCAGATTTTTAACTGGATTTGGAAACGAGTTTCGGTATAGAGTCAGGTGTGGGACGACTTGGGACGGGTTTCGGTATTTTATTGGAGCCCGGTTTAAGACGGGAGTTGAAAATGGGATTAGATAACTTAGAATTAAGCTTCGTTTTATCCTGTTTCTTGGTAGGTGTGTCGATCATCCATTTACAGATGCGCATCTTTCCAATGTTGAAATATCAGCATTTTGGGGGGAGTCTTTGATTTAATATGTACTCATATCCGTTTCAATTTTATCCAATTTACGCCTCCATTCGGAAGGTGTCCATGTTGTACCAAAATGTTTGATGAGTTTGCGTGGGGCGGCGACGGGAGGAGTTGATAGTGAAACAGTTTCGGTCTCTTGAATTGAAGGGGCAGCCAACATTGGTGAACGAGGAGGTGGTGGTGAAAGTGGGTCGACTTCGGCACAACTTTCTAAATAGGACTGATTCGTCGTGATTATTTTTGTAAGACTTTTATTGGAATGAGTCATTAGAGTCGTTGAGGCACTTTATAGCAAGCAACACGTGCGATAGCGACATGATCTTGCACTCATAACAAAATAATAGAAGGTTGTCAGAGAATTCTTCGATGTATACCGTATTCCTTTTATTTAATCCCACACAAATTGCGTTGAATGATTTTCCACAGATGCCCTTATAAGTAGCAAAGTCAGCATTGTCATCAAAGATTGGGCAGTGATTCCGCAAGACATGGCAATTTTATGAAAAGTAAACGAAAAAGGTAAACAATGAACTTTACGCACTGTTATGCACTGCGAGTAGAAATTCAGCAAAATCGGAAAATTGGTCAACACTTGGGGTAATATTCTAAATATAAGCGGAACCGATACCAGAGGCGGCACAGCGACAGTTATTGAGCGCGAAAGATTGAAAGTATAGTCGGTCGGTCACAAACAGTGCTTGGCTTTCCAAAGAAACGAGCTCGAGTCTGCGAATCGCATGAAGATGAGAGAAGTTCACCGTAGCGTGCGACGTGATAAGCGTAACTATATCAGCATATTGGCTACAGAAGCAGAAGAGACCGCTAGTAGGCCGCACATGCTTCCAAATCTCTAAACAACACCTGGTAAAAGGCATAGACGGATCTCTGCAAGTTTCGGGTGAGGACCAGCTCAAAAGGTGGAAGGAGAAATTTTCTGCGGTTTTAAACCGCGTTTTCGCCAGTGAATGCCCAATTATCCGTCCATAGTAACAAATTCCCCTGTAGAGAAGAAATCTTTACCGTAATCAAGGCACTGAAGAACAACAAAGCCTTACGAGCAGCGCCAACAACATCGAGTGAGCTCCTACACTCACTCATTGAGAGAGCTTGGGAAACAGAGAGTTTTCCGGAAGAATGGACAAAAGGAATGATTGGCAAGCTCCCAAAGAAAGGAGTCCTTACGCAGTGCGAAACTGGAGAGGAATTTGCGTGCTGCCTGCACTAGCCAAGGTATTAACAAAAATCGTCCTAGAGTGAATAAAAGACCACCTCGAAGACACTCGACGCCCAACAAGCTGGATTCCGTACTGGATCTTCCTGTGTGGACCACATCAACACCTTGCGGATCATCATCGAACAGTGCATTGAATAGCGATCACTACTTCACCTGCTGTTCATCGATTTCGAAAAAGCGTTCGACAGTGTCAATAGAGAATTTATCCCAGATAAATTGATTGCTATTATCAAGGCTACATACGATGGTTCCAAATGTCGCACCCTGCATAAAGGAAAGTTGTCAGGTTAGGCAGGGATGTATACTGTTCCTGTTGGTGATAAGTGATGTAATGTATGCAGCTTTGTCGGCTGGAAACGGAGGAATTCAGTGAACTCTGCAATCACACCTCAAACATCTGGACTATGCGGACGACGTATGCTTACTCTCTCATAGGGCTTGGAAAGTCACACCCGCTGTCACAAGAAAGCTGCAAACGTTCGTGAACAGATGTCTGCGAAACATCTTGAGGATTTTCTGGCCCAACTGTATCTCTAATGATGAACTTCATGCGAGAACCCATTGACTCTATCATACAAAGACGTATATCTCACGCGTAGAGGCAGACGATTGGGCCGACCTAGAAGTTCTTGATGAAGAACGGTCGAAGAGGAATCAGCGCAACTGACGAAGAGTTATAGAGAGCTGAGATACATCTCCAGAAACCGTACACGAGCAGTGGAGGCCCTATGCCCCGTAAGGGCAACCTCACGGACTTAATAGGTCCGAGGACCCAAGAAAGTTCGACACCCTGACTGACTCGAACTGCAACCAACTTTAGGCTGCTATAATTTCCAAACTGTTCATGACAGTGAGCTCAAATTTTGACACATGACAGATAATTTTATTATTTACAAGCCTTTTAAACGATTTGCGTCTCAGTTGTGTTGAAAAATTTTTATCCGCGATGGAATTCAAACATGATAGTGTGATTGCTTTATATTTGGCTGGAAAATCACAAGTAGCTATCGCTAAAGCCCTCCAGCACCTCAACCTGAATAAAACATTTGTGTCTCGAACCATAGCTCGTTACCGTGATACTGGCAGCGTTGCAAAACGCCATGGAGGTGGTCATAAAAAAACAGTAACATCAGCAGAAATGGTTCGGAAAGTGAAGGCTCGAATTGAGCGAAATCCGCGTCGAAGTGGAAGAAAAATGGCTCGTGAGCTCAACATATCGTTGGAACGGATGCAACACATATTGAAAAATGATCTTGGGTTCAAGCCATTGAAGTTCCAAAAAGCACACGATCTTACACGGCAACAGAAAAAAGTTAGAGTCGAAAGAGCGAAGGAGTTGCTACGTTGGTGAATTGCCGAATTTGGTTTTTTCTGATGAGTTGCCATTTGTTATCGAGAAATATGTCAACAAACAAAATGACCGAGTTTACTTGCCAGAGAGGTCCTTCGAAAATTTACACCTTCGGACGGCCACCAGAAAGCAGGCATCACCGATGGCGATGGTTTGAGCCGCCATAACCGCCGATGATCGCTCTCCGCTCGTATTTTTGGACCGTGGCGTCAAAATTAATGCGATCGTATACCCTGAATCTGTCTTAGAGGCAGCGTTGAAGCCTTGGGCAAACAATCATTTCGGTCGGAGACCGTGGACATTACAACAAGACTTGGCACCGTCTCACAAAGCGCGCGTCAACCACGATTGGTTAAAAAACAATGGATTGCAAATTCTACGGATGCAAATCCGTTGGATTTCTCTGTCTGGGGTATTTTGAAGGCGAAGTTTGGCACTAAAAAATACCAAAGTTTGGACCACCTCAAACAAGCACTTCGCGGGAATGGGCCAAAATACCGCAGAGCCACTTGCGTGCAGCGTGCGATGCTTTCTTCGGCCGTCTCAAGGCCATTATTCGCGCCAAAGGTGAACATATTGAAAACTACTGATACAATTTGAACATTGATGAAGTTGCAGTTTGAGTCACCCTGTATATCCTCAGCGCCGACTATGGCTACCATTAATTGTTTAATATTGCTCATCTTCACAGGTTTAAATTTTGGTCTTGTTGGCTTCAACGGTTGTTCTAACTTTTGGTAAAAGTCCGAATATGTAGCATCCCTTCCTTTCCTCAATGGATCGCTTTTAATGCTATTAATAGGGAGAAGCCTCTTAATAGGCGAATTGTTCTGGTACATGATCTTAAAGGATCAAACCAGGGTTTTCTTGCGAGCGGTTGGGCGAAGCTCAGCACATCAGTTGCGGTATGTCTGACGACTTCTTGGCATCGATGATACTTACCTTCTGGTGTTAATGAAGGCCATACGAGAATTGGGGAGAGGTGGAAGGTTACGCGGTTGGTGAAGTTTCTGGCGATTGTTTGCGACTGCATCCGATAAACTATAAATCTCCTCACAGTCTGAGATATCTGCAGACACTACTTTGGTTACAACTAGGTTTCGGTCCCTGCTACGTGAGCAGATTGCAACATGATCAGTTTTATTGATCAGGCAACCGCCATGTTCCTGTACCTACATAAGTGTTGAGGTGAGGAACCCATATACTTACTAAAACGTTAGTTAGCCAAAGCCCGTAACCTGGTTTTGTATACGCTACCCTTCCCATTGTGCCACCAAAACTGTCCTCTTTTCCAATTATGGTGCCCAGGTCACTTTTCGTCTTGATCGCTTTAGATCTTACGCTATCGATGTCGTAAAAATTCTGTATACCTCTGTTCTAGATGGAGTTCATGCGCATCTGTTCTTCTTCAAGGAAGCCATCTAGGTAGGTAGGTAGGTAGGTAAGAGTGGCTGTTGGAAATACCAACCCACTTAGGCCTATTGGCCCATTGTGATGCCACGTGCATTTATGATCCTCTTACTGATGGAACCAGTTTGAGCTTATGATGAAGCTTAGGAGACTGTTACCGTCTATATCATTTAGATCTATTGGGTCGTGGTAGAAGAAAGCTCTTATGTTAAGTTTTCTTATCTGGGAGAGAGCTGTACATGTACAGAGTAGGTGGAGAATTGTCTCCTCCTCTTCTTCTATAGAAATCGTTTGTAACGACGCCAAGCCTTCTTGCGTGCTTGCCTATGAGGCAGTGTCCAATGATGACACCTATGTTCGCGCTGAGATGTTTTTTATTCAGAAGGATCAGACACTTTGGCCAGATCTGTTTGGTCGCTAGACATATTGGTCCAACAGTAGATCTAAGGTCTGTTCTTTTATTGGCATCCAATTTTAATGTTAGTTTGCATGCAGCGATTACTACCCTTTTCCGGTAGAATAGGTAGAGTGGTTCCAATTTTGGCGAGTTCATCGGCTCTAGTTCCCTAGAATGTCTCTGTAGCCCGGCACCCAACAAAGGTGAAGGTTGAATTGCTCTGCCATCTCCATAAGAGATGATCGGCATTCAAGGGCGGTTTTAGAATTTAATGAGACTGAGTCCACGGACTTGATAGCGGCCTGACTATCTGAAAAGACGCGGATATCCTCTGCAGATATCACACATTTTTCTTCAGACAGGACAGAGCTTCTTTAATCGCCAAAATTTCCGCTTGGAACACCCTACAGTGATTTGGAAGACGGAAAGGGAGGCTTAGATTTGGCTTATCTGAGAAAACACTGCCACCAACTCCGCTATCGGTTTTAGATCCATCTGTATAGAGATGGACTTGACTTGTCCTCAATGAAAGAACCTTCCTCCCAGAAGGATCTAGAGGGAAAACTTACATGGAAGTTTTTGTCAAACCAAAGTTCAGGTATGGTGTAATCGATGTTCTCTGTGAGGATTCCTAATGTATTAAGAGTGCTGACGTGGCCAAATGGATTATTTGTCCACTGTTTAGTCGCTTTAAGGCGCATAGCTGCAGTCGCAGCGCCTGCTGTAAATATCGAAGGGTGTCAATTGTAACAGAATGTCTAATGCCGCAGAGGGGGTAGACCGCAATGCTCCACTTATGCATTGACATGCTGTTCTTTGGACTCTGCTTAGTTAAATGCAGTTGACGTCCACCAGACGACCACCACATAAGTGAGTATCGGTTTTATGACCGAGATGTATAGCCAATGGGTTATCCGAGGTTGAAAGCCCTATTTATTCCCAATGGCTTTTTTGCAAGAGAATAAAGCAATTGTGGCTTTTTTGACTCTTTCTTGAATGTTAGGCTTCCAGTTTAGTTTGCAGTCAAAAATGAGACCTAGATATTTTGCAGTATCGGAAAACACTAAACTGGTACCGTTTATTGAAGGAGGGTCTATAATTGGAATTTGGTATTTCCTGGAAAAGAGAACAAGATCAGTTTTATGGGGGTTTATTCCCAATCCACAGCGATCTGCCCAACGGGCTAATCTATTGAGATTTACTTGAAGGAGTTCTTTAATGGTATTAAGATGCTTACCTGAGACGGTTATATCAACGTCATCCGCATAGGCAATCACCCTGCTACCAATCACTCGCTTTCAGGTATATCAGCAGTTTATTTACTACTAAGTTCCAGATTGCCTTAATCGATTAAGGTAACTCCTTTACTATCCCAAAAAACAGTCGCCATCACTTTCTCAGCCGAAAAAACAGTTTTTGCATTTTTTTGGAGCCGGCTCGCCCTTTGCAGTCCACTGTTTTGACTGAATTTTTGTCTCGGGCGTATAATGGTGTATCCAAGTTTCATCTACAGTAATTAATCGGCGCCAAAACTCGGATTTATTGCGCCTAAACTGCGCCAACAGAGCGTTGGAAATGTTCATTTGGACACGAACACGGACAGCTTTTTCATGCCTAAATCTTGATTTAATATGAAACAAACACGTTCTTTGGACATTTTCGTAACCTCTACTATTTCCCTCACTTTAAATCGGCGGTCGTCTAACACCATTTGGTGAGCTTTAGTAATGTTATCGTCGGTGGTTGCAGTTTTTGGACGTCCCGAACGTTCATCATCTCCCAAGCTCTTACGGTCACGTTTAAATTCAGCTGCCCAAAATTTCACAGTGGTAAATGATGGTGCAGAGTCCCCATACACAGAGTCGAACTTATTTTTGATTTGCGTAAGCGTGTTGCCTTTCAAAAACAAGAATTTAATAACAGCTCGATACTCAATTTTTTTCATTTTCACAAAAAACACTCAATCAAACGACAGTCAACTAAAAACTGCGCATCCAAAATGACTGAAACTTCGGTAAGTAACTGTCAAAAGATGCACAACTAGTATTCACTAGCTTTTATTACCGAGTGTTGCTATCTTTACGTTGAGGTCGGAAACATTTACAAGCTGGATTAAACTATTTTCCGCAGCGAAGCTCTCGAAGCGAATTTAATTGTTGCAATGCGGTCCAAATCCAAATTATAGAACAGTCAACAGTTTTCCGATTAATCGCCGCGCAGATCCCGATTTTGTTTGCTTGAAGCGCATGCGGTAGTGTTTCGTCATTCTGTGCAGTCAAGCTCCGAAATGAGCTCTTTAGGTCCAGTTCCTAGAGTTATTAGCGAGGATATACCTACTGAAATATACGAGTACATCCAATAGGTGAAATTATGTTTTGATCAAATAAGATCAGGCCCGGAATGAGATAAAAATTGAAGTTATTGTAAAACTCGTTAGACCTTCCCGCTTATGAATTCACTGCATTGGTAAGGAATCCTATCAAGGGAATGGATGAAAAGTTATTGAAAATGATAATATCTACATATGACCGATGAGAGCGTGGTTTTCTGTTTAGGGAACTGGCTACTTAATAGATTATCCTCTGCCAAATCTTTAAACATTTTGTTAAAATAAAAATTTGGAATGGAATTTGCAAAATATTCAGCGAAAAAAACAACGTAATTGATTTGATGTTTTTGATGTTACATGCCTGGCAACACCCATGCCACGCTGTGGAAAAGCGACAATTTGACATACCGATTTGTACCCACATAGCGGTCTGTATCTTTTATATAATTCCACTCAACCAATTAAAATGCCATCAGCTGAGCCTTCTCTCGTTACGAGTACATCTATCTATTTGTATCTTAGCTCGAAATGAGCTTAAAAACTCTCGAAACACGTGGCATCGTAAGTCCGATACAACATACCATAGCTGAACACCAAATGCTTTTCGCATTTGTGTAATCAAAATCAGAATCAAGCAACGCAACACGAAAGCAAGTCCAACACGACCAAACTAAAACTAAATTTACGCTCAAATTTTAACTCACTTCTCACCACTACTGCGTTGAAGTTGGAAGAGTTGTTAAGGGGCTATCTCGGTCGCTCTTAAGCATCCAAATGCAAATGTCAAAACTCGACTTGAATTTAAATCACGTTTTCAGCGTCAAAGAGCTATTGGTGTGCCATTCACCGATAGTAATTGTGTGTGTAAGCTGGGGAAACGTCACTCAAATTGAGTTAAGTCAGCAACTATGTATGCATCGATCTAGGCTTGAAAAAAAAAAAAAACAACGTTCGGCGGAGAAAAGTATGTGCGTCAGCTGCTAAAATCTACTGCTGGGCTACTCTACTCTGCCATTATTCAGCCTGGAGAACTGGAGAAGGGGATTACGAGAAGTATCATCGTATTGTGGATGAGTTGGTAGGTCGGTCGTGTCGTGAGTTTTTTTTTTTTCTCAGTTGTTTGCCTTTGCTTGTATTTTTATTTGTAATTTTACTCATTTATACCAGATAGCGAGTATCTCGAACTGTTTGGGATTTTTCGGTGTTTTCGGTTTGTTTGACCGGACGGACGACTACTACTTCTCTTGCTGGGCTCGTTTGGCTTCGGCTTTTCTGACTAGCTTTTCGCCTGGCTTCAGTTTTCAGTATTTGCCTTCGTAGTTCGTACAAGCGAATTAGTGTAGTGTTCGTGTTGCACAGTCGTATAGGACGCGTGAATCTACAACACGTCGTTTATTCGTATATATATATTTTTTTTTGTTATTTTATTTCACGTGCATTTCCTACATCAGGAACAGTCCATAGCTCAATCCAAGTCTTAATATTTTCTTTCCCTCGTTTTTTGCATCGTTTTTGAGGGACTTTGTTTATTTTTAATGTCTACATCACCGCGTCAGTTGCGAAACTAAAAAAAAATAAAATAAAAATAAATCCGTGATAAGAATCTGTTTCCTCTGTCAACGGGTGGAGTTTTTCATATCCCTGACTCAAAAAGAACAAGATTTTCGTTTTGTTTTGGTTCTGTTGTGAAGTATTTATCACTTTGTGAAGTTGTTAAAGAGTGATATTGCAAAAAAAAAGGAGTATTTAAAGAAAAGAACCGATAAAAAGGACAATCGCAACGTGTCGTTTAGAGTCATCTAATTTTCTGTCACAGAGATGGTCATCGGTGAATGAAGGAGCTGCGCATGTCAAAAGGAGTCTAACCTGTCATCCATGGAGTTTTTGTAAGTTTTATCTATTCAAATCTACTACATACGTAATGCACGATATTTTAGATCAATTACGAGTACTTGACCTCATCTTGAAAACATTGATAATGATTTCGAACGATCCCCCGCTTGTTATTCAATCAGTGGTGCAAATTCTAGTCGCTATCTGATAGTGTCAACTATTACTTTTATTACTTAAATGCATCTGTACAAAATAACCCATCTACCTTAGTCTAACCTCGAATAGTGAGTTAATCTTACAACACATTAACCGCGCTCAGGTGTTGAATCAAAACAGATGTCGTTATGCATAAGCGTCATAGAGGTGCAACTAAGCTTAACCAAACATCGGATCCCAGATGCACTTGCGCATGTTACGTCAGTTAACTTGCCATCTGTCATTGTTACTTTGATTTGGTTACTCACTTCTCAATCGAACTTTATACGAATAGTGTTCGCTGTCAGAAAGTGAAGATTTATCATCGACCACAGAATGATAATGAGAAAGGCCGCGTGTTTTTTTTTTTTTTTTGTAAAAGAACCAGTTTCTTCCTTTCTGTTGCATGTCATTGTCCGAATATCTTAAAAAAAATTTATTACAAGGAAAAACCGAAAAAATTTGAATGCCCGTAAAGATTACTGCGGTTACGGAATTAGCGATTTTCGAAAGGAATCCTGCAGATGTTTCTTACTAGACATGATCGTTAAGCCATCTCTTTGCCGATAGCAATCATACCTTAATTATCAGGCAGCCCCGAAAGCAATTACAATAGTAGAACACATACTCGTATTCTACTTAATATTCTTGTACATATGTACAGTCGACGATGTTCTTATGACTTCGATAAAAAGTCGAATATGATGTTTTTTGTTTTTATCTGGGCCTTGAGACGTGATGTTTTCATAGACAATTTAAATGCAAACATCTGGATAAACTACATGTTTTGGAATGATCTGTTTCTAACGTAGGACAGCACAGATGTTTCGAAGAAATTGATGATAGAATGCGAGGGGCCCAGGGGGGAATCATGTACATTATGACACACTGTTTCTTGTTGGGCAAAATTAGATGCTATCAGCTGAGTCAACAAAAGTAGTCGTTTTCCTATTGTCAAATGAGAATAATTTGAAATTTGTACGTTCTGTTGTGCGGTTAAAACTTGAACTCAACTTTTTTGGGTTAAATTTTGGGAAACATCATTATTTTACTGGGTTCTGAAACTAGGAAGAAGTGACTACCACTGGTGTTTTAGTTATGTAGTTAGTAAGGTGCCTTATGAAAGGATTTTCTAGCACTAGTATAGCATATGGCATCTTTAGCGCAAGATCTAAATTTGTTTGGAAGTTATACCTCGCATTGGCCTTGTGAACCTTCTCGTTTGAGATGCCATTTGACTGATATTGTTGGGAGGAAACATCACCAATAACCCTATAGACACTATAAGCCAGATGTACTGCTCATGGGAAAATGATATTTTGTTCCCTATGTCGAAGTTAATCGGCCTAAGCTGATTATAAATGCATTGTCGTGTTCATATATGGTTAACCTGGTACGACATTAGAATCCTCACTTTTCAAATGATTTTCGCCTGATACTTATCTTCGAAGATGTCAACCAATTGGAATACGAGTATGTAGATTCATGGCGGTACTAACCAGATAAACTGTCGACTCATGCTTCGGAACTTGGTTTTGGAGTCAATAAAAGCAGTCAACGTGGAGACTTTCTCAGAAGAATCCCTATCCGAACGCCGTTTATTTGACGTTTCCTCGGCATCTGTGGATAATGACGCAACAATATACAATAGATGAAAGCCTGGTGAGTGGTGCATAACACGGTGTTTGTTGGTTTTGAAGTGAAAACAAAACTCCGGAGGTTTGCCGTAGTCTTCTATCGGCAAAGTGTTGCTGTCAGAAATAATTTTTTCTGTTTCTTGTGTATGATCTGGGAATCAAAGCCAGCAGCTCTGCAGGAGTTTCCTACAAAGTAAGCAATTGCGACACCCTGAGTGCCACTTACATATTTCTTAGGAAGATTTGTACTAGGTGGAGCAAAAGTAATGTCATAATGTGAATTCGCTGCTATTTTGTTAGGAATGAAAGAAATTGGACTCTTTTTCCACGAAAAGTTTGTTTCAAGGTGTACAATTGATGACATTTAGTTAAAAAAATGACCACCTCCTGAGTTGGTGCACATTTTGGCCCGTTTTACGGCATTTTGAATTATTGCTCGCAAAACATCTGGCTTCCAATTTAATATTCAATATTGACTTTCAAGATTTGGAGGGTTTGTGGTTCAAGTTCAAGTCGCCAAAAACCGGAGATCACACGGCCTTTAAATTGGTGATTCAAAACCTCCATCGTTGCCCGAGTTGTGTGAGCTGTGTGAGTTGTTGCTTCGTCCTGCTGGAACCAACAATGGTTGAGACCCAACTCAGCAACTTGCGGCAAAAACAACGCGTTTAACATCTATCTGTAGCGCTCATTTTGAGGGTATGTAATAACTCTTCGTGCATTTCATGTGGATTATTCGTGCCCCAGAAACGGAAATTTTGTTTATCCACATAAGCACTTACGCTTCGTTGCTAATTATGATTTTGGATACGAAATCATCCTTTTTTGCACCACTTGACAGCCAGCAGGCAGCACTTGGTGAAGGCTTTGGACTTTATAGGGGAACATCTTTAGATCTTCCACTAAAATTCGACGCCATAAATGTCTGCTGTGGCTAAATTGTGTGCATCGTTGTCTCGTCCATGTTTGTGGACTCTCTCGGACGTCTTCGGCCATAGCAGTGATATTCTCGGTCTAACGAGCAATATGAGGCCGGCCACATCTCTGGTGGACCGAGTTTGCACGAAACGCTCAGTCAAAGGCGTAATTGTTCGCGTATATATTGCAGGACGTTAAAATAATAGACCGGAAATTAGTCAAATGAGCAGTAGCAATAATTCCGCATTCTGTAGGTGTGTATTGCTCCATTGCAATAATTCTCTATCTGTCTACAACATAAATGTTAAAGCACAATGACACTTGACACCATTTGCAAAAATGATGGCACATTAATATTGTGACATTACTTTTGCCCCATCTTGTATAAATATACCAGGTGCTGTCGTCCCAGGAGTTTAGTTCAGTTTTTTTTAATAATGTTTCCCTAAACCTTGATCGGGATATTGCCGGTAACTCCATAATGTTTGTACTTAAAAAATTTACTGTAATACCGTGTTACTAGATATTCGAAGAGCCCGATTTTCTTATGCTGTTAGGTTTGGTTAAATGTTTCAGGTGAGTAACTAAGAAGAAATCGTTCTGGCCTTATGATAGCTTCTATCGACTTATAAATGAATAAAAAGGTAGGGTCCGGTGTGGGCTACTCACCCTCTTTTTCCGTTAACTTACACGCCATCACTAGTTAGTTAATTGTGTAAACTCATTGCAAATTTGTCGAGTCTACGACAGACTACTTTTACTCTTAAGCAAGTGAGTTTCAACTTGAAACTCAACTTGTAAGTCATCGCATTCAATATCTTAAGCAATGGAACCATAAGGATCAAATGCGTGTAATCAGATATTTGATTGAAAGTAGCTAAGTGGTTCACCTTTTTTTAAAAGTCGGTACCTTAGTAAAGGTCCAACGAAGACAGCTTTTGCTTTGGGTTTGACCAAAATAACTTGTTTCAAAACTCCGAAATCAAAAACTCTGAAGATGTCCAGTGCTATTCTGTGACACTACGCACTAAAAAATAAATAGAAAAGCGAAGCTTTTGTGCAGTGCAGAAGAAACAAACAAAAAATATTGCACAGTGCGGGTATCCCCCCTCTGCCACTTCTGGTCCTAGTACTGTTGGCTGCACTAAGTCACTGCCGTTGTTCTATTTGTCGGGCACGGGCACTGACTGAGTGTAGGTATGTAATGCAACTACTGATGGATACCGTTTCCTATTGTTGTAAGGCCATAACACCTACAACAATTCGATTCCGTAAACCAACATCAGAATTTTCACCTGGCATCGTCGGTTTTGTGTTTTTTCTGGTTGTTTTTTTTTTTTTTTTATAATGGCTCGGGAATTTAGAGTGGACATAGCAAATTAATCACTTTTCTTCGTACGCCCACGTTTGTAAAAACACGCCAGCTCTTTTGGCATTTACTGAAACACTGGTAGAACCCCGCCCAGACCTCTCAGATCATTCTGATCTGAAGCTACCTGGCTACGAACTGGTGCCATTAGTGCCCAGACCTCTCAGATCATTCTGATCTGGAGCTACCTGGCTACGAACTAGTGTCATTATTCTTCTCTCACCGCGGTCTCGCCATTTACGTGCGTAATCCCTGCCTCAATACGGAATTTAATTTCATGTAGTTAAAATTCCATCTCCGTAAGTAAATTATCCACTACAGTTTTATTTACAGAAGCCCCAAACTACGAGTAGACAGCAATTCGACCTTTAAATAGTTTGATGCGCTGTCTGAGTCCATTCAAAGGCTTGTATCCCTGCATCATACAGAAAAAATATGCACAATTCTGGGTTGTTTCGACATTCTGGACAGACAACACCCGAGCAACTTTGTGTTGAGTTCTTCGCTGCGGAAAAGAACTTGATCCAGTTTGTAAATAAGCCCATGCGCATACAAGACGTTGATGTCAAATCACAACACCCTGGACTTGTTCTTAGCTTCTCACCCTGATAAGCACAAGGTCGGTCGAGAGAAGCTCTGGACCACTGTGTCATGTTCTTCTTCGCTGGCAAAACCATTGCGTAAGTTTTTTCATCAACCCTACTCTTTAGGACTTTTCCGAGCAAATGGAAAACAGCATTTGTCCAGCCCGTCCCTAAAAAAGGCGAATCTTCTTCCCTCTCCTCTACAGACCCATTGCACTTACGTCCCTCCTTTCCAAGATCAAGGAATCGCTGATAAACCGTCAGCTCATGAAATATCTTAAAATCTGGCGAAAGCAAGATAGCTGCACTTCATATTTCTAAAACATTTAACATTTTTCAATGGGTTAGAAATTACCTTTCGGAACGCTCGATTCCAATTGTCTTGAATGGTTTCAAGACAGATATTCACAAAATTAGTGCTGGTGTGCCCCAGGGTTCTGTTTTGCTTCCGACACTCTTTTTAATTTTCATTAATGATCTCTTGTCTGCTGCTTCTAGTTTAATGTATTTCTTTGCTCATGACAATACTCTCTGCTTTTCATATTCGCTCCGGGATTCACGTCCCTGCTCTTCGGCTGTAGAACTGGAACGGCAGCGTATGTTAAGCTCATTCATTTCTTATACATATTAACAGCATAACTAATTGGGGAACCATTAACAAAGTAGCATTTAATGCTTCCATTAAGCGTAATCTAAACACCCAAACAAAAATGGCGCTTGCACTGTCGAAACCGAAAAACTTTCCTTTCTCGGTATGCGAGGAACGATCACATATTCGATGTCGTCAATAATTCTGCTAAATTTCTAGGTTTCCTCAAGCGATGTAAGAAACAGTTCACCCCTGCTGATCTGGTCTCAATATGAGGGCTATTTGATGAGTACCCGGATTGGAAGTTAGGTGGCGCTACTGAGCCGAAATGAGTATACCATAATTTAGTATAACCTCTTTTAGAATGCCTGTCAAAATTTGGTGACAATCCGACGGTTACGCGCCATGCAGTAGGACTGGGCTAGTACTTTCCCAGTTGTTCGTGAAAGGGATATATTTTTCCATAAAAACTGCAATTGGCAACAATGATACTCGCTTGATCTCTGTGGTCATGTTATTGTTTGAGTCTGCAGGTGGACAAAGTCTTTTAGCACCTCAAAGCTATAGGTTGCCGAAGTGGGGTTCTATGCGAGCTGTTTGTATTATTTACTATTAAACCTATGTTCGCCGCTTCTGCTCCAATGGCTGCACACGCTTCAGTAACAACCCCCTGATTTGTTTCTACGATGAGAATGTCATCAGCGTATGCTAGCAGTTTTACATTCTTTTGGAATACTGTGTATCTGGTTTCGGCTTGCAAGATTCCTAGAAATCACATGACAGCGAGTTGCTTGCCGAATCCTTTTTTTACCTCAAATGCCTCGGTGTTGTCATTACCGGCAATTTAAAAACTTTGAAAACTTAAACAAACGTCGTAGTTCACTCAGCCTAAGCACGCTCTCTTTGTATCACAAGAAGGTTTCAAGTCGGAGGATTTACGAGTCCTTCCATTGTTTGTAGTCTATAGCAACACTGAACTCCTAAATATCGAGCTGCTCTCATTCTTTATAGAAACGTCGCTTTTATGCCTTTCGTCTGTGGACACTATGATCTGGGTGATGTCTGTGGCACATCGTCGTGCAGCGCTTCTGGGGTTGCTACGAAATGCAGAGGGTCATTATCCCTTGTTGTTCCCTTCCCGATTTCGACCCTCGAATTTAGGTTGCCACAAAATAGTGGTACGAGTTAATTGCAATATGCATAACCGATATACTGGATGACTTGTATTGGTTGCAAATCGATCATTTTGCTTAATGTTTTATGAATGGGAGGCCTTTAAACTTCCTGTGAATTTTGAGATGAGCCTTTTCTCACGATAAAATCAATGTGGCCGTATCATTCTGATAGTTTAAAAACACCCAATATTCTCGACATATTTGTTGTAATCTGTGTGCTAGTGCCGGTCTTTACTTCGATGTCCTTTTGTAGTTTCGGGTACTTAGCTCAGAGACGTGGCCAGATCCAGCTATAGAATAGAATGGTTTTTATTTTTCAACTTCAATGTTGACACATTTTTGGGCAAAAAAAAAATCAATTGGGGTGGTTTTTCCCTCTCGCTGATTGACAACTAATAAAACTGAACGTTTTTTATTGTGTAGCAAAAACATTAAATTTTTATAAAATAAAATGATTCACTGCGTTCGCGACAAAGCAAGGCATTTTTGCAATATTTGCGTAGCTTTTTAACATTGACTAGTAAAATGACCTCAGTTCATTCATTCAGACAACAGGTTCACCTTGAAGGTTCGTCGTCTAATTTCTTTATGAATCCGGCGTCGTTAAATGAAGCTGAAGGCATCTTCCCTCACTTGCAAGTTGCACAGGTCACTAAGCACTGGCAAATCCTCTCGGTGCGGTATGTATAGGTAAATGAGCCCACCCCTAATCTTGAATATTATCATTATTACTTGAGTGCTATATTTATGCTGAAAATAGTTATTTTCACAAAAGTTGGGAATTAGATTGCTATAAACCATTCCGCAAGTTTGTTCAACGAAGGACGATCTATCTCTTTCATTTATTGTATTCTAGCTCTGGTATAGCTGTGGATTCTAATTCAATTGCTGTGAGAATTGTATAAGGTGACCAGGTAAAACAACAATAGTGTGAGATATAAAATTGATTCTGGCTTTATTTTGAAGCTACGTTCATGCCATTTTGTGTGGAATAGCACATCATTCAAATGGCCGCCCCGTTTTTGTTGTCTCGGTCCAATATGTGCGGCGTTATTCCGGCAATAGCGTGTTGAATGTTGGTCTCGAGCTTGTCTAAAGTGGTTGGCTTGTTAGCGTAGACTAAAGAGTTGACGTTGAGCTCCGGAGAAAATAATCAAGTGGTGTCAAATCGCATGATCGCCGTGGCCAATTAATGAACGCTCGGCATGAGATGACCCAGCCGTCAAATTTCTCCTTCACGATTTCTTGTATGGCATGTAGCGCCGCCTTGTTGGAACTACAGTTCAGATATATTGATGTTGTCGAACTCTGACCACAGAAAGTCGGTTATCATCGCTCTATATCTGAGACCATTGACGGTAACGTCAACGTCCGATGATGCCCACATGCCATAAACCACACCAAACAGTTAATCTTTGTAAATGCATTGATGCTTGGCCGAACACTTGTGGATTGTGTTCGCTCCAATAAAGTCAATTTTGCTTGTTGACATAGCCGCTGAGCCAAAAATGCGACTCATCCGAGTAGATGATTTTTTGGCCAAAATCCGAATCTCTGGGCAATATTTCCAGCGCCCAATTAGCGAACTCATGGCGTTGCCTATGGTCATTCTTTCTTTCATCAGCACAATCTTATACGGATGTAGGCCCAAATCCAACCACAAAATGAGCCGGGTTGACTCTCTGGCGATGTCCAATTCAGCTGATCGGCGCCGACTCGACATGTCTGGGTCTTCTTCGATACTGGTTGCTACGACAGCTTTGTTTTCTCAATTTCGCACTAACCTCTGTCTGGTTAGTGGCTTAAGATCCAAAGAGAGTGTACTCACGCTCAAATGGATGTAATTGGTAACTTTGACAGCTGCTGAAACATAACAATTGGAAAAACTATCATTACTATCTGATCACGGATTTTTTCTTTAATGGACTAATAGTTCTTGTCTTGCTTCCTTTTTTTGGACGACTTCGGACAAGGTGTCGCTATCGTCCCTTGTAGTTGGTTTGTTGGTTTTTGGGGGTTCTGCTTTCTGGCCTTTTCCCATTATTTCCTTATTTTGCGTGCCCGCTTTGCTGCAAGGCGCTCTTTACTCCCATAAACTGAGGGTAGATTTTGCCTCCGGTCGGTCTTGTTTTTTGTGTCCGCTACCGTTTTCAGCCATGGAGATGTCTGCGGGACATTATTTTTCCGAATGACTTTTTTGGCCCCGTCGTCGTGCATCTCGATTGCCTAGAGTCCGTAAAGCGCTTTGATAGTTTCGATGGCGTCTATAATCGGTTGGTATATAGAGCTGACATCCCTTGTGCATGAATAAATATGAATTCACCATTACAGTCCGCGCTGCTTGTTATATTTTTTTTCTCCCCAATCCAAAGGAATCGCAGAACTCTAAAAACCGCCTGCTTTTGCTATTAAGCTGGTCGGTTTTAGGTTTTCTACTTATGCAATACATTACTCTTTTTTAATCGCACCTTCCTCTTTCCCAATCCTTGCATTCATGTGCCAATCACCATTAGGTTGGGGTTATTAGAGCTAGCTACTGTGAGGATTTCTTGCAGGTTTTCATAATCGAGATCCCAGTGGTTACAGTTCATATATGTCTTAGCTAAAGAGTTATTCATTTCATTTTAAATGCATTTTTATTTCAGTTCATTTATTAATTCTTATATGCTAGACAAAAAAATTCTTAAAAATTAGCTTAATTAACTTATAATTACCCTTTTCCAGCTTATTGGCCCCATGCCGGCACTCTATGTTAAGTTAAACCCAACACCTATTCTATGTCTTTCGACGATTCTTACAGCAACTATTTATATTTTTATATTTATTGAATGTAAAACTAAGAAAATTAATATGTTATGTAAAAAAACTTAGTACATGGAATTTTGGGTAAAACTTAAAACTAAGCCCTATAAACCTATGGACTACCTAGAAATAAAACTTAAATTACTTAACCTACTTACTCTATCTTATTGTAAATATGTACATACAATTTTTTTTTATAAGTTGTCACCCATCTCTTTTATTCTTTTATAATTTTTTTTCCTAAATCTAAACCTAAAACTATGTAACCCGGCCACGGCTAAACAATTAGTCTGACCCGCTTTGCTTCCTATGGAGCAATCTCAGTTTTCAGTTTTAAATGCATTTTATTTTCTAAATCATTAATTCTTACATACTAACAAAAAATGCTTAAATGCTAGCTTAAAATTACTTAACAATCTAACTTACTGGCCCCACACAGGCACTCTAGGCTACTCTAAATTCTTATATCTATGCCTTTCGACTTTATTTACATTTTATTTAGGTACTTATTTTCTATGCTTAAGGCTAAGAAAAGAATTTAACAAAAAACTTAGCGTACGGACATAATTTTTTATTTTTTATAAAAACTTAATATCTAACTTAAAATAAACCTTTGTCTAGCTAACCTATCTACACAATACACACATACATAGACATTATACACAATAACATACATATACCAGTATATACCTGTGTATATACTAATATGTATATAATTATATCAAACACATTTAAAATATTTTATCAGTATCAAAGTTTATTTTCAATTACTACATAATAAAGTAGACCGAAATGCCAGGAAGATGTTTCTTGCGCTCAAGACTAACTACAAGTGCGTTAACTGCTATCAAAGAAAAAATATGTTTTTCAACCGGTTCACTCTCTCAGCTTTGTCTTCTTCAGAAGACGAAGTTGGAGAATGAATTGATTAATTGATTAATTGAAGCGGAACTGTACCTTGTTTGCAAGTGGCCTGATTTTGAAGAAAGCTTGTAAACAAGGTACCGTTAAGAATATCAATGTAATAATATGTATTTCTTAATTGCTAACCTAAGCCTATGCAAGCTGGCCATCGCTATTCACAGAGCAAATAGATTGGTCAGCTCTGCCCCATTAGTGAAGCTGGTCCGTAATTGACGGAAACGACGAAACATCTTCTCCATCATTCAACCGCCAGAAATGCTGGTGCTGCCGAACGACATCCCTCTTATCGCGATTCCCCACAGCCCTACTGAACCTGAGTCGATCCACACTGCCATGTGCGACGTCTCTGTTGTAGTTGAGTCGCCTGCCCCCAGCTTTCCGAGCGATATGGAAGATTAACGGGACCGCTGATCTATCCTGGATCAACCCCATCTGATCTAGGTAGAGGAATGCTTCCGGTGGAACGAAGCCGTCAGAGCGCACACTCTCGTGGTAAAGGTAATTGGGGTCCCAGATATCAAGTTATTCGTCGAGGTCATTGCTCTTGCAATGTGCCTTCGAGTCAACTTAGTGACGAAATTGTCCACTCTTATTAGGTTCGCCCTATCGTACAAGACCTCATTAGGATAGAATTTTATGTACTCAGACTCTGGTGTATAAGCGATGACAAGTCCTAAGACAAGCCCTCTCAAACACCCGATTCTTTTCCAATAAACTTGTTCTCACGTTGAACCACATGGGACATCCAAATACAAGCATTGGCCGGATAAGGGCCATGTAGCAGATATCCTTCACCCCCACATCGAGTTGGCTGTTATAAAACTGTCTCTTTGTAAGGGCAAAAACACCTTTGGCTCTGGCCAGAGCAACATCTAAATGTTTGTTAAAATACACATATTAATCTAGCCAGATCCCAAGGTGTCCGACTACATTTCGATAAGCAAGTGGCTATCCATGTTGTCCGATAGAGAAGAGAAGAGATAGAGAAGTTACGCTAATTCTTTCTGGTATCCCTAGAAGCCCCAGACAAAGGCGTCCTAAACAAAATGGTTTCCGACTTTTGAAAGTTCATTTTCAACTTCCAGTCGTCGCAATATTGCTTAATTTTGTCGAAGTCACGTTGTGATTAAGTCGTCTGCGTACGCTATGGCATGGTGAAGTGAACCTATCAGATCATTTGTGTAAATGTTGAACAGGACCGGCGAATTTACCGCACCCTGTTTCAGACCGTTTTTAATGTGAAATGTTCCAACAGATGTCGCATCGCCATTTTTACGATGAACTGTCTACTGGAGAGCATATCAAAAGGAATATACAGCAGTGGTTTACTAATGCCTAACCTGTTCAGCTTTAAGAAGAGCCCCTCTAACCATACGGTATCGAAGGCCTTCTCCAAGGCAATCAGGCAGGCACCAGTGCACTGTTTCTTGCCTTTGTTCCATTGGATGACAGAAACCAGTTTAGACGCAGCATGAATGATATCATGCCCCGCCTTGAAACCGAATTGATTATTCGGAACTATATGTTTGTCCTCAACCCACTTAGTCAGGACTCTATTGATCACCTTCTCGAAAACTTTACTGATGTTTGGAAGAAGACTGATCGAGCGGAGATTCGCCGGATTGGATGTATCTTTATTCCTTTTGGGAATGGGGTGTACCACCGCAATTTTCCAATGCACTGGATAATGTGCATTATTCATTGCATTACTAAACAGGGTGGTATAAATGTCCACCGCTAATAGTGGGAGATGTCGAAGCACAATGTTCGGTATTTCATCGGTTCCCACTGATTTCTTACTTCTAAGTGATTCGAAGATCGCTTGTAGCTCTTCCTTCGAAATGAACGGTGGTAATACCCTTTCGTTGGTGATGACATTATTTGCCATATTCTCGTCACTGAACTGGGTGAAACCCGAGCTCTCTAATCGCCAATTCGTAATTTCATTTCGAAGGTAGAAATTGTGCATAAGGACTCGACTCTCCAGGTCGTGATTCGGGCCAATGATGTCATTCGCCTTGTACACTTCCTGGAAAGTCGCTCCTGTTGCCACGACCTTCTCCTGCGGGATCGAGGACAAAGAAGTTGTTATCATCAACGGTCTCATTTGAATCGATGCCTGCTGCTAAAAGTATGTGCTCGTTATCTGTCGTTCGGACGATTTTAAGACACGAAAGGTCGTTTTGATCTTTCCTACGAAATATTTTATTTATTCGGAACATATTCGGGTTGCTGGTGTTTACAGCCCGAATTTTGTTGTTCCAATACAAACTTACAGAATTTCTGTAATTTTCTTTTATTAATGTTTGGAGGTTCTTGATCGACGACTTTAGTGTCATGATCTCCGTGTTATGTCTGTCAGTAAACTGTCTGTACAAGGTTTTAAGTCTTGACAGCAGTCTACTTTTATGTCGGTGCAGTGCGTCGATAGTTGCGTTGCGGAATAAGTCTTCGTCGTCTCCTCGTTTGACGGATTTCTGTTGGACGGCGGGTAGAACGAATTCGAGGAGACTGCTCTTGTCAGTATTCTTGAGAAATATGTCTAACGCACCCTACTATAATTGTAGGAATGCCTTTGAACAAACTCTTCCAATTCCGTAGTTTCGTTGGGAACAGTTAATTCGGTGCTGAGACCGCGATAGTCACTGTCATAAATAAAAGTGCGTACAGAGTTTGTAATTTGTTAGTTAGTGCACGTCAATTGTATTCGTGAGTCGAACAGCAGGAGATCCAAATAGGACCCGTGTCTGGGAAACGACGACTATGGTGACCCCATCAATTGAATAGTGGATACCCTGTAGTATTTGGTGTATTATTTCCCCAATCTCTATGTTTGGCGTTGAAATCTCCGCCGATAATAAAATAGTTCTCCTCCAATTCCAGCCTCAGGAATCGAAAAAGTGTCTCGGCCGCTGAGATGAATAAGGTGGATTGAGTAGCCTTAGGTGCATAGACAGACACCATGTATAACCGCTTTCCACTACGGAGAGGGATATACACAATGCATGCTTCCAACACCTGGAACCTACGTACTACACGACTGTATACTCTCTTAAAACGTATTCCTTTTCTTACAAAGATCGCAACGCCTCCTGCCATAATGGAGTTGGGTCTTCTCCGTACTATTTTGTATCTTCTGTGCCTCATTTTGTGTCTTTTGGTAAGCTCAGTTTCGCTAGCCAAAAGCACATCAGGGGCTTGGTCTTTAAACAATTTAAACAGTGCGGCTCCTCGTTCGAACCTAATCAGTGAATTAACATTCACTGCAAGGACCTTCAGTGTTTGCTCCGCCATGTACTCGTACGTACCCATTTCGACTGGAGGTGCGTTAGGCCCAGCAGCAGCGTGTATATCTGATCTATCCGCTTAGCCTGTTCCTGTATTTGACGCTGAAGCTCAGCCATCTGCCCCTGAATAGAGAGCAAGATAGCCAGCATGTCAGGTACAGGTTTCGGCGCTCTAGGCGCTGGGGCCTGAGATGCTACCTTTGCTTGTTATGTTTACTCTTTTTATGTATTCGAATTTGGGACAACCCCGGTAGTTTGCGGTGTGTCTCGTGTTCCTACATAACGCACAAGAGAGTTGGTTTATCTCTGACGCTCCGTCCTTACCTAGAGCGCATTCCTCAGACTTGTGGTTCTTTCCACATAGCTACAAAAAGTAGACACAGAAACGTGGTAGTGGTATGGCTTAAAACACTTATAAGCAACATAAAACAATGTCGGTTCACCTGAAATTGCAATAGAATGCTGAGTTTATGCAAATTAATCCAACGCCGGAAATTGGTGTGTGATTAATCATTGTTAAATGAAATGTACGCCACATGAGGATGTCTGCTAAGTTGGCCGCATTGTATCATATATTCTTGGAGCTTGGAAATTTTCAAATATAACATATAGCTCATACCTACGATCACTAAATAAAAGTTAAAATTCTGTCAAATGCAGACACCCAATAACACCACGAATAAATGTCAGAAGCAAATAACATGGAAATTCACTGTAAATTCTACCGGCATGATATAATATCACGACATAAATTTTAGTTCGTTAAAATGTAGCACTTAGGTTCAAATAAATTTCCGTTGACATATTTTCTTTGTAGATATCTGTTCAAATACGATAGATTACGGTAATTGATTTCAGGTAGGAGATTGGCAGTATATTAGATGCTTCTAGTGCATAGTGATATGAACTCAAAACTTGATAACACTCTAGGTAAAAGTATGACTTTTAAATTACCTGTTAAACTTGTTTGGGCAGGAAGTAGAAGTAGACCTCTGCAAATGAAGGAGAACATTGGCATATTATTTGGAATGTCTGTTTATGACCCTCTTGATTTTATTTTGTTTACTTCACCTTAAAAGCTAATGGATTAACCTATAACCTATCAGAGACTAAGATAAAATGTGTTTAAATTGAAAACTGCGGTTACAAGTAAACGAGACAGTAAGTGGCCTTCGTCAACAATCTTGAAATCTTAAGATTCTTTAATATTGCTTCACCTTTTCCTACGATAGCTACGAAAGCATAAACTGTAGGTCATACTTACGAGTACAAAATTCCGCTGACTGAGTTAATGCCAAAACGCTTGATGTCGATTTTATTTTCAGATGTTCGCATTTTTTTCATATTCGACAGTTGACTACTTCAAGGGTTGTGTGCCACTTTGAATTGTCGATGCACTGGATACCAAACCCTTAGAAAATGGTAAAAGTAAGTTTTACATCAAAAATCTGTTAAGCTGACTCACTCAGAAAGACCTGCAGGTTCCTTAATAAGACTTCCTTTCTTTTGAAGAAATTCATGTGCGCAAAACTGACTTACGAATACTTCCTCTGTCCAGAAAGCAACATACTTATTGTACTTACTTAGGTGGAGCTACGGTTCCAGGTGAACTGGACCTCAACCAAGAAGCTTTCTTTTACTATTACAATCTCTTACAGGCAGCCTCCAAGGCCTCATTCCACTCCACGCGCTATTTTAGCGCGCCACCTTAAATGCGGACGTCCTATGCTACGCCGCCGCCCTTCAAGGTTTGAATAGAAGACTCTTTGGGGGTGAGCTGCCGTGTCCATTTGCTCAACATTGCGCAGTTACTTCCGACGTTCGATCCAAACATTCTGCCTAGATTGATGTCGTTGTACAGCCCGTTAAGTCTTTCTCTCTAAACAATGAAGTGCTTCTTCATCTGCCTTCCACAAGGTCAAAGGTTCTCAACCCAGTTTGGTCTTCGTTGGGAGGGTTTTGTTACTTAATTACTTTTGTGCCCAAAGAAAGCAATTGGCAAAGGTAATTCTGATTTCTGCGGCCATGCCGTCGTTGCTTGTAACTGCGGAGCCAATGTACATATATGAAATCCTTAAGTACATCAAAGTTGCAACAGCGTCTTTTTCTTATGGCAGTATGCACTTTGTTTTGGCCTCGTTTGCCATCAGAACTAATTAGGCCGCTCTTGCCTCAGTACTCATGTGCTTCATTGGCAGCTCGCTGTGTTCGTTTAATTATATCAACGTCATTCGCGTACGTGAAGTTTTGCATGATTCCTTCTAGAGCAATGGTAAAAAAGTCACTTGACAGCGCGTCGCCTTGTATACAACCTTTCTTGACATTGGAGGCCTCGATTGGACTTTGATGGAGTATGATAAATCTGCATGGTCATCCTGCGCAACCGGAAGAATTTGCCGGGTATATCAAAACTAGACATTTCATTGTATAGTTCGTCCGTATGCACGCTGTCATATTCAATTTTGAAGTCGACAAATACATACATAGATGGTGAATGTTGATCAGAAATTTCAGGATCTTTTCCAAGATTCTGCTATACTATAGTGTGAATATTTCGTTGATGATGGCTTTCCCGGCCTGAAACCGCACTGGTATGGGCCAGACGCTCACGTAATATGACAGAAATAGATCTTAGAGGCGATGTTTAGGTCACTCTATAGTTGACGCAGTCAAAAAGGTCTTCTTTCTTGTGGAACGGACAAACTTCCCAAACAATGCTTTCCTCTAACCGTATCTCGCAGATGAGGTGTTGCATGTTTCCAACCGGGTCATCTCCTGCCCGAAATAGTCCGTACTTCCTTATTGTCAGTACTGACTGCGGCTCTACTACTGGCTGCGCATGTTCATCTTTACAGGCTTACATTCTTCCTTATTAGCCCTGGAAGGTTCGAAGTATTCTCTAATAAAACTTTCCACCGTCATTTCTTCAGTAACATATCTCCATTTCCTCGATCGCGCTCTTCCCGTACTCCAGAGCAAAATGCTTGTTACAAATTCTCTGAGTCTTCTCGGCGTCTGTTTCATCATGGGGAATGATATCCCTGATGAATTTAACATTAGAAAGCTCAAGGGAAGGCTTTCGGAAATGGAACCTGCCTTAGCACTGCAGACTAAGTTACTACACTTTGCTTTTGTACTACACATAAAAACGTCTTTTTAAAATAAAACTTCCCAATGATTGCTACTTTTCAAAACTTGCCTGTGCATTTTGCTAAGTCTTAGAGGTAAACATAGTTAAGATCGGCGCCTTAACTCATGATCAGGAAAGACCGAGTATTGATAGCGAAGGTAATATTTCGTATTTATTGTACAAACCTCCATTCTATTTCTCTTTCGATTACACTAAAGCACAGTGTTAATGATAAGAGTCTGGGTGTCGGGTGAATGGTATTAGTAGTAATTCAATATTATCTAAAGGAGTAGGCGTTTACGATATTTTCGTTTTAATACTCGGACCCAATATTGCCCCTCTAAAAGGTATGGATGATTGATTTTCTGAAGACTTAAGTATGGAGTAATCTATTCGCATCTCTAGTCACTATTTTACATATTTAATAAGATGTGTCTAATAGAGCAGGTCAAGTACTTTTTAAGCCTGTAATCTAACGAGTACCACCTTCATATAGACATGCACCTATGCATGATGCCTTCACAAAATTCATTAATTCCCCTATTTGCACTGATGGTTACAAGTTTCAAAGAAAAAGTCACCATTTAGGTTCTTTGAATGAGATTTTTATCAATTTGCGACAGAAAGTGCTAATTAAAATCAAAAAAGTATCACTACAAACTCGGACAGTTGAAGTCTGTTTTATTTGCTGAATTGGTACGATTTAGAAATCTTCAGATACATTTCATAATTTCGACTGACTATTGTCGAATCAAATTTACACCATATCAACATCGTGCTGTTTGTTTGATCGTACAGAGCTCACTACGTATGGATGTATTAAAGTGAAGCTACATGTACATATCTTAATCTCTACTTGATTACTTAGATAAAGTAATACTTGCACAACAGTAAACTTTCAATTGAATTAAGATTATTAAATCAAAGTTATCAGTCAGCGACGCAGTTCTCAGTTTAGATAACACCGTGGGAAATTCAATACCGAATCGAGGGTATTCAAAGTCGATTCCTCTGATTTGCTCTCCGTGATCTGCCATGGAACGATAAGTGCCACTTCAGTTGTTTCAGGAAGTTCTTTGAGAGAGTTAACGCCGATGTCAGTAGTATGGTTGGTTTTAACTTTATTTAAGCTATCTCGACTTATAGGAAGCTCGTATGATTTCAGTTAGCCTCAA
Organism: Volucella zonaria; assembly: GCA_963966105.1. Lineage (NCBI taxonomy): Eukaryota > Metazoa > Arthropoda > Insecta > Diptera > Syrphidae > Volucella > Volucella zonaria. Next base: position 66,212,661 of record OZ014532.1, on the reverse strand, counting down.
TATCTACTCGTATCTAGGACGCCAAAAAAGATAAGAAGACGTACAAAAATAACCATAGCGTCGGTCTAACTGGTCGCTTACAAAATATCATACGTTGTGAAACGACAAACATTTTCTGACATCAATAAGGTACAAAATTTCTGATGAGCTGAACAAGCGGCGACTCAGTGGATCGTAAAGCGAAGTTCTTTGGTCACTATAAAAATCTCATTGGACTCTTAGAATAAGTTTGTACAAAAATGACTGTCTTCAAGCGCAATCTTTTAATGAAATGCATTTACATTTGCCCATCCCAACCAATTCATAGTTACCAGCTTGCTATATACACTATTGACCCTATTGTAGACACCGGAGATATGGTAATAGTTTTGTTGGATTTCAACATTCTTTACCTTCGATGGGTGCGTTCTGATGACGAGACTTATTTTCTTGCTACCAACCCCATCTGAGATAAAGAAATCTTTTTTATCGATTGCCTCTCTGACTCTGCCTTTTTCCAACTAAGTAGCATTACTAACAATTTACGCAGGCAACTTGATCTTGTTTTCTCGTCCGATGCCGATTATTGTGTTGTCACAGAGTGCAAACATCTTTTATTTAAACCCCTACCACCCTACGACCCACCTTTATCCCTTACATTCGCTTGCTGTAAAGAAAATAAAATAATTCAGTCGCAGCATTTTCACGATTTAAATTTTCGTAGGGCTGATTTCGGAAAATGGAACTACTTGTTTAGTATTACTAATTTCGACAGCATCTCAAACATCTCCGATATTTCCCTGGATAATGCTATTCTTTTCCACACCCCATTTTCAAACTCTAACGGAGAAGCCGATGTTCATTCCGTCTCTTCTGCTTGTAGAGCTCACAATCGGTTTTCTTGTTTAGCTGCTTGTGCTTGCTGGCATTCTTTTTAAAATTTTTTACAAAAAAAAATATTTAATAATAGGTGAGCACCGAATACCGACATCAACGTTAGAGGTGAGTCACTTTTTGACTATATTATAAGTACTACGCTCTTTATTTGCAACATTGGCAATGAGCCCACTTTTATAACAAGAAACCGACAGGAAGTGCTAGATATCATTCTTGTCTCTGACAGCATCACTCAAATGCTAACGAACTGGATGGTATCGTCTGAACTCTTTTCCAGACCAGAGACACATCCAATTCAGCCTGAATGATGCTCCTCCCCGTCAACCAGCATTCCGGAACTACCGGAAAACTGACTGGCCAAAATATAGAGGAATACTGTCAGAAACGCTATCCTCTGAACTCTTAAGTCCCCCGCTTGACATGAAGTTCATGGAATTCACTCTGGCTCTCAATCGGGCTGCCTGCCCTTTTATTCAACCTAGAGGCAAGAAAAAGCCGCATTGGTGGACATCAGCATTGGGACAGCTCTGAAACACTGGCAGAAAACTTTTCAACGTAGCAAAAAGCACAAGAAAAGTGACTGACTGGGACCCATACAAAGAATCCCTCAAATTATACAAAAAAGAACTGAGGAAGGCAACACGACAATCCTGGATAAAATAACTAAAACAAAAAATCCTCTCTACAAATCCTATGATGCCTAGCTGCTGGAAAAAAACCTGCTACTGCTGCTGGACACCCACTTTACAGGTAGCTCCCAATTTGCGGCCAGTAGCAACCCAAACAGGCCTACTGCAACCGGGACCAAAACTCATGGTCTGATCACACGAGACAAACTGCTCTGAGCGCTGCGTAGCTTCAAACAATACAAGTTTGCTGGCCTAGACGGTATAATACCTGCCGAGCTACAGACGCCCTCAGATATTGTTCTGCCTGCGCTAGAAAATATTATGAGGAGCTGTGTAGAACTTGTCCACATTCCACTGTCATGGAGAGAAGTCAATGTAGTTTTCATTCCCAAAGCCGGAAAATGCTCTCATGTTATCCCAAAGGATCTTAGACCTATAAGTCTACTCATATCATCTTTCCTTCGGAAAACTCTAGAACGAGGGATTGATATCCATATGCTATACAGAATTGTATACGGCCCAACATACCTACTGTAAAGGAAAGTCGGTGGAAACGGTTCTGCATTCACTGACTAGCCACATCGAACGATCCCTACAATATAAATAGCAATCACGACTGCGCTGTCAACTCTGCAGGTAGACGACTCACTTTGGGAGTCGATCAGTCTTATGCTAAACAGCAGGATAATCAACTTGAAACTGGGTGTGGCTTCTGCTAAAGATGTGTTAGCAGAGGTACGCCTCAAGGCGGTGTCCTCTCTTCCCTTCTCTGGAACTTAGTAGTTAATGAACTGCTGATATAACGAGAAGCGGGTGGTAGCACGATGATTGTCTGTGCGGATGACGTTGCTATAGCCGTCTCAGGTAAGCATCTTAATAAAATTAAGACTAAACTAAATCTAATAGATTAACCCGTTGGGCAGATCGCTGTGGATTGGGAGTAAACCGCCATACAACTGATCTTGTCCTATTTTTCAGGAAATATAAAATTCCAATCATACTAGGTGGAGTGAAAAGTAACCTCCTTGGGAATTAAAAAAATTTTTTTTTTTAATATTTTTGTATATTATTCAATATGGTCCCCTTTTAGTTAAATACACTTATTCCAGCGACTTTCCAACTTCTTGATCCCGTCCGAAAAGTAATTTTCCGGAATATCCGCAATATCCGCAAAATACTCCTCCGTGGCATAGATGAAATCCTCACGTGAGCTGAATTTTTTATTGATGAGCCATCTTTTGAGGTTTGGGAAGAGATAATAGTCCGAGGGATCCAAATCCAGTTACCAATCGACGCCAAAAGTCCGCCCGATTCCGCATCAGCAAGTCCAAACACTCTTTCGAAGTGGTCTCGCCTTCGTGTTTTTGGTCATTCGCGGCACCCAGCGGCAGGATAACTTTTTCATATGCAGAATATTTGCTAGCTCGCGCACCTTCACTTTCCGGTCAACCAACACCATTTCATGTATTTTTTTGACATTGTCCTCTGTAACCGCATCGGAGGGCCTGCCGCTGCGGACTTGATCGGTAGTGGAGTTGCGGCCACCACGAAACTCTCGAAACCAATATTTGACTGTGTAATCTGACGGAGCATTAGCCCCATAATATTTATCCAACTTTTCTTTTGTTTTATGAGAGAAAAAATCGTTTTTGTCCATACTCAACATGATGCCAAACACGTCAACAACAATCAGCGTCAAAACAAAACTAAAGACAGTATCGCACTGAAATTTGTCTGCCTAAATACGAACGGACTTCAAGGCACCATAACCTTTTTTGCAGTAGCAGCGCATTCTGGCGGTCAAGGAGGTTACTTTTCCTCCTAGACCCTCTCTCAATAAACGGTACCAGTTTAGTCTTTCCCGATATAGGGAATGGGTCTAATTTTTGACAGGAATCTAAACTGGAAAACTAACATTCAAAAAAGAGTCAAGAAAGCTACAGTAGCTTTATTCTCCTGCAAAAAAGCCATTGAGAACAAATGGGGCCTTCAACTTGACTACACATCTCGGTCATAAGATCGATACTCACCTACGGGGTTGCTGTCTGGTGGCCGGCCTTAAATAATGCAGTAAACTGCAGCAAACTAAACAGAATCCAAAGAACGGCATGTCTATGCATAAGAGGAGCATTGCGGCTTACCCCCTCTGCAGTATTAGACATTCTGTTTCATTTGACACCCCTCGATGTTTTCAGCAGGCAAGTAGCTGCGGCGGCAGCTATTCGCCTTAAAGCGACTAAACAGTGGATAAATAATTCATTTGGCCATTCTAACATTCTTCATACATTCGGAATCCTCACAGAGAACATCGATTACACCATACCTGAACTTTGGTTTGACAAAAGCTTCCATGTAAGCTTCCCCTCTAGATCCTTCTGGGAGGAAGATGCTTTCATGGAGGACAAGTCAATCCATCTCTACACAGATGGATCTAAAACCGATAGCGGAGTTGGTGGCGGTGTTTACTCAGATAAGCTAAATCTAAGCTTCTCTTTCCGTCTTCCAAATCACTGTAGCGTGTTCCATGCGGAAATTTTGACGATTAAAGAAGCCCTGTCCTAGCTGAAGAAAAATGTGTGATATCTGCAAAGGATATCCGCATCTTTTCAGATAGTCAGGCCGCTATCAAGTCCGTGGACTCAGTGTCATTAAATTCTAAAACCGCCCTTGAATGCCGATCATCTCTTATGGAGATGGCAGAGCAGTTCAACCTTCACCTTTGTTGGGTGCCGGGCTACAGAGACATTCTAGAGAACTGTAGAGCCGATGAACTCGCCAAAATTGGAACCACTCTACCTATTCTGCTGGAAAAGGGTAGTAATCACTGCGTGTAAACTAACATTAAAATTGGATGCCAATAAAAGAACAGACCTTAGGTGGACTGTTGGACCAACATGTCTAGCGACTAAACAGATCTGGCCAAAACTGGATCTGAATCGCTCTAAGTGTCTGATCCTTCTAAATAGGAAGCATCTCAGTGGTATCATAGGTGTCATCACTGGACACTGCCTCATAGACAAGCACTCAAGAAGGCTTGGCGCCGTTACAAACGATTTCTGTAGAAGAAGAGGAGGAGACAATTCACCTCCTACTCTGTACATGTCCAGCTCTCTCCCAGATAAGAAAACTTCACTTAGGAGCTTTCTTCTACAACGACTTAATAGATCTAAAGGATATCTAAAGGATAAAGCTCAAACTGGTTCCATTAGTAAGAGGATCATAGATCCACGTGGCATTACAATGGGCCAACAGGCCTAAGTGGGTTGGTATTACATAAATGGACAATACCATGAACAGTCCTGTTTTTTTATGATATCTTAGCTATTTTTCTCGAGCTTCGATCGTTCAAGAAAAGTTAGAAATTTGGTGGTTGGTGACAGAGGTAAATGCAACGGTTTTCGGCGGAAAACAAACGATACACAAATGAAGCCATAGATTCCATAGAAATGCCAACATCACTCCATAGAAACGCAAATAATGAGATCGATCGTTCTTGGACATGACATAAGAACTTTCTATTCAAAACGCGTAATAATGGATTGAGGTTCCTAATAAGCATTCGAACTTAGGTTCTATTATAGACAGCCAAAACTCAAACAGTAATGAATGGTTTAATTTCATTAATGAATCTTCGTTTCTACATTGAATTGATGAAAACTAGCGGAGATCACTTTAGAAGATGTAGCTGCCTGCTATCTATGTATTGTACGTAGATACATCATACCGCTTTCAGCGGTGGCAGCTGCTGGACTATAAAAAGAAACCAACAAGGTAGCTGAGAAATTAGACAAATGTGGTTACTTTGACTTAAAACAGAGCACTTTACATTCCGTATGCACGCTCATGCAACTATTTCGTAGCACACTTGAGAAAAACATATCTTCGTCAAAGTAAATTATCTACACGCTATATTCATCACTTGAAATCAGAAAAAAATACTGATTTCATCGTAATTGTTCTTTTTAAATGCAGCTCGGATCTTAGATTCATTTCAACATTGCTTGTCATTAGTATGCGCCTCAAGTTGCATTCCGTATCCATACAGATTACATAAATTGTATCAAGTGTTTCCATTAGAGGCCATTAGAACCGTGGGAAGATCCATAAAATTTCACTCTGTCTACTTTTGCTTCACTTAGAAAAAATAAGAAAAAAACACTCCCAAGGCTATGATGGAAATGACGAAACATCAGCCTTAGATAATTGGACCTAAAGATCTACTCATATGCTCCTCAGAACTCCACATTGTTAGTACGCATTTTTTTTTCAAATTTTTACTCATACGATTCAGCTTCACATGGCTGGTTTTCCATTCATAAAACCTTGTGTAGATAGGTGAGTTGTCATATTGGTAAGCACATTCCTGAAGTTTCGTTTCGTGTTCCAGTCGAGCATACCATAAGTTGACAACATGCAGCTGAACTACTCGTATGTGATGGCTTGCAGGTCATAATGACTAGTTGTCGTAATGAACGTACGTTTACAAGTTCCAACGTTCAAAAGCAGATACTCGTACTCGCATTCGTGGTCATTTCTATGAGTACTGCTCCCCGTTAAGTTCCGGCTTTATATACGTACATATGTATGTATTTAGGGCTACTGCATTTTCGTTGATCGTCATCACTTTTATGGTAAAATAGAAACCATATCCAAAAGGTAGTTAAATTAAAAATAAAAGTAATCATATCTACATCACTGCGTATGTTTCCAAGACACGTTTTTAGGTGATATGACATCCAACCACCAAGAACCAAGGCCCGAGAACCAATACCAATATACATATACTCGTATGTATGCTTTGTCTGTGGTACAATCCGATTAAGGTCATGCTGAAAACATCTGTGCATATATTCGATCAATTCGGACCATAATTTGCTTTATTACGTTACCATGTACACATGGATATATGCATGGATACGTGATCGTGGACAGCCTACAATAAAGAGGACGATATAATGCGTACGTTACACCCTAGCGGCGGCATTTAATTCTACACACCGCCTTTCTAATTGACTTTCAATTTTTCGGTTCTTGACCTTTTTATTTAAGAAAAAAAAATAATAATAATAATTCTGAATTGAAACTCGCAGTTAGAGCAATCAATCCAATGAATGATCACCCTATTTTTTTATTTTATAATTCACTATACTTATATGTACCTACATACATTTGTAAGAGTATCTCTCTCAAGAACGTATCTCGCACGAAACACGAACTATCTTTACACTTCAAGTGATTTAATTTGAGGTCTTTTTGATTCGATGTCCACCGTCTACATTAGTACATATATTCTCGATTCAATTGTACGAGGGTTGAATAGTAGATACGAATAGTCGTGAAAATTGAAAATGAAATCGTTAGCGATCCCCTGCGGGCCGGTTGTTGCATGACCCGAAAGATTGTTTTGCTCTTTAGAGAGTTATTTCGGGCACAAAAGCTCACGTGAATCAGTTGTGGTTGCTAGATATGTATGTATGTGAAGGTGATTTATCTATTCAAATTTACGTAGATCGAATTGAATTGGATTGGATCGTTGGGGTTTTGGGTGGGTGGAATGCCATGATGATAGTTGAAAATTTTAATCTGCTGTACTATTGAATAGGGATAAAGAGGTGGTAATAATAGAGCCAACTTCATAATGTTAAAGTCGCGATCGGACATCACCTTGTCGGGCTTAAGATAAATAGTTTACAGACCGAATCATCGGCATAATTACAAAAGGCCATCGCCTCTATGAAATGGAGGAGGAAACCATACTGTTGAATCACCTACATACCTTTACAGCATGTGGTTTAACAATAAAACCTTCTTTCAAAATTTCTTTCGACAGCGTCTCCTCTAGACACTACTTTCCTGCAGACTAAGGAGGGGCGACTTTTGACACTTGGTACAAAATGTGTCAAAGTATGTGTATAATGATATGCCGAATATGTTTAATCATGGTCTCACCTGGTTTTAGCAAGCGTAGCTTGTATTCTCAGTGGTCTAAGGTGGCTACAGCTAGCTCAGGTAGGTAGGTAGGTAGGTAAGAGTGGCTGCTAGAAATACCAACCCACTTAGGCCTGTTGGCCCATTGTGATGCCACGTGGATCTATGATCCTCTTACTGATGGAACCAGTTTGAGCTTATGAAGAAGCGTAGTAGACTGTTTATGTCTATATCCTTTAGATCTATTAAGTCGTTGTAGAAGAAAGCTCCTAAGTGAAGTTTTCTTATCTGGGAAAGAGCTTCACATGTACAGAATAGGTGAAGAATTGTCTCCTCTTCTTCTTCTGCATAAATCGTTTGTAACGGCGCCAAGCTTTCCTGCGTGCATGCCTATGAGGCAATGATGACACCTATGACGCCACTGAGATGCTTCCTATTTAGAAGGATCAGACACTTAGAGCGATTCGGATCCACATTTGGCCAGATCTGTTTGGTCGCTAGACATGTTGGTCCAACAGTCCACCTGGAGTCTGTTTTTTTATTGACATCCAGCAGAGGTACTCCGCAAGGCGGTGTCCTCTCTCCCCTTTTCTAGAACTTAGCAGTAAATGAACTGCTGATATACCTGGAAGCGGGAGGTAGCAGGATGATTGTCTATGCGGATGACGTTGCTATAGCCGTCTCAGGTAAGCATCTTAATACCATTAAAGAGCTTCTTCAACGAAATCTCAACAGATTAACCGGATGGGCAGGTCGCTGTGGATTGGGAGTAAAGCCCTATAAAACTGATCTTGTCCTCTTTTCCAGGAAACACAAAATTCCATTTATAGACCTTCCTTCAATAAACGGTACTGGTTTAATATTTTCCGATACAGCAAAATATCTGGGTCTCATTTTTAACAGGAAACTAAACGGGAAACCTAACATTCAACAAAGAACCAAGAAGGCTACAGTAGCTTTATTTTCCTGCAAAAAGCCATTGGGACCAAATGGGGCCTTCAACCTGGCTATACATCTCGGTCATAAGACCGATACTCACTTACGGGGTGGTCATTTGGTGGACGGCCTTAGAAAGTGCAGTCAACTGCATTAAACTAAGCAGAGTCCAAAGAGCAGCTTGTCTAGGCATAAGCAGAGCATTGCGGTCTACCCCCTCTGCAGTATTAGACATTCTGTTTCATTTGACGCAATAAAGCGACTAAACAGTGGACAAATAATTCATTTGGCCACACTAACATTCTTAATACATTAGGAATCCTCACAGAGAATATCGATTACACCATACCTGAACTTTGGTTTGACAAAAACTTCCATGTAAGCTTCCCCTCTAAATCCTTCTGGGAGGAAGATGCTTTCATGGAGGACAAGTCAATCCATCTCTACACAGATATCCGGATTGAGAGCCAGAGTTAATTCGTTGACTTTCATGTTAAGCTCAGCACCGCGTAACCAGCACACAAATCCCTTTTAGGAAGCTAACATCGGCGTAAAAACTGTTGCAATTTTATTTTTATTTTTATAGGCTGAAACTACTGTTTAAATTAAAATTTACCAACTGGTAGAGTTTTTTTTCTACGAGGGCGAAAGTCTACCGGGATCCCCCTACACAATCTCACAATACAATACTTAGCTGTTGTTTGGTATCCTTCTTCCCTAGTTTTCCTGACTCTCCCTATAGTTCCCTGATCCTGTCCTGTTTTCTTTTTATCTTCTATCTCTCGTCGTCCTCTTTTCCTTTGACTTTCCATTTATATTTTTTTTTTCTGTTTTATTATTTAATTTTGTATGTATGTACTATACTGTGTACTAAATTTTCTTTTTTTTTTGTCACTTTGACTTAAATCTTGTTTTTGCTTTTTTTTTGGTTTTTTTTGATAAACCTCTTTCAGGCATTATGGTCAACCAAGAAGTGGTCGCCCTGATTCAACTTATGTCCAATCGGACCATTGGCCACGCACACACACATTCTTGCATTACATCCAATTGGTTCTTAGCGGGCCCAATGTCTGGTATATGTGTACAGCGCTCCGGTACTTAGCTGGACCGTGTAACCATGTCTTGGAACACCGCTAGACCGCTCTTTCATACCCCCAAGTGTGCCACTTTTATTACCCAGATCCTTGGGGACATTTCCGAGTTCTGTTAATTTTCTTTGGCCTGAGTGAACATTTCCCCCGAATTGTCCTGTAAACCAATAACCTCTTCCTTCCCTGAAATAAGATGAAGTGACAGAGAATATTCGTTTCCTATGCATTTGAGGCTAAGAAAGGGGAACCAAATCAGGATCTAGGGGTCTCTAGTTAAAACTTACTTTTGAAAAGTGTGTTAAGCCTTTGTGACGAAGGAAGAAGGAAGCTTTTCTCAAATTTAGTTGTCTTAAAAAAGGTGCACCCGGTGCATGACCGCCCGCCATATGTTCAAAGTGTTTCAGGCAATCCGCCTGGCTCTGTCTTTCCCGGGTGGACCTACTGGTTGTCATCTCGGAGGGGCCTAAAGGCAGAAGTCCGGAATTGGAAAAATCCACAGGTGCCTTCAGCAAATACGTTCCCCAAAGCGATAGCTGACACAACAGACAAGGCGGGTCAAAAAAGTGAAGGGGTTAGGAGCTGGAGGGATGGAGCGGAATGCCTTGGCTCTACTCGAGGCAGGTGAGACAAAACAACACGTGGGTCAAGGGTCAACGATTTCGCGCTGGACCCTTGCAAAAAATTATCCTACCACCTTGATCAAAAAGGAATAATCACCGTGTGGCGCTCACGTTGTTCCGATTTGAGTTCTGTTTTTTTTGTTAAGTTGGTAAATCTGTTGTTGACATTCCCTCTAAATCTTAGGGTCATAACTTAGCAAGAGTACATCTATCTCTGTGTCTGTTGGCGATTTTTTACAATTTTAGAAATGGATTTAAATGTGCAGCAACGAACTTGTATTACGAGTAAATTTTTCTTAAAACATGGATTTAATGGTGCGCGAACATTGGAAATGTTGCAGAAGTGTTTCGGCAACGATTCTCTAATGAAAACGGTCGTTTACCAGTGGCACGATCGGTTCAAAAGTGGTCGTGAGTCAATCGAAGATGATGAACGAAGTGACAGACCATCGACATTGAAAACCGACGAAAACATTGATGAAGTTAAAGAAATGTAGGTCAATAACCGCAAATTAACCATCAGAGAGATAGCGGAGGACTTGAACATTGCCTACGGATCAGTCCAAGACCTTTTGGTTAATGATCTGGTTTTCCGTCGTGTAGCAGCAAAGTTGGTGCCAAAAGACCTCAATTTCATGCAAAAAAGAGACCGTGTTGACGTCGCAAAAGAGATGATTTGCGAGGCTGAACCCACATTCATCAAAAGGATCATTACTGGAGACGAGACAGACGTGGGTTTATGAGTACGACACGCAATCCAGACATCAGGCAAGTGAATGGCGTTCACCAAATGAGCCGAGATCAAAAAAACCACGTCGTTTTCAGTCAGAGAAGAAGGCAATGCTCACGGTTTTCATGGATTACAACCAACGGTGTAGTGCATCATGAATTTTTGCCAGTTTGCCAGAAGGCCAGACAGAGTATTATTTGGGCGCTATGAGACGTTTGCGTGAAGCAATTCGCCGAAAGAGACCAGAATTGTGGGCAGAAAACTCGTGGATTTTGCACCATGATAACGCACTGTCGCGGTCGCACAGTGCCATCATTATCCGTAATTTTTTGGCGAAAAATGCAACAAATACGCCACCGAATTCACCTAATTTGGGTCCCTGTGACTTCTTTCTGTTCAATCGAGTTAAAAAACTACTACGGGGAACGCGTTTCAGCATCCGAGAGGAAGTAATGGAAAAATCGGAGGAAGCATTGATGGACATACCGAAAACCGAATAAAAAAAATGTTTCGAGGTTTGGATCAAGCGCTGGCATAAGTGTGTTGCAGTCGATGGGGATTACTTTGAAGGGGTAACTTTTGATCGAGAAATCCTATCAAAGGCTTTGTTGAAATTGGTGGCAATCACATCAACTTCATTTCCAGATTCCAGTGAACATAAAGTGCTTGATACGAATTCCGTTAAGTTGGTGGTCGTAGATCTACCTTTTTGTGCTCTTAAAATGTTCGTACACAGCGAGGGCGAAGGAAATTTAGGGAGGAAGAAAAGACAGGTACCGATGTACCTTGTTTTTTAATGTTTGTAAGTTATAACGACCAGGAAACACAGAGATCGGCAGGGCATTCCATAAGCGAGTTGTATGGCTTAGGAAAGAATCACGATATTTTATAGTACGTCCGAAAGTGGGCTTGAGGGTAAGGGTATACTGATGAGCATTCATAGCTAGACGGGTGTTACGGTTGAAAGTTTTAATGGGCGGAATGGTACTGGCGATTTCAATGGAGCACTGGTGGTGGATGGAATAGCGATAAAACAAAGTGAGGCAGGAGACATTACGTCGGTGTTCGAGGGTGTCAATTGATTGACTGATATTAGTATCACCAATGAGTTTTTTGAATCCTATCTATCAGGTGCAGAGATGTTTTAGGAGCACCTGACCAGATGTGGGCATTGTACTCCAATTTTGAACGGATGAAAGCCTTATATATTGTGGCCAGATCAGAGGGGGTAAAATATTTCTTACATCGCTTGAGGAAACCTAGACATTTCGCAGCATTTTTGGCGACATCGAATATGTGGTCATTCCAACGTAAGTTGTCACTGACACACATACCGAGAATGGAAAGTTTATCGGTTTCGACGATGCAAGTGTCTTTCATGGATAATGGCTGGGTATTTGAATTTCGCTTTAGTGACAGCAGACAGCGTTGAGTTTTGGAAGCATTAAATCCCACTCGGTTGATAGTTCCCCAATTGGTTATGCTGTTAATATCGGAATTTAATGAGCTTAACATACGCTGCCGTTCCCGTTCTACAGCCGAAGAGCAGGGTCGTGAGTCCGGGAACGAACATGAAAAGCAGAGAGTACTGTCATCAGCAAAGGAATATATTGGATTAGAAGTAGCAGACAAGAGATCATTAATGAAAATTGAAAAGAGTGTGGGAGACAGAACGGAGCCCTGGGGCACACCAGCATTTATTTTGTAAATATCAGTCTTGAAACCATCCAAGGCTACCCGAATTGAACATTCCGAAAGGTAATTTCTAATCCATTGAAGAAGAGAGACATCGATCCAAAGAGCACGCATTTTCGACAAAAGAGCTTGATACCAAACTCTGTCAAATGGCTTAGAAATATCTTGCTTTCGCCAGGTTGATGTACATTTTGGTTCCATTTTTCGGTGAGACATGGACCTGTTGGTACGAAAACCATACTGCCGGTCATTGAGAAGTTTTCGTGTTTCGAGATATTTCATTGGCTGACGGTTTATCAGCGTTTCCATGACCTTGGAAGAAGGGATATAAGTGCAATGGGTCTGTAGGAGGAGAGGGAAGAAGATTCGCCTTTTTAAGGGACGGGCTGGCCAAATGCTGTTTTCCATCTGCTCGGAGGGAGTCCTAAAGAGTAGGATTGAGGAAAAAGCTTACGCAGCGGTTTTGCCAGCCAGGAAGAACACCTCTTCAGAAAAAGGGAAGATATACCATCTGGATCAGCGGATTTATCTACCTATATTAGGATCTTTAAGTACTCTTGCTACTATACGAGTACGAAAGTGGATTCGGTTAACCCGGGCCGCAAATAAAAATCAAATCAAATTAGCATACTGCGAAGCGGCAGATGATATTGTATTCAGGTATTCCTCTTCTCGTCTGTTAACCGCGCCTAGCTTGGGTTTGCTAATTTTTCTGCATCAATTAAATCATGTAATATTCACCTAAGAAAAAGCTACCAGCAGAAGAAGTGCCAACTACTTTGTTCCTCTTGGTTCCGGTCGGGATAGATGAAAATCGAGCAAAATTTCCGAAAAAAGTTTAGTCGGAATGGGCTGGAGAGACGTCAAATTATTTTTGGTTGTTGCCGTTTAAAAAATGCAGCTTTGGCTTTAAAAACTTCTTAACTGCTTCATGTGCAAATCTCTCTATGAAATCGTTTTCTGGCGCAAGTTTCTTAACAAGCTGTCTTTAGTTGCAATTGTGAAAATGCATCTATGCAATCCTCCCTTCCAAAATGCTGCTGAGCCAACTGGGATCTCGTGGATTTCTATCTAAAAAAAAACACCGTAGAAGTCGTTGTAGAAATCAATCATTAATGCCAATTGATTATCGCACTCAAAATGTTCGGTTCTTAACCAGCAGAGGTCAATCAGTTGAACCGTGCTTCGAGTATTTCCTCCAATGCATTACTTTAACAATCGTCTGACCTACATTTCTTCATTACTGCATGGAGTACTGATAAAAGCTCCAATTACAGAATTCCCATGTGCATGTTCAGTTCTTTCATTGAAATATGACTTCTATCAATCTATTCGATTAGCTCTTCAAATTCCATGCCAGTCGCGACAAAAAAAAGAGAAAAAATATTGTGACACAGTAAAATTATCTTTAATAGAAAATGAGTCAATCACTGACTGTAATTTGAAAACAGATTTTGCAATTTAATATTTCCACTTAGTTAGATGGAAGCAAACATCTACTACTCGTAAATCAGAACCCCAAGACGGACGTAACGACATTTTTATGGATTGCAGATACACAGCATCGATGACTAATTGATTTTTTTTATTTTGTTATTTTCTCGTTCCAGGTGATGAGTGACACTATCCAAAGTTTTAACTTCAAAACATCCAACAAAATTTCGAATAATACAGATATACTCGTATTTCAAAATTTTTAAGACAACATGTACAAGTTACTGGGAAGCCTGAAGAGCTACCTTAAATGGCAGGAAATTCATACGGATAATGCGGTCTTTCGCTTGCATAATTCCTTTACGACGGTTCTTTTGTTGACGTGCAGTCTTATCATAACGGCCACACAGTATGTCGGCAATCCGATAAGTTGTATCGTTAGTGGAATCCCACCACATGTGGTGAATACGTTTTGCTGGATTTCGAGTACTTTTACGATGCCCGATGCTTTTCGGCGACAGGTGAGTTTTTTTTTTTCAATTTTTCCCATTTCTCACATTTGATCGTATCCCTGATTAGGTTCAGTGTGGTGGTGCTGGGTCTAAAAAGTTCCTGGAATTCATGACATATCCTCCGATATTCGAATCCTGAAGTGCCACCATTCTTTTAGTGGAAATATTCTTGGAATAGTGCGTTTTTGTTTATTTTTGTTTGTTTTTGAAATTCCTTCAGTGTTGGATGTTAATGTAGAGTTTGCCACAACGACTCCAGACAACTTCCGTTGAGCAGCTCAGGGTAGGGGTTCTGTAAACGCCTGTTGGTTCAGTGCTGTGATTGATGTTTGAAAGGAACGATTGCTGCCAGAATGCACATGAGAATTGCAGATATTAAAAGCAGCAGGCAGTGAAGTATCTATACACATACTCGTATGGTAAGGGGTCACATGGTTGGCCTTTCGATTAGGTTTCGTTCCATTGTTGTTTAGACTTTGCATCTGTTGAGCATATGGTCGGGAATTGAAATTGAAATTGGAATACTGAACGTGGGTCTTTTAAGGGTTGACGAACGATGTTGGTTTGTTTGTTATTTCAAATTTCAATGCCATGGCTGTTAATGGATCGTCTAAAGCCTTCAAAGAATGTTCCAGCAATTGGACGGGCTAATGAAGTACTTTTCTAATGAAACACTTCACTATAAATAGCCAGAGAGGAGGGATCTTTTCTTACATGCAAGCGAACCATGTATGGAGGAAGACCTTTTAGCAAATTTATAATACTGAATGGCTCTTTTTCTTGTTTGTTTATTCATTTAGAGAATCTAAATGCTGTGAACCTTGATAGAAGGTTGTAACCAAGACCTAGAGAATTGAGCGAATATGAGGTTCTTTCAGATATCTGCTGAGTGAAATGAAAGTACGAGCAGCCGTAAAGTATATTGAAATGTTTTATTTTCAGAAATGTCGGAACTGTTGTGATAAGGACTATGCACCAGTTCACTAGTATCTTAAGGGATCTAAAAATGAACTCCAATCTCCGGCTCTAATTGATGGAGCAGCCTCCATATCTAGATTATCCCTAATGAAAATTTGTAAAGGAATTCTAATTATTGTATTTCTTTACATTGCGTGTTCGTTGAGGGTCTTAGACCTCAACAGCTTCTTGAAGGCCATTAGATATTGTACTATTGGAGATAAAAATAATCCCATGGATCTCATTGAATCTAGCTATATTTAAGGTTCCAGAGGTACTACTCTAGGTTAACTTACTGGAGGAATTAGGAAAAATGTTTTGGATATTTTCTACTGACCAGCTTACATACCAACAACAGGGACTTCAATACTAATAAATGACTCGTCTTTTGGGAGAATTTGAAAAAAAAAAAAAAAAAACGAAATGCAGAGCTCCATGTAAGCAACACTGCTTTGCGAATACATCCTCTTTATAAGATGGTACACCTATACTAATGCGGAAAATTCTGCGAGGCTGCGCTAGTGTTCAATCCCAACCGCGCCCGAAAGACATTCTTTTTTCTCAGGCTACTAAAATCATGTGAGATGAGTGGTTGCCTACAATACACCAATGATTTAGTCTCCCCATTCAATATTGAATGCCATTCATGGAGGGAATTAACGACTGAGCTCAAAAATCTTTCTTGTCTCTCTGCCGAATTTTCCAAAAACCTTAACATGTGCTTCGGCATCTTAAAAGCAGTCATACTTTCCTGCGTGTTAAGTTCTTTAAAAAAAAATAAAAAATTGTGGTGGACAGAATTAAAGCCACACTTGACAAAAAGACGTACTCGCCGGGCATTCATATCGATATTGAGGCTGCTATCGCCTACGAAACTTTTGATGGCATGCGTAACTTGGCCGGGCAACACGACTTAGAAGAACCTTTAGTTTCTATGAATAAGGACAATGCTGATGAAAAGTATTTTGGGGGGTCAATATGTGATGGCAGATGTAAATAGGGGCAACCCCTGGCGTCTCGTATCCACTGCTATGGTGCTCGTTGGTTAAATCATTGCATATGCTCGGCCATATCACAATAGGCCGAACCTGGCTGCAGTGATAAGGCTTCGTAGTCCCACCATCGTATTTTTTCGCTGTTGGCCTTTGGGACGAAGACGAAAACTCCAACTCAGATTCTGAGGACCACATTTCAGAAGATGAGCTTAGCGTACCAGAGCGCTCGAATGATGGGATTCAAACATCTACTTTACTTTAAAATAGCAGCATGTTGAAGATTCAAGGCAATCATTTGTTGCTATTTTTCCAACTAATGGCCTAGCACCTGTTGTGCATGAAGGATTGTTTTCAAAGGATCCACATGATTTCTATTTTTTTTTTTGCCTGTGATGAAAAATGAAATCGCCGGTTGATCATCACATGTTCAACTCTCGAGATACAGAAAAGAAGAGTTTCCGAAAAAAAAATCTCTCTTACGAATATCCGTACTATTAATCCGTCGAAGTTTTAAGCAGGTGATTTCGAAGAACCAAGTAAAATCGAGATATTAAAAAAAAAGAAAAATTCAAAAATGTTCGTCCATCTAACGACGTTTTTTTTTGTTAGGTTCACTCGTGTACACATTCGATTTTTAATTTTTTTTTTTTTAAATCGCTTTATCGTCATTGCCGATTTATTTTTTCCTCCTTTCCGCTTCATTACCGTTTCTTTTGCTGTGACCTTCCATGTGATTATTACCAGTCCCGTATAGGTCTCGTCGTCGTTGCAAAGTGCTTTACGGTCGAATTTCAATTTCGATTTATTTTCCTTTCCCCAATTTTCCTGTGTTCGAAAGTGAGCTAAAATTCGAGTATGCTTTCTGTGGTCCATCCAATACAAATTTTTGCGGTGTATTTATAAGTATTACACTTGCGAAAAATACATAAAATACAATACTAAGCAAATTTACTATCGAACAAAAATTATAGGTACATTTAGCAGCAACATCTAAGTTTATAATGGCACTAATGATTTGTAAAAATATCGATCTAGTGTGCTCCTGAAGGTCCTTTAAAAAAAGGTGTTCCGGTGATCACGATATCTCCGGTTTTGTTCAAATCAAAAAACCGGAAAGTGCCTGTTAGTGGATAGATAAAACTAGGTATTGATAAGGAATAATCGAAATTTTGATTTTTGACCTCCGACCTTCCTTTAGACCGATCGGTTAAACCGTTTTTTTTTTCAGAAATCTTAATCACCGACTTCGAAAACATATTGTAGTTTTGTGAAAAACGCGTTTAAAGTTTCGGAAGAAGTTTACGCATAGATCAATTATTGTTTGTTTACTTACATGCAGTCATCTATTCCAGGGCCATAAGATGGACACTCCGTAGCATCAGAAGCTTCTAGTATCTCGAGTTGATGTTGTCAACGAGCCATTCTTCTCTCTCGCGTACTCCCATGTTCTCTCAAATCAGAGATCATGACGCGCTCTGCATCCTCTTTCTCGATATAGGTACGGGCATCAGGCCCAATTAATACCACCTTGATCACGGAATAACTGTGTGGCACTCCCATTGTTCCGATTTGAGTTCTGTTAAGTTGGTAAATCTGTTGTTGACATTCCCTCTAAATCTTAGCGTCATAGCTTGACATTTGCAAAAGTTACGTAGAGTACATCTTAATCTGTGTGTATTGGCGATTTTTTACAATTTTAGAAATGGATTTAAACTTGCAACAACGAACTTGTATTAAATTTTGCGTAAAAAACGGATTTAATGGTTCGCGAACGTATTCCGATTGCATACATGTAATATGAAATTAAAGTTGTATCTTCATTGAAGATCCAGGCAGCGATGTAATCATCATTATTCGTTTCTGTATCACCTTGTGGGTCCCAGGGCCTCTACTATGCCTACGCGCCATCAAGTGCGTTTTCTGGAAATGTGCCTCAGCTTTCCCCAACTTTTTCCCAGTTGCCGCGCTTCCTTCTCAACTATTCTGCGCCACGTACTCCTAGGACCGCCGTGCATCCTGTCGTCCTGAGTAAGCGGGTTCCATTGCCTGTCACCCTTTCGGAGAGTGTGACCAATCCACTGCCACTTTCGTCGTCGTATGGTTGTGCCTATAGGTTCATGGTCCGTTCTCTGATAAAGCTGTTCGTTAGAGATACGGCTTGGCCAGAATATCCTTAAGATGTGGCGTAGGCACCTATTGACAAACGTCTGCAGCTTCCTCGTGACAGTGATGGTCACCCTCCAGGTATCACATCCATATATTATATTAGCATGCATTCAACGTTGGAACGGAACAGTCGTAGCTTGGTGTTTAAGCTAATTGTTTTACTTCGCCAAACTGTGGATAGCATCCCAAACGCAGATTTTGGTTTGCTTATGCGGTTGGCTATATCCAGTTCGGTTCCGCCATCGGTTGAGACAATACTCCCAAGGTATTGGAAACTCTCTACTCTCTCAATCGTCTGTCCAGCAATACATATATGAGTTGATGAGTTTGGTCTTAGGCTGATCATTTTTGTTTTTGTCGAGTTAATTTTCAGCCTAACGAAATCTGCTTCCCTCTTCACATTTGTTGCTACGAGGGGCGTTCAATATATTCTCGGTATCGATATGAAGGAAAATGCGAATTCAATTTAAATTGTTTTTATTTTTCAATATGATCTCCCCTAACATCAATGCATTTGTTACATCTTGAGATAAGCTTTTTTAAACCCTCAAAATAATAAATTTCCTCTTTCTCTGCAAAATACCGACTTGAGTTCTTCATCATCCGAAAATCTTTTTCCATGAAGACATTTTTTCAAATTTGGAAACAGGAAATAATCACTAGGGGCAAGATCTGGACTATAGGGTGGGTGTTGGATTTCTTCGAAACCACAATCTCGCGCAGCAGCCTTGGAAACTCGCGCCGTGTGAACAGGAGCGTTGTCATGAAGAAGCAACGCACCCGCTGCGAGTTTACCCGTCTTTTCTTTTTAATTTCCTCCCGCAAATTATGCAAAGTGGAAGCGTAGGATGTGGCGTTGATGGTTTCACTTTTTTTTTTGTACTCAATGAGCAAGATTCCCTTTGAGTCCCAAAAAACTGTGGCCATGAGCTTTCGGGCAGACGGAGTGACTTTGAACTTCTTCGGGGGGTCTGTTCCTTTTTTATGCCACTGCATGGACTCTTGTTTGCTTTCAGGGTCATAGTGGTGGACCCATGTTTCGTCCCCAGTAACAATTCGATCCATAACACCGTCCGCGTTCTCACTACACATCTCCAAAAGCTCTCTACAGCATGCGATTCTCACTTTTTATCTGAGGCGCTGTGAGCATTCGTGGCACCCACCTTGCACTAACCTTTGAAAGGTTAAGATGGTCATGAAGAATGGTGTGAATGGTACCAATTGAAAGCTTGGTGCTCTCTGCCATCATTTTCACCTTTATTCGGGCATCCTCAAGAACAAGTTTTTCGACTTCTTTGATGCTTTCTCCCGTACAAGCAGTAGCCGGGGCGCCGGAGCGGGGGTCGTCCTCAGTGCTCTCTCTGCCTCTCTTGAACTCACTTGACCACTTTTGCACAGTTGATAATGAAGGTGCGGAACCCTGGTAAACAGCCACCATCTCTTCATGAATAGTTTTTTGACTTTTTCCTTGCTTAGTGAGAAATTTAATTACAGTGCGATGCTCAATTTTCACCATCATCGCCTCAGTTGCCATTATGATTCTGTTTAACTAGAGATAAAACGCGAATTAGTAATCACATTTATATGAAATTTTACATGAATGCACTAAAATAATAGAATTACTTGATAAATAAGTCAATTTATATATGCAACTACAGCTTCACGCCGATACCGAGAATATCTTGAACGCCCCTCGTATTTGGTGAGGTTCCACTATTCCATGAAACAGAAGGCATACATCGTCGGTGTAGTCAAGGTGTTTGAGTTCAGATGTAAGAGTCCATCGAATTCCTCCATTTCCTGTTAACAAGGCCGCATTCAGCACATCGCTAATCACTAATAGAAACAGTATTGGTGAAAGTATGCAGCCTTGCCTAGCCCCGCTTTGGACTTCGAATTCCTCAGACAGTCTTCCTCTGTGTAAGACGTGACATGTGGACTCATCATATGTAGCCTTGATAATTGCTATTAATTTATCAGGAATGCCTCCCCTGCGTAAGGCACTCCAGTTAAATTCCCGATTGAAACTATCAAACGCCTTTTCAAAATCGATGAACAGCAAGTGAAGTGGTGATCGGTACTCAACACACTGCTCGATGATGATGCGCAAGGTGTTGATGTGGTCGACACAGGAGGATCCAGAGCGGAAACCTGCTTTTTCGGCGCCGAGTGTATCTTCGAGGTGTTCTTTGATTCGCTCCAGGACGATTTTAGCTATTATCTTGGCCACAGCAGGTAGCACGCATGATCGCGGCAATAATCTCTTCCTTACTGGGGGTTGTGCGAATTCGGAAATTTCTTTCTACGAACACTTCAGTCTGACTTGGGTGCATATTGTTGGCGAATACTCGGTTTGGAACCGAAGCAAAATGTTCCTTCCATCTCTTCAATTGATCCTCATCCGATATTAGCAACGACCGTCTAAGCCTTTCACCGGGTGTTGAATAGGGCTTCGGCCACCTATAAGCTCTTTGGTGATTCTGTAAACGGTTCTGCTGTCGCACCTCGCTGCTGCTTCTTCTGCTTGCGTGGTCAATGATGTAATTGCGCCTGTCGCTTCTCACGCTACGCTGCTCTTCTCTCATCTTCATGCGAGGTAGGGACTCTAGCTCGATCTTCCCTGCTGCTGGAGCTGCTGCAATTCGAGCTCTTAGTTATTTTCGTTAGGTGATCCTTCTCCAGATATCCTCGGAAAGCCACGCCCACTTCGACCGACCGACAATCCTTTCAGCACCTGATGTGAAAACAGTTTTCACAACACACCAATGGTCTTGGATGGTGGCGGGCAGTGAGCTGGTGATTGTTTCCACTCCTCATAAGAGATGGTCCCTTAGTTCTTGGCGCAGTGTGGGAACTCTCAATCGGTTTACGTTGAACCTAGATATTCTTGTGTCGTTAGATCTCCGAACTGCAGCAGTGCGTAATTGGACAGTGGCTATCATAAGATGGTAATCTCGTACCTTGTGGCTTGTGCTCAAACATGGTGCTACCTGTGACAAGACGATTTGCGTTGCAAAAGTCAACAAATCTTTCGCCGTCGTCATTGCGTTTGCCTAATCCATGCCGTCCCATAACATGTTTGAGCCCTTCGTTGTCGCAGCCTACCTTGGCATTGAGGTCCCCCATGACAATAAAATGTCGCCGTTAGGTGTTACATTATAAACAGCTTCCAACTGGTTGTAGAAGGTCTCCTTTTCTTCCTCAGACGAACCATCCGTGCGGGCGTAACACAGTATAATGGTGATGCGGCATACTCTCGTCCGGAATCTGGCCGATAGAATCTTATCACCGTGCGGCTGCCGGGCGGTTAGGTCTCTGCGTGCTGTAGGTGTTAACAGCAGTCCAACTCCATATGCACGGGGCTTCCAGTTGGTCTTCCAGAGTAGAGTAATACAGTGTTACGCGTTGGAGATTGGTACTCACCCACATATAACCATCTTATCTCGCTTGCTCCCAATATGTCCAGGTTATATCGCATAAACTCATGCTCTAATTGAAGGAATTTGGCGTTCTGAGGTCCTTCACTCTGAGAGTCAATGAGCTTCTTCACATTCAAGAAACCAATCTTAGTCCGGGTACGATAGCCAAAAGTCGTCAACGTGTTATCAGTCCTTATCCGAGGCATTAAATCGGTTTCCGTAGCGGGCTGGTTTCAGTAACGCGGATTGCTGACCCAGGTTACCTAGTCTAGGCATAAGACCCTAGACACGTAGTTGCCCGGTGACCAACTCGAGGAGGTAAAGCAAGCACTACATTACGAACTTGATGGTTGCGCTACTGGTCCAATCCATGTTTTGAACAGTCAGTAGTTTCCCGATCAATCGCCATGCAGGCAGCGATGTAAGCTACTACTTCAAAAAAATTTTACCCATACGGAACGATTTTTGGAACGGAACGGATTGTAGCTCTCATTGTTGTTTTGCGTAAAACCACCAACAAATCTTTCAAATAATTTTTTATCGCTGAGATCTGTATACTCGTAAATTGGAAAGATAGCTTCAGCAGCATAAGGTGGTAAAGACAGATAATCTTGTTTATGAGAAGATAACGTGTCTGAAGGTCGCGCTCGCTGCCAACAACACTATCAATCTTCTCCGACCGGGTACCTTTCGTGTTGAGGATTTTCATCCGTTGAATAATAATGATAATAAGTTGCCCATATTACTAAGCCATAATAAACTATCAACTTGTCGATCATTTTGCCAGTGAGTTTACCTTTTTCACCAAGTAGTTTTGTCGCGTTGTCGGCGTTTTCGTCTTCGTTGTGTTTCTTCTTTGAAAGACCCCACTTTAAATCCCATGCCATATTTGTCTGTCTGCTGATTGCTTTAATTCGTTTCTTTTTCCGCTTTACTTTTTTCTTCTTCTTTCTAATTTGCAAAAAGTGATATGGACAATTGAACTATCTATAAGTATCTTGTAGTGAAAATACAAAGTAAACTGCACCAATTAACTGACTAACCATTCAACGTACTGACATCCGCAGTCTTCATAGAAAAGACAACTGTTTCCGCATTGTACATCTGAATATCCCTTAAAAATTACATCACCCTCGCCGCGTACTCTATGACATGACAAATTGACAAATTCATTTGCAGTAATATTATTTTACGCTTACCAAATATAGTACTGTCAGAAACTGACAAACTGAGAAATGAAAAAACCTTTTTCCTCATACTAAACGATCGCGTTAAGAAATTTATGCAGTAGCTCTTGGCGCAGCATACTTGTGGTAAGCTATTTCTAAAAGTATCTCAAAGAAGAAAAGAAAGACAGAAAAAATCCCAAACAGATTCAAATCCTGGTGAATAACAAATCAAAGGGAAGCCAACATCAATCCCAATCTCAAATAAAGAAAGTTCAAAAGGCCAATCAACAAGATCAGCAGAGACAACAACCAGATGTACAACCAGCCCTCAATGTGTCTAAGCTAAAGAGTTATCAAAACACAAAAATTCGATCGCACACCATCCGATTCAAATATCCCACGTCCGACCGTCTCAAACAAAAAACCCTCCAAAATTCCTAACTTCTAAAGCCAATCAAAACCCATCAACAGCAATTACACCCAGGACAACAACCCGGGATGAGGATCACAAAAACGACCCGAAGGAGCATAAGAAAAATCAATTAGGCAAAATGAGATCAGCTGGGAACTATGAAATCGATCAGAACATACGAAATCTACCGATCATACCCACAGCATGTGCAAAGTGCTCTCCACAATCTGCCAACAGTCTAATAACTCTTCTAATCTTAACCGGAAAGCAATTTCGGAAGCAAAGTACAAAGTACGCCTATCAAAAGGGATCCAATAACTACTATCGCAACGAACCAAGGAATCTTTGGAACATCACGTTAGTACCGATAGTACATTCAGCCAAACGGGTACTCTCATCTTCAAATATCGACTTTGTCAGCTGTGACACCAATAAGTTGACAATTTTCGAAAAATTTGGTAAAGGTCGTACTTCACATCCCATAATGCAGACATTAAATGCACCGGATTTATCAGAGATCAACCAGAATCGACACTTTCCAAATTGATGATGGTTTCCATTCGAACCGAAACACCTCCACCCAGTCCAAGTTCAGGCAGCTCAATTGCATCTACATCCGATCATGGATCATTCGAGAGCGTTGACACCGGTGGAGCACAACGTTTAACTGTCATTCGAACAAGTAAACTGCACGATGGCATGGATGAAAATGTCACCTTACACAGTTAATTCGGTACGCAGAAAACTCGAAACCGATGACGGGTTCGGCAGAGCTGGTGTTGAAGTGAAGGATATACGCTTGAACGATGGAGCTGCTAGTCATGTTTTAGCATCTGAAGATCAACAATGCAATAATTTGGATCTAATTTATGTCATTGACTTCAGTTCAAAGCATCATTTTGATCGAGTCGAAACCGCTGTGCTTCAGCACAACACACAATCACATTGCTTGATCTCTTGCCGGAAGAAGTGTTAAAACGTGCGTCTTATTATGCCATGCGCTCTAAAGGAGGTACGTTGGTAAAATAGTTAAAGTTAACAATAACAATGACGGAGATGGATGGAGTCTCATTTCGTTGGGTCGAACTAAAATTTGTCGATACTGTGCGAAAGCAATTTAAATTTAGCGTTGATTCATTTCAAATTGTTTTGCATTCATTGTTGCTATTTTATGACTGTGCTGCTTTCCCAATTTCAGAGAATTTCTATGCAACAGTTGTTGGTGAGTCGGTTTATGAAGACTTTCAAGAGGCTTTGTATCATTTGGAAAAGAAACTGATCTCAACACGACAACCGGAGGCGGTAGTCTTGTTAAATATTGTAATTTGTTGGTACGAAATTATAAACCAGATACAGAACAATACAGAACGAATAAAGACGCTCGAACGGACTCAGACTGTCAAATTGGGGGCACATCTGAGATATCATTTCTGGGGCATTGACAAATAGTCCCACTATATCAGTAGTGAAGTTGTCGAAGCATCATCTAATGGGACATGAGTGACGACAGACACTTCACTTAATACAGTTATTAGCAATGCAAGTGTTTTGCAGAGAGAAACAAAAACAGCAACAGGCACAAGTATAACAGCAAATCCAGCATCAACAAGCGCAACAACACCAACAACATCAACATCAACAACAACATCAGTAACAGCAGCAGAAGCAATCGCGGCAATTAACAACGATTGTTGCCGATATGGAAGCTCAGCAAAATGCAACAACAACCCAAGACTTGTTGACACAACAATCGCCGTAGTCAAATCAACAGTTTGTTGCCAAAGTCCGACACAAGATGCCCAACAGCAACAGCAGCAGCCGCAAGTGCTCACTATAACACAGTCACAGACACAAGCGGCTGTACCTCAGACGATACAAATAACTCATCAATGCCAGGTGCGTACTGTGATCCCAGCAACAATCTGCACACGCAACTCAACGTGAGCACGTAATTATCACTGCCCCCAGCAGCAAACACCAACATTGACAACATCATCTTCATCTTGTTCATTCAACTCATGCCCATCATTTTCCTCATCATTTTTGTTTTTTTTTTTTAAGTAGTACGCGCTCAAGAGGTTAAGGTACTCTTAAAATGTTTACACACAGCGCAGGCGAAGGAAAATTAGGAAGGAAATAAAGATAGGTACCGATGGACGTTGGTTTTAAATATCTGAATGTTATAATGATTAGGAAATAGAGATCTCGGCAGGGTATTCTACCAGCGAGTTGTACCTCCGAAAGTGGGCTTGAGGGTATACAGATGAGCATTCATAGCGAGACGGTTGAAGGTTCGAAGGGGCGGTATGCTACCGGCGATTTCTATGGAGCACTGATGGTGGAATTAGCGATAAAACATAGTGAAACACGAGCCATTTCGTCGATGTTCCAGGGTGTCAATTGACTTGGTTATATTATCATCACCAATGAGTTTTATCGCGCGGTTTTGAATCCTATCTAGCAGGTGCAAAGATGTTGTAGATGCACGTGATCAGATGTGGGCTTTGTACTCCAGGCTGAAGGCTGAATGCCTTATATATTGAGGCCAGCTCAGAAGGTGAAAAGTATTTCTTACATCGTTTGAGGAAACTTGGAAGTTTTGCAGCATTTTTGGCGAAATCGAATATGTGGTCATTCCAACGTAAGATATCATTGACCACATTCCATTCGGAGAATGGAAAGTTTGTCGGTTTCGACGATGCAAATGCCATTCCTGGATAATGATTTCAATTTCGCTTTAGCGACAGCAGACAGCATTGTGTTTTGGGAGCATTAAATTCTGCTCTGTTAGTGGTTCCCCAATTAGTTATGCTGCTAATATCAGAATTTAATGAGCTTAGCATACGCTGCTGCCTACAGCTGCAGAGTAGGGACGTGAGTCCGAGAACGTAGATGAAAAGCAGAGTGTACTGTCGTCAGCAATGGAATATACATATTGAATTAGAAGTAGCAAACAAAAGATCTTTGATGGAAATTAAAAATAGTGTCGGAGACAGAACGGAGCCCTGGGGCACACCAGCATTTATTTTGTAAATATCAGACTTGAAACCATCCAAGACAACTTGAATTGAATATTCCGAAAGGTAATTTCTAATCCATTGAAGAAGAGAGTCATCGATCCCAAATGCACGTATTTTCGACAAAAGGGCCTGATGCCAAACTTTGTTAAATGCCTTAGAAATATCATGTGCAACAATCTTGCTTTCACCAGGTTGTACGTTTTGGCTGCACTTTTTGGTGAGACATGCCATCATATCACCAGTGGACCTGTTGCTACGAGAACCGTACTGTCGATCATTGAGAAGTTTTCATGTTTCAAGAGCTGACGGATTATCAGCGTTTCCATGACCTTGGAAAGAAGGGACCTAAGTGCAATGGGTCTGTAGGAGGAGAAAGAGGAAGATTTGTCATTTTTAGGGGCGGGTTGGTTGCGTAATTTTCCTCTGTTCGATTCAGAGAACGAGATATGTATGCGACTGGCCTCTCTTTACCATGGTCACCTTAAGACAGCACAGCATCGATTGCAAAATTTGAAGCATCTGTGGTCAAATTGAAGCTTTTCTCGAAACCCGGAAATGCCAGCACTTCTGCAGAAGTGAATAGCTCCTTCAAGGTTTCGAAAACCTTAATTGCATCTTCACTGAGAGAGATTGGAACAGTTTTTGGTTGGTTAGCTCGAACTTGTGCAAGTTCTCCTAAAGTTATATTCGTCAATGGTTTGGCTAATTTAGCAGAATCACGGATAAATATCCTGTAGTAGGGAGTTGATCCGAGAAGGCTTTTCGATTCTTTAAAGTTTGTCGGTGGAAGGATGTTTTCGATGGCTTTAACCTTTTTTGGGTCTGGGAGGTAGCCAAGACGTTAGATTCGTTGTTCTTGGTGGAGACAATCTCGATGTCTCTTAGATGATCTTCTTCTGATTTATTAAAAATAATTAAGTTATCTATATAGACATAGCAAATCTTACCTATTAGCTCTTTATGCACATCATCTATCATTCGCTGAAAGATTGCTGGAGCATTCTTGAAGCCGACCGGAAGTCTTAGACATTCGTATACCGTTCATTGTTGAGAAGGCTATTTTCGGAATGTCCTTTTCTTTGATGAGGATCTGATGAAACACTTAGGCCAGGTCAAGGATTGTGAAGAATCGAGCATCATCTGAAGTTGCAAGTGTGCTGTAAATATCGCTTAGCTTTGGCTTTTTCGGAGTAACCCTTATAGGTGAATTATATGGGCTGCTATGTTCTCTGACATAAGTTTACCTGTCTCTCAATTTCTTCTGTCATACAAGCGGGGTAAGGATAACTGTTAGAATAGATTGGTTCGTCGTTGTTTGTACGAATTTCCGCTCCTCCGTTGGTTTTTACCTTCTCGTTACCCACTGGACGGAAAAGACTTTCGAACTTCATGTAAACATCTTCTAATTTAGATTTTCCTAACATATTTTGTTCTCTGTCTATAACAGCCTTTAGCTGCTTCAGAGTATCGTCGCCTATTATACCATCGAACGATTTCAGATTTGGGAGGACGAACATTATCTCGAGATCGTAGCCTAAGTAATGGAAGAACTTCCCAAAGATTTTGTTTTTAACTAGGATATTTCCGGCAAGACTATTGACATGAAATGGGATTCTTATGGGGTCGGGACACGAAACTAAATTCTCATTCGTCCCAGTGTCTAGAAGGAAATTTTGGATGTCCTCGAGGCGCCTTCCATAAAATTTTCTTCCCTAGGTTCTTCATTGCGAATGGATTCTACTATATTTCTGGGTTTTCCGCACCCATGGTATTTCCTGGGCCTATGGATGCTACGTGGATTTAGACACTGTTGCTTTCGAGGGTAGTTATCCCTCTTAACTGATTTTGGCAAATTCATATAGTTTACTTTCCTAGATTTGGTGGAATTGTCCACTTCCATTTTTACCGGAGGTTTTGGCCCTGTCGGCCTTTGGGATGGATGCTGTTGCTGAAAACTTGACCTCCGTGAATGATGTGAATGATGAGCAGGATTATCTCTTTGAGAATATGACTTGTTGGTGTTTCTGGGATTGTGATTAGATCCTGAGCTACCTCTAAAGTCGTAGTTCACAGTGGAAGATATCGTATTAAGCGCCCTGACATGTAGAGAATTATTTCTGAAGTTCAGGTTTTGCATTTCCAAGCAGGCAGGTTCTTAGCTTCTGAATAATGAGAAGTCTTGAAAGATCCCTATTAAGCACACGAATCAACACGTCCAAGGCACGGTTTCTATAGGCTTCCACCAGAGTATTCATGGTTTCGGTAGAGTAAGTTTCAGCCCTGATCTAGGAGAATTGATGGTTCACTATGGCGTAGAAATGGTCCACCCTTGAACCAAACTGTGTGAGCTGATTAAGTTGGGTCTCAAAGGTACGGATACCCCTCTTGTCGGCGTAGTGGAGCCAGAGAATTCTTTTAATTACGTTCCACTCGTTATCGAATATGTTGTATGAAACCAGAACAGAATCCGCCCTGCCTCTTATTTTTTGACGTATGTATATGTTGCAAAATCGCACGGTAGATTCATAGTCCTTCAGAATCGCCTCCACACTGTAGACCCAGGAGACATACCATATTCGACTGGATTGCTATCAAAGACTTGTAATTCCTTCACTGAATCGGGGAGTTTAGAAATATCCTTCAAGTCCTGTTCGCATGTCGGCTGACATGTACCACATCGTTCACTAGTGAGACCCTGCTCCACAACCTGAAGCCGATTTCCGATAACTGCCAAGCGTTCATTAACATTTTTAATGAACTCTTGTGGATTAAACTGTGCTATTCTGCTAATACGGCCTTTTATTGGTCTGAGTTATTCTATTACGGAATTTATAGCTCCCGTGAGCTGAGTGACTGAGGTTTTATCCATTCTAATGAACCTAGGAAGTACTCGAGGGAGCGCAGAAAGAATTTAGAGATAACTAAAAAAAACACAACGACAGAAGTGGCAAATAACTTTTTCTTAAATTATGTATTATTTTTCAATTTAACTTTGATCTTCCGGTAATTCGGTGTTTAGTATTTTGCATATCCAATTTGTCGTTATTCTGCATATTGACTACAGGAGAGCTCTTCGGTTCATCTTTTGCATATATAGTTTCCTGTTGGACAATTCTGAACATCCAACACATCAAAAATCTTTCGTCGCTGTCGTGGCTAAATGTATTTTTCATTTTATTTATTTTTTTTTTTTTTTTCAGGTTGGTAAAGAAGTCGCCCATCCCGGTATCGCTAATGACTTTGACGATGAAGATGCCAAGAAGTATTACACCTACTACCAGTGGGTGTGCTTTGTGCTATTCTTCCAGGTAAGTCATTCCACATGGTACATGAATGCACCAAAAAGAAAAATTTCAACGTATCCCTGCCAAAGGATATTCAACGACAATACATACCATCTTGATCAAAAAGTTCCCGCACCACAGCACCGTGTGGCGCTTCCATTGCTCCGATTTGAGTTCTGTTTTTTTTTTGTTAAGTTGGTTAATCTGTTGTTGATATTCCCTCTAAATCTTAGCGTTATAGCTTGACATTTGCAAAAGTTACGTAGCCAAGAGTACATCTATTCCTCTGTGTGTTGGCGATTTTTAAAATTTATGAAATAGATTTAAATTTGCAACAACGAACTTGTATTAAATTTTGCGTAAAAAACGGATTTACTAGAAGGAGTGAAAAGTGAACTCCTTGGGAATAATTTTTTTTTTTTTAAATGTTTTTTTATATTATTCAATATAGTCCCCTTTTAGTTTGATACACTTATTCCAGCGATTTTCCAACTTCTTGATCCCGTCCGAAAAGTAATTTTCCGGAAGGTCTGCAAAATACTCCTCGGTGGCGTCGATGATTTCCTCGCGTGAGCTGAATTTTTTATTGATGAGCCATCTTTTGAGGTTTGGGAAGAGATAATAGTCCGAGGGATACAAATCCAGTTACCAATCGACGCCAAAAGTCCGCTCGATTCCGCATCAGCAAGTTCAAACACTCTTTCGAAGTGCTCTCGCCTTCGTGTTTTTGGTCATTCGCGGCACCCAGCGGCAGGATAACTTTTTCATATGCAGAATATTGCCCAAAATATGGCGTGTGCACTCAGTACTAATCTTTGTGGTATCTGCTAGCCCGCGCACCTTCACTTTCCGGTCAGCCAACACCATTTCATGTATTTTTTTGACATTGTCCTCTGTAACCGCATCGGAGGGCCTGCCGCTGCGGACTTGATCGGTAGTGGAGTTGCGGCCACCACGAATCTCTTGAAACCAATATTTGACGGTTTAATCTGACGGAGCATTAGCCCCATAATATTTATCCAACTTTCCTTTTATTTCCTTTGCCGTTTTGCCTCACAAAAAATAATGTTTTATGAGAGAACGAAAATCAGTTGTCAAAACAAAACTAAAGACAGTATCGCACTGAAATTTGGCATGTCTGCCTAAATATGAACGGACTTCAAGGCACCATAACCATTTTTGCAGTAGCAGCGCATTCTGGCGGTCAAGGATGTCACTTTTCACCTAGTAATGGTGCAAGAACGTTGGAAATGTTGGAAAAGTGCTTCGGCAACGATTCTCTGAAGACAACGGTCGTTTACCAGTGGCACGAACGGTTCAAAAGTGGTCGTGAGTCAATCGAAGATGATGAACGCAGTGGCAGATCATCGACATCGAAAACCGACGAAAACATTGATGAAGTACGACTAAAAGAAATGTTTGTTAATAACCGCAAATTAACCATCAGAGAGATAGCGGAGGACTTGAACATTGTCTATGGATCCGACCAAGACATTTTGGTTAATGATTTGGGTTTCCGTCGTGTAGCAGCAAAGTTGGTGCCAAAAGACCTCAATTTCATGCAAAAAAGAGACCGTGTTGACGTCGCAAAAGAGATGATTTGCGAGGCTGAATCCGATCCCACATTCATCAAAAGGAGCATTACTGGAGACGAGACGTGAGACGTGGGTTGATGACTGCGACACGCAATCCAGACATGAGGCAAGTGAATGGCTTTCACCATATGAGCCGAGACCAAAAAAACCACGTCGTTTCCAGTCAAAAAAGAAGGCAATGCTCACGGTTTTCATCGATTACAACCAACGGTGTAGTGCATCATGAATTTTTGCCAATTTGCCAGAAGGCCAGACAGAGTATTATTTGGGCGTTATAAGATGTTTGCGTGAAGCAATTCGCCGAAAGAGACCAGAATTATGGGCAGAAAACTCGTGGATTTTGCACCATGATAACGCACTGTCGCGGTCGCACAGTGCCATCATTATTCGGAATTTTTTGACGAAAACTGCAACAAATACCATCCGACATCCACCGAATTCACCTAATTTGGCTCCGTGTGACTTCTTTCTGTTTAGTCGAGCTAAAAAACCACTACGGGGAACGCGTTTCAACAGCCGAGAGGAAGTAATGGAAAAATCGCAGGAAGCACTGATGGACATACCGAAAACCGAATACAAAAATTATTTCGAGGATTGGATCAAGCGCTGGCATAAGTGTGTTGCAGTCGATGGGGATTACTTTGAAGGGGACTATATTTTAAATTTTCTAAATAAATTCCGGAAACTTCGGTTGTATATTCACTGTGGTACTTTCTGAGCCATTTTCAAAGCACAACAGGCTGGGAATATTCCTATCCCACACTCTTTCCCGAAGTTCCTTTTTGATTGAAGTGAAAATACTAGACCGTAAGTTTAGAATGAATTTATTCGACATAAAAAAAATCTTAAAAAAACTATAAAAACAACCCAAATTGTTAGGACCACTAATCGACTTTAGCAACATCCTTCTCATTCTCCTGCAGCAATGGACTATCCACCATGTCCAGAAAATGGGCATAACTTGGTCCAGCAGGTGGTTCCTTATCTCTATTCTGATTCAGTTGGTTTTCTTGCATAAAGTTTGGCGAAAATTCATCAGCCAGGTGGAAGATGACTTTATTGAATAGAAATTCTGACATATTTGTTGCCACAAAATATAGGAACATCCAATTGGAGAAGTTACAATGTTGAACAACCGTCTCAAGATGCTGTTTATTGAGTCCTCTTCCAGGTTTGGCAAGGGAGAAGGCTATGTCTGAAAATTTCTGACTGAAAAAAAGAACACAAGTAAAATAGGGATACGAAGGATAAGAGGAGAAGAGATCAAACTTACTTTTTGTGCATAAACAAGGTAATCACTCTCCATATTACTGCAATGGAAGACATCAGAAGGACAAAGAAGAACCAGAACCACAAGATCGCATAGATCTTCTCGTTGATTATGTTCAGAGCCATAACACAGAGAGTATCATGAACTTGTAGACTTCCCGATGGACCAAATTTACTAAAATGACATTTTGTCACTTTTGGGAAGACAACATCAAGGACATCCATTCGAGTGTCCCACTTTTCGCTAAGCACCTTCCAACCGAGACTATAGAACTGATCCATTAAAAATCTGTTTGTCCACCAAATTTGGAATGCAATGTTGCACCAGTTTAGCCATTCGGCGGCCATAAGATGGAAACCCCATTTTCGATTCAAACGCATTCGGTTGATCACCTCGCGACGAATGTCCTTGACACGCTCATCGGCTTCGTCTTTTGACAGGATTTTGAGTTGACCGATTTTCAAACTCTGGTTCTTGATATATCTTGATAGTCCGACCATTTTAAGGCCGTACACAAGTTTCTTAATACGTCCACCTAAACGGGGATATTCTTAGCAAATCTATTACAGTAGAAACAAAAAATGGTCTCCTATTACCTTCCCAATGCTTCCAAAGGAAATGAGGAACCAAGAAGCATAGCGCCTGTCCGAAAAGTACAAACGGAACCCACTGATAATAAGCATGCCGCTTGATTGGCTCCTGATCAGGCTGATACGGTCCAATCCCCGGCTCAAATATAGCACCAGAATTCAAGGCGCTATTATTCAAATGACGGACCTAAGATCAATCAATGAAATCGCTTGTTTAAAGAATGATTTCAAGTTATAAATACTCGTGCTCCAACTTACCACAGTAAATGTCGTTGTGACGAAACAAAAGGTGTTTATCACTTTTTCAGGTATCGTGTCGGAAATACATTTTATGTGTTCCCCAATGTACTGTCTAAATGTTTGCGTAGACAATCAGTTTTTCTGTCTTTAAGAACGTCGCACTTATTTAGATGTAGATTCTTACCTGGATGTAACCAATATTGTGGCAATGAGGAGTATGATGAATGTGAAACGATAGTGAAGTTTGAAGAAAAAATTATCGATCGACACCCGTCTTGGGTTGAATTTCAGATACGGTGTTATCGAATTGAACGTGTTTAACATTTTGTTTAGATTTTTTTTTATTTTTTATGGTTCTTCAAAATAGCATACTTGTCGCTGGAACGATTGTTTTGGTGGGAAATACCTTCCTCGTCCGATAGAAATTCGAAATCAACTAAAGAGTCGTTGAGAAACGGCGCTCAGTTTGCCAGCGGTAACAGTTTGAACAGAGTGAGTATTTAGCCTTCTCATTACCGATAAGGGACTTTATCTCGGCGGTACTTGTCATGACTGATATCACATTCGCATTGTAATATTTTGAAAAAATAAATACGAAATTCAAAAGCGATGAGAATGAGATCCATTTTCATGGTATACAACTCGTATATGTATTATAGTTTCGAAGAATGCGATTAAAAGTTTGATAGCGGGAGAACTGAGTCTCGTCATGTATTTATCAGAATAATTGTGACGGAATTTACTAGTCATATCTTAGATAAAACGATGCGCTTTATTTAGACGGAAACATTTACAGTGACAGAAAGAGAAGAGTGTTCAAATTTTAGTTCCAAATTAGTTGGTCGAAAATCCATTCAGTTTTCCTGTAGACTTTGTCAGGAGAGTTTATAATTTCTAGAACAGTCTTCAGGTTTTTTTTTTCCTTGGAACTATTTATTTTTACGCTAACGAATACTTTATGTTTGTTTGATTGAATTACAAGTCTAAGAGTCTATGTAAGTTCATGCAATCATCCCTGGCTGCGATTAATTCGGAAATTCTGATACCATCCCAAATGCTTGGTAGGTATTCCAGTTTGGCACCAGAAAGTTAACCGAGATCTATTAGGTTGATTAGCGACTTCTCACTTTGATCAACCCTTACATCCATTGGGCACAATTTTAGTTTTACTGTGAAACTTAAAGAGAGTCTGCTGATGTATGTATAACTAGCTCCCCAGCACCCGTATGTGAGGAACAGTTTTAATATATTTTTTGTCCCTATAACATCCACATAGTTGCTATGCAAGATCCCGAATTGTTTCATTCATTCCTGTATCCCCTTGTGGGTCCTTGGGGCTTCTACTATGCCTACGCGCCATCGAGTGCGTTTTCTGGAAATGTGCTTCAGCTCTCCCCAACTTTTTCCCATTTGCTGTGTTTTCTTCTTAACTGTTCTGCGCCACGTACTACTAGGACCGCCGCGCATCCTGTTGTCCTGAGTAAGCGGGTTCTATTGCATCGCTTGGTTAGCTCTGGACCTGTCACCCTTTCGGAGGGTGTGACAAATCCACTGCCGCTTTTGTCGTCGTATGGTTGTGCCTATAGGTTCATGGTCCGTTCTCTGATAAAGCTGTTCGTTAGAGATACGGCTTGGCCAGAATATCCTTAAGATATTCTATTGATAAACGTTTGCAGCTTTCTCGTGATAGTGATGGTCACCCTCCAGGTACCACATCCATATAGTAGCACGGGTTCAACGTTGGAACGGAGCAGCCGTAGCTTGATGTTTAAGCTAATTGCATTACTTTGCCAAACTGTGGATAGCATCCCAAACGCAGATTTTGCTTTGCCTATGCGGTTGGCTATATCCAGTTCGGTTCCGCCATCGGTTGAGACAATACTCCCAAGGTATTGGAAACTCTCTACTCTCTCAATCGTCTGTCCATCAATACATATATGAGTTGATGAGTTTGGTCTTAGGCTGATCATTTTTGTTTTTGTCGAGTTAATTTTCAGCCTAACGAAATCTGCTTCCCTCTTCACATTTGTTGCTATTTGGTGAGGGTCCACTATTCCATGAAACAGAAGGCATACATCGTCGGTGTAGTCAAGGTGTTTGAGTTCAGATGTAAGAGTCCATCGAATTCCTCCATTTCCTGTTAACAAGGCCGCATTCAGCACATCGCTAATCACTAATAGAAACAGTATTTGTGAAAGTATGCAGCCTTGCCTAGCCCCGCTTTGGACTTCGAATTCCTCAGACAGTCTTCCTCTGTGTAAGACGTGACATGTGGACTCATCATATGTAGCCTTGATAATTGCTATTAATTTATCAGGAATGCCTCCCCTGCGTAAGGCACTCCAGTTAAATTCCCGATTGAAACTATCAAACGCCTTTTCAAAATCGATTAACAGCAAGTGAAGTGGTGATCGGTACTCAACACACTGCTCGATGATGATGCGCAAGGTGTTGATGTGGTCGACACAGGAGGATTCAGAGCGGCTTGTTCGGCGTCGAGTGTGTCTTCGAGCTGTTCTTTGATTCGCTCCAGGATGATTTTAGCTATTATCTTGGCCACAGCAGGTAGCACGCATGATCGCGGCAATAATCTCTTCCTTACTGGGGGTTGTGCGAATTCGGAAATTTCTTTCTACGAACACTTCAGTCTGACTTGGGTGCATATTGCTGGCGAATACTCGGTTTGGAACCGAAGCAAAATGTTCCTTCCATCTCTTCAATTGATCCTCATCCGATATTAGCAACGACCGTCTAAGCCTTTCACCGGGTGTTGAATAGGGCTTCGGCCACTTATAAGCTCTTTGGTGATTCTGTAAACGGTTCTGCTGTCGCACCTCGCTGCTGCTTCTTCTGCTTGCGTGGTCAATGATGTAATTGCGCTTGTCGCTTCTCACGCTACGCTGCTCTTCTCTCATCTTCATGCGAGGTAGGGACTCTAGCTCGATCTTCCCTGCTGCTGGAGCTGCTGCAATTCGAGCTCTTAGTTATTTTCGTTAGGTGATCCTTCTCCAGATATCCTCGGAAAGCCACGCAATATGGCTTCACTTCGACCGACCGACAATTCTTTCAGCACCTGATGTGAAAACAGTTTTCACAACACACCAATGGTCTTGGATGGTGGCGGGCAGTGGGCTGGTGATTGTTTCCACTCCTCATAAGAGATGGTCCCTTAGTTCTTGGCGCAGTGTGGGAACTCTCAGTCGGTTTACGTTGAACCTAGATATTCTTGTGTCGTTAGATCTCCGAACTGCAGCAGTGCGTAATTGGACAGTGGCTATCATAAGATGGTAATCTCGTACCTTGTGGCTTGTGCTCAAACATGGTGCTACCTGTGACAAGACGATTTGCGTTGCAAAAGTCAACAAATCTTTCGCCGTCGTCATTGCGTTTGCCTAATCCATGCCGTCCCATAACATGTTTGAGCCCTTCGTTGTCGCAGCCTACCTTGGCATTGAGGTCCCCCATGACAATAAAATGTCGCCGTTAGGTGTTACATTATAAACAGCTTCCAACTGGTTGTAGAAGGTCTCCTTTTCTTCCTCAGACGAACCATCCGTGCGGGCGTAACACAGTATAATGGTGATGCGGCATACTCTCGTCCGGAATCTGGCCGATAGAATCTTATCACCGTGCGGCTGCCGGGCGGTTAGGTCTCTGCGTGCTGTAGGTGTTAACAGCAGTCCAACTCCATATGCACGGGGCTTCCAGTTGGTCTTCCAGAGTAGAGTAATACAGTGTTACGCGTTGGAGATTGGTACTCACCCACATATAACCATCTTATCTCGCTTGCTCCCAATATGTCCAGGTTATATCGCATAAACTCATGCTCTAATTGAAGGAATCTGGCGTTCTGAGGTCCTTCACTCTGAGAGTCAAGGAGCTTCTTCACATTCCAGAAACCAATCTTAGTCCGATAGCCAAAGGTCGTCAACGTGTTATCAGTCCTTATCCGAGGCATTAGGTCGGTTTCCCTAGAGGGCTGGTTTCGGTGACGCGGATTGCTGGCCCAGGTTACCTAGTCTAGGCCTAAGACCCTAGACAATCTCGCACTTGCAATTTTGGCCATGCAGGCCCCCTTGTTTCGCTTGAACATGTATGTATATGACTTACTGAGATCTATTTTACACATTTTTTGTAAGCCAATCCATAAAGTTATTTATGTATCTTCCGGCGGGCGATACACGTAAATTCAATTTTGATGACAACGAACTATATTGCGAAGAACCGGTGGATGGGGCGAAGTATTTGCATCTGTACCGATAACCATGCTCCGCTCTCCGTGGCAACTAAGGACGGCACCGCGAAACACTCTGTAAGCGTCCAGCTCGCATCAGGCTACAGATACTCGTTGCTAATGTGGTGGGTGCTGGTAGTGTAGTCACTTTATCACTGAAGTGTTTACTGATCATTCTACGAGTGACTGAGAAATCCTATACAATCCGTCCAATGGACTAGATCTTTGTCTGAAAAAGAACTCGGAGAAGGAATCCACACGGCACACAGTACCCTGGATCATACGAGCATATGGTATACTCGTATTTAGTAGGCATGTTCTTCGATGGTTCTTGTAGGACATGGGACCACATTTCCTGTAGATGGAATATTTAAAGCTGATGGATAGACTCATAACTATTCTGTACTGTAGTTGTTGTCGTCTGGGCCCAACGTTCCACTAATATTTGTATGTTTCATTTGCCGATTGGTTTATTTTTCTTATCCTATTAGCCTAACAGTGACCTAGTTGTTATTTGCCGTTTGGAACAATTACTCCTCTAGACAGCTTAATTGTGAAGACGACCAATATTAAACCATTCCACCATTCATCCAACCAAAAAGAGGTCGGGAATAGCGATCCAGTAGAGCTGCTGAAACAGGTGATCTATTTAAAGTAGCGGAGGTTAAGAACATAGACCAATAATCTCAGAATCGAGTACCCCAAAGGAGAAAGATCTTTTAAGTATGGTAACTTCATAAGAGTTAGTTTCCTAAATGTCTTAATACGTACATATTTTTTTTTCCGTGGGTAGGTGAGAAATCTTCATAGATACTACGAGTATAAGCGTCGGTGCTTATAGTAGTTTGAGATTCTTACGCACTAAAAAACACCTCCCTTATACAGACTACGCCTGAGTTCACACTCAACAAGCAGTTCTTCTTTCGCATTTTATTTTGCTTTAATAAGATATTTTGCAGGCGATTTTCCATTTAAAATTCCTACGTACTTTAAAAATTAAACTCTGCTGATCACCGCGCTAGATCGAGAGGCCTAGTCCTTTTCAGATGGCGCAATAAATTTGTCTCGTCAAGAATCTGTTGAACAGAAATATTCATATGTCCTTGCAGTCGATTTTCATTTCATTTCGCGCAAACATTTTAATTTCGTTCTGAACATTTTCGACTCCTAGGTCTCTGTGGATATCATCGTTTCTAATGTACCACGGTGCATTACTTAACAAACCCTCGAAGGAATGTCTGTAAGACGTTAACGTTACTAATTTTGGTACAACCCCAAAGCTATATACCATATGCTCAGACCGGTTTTAGCATTTGCTTGTATAGCAGCAATTTGTTTTCTAAACTGAGCTTGGAATACTTTTCAAGAAGCCAGTACAAGTCTCTAGTCTTAATCTCAAGCTCTTCACTTTTTTCTTAACGTGTGCTCTCCATTTAAGTTTAGCGTCGAGTGTCATACCAAGATATTTGGCCTCGTTCGCGAAAGGAATTTGTACTGAGATGATAAACACAGGTAGATTCTCAGTTTTCTAGAGAGTGAAGTTCACATGGACAGACTTGTTTTCATCAAGTGCGATTCGCCAAGTCTTTGTCCAATTGTTAATCCGTGTAAGGGCACGTTTCAACTTAGCAGTTGCTTCTCCGACGGTTTTAGTTGTTGCCAAAATGGCAGTGTCATCAGCAAATGTGGCTAGCATAGTATCGCCCGTTTGCGGGATGTCGCGGGTAAAAAACAAATATAGCAGAGGGCTAAGTACACTTCCTTGCGGCACCACCACCTTTATTGTCTTAAAATTGGAATATTCCTTTCCGTGTCTGACACGGAAGAGTCGGTCATCTAGATATGAACTTAATATATGTAACAATTGCTCGGGTAGGCCTTGTCGAAGTTTATATTTCAGGCCCTCGTGCCATACCTTATCAAAAGCTTGCATAACGTCAAGGAATGCGCTTGAACAGACTAACTTACACTCGATTGCTCGCTCAATTGCATCGGTTATTCGATGCACTTGGTCAACAGTAGAGTATTGGCTTCTAAAGCCAAATTGATGATCGGGCAAGAGGCAATTTGTGTCAAAAACCGGCTTAAGACGACTAAGTAAGATTCTCTCGAAGACCTTCGATATAATCGGGAGGAGCGATATTGGTTTGTATGACTTGACTTCAGTCGGCGGTTTACCGGGTTTCGGAACCATAATAACTTCGGCAACTTTCCACTGATGCGGTACATACTGTAATCTTATGGTGGCATTTATAAGATAGAGCAGGTTTAGCAAACCTTTTTTCGGTAGCGCTTTAAGTATCTCTCCCGTAATTAAATCATATCCGGGGGTTTTATTAAGCTTAAGCGTGTCTGTAACTTGTCTAAGTCCCCTAAGTGTAGCCTTTTCTATTGGAAGGTTCGTCGTCACGTCTAGCGTATTGACATTCTCTGGAAGCACTCTCCCGTCGAATGGTTTGAACGTTTCTGCAAGATGGTCGGCGAAAACGTCAGCTTTTTCTTTATCTTCTTTCGCCAAGTCATCCTGGTTTCTTCTTATTGGCGCCACGTGTATTTGGGGCTTTCGAAGGCTTTTAACAGCTCTCTATATAGAGTAATTGGTATCTTTTGTCGCTGTGAGGCTTTCTAGGTAGTTATTCATACCTTGGTTATTAAAGTCCTTGATCGATTTTTTCAACAAGTTGCAGAGCCTATTAAAGGACGTTAATCTTGTTAAACCCGAGCTCCACGTCAGTTTTTCCGCGCTCTTAGTTACATATATAGCGTAGAAGATGTTATCCGTGAACATATGTGAACGATTGGAACTCTGTTTTAACAGTCTGATGGGTCCTTATAAGTGAGATTTAAGGCCTGATAAATCCAACTCAACCATTTATTCCGGTTACAACAATTTACTAACTGGACCATCTTCACCACGCTGGATCTGAAGGAAGCATACTATCAGATACCACTCGCATCAGAGGAACAACCAAAGACGACCATCATAGCCCCTTTCGGTGTCTTCGAATTCAACGTTTCGTCTTTGTAACGCCGCTCACACCATTTAACGATGTACGAAGGTAGTCCCAGAAGTACCCGACCTAATAAACAAATTGGGAAAAACATGTTTATTTCTCTACGCAGTATCCTTTTAGTTCAATACACTTTTCCAAGCGATGTTCAACAGCTTCGATACCCTGTTTATAGTGATAATCGTCGAGCTCCTTAAAATAGCCATCAACCGCAGACTTTACCTCTTTACTGTTAACAAATCATTTACCACCGAGCCACTTTTTCAAATTCAAACGCTGCAATAAGTTCGCATAATATACGCTATCGATTGTTTTTCCTTTTTGAAGATAATCAATGAGAATTTTCTCACGCGCATCGCACAAAGCTGACGCCATGACCTTGCCTGCAGATGGAATTGTCTTCGTCTTCTTTGGAGCCGATACTCTCCCTTTGAATCTATTGTTTTGACTGTTCCTTCGTCTCGAGTATGAAGTGATGGGCCCATGTATTATCCATGGCTATGAATCGGCGCAGGAAACTCGGCTTTACTGCTGTGAAATTTCACGAAACACTCGATTGAAACTTCCTCACGACGCTGTTTTTGTTCCATTGGGAGTAATGTACACCGCTACCATATCAGCCAGTTCGCACACTTTCAATCGACGGTCATTTAATACCATTTTGTGGATTTTTTTCAACACTTCTGGTGAACTCATCTCATTTGGTCGACAACTACGATGTTCGTCCTGGCAACTCATATGGCCTCGCTTAAACTCTGCCACCCAATATTTTATGGTTGTAAATGATGGAGCAGACTCCCCCAGAGTAGAATCCAGTTCCGTTTTGATTTTGGTTGGATTCAGGCCTTTCAAATAAAAGTATGGTATCACATAACGATGACCAATTTTTTCTATATTTAAAAATTCATTGATGGCTGCCGAAAAAAGTCGTCAAACTTCAAATTTATGGTTTGGTACTTTCTACAATTGTCACTCTTTTTAAAAAACAACCGCCATCTATACGTCAGGTCGGGTATTTCTGGGACTACCCTCGTATCATACTTAATTTACCTAAATTTCCTTCTTTTTTTTTTATCTGTTTCGCGAAAAATTGAAGTAAATCATAAGTCAGCACAGCACTACCATACTTCACTGCAACAAAGAACTCACAAAACTGATCGAATGCACCCACGCCTTACTAAACAAATTCTTTGAAACGGCATTTCGGATAAACTGAATTTCTCATCGGTTAAGTATCTAGCTTGAATAGTTAAAGCAAATCCTGCAATGCCTTACAGTAACG
The DNA here is from genome assembly GCA_963966105.1 of Volucella zonaria. NCBI lineage: Eukaryota > Metazoa > Arthropoda > Insecta > Diptera > Syrphidae > Volucella > Volucella zonaria. The sequence goes on along the minus strand of OZ014532.1, from coordinate 66,170,566 downwards.
TTCTGTGAAATGTTTTCTCTAAAAGTAGCTAACATTCCATCAAATATGTGAGTTTTTGTGTATTTTGCCGCTGCTGATGTCGTTGCTGCTGCCGTAACCATTGTTATTGTTGTCTCATCACGAAAAATATTAGCCCAATTTAAATTTCAGTTATCTTGCATCGTTGTCATAACAAAGCCAACAGATGATGTGGATCTTGGCTGTCAATTACTGTCATTTGCTGAATTCAATGTGGTTGATCGTTTTGTCATACAATCTTTGGCAATTTTATTCATGGAATCGTTTACCACGCAATAACGCATTTTTGTTATTTTCAATTTTATTACGAAAATTACCGATCTGTAAAAGTAACATTTCGTAAATTCGTGAATTTTTCGGTCAACATAATCGCCTTAGTGAGTCCGCAATTCGTGCAGTGGTGAAGCGTTTTGAAGAAACTGATTCGGTATCGGTTCAAACTCTATATCAGCATGCTCGGCCAGCACGTACACGCCAAAATATCACCACTGTGAGCGAAAGTGTTCAAAACCAGCCAGGCACTTCAATTCAACAATTGGGCCTCACTTATGGTACATTACGGCGAATTTGTTAACTAGATGTTGGATCGCCAGGACAATTTGCCATTGGATTGGTCTTTTCCGATGAAGCCCATTTTGGATGGATGGGTACGTAAATAAACAAAATTGTCGTTTCTAGGGACCAGAAAACCCATACGAAATTCACGAAAAATCAATGCACCCCAAAATGTTCACTCAATGGTGTGGATTATGGGTTGGCGGCATCATTGGCCCGTACTTTTTCGAAGATAAGGCTGGAGAGAAAGTTACTGTGAATGGAGTACGTTATTGCAACATGTTGCCCGGCTATTTTTTTTTCCAAAATTCTTCCTGTGGGGTTATTTGAAGAGTAAGACCTATGCCAATAACACAGCGACAATTCAAAATCTCAAATATAAAATCCGAACTGAAATTGCGGCCATTGACCCACTTATTCTTCAAAAAGTCATCGATAATTTTGACATTCGGATGGTCGCTTGCAATAGAAGCCGTGGTGGTCACATGCAAGATGTTGTGTTCCATTCATAATTGCCATAGACGAACTTTATTAATCAATAAAATTCTACATTGATTTCACAACAAATGTGTGTTTAGTTTAATGAAGACTTCTACACTAGCTGTTGGCTCACCCTTTATAAAAAAAAGATTAAAAAAATGTCTCCAGCAACACTTGAGAACTATCCGTTCGCATACCGATAAAATGGTCCTTAAGACAACTCACCACTTGACTTTATTATTCGGAGTTTCAAGGAATTTTCCAACCGTACTTAACCACTCAAGCCTCTCCGTTTTTGATTTAAACACTGGAGGTCATTCTGTGACAAAATTATAGAAACCTCTGAGGCATCGCGGCTAAAAAAAATCCTCTCTACAAATCCTACGATGCCTAGCTGTTTTAAAAAACCCATGGCTCTTGGGCAACTTCAAGTGATGAATCACTCAACCTGCTACTGGACACCCACTTTCCAGGTAGCTCCCAATTCGCGGCCAGTAGCAACCCAAACAGACCTACTGCAACCGGGACCAAAACTGCTGTGTGCGCTGCATAGCTGCAAATAATACAAATCTGCTGGTCCAGACGCTATAATACCTGCCAAGCTACAGAGGTCATCACATATTATTCTGCCTGCGCTAGAAAATATTATGAGGAGCTGTGTAAAACTTATCCACATTCCACTGCCATGGGGAGAAGCCAATGTAGTTTTTATTCCCAAAGCCAGAAAATGTTCTCATGTTCTCCCAAAAGGTCTCAGACCTATAAGTCTATCATCTTTCCTTCTGAAAACTCTAGAACGACTGATTGATATCCATATGCGAGCTAAAATTGATCCACGACTACAATATAAAGAGCACACAATCGTTGTTTCCTGGGCATAGCGGGCGTCTTTAACAACGGCAAAACATCCGCTATCACGACTGCTCTGTCAATTCTGCAAGTACACGATTTATGCTAAACAGCAGGATAATCAACTCCAAATTGGGTGGGTCTTCCGCTAAAAGATATGTGAGCAGAGGTACGCCGAAAGGCGGTGTCCTTTCTCCCTTTCTCTGGAACTTACTGGTTAATGAACTGCTGATATACCTGGAAGCGGGTGGTAGCAGGGCGATTGCCTATGCGGATGACGTTGCTATAGCCGTCTCAGGTAAGCATCTTAATACCATTAAAGAACTCCTTCAAGGAAATCTCAATTGATTAACCCGTTGGGCAGGTCGCTGTCGGTTGGGAGTAAACCCCCATAAAACTAATCTTGTCCTCTTTTTCAGGAAATACAAAATTCCAATTATAGACTATCCCTCAATAAACGGTACCATAACTGTACATCTCGGTCAAATGACCGATACTCACCTACTGGGTTGTTGTCTGGTGGATGGCCTTTGACAATGCAGTAAACTGCAGCAAACTAAACAAATTCCAAAGAACAGCATGTCTATGCATAAGCGGAATCGTACGTTCTACTCCCTCCGCGGCATTAGATATTCTGTTTCATTTGGCACCCCTCGATATCTTCAGCAGACTAAATAGTTGGGGCCGTAGATATTCAACTTAAAGCGACTAGACAGTGGACTAATAAATTATCTGGCCACGCTAATATTCTTGACATACTGGGAATCCTCACAGAGAACATCGATTACACTATACCCGAACTTTGGTTTGACAATGGCTTTCATTTAAGTATCCCCTCCAGATTGTTTTGGGAGCAAGATGTTTGCATGGAGGACAAGTCAATCCACTTCTACACAGATGGATCTAAAACCGATAGCGGGGTTGGTGGCGGTAGCTAAATCCAGCGTGTTCCAGGCGGAAATTTTTGCGATTAAAGAAGCTGGCCAAAGAAAAACGTGATATCTGCGGTGGATATCCGCATCTTTTCGGATAGTCAGGCCGCTATCAAGTGCCTGGACGCCCTTGAATGTCGATCATCTTTTATGGAGTGGGAGACCAGTTCAACCTTCACCTTTGTTGGGTATCGTGCAACAGAGACATTCCATGAAATTTTAGGGCCGACGAACTCGCCAAAATTGGAACGACTCTACCTGTTCTACTGGAAAAGGGTAGCATCGTTTTACTCGTACCAATCTGTTGGATCAACATGTCTAGCGACCAAACAGATCTGGCCAAAGCCGGATCTGAATCGCTCTAAGAGTTTTAGGCTACCATGAAAGAAGACTTGGCGCCCTTACAAATGATTTCTGTAGAAGCTGCATGGACGAGGAGGAAGAGGAGACAATCCTCCATCTACTCTGTACATGCCCAGCTCTCTCCCAAAGAAGAAAACTTCACCTAGGAGCGTTCTTCTACAACGACTTAAGCGATCTAAAGAATATAGACGTTAACAGTCTCCTACGCTTCATCATAAGCTCAAATTGGTTCGAAGTGTAAGAGGATCATAGATCCACGTGGCATCACATTGGGTCAATAATCCAAAGTGGGTTGGTCTTTCCGACAGCCACTTTAACCTAACTGAACTTAACCTGATCACTCCTCGTCTTAAACCAGATCTTCTTCACCATTCCCTTGGTTCCTAGCTCTTAAATCTTTTTGTTAGTTTTTAAGTCCTAGTATTAAGCTTACAGTCGTAATATTCTCTGTAATTCTGGCGTCTGCTCCCCCGCTGGTACGGCATCATTTTGAAGTCGATTCGAATTTTTTCACAGAAAGCCCAACTGTTCGCTTATTGTTTTGCGCAACATAAAACCAAATAAGCGCTGTTATCTCGCATTTAATAACGAATAATCAAGTTTCTGGTATTACAGATCTTTCAAGAATATCATGTGTATAATTCTGAATTGCTAATTTCCAGTTCAAGACATACCACATGCGCCCTACATACATTTGTACAATGACCTCTGACTTAAATATTTAACGTCTCTGCAGTCTGCACTTTTCAAAGTTGTACGACATTTTAGCGCTTGTCTTGTACTACATATACTGTCTTTTTTTTAATTAGTCAATTAAATCTTGACAACTCCCGTCAAGCCTTAAGATCTGAGACGAGCTCACAAAGAAACAGATCCAAATGATGATATGAAAGGAAAAGGTCCTCAAATTTAAAAATAAATAAATCTCTGTAACAGTAGATTGTCTGACATAAAATGCACGATCGTTGTTAACTTTCATTGGCATTGTGTATAATAAATCACTTAAAACCCGATTGAAAGGACCGACAGACCAAGACCTCTCTCTTTAAAAAAAAAAAATCTCCACTCAATATCATTAGCTCACTTTGATTGAAAATTAGAAACCGCCGACTTGTCTACTTTTAAAGCGAAAGCTAACCAAAAAAGAAAAAGGGAACAAAAAATATACCCACACAATGAAGTCGCATAAAATGAGAACGCACATATTGTAGGTACTTTAGATACAACGATTTGGTTGTCCCTCTCGTATGAAACCAAGTTAACCTAATCATGGAAATTGGTCCGCAAGTTCAGTACTCATTTCGAATGAATGTGGTCTCTTGGACAATTGACCTCGCTTATGACCAGTGTACCATACTTGCACGAGCTGGAATATTCGAATAATTCGTCCCCGCGAACTCAGACTCCGCTGTCCGTTGTTGTCTACATTGTGGAAGCCTTTGTATCTTGTTGACCAATTCATCATCATCATCCACTGGACTGACTGTGCATCCAATTGACTAGTGTTACCCAGGAGTCTTGGTGTTTCTCCCCTCCCCGAACTAACCGAAGCCAGTTCGTATTCAATTAAAGTCAATTTAATTTCAACGCTGAAATTCCGTGGAAATATCATGCAAGTACCTTTGGGTGATGGGAGTGCTCTACCACGCGAAACCGCACGAGATTTTTATGAGACACGCTGTCATTATATTCAAATATGGATTATAATATGATAGTATCTGCGAACAGCAGATAGAGTTCGAGCAAATCCAATTTTGTGGATTGCATAATTGAAATTTGATTGTGAATTTAACAGATCAGTAAAACGGATCTCAAATAAATGTAATTATTTCCTTATTAACTGGCATATGACATACAGACATACCCGATGATTGGCTCTGCCAGTTTCACAGGTTAGATATCGCTGTTTACATTTCATAGCCCCTTTAGGTCAAAGGGAACCTCATAGCCACTTAATAGTCAGCAATAAATATGATTGGTTACAATACTCCCGCCTGGCTTGGAGATTCCTTGCGACCGCCAAAATATCCTAGAATTTTGAAAAAAAAATTTAAATTCGCCATATACTCGTATAATACATCTTTAAGACAATAAACCCCGTCAAATACCACCTATTTGGAGGCTGTTATAAATTTCTACAATTTCAACTAGGCTTATCTCTTTTCTGTTTTGCGTGGCGTGCAGATTGAAAGTCTCCACGGACGGTCTTTTGGTTCCGGTATGATGAGTATTCGTGTCGACAGAAGGCTTTTTTGCTTCGTCAGTAAGTCATTTTATACATGAATCTGCATGTTTCGGTAACATGTGCAGCATTTTATGACAATTGTATTTTTATTTTTTTTCGCATACGATCCCGATCTCCTCAATTGCGGTAATTGCTGTCTTTTATCCGGCAAAGGTGATGCCACAGGCCGAAGTGGACCTGGGCCCCGACTAACAAGTGTTTCCAATTTGCTCAATCTTGCGCTGATCGTCCCCATCATCCTAATCGTTGATTAAGGTCACTACCTAAGGCGAGGTCTTATTTTACCGCGTTATTCCAACAGGATGGATTCGGCATTATTTCACTTTCACAAACTGAAATAAAGCCGATCGCTAATATTCGGCCTTACTTCACTTTTGCAAAGCGAAATAAAGCCGAATTTTGGAATTCATGACAAGTTATCTAAGCCGATACGTTTTGGCTTTTCTGACAAGTTCACTGTCGCGGCATAGCCCTTTACAGTTAGTCGTTGTGTCTTTTCCGTATATTCAAACGGGATCAAAGATTATTCGAAGAACTAGTTTCATAACATATGGTAATATGTGATTATATATTAATGAATTCACAAAGTATGGAATTGGTATTTACCGTCAGCCCAAAAAGAGAAATACTATACAATCTAAAACAAACGTTTATTGATTTAATATACAGGGTGACAACGGTCTGATATATAAAATTGATTCTGACTTTATACGTAGCTTCAGTTCATGCCATTATGTGTGGAATAGCACATCATTCAAATGGCCGACTCGGCTTCGCTGGCAGTGCTTCAAGCGGTCGGTCCGATCTTTGACGACTCCGTCCAATACTATATATGGGGCGTTATTCCGGGAATGGCGCATGTAGCGCCGTCTTGTTGGAACCACAGTTTGTTTTTATTTTCCTATAATGACTCGGGAATTTAGGATGGACATTGCGAACATATGCGGGCTAAAAAGTAATCTCTTTTCTGCTTACGTCTACGTCTGTAAATTCAGGCCAACTGTTTTGGTACTTAGTGAAACACAGCTAGATCCCCGACCACACCTCTCAGATCTCTCTGATCTGAAGCTACCTGGCTACGAAGTACATAGTGCCACTATTCTTTCCTCATCGCGGCCTCGCCATCTATGTGCGTAGTGATGTAGCTTACCAAATTCCACCACAATGTAGTCCCTGTTCCAACCCGGAATTCAATTTCATGTGGTTAAAATTCCATCTCCGTAAGCAAATTATCCACTACTGCTTTATTTAGAGAAGCCCCAAACTGGACAGCACTTTTAATGAGTTTAATGCACTGTCTGACTTCATTCAAAGAATTGTGTCTCTGTATCCTCATACTAAAATTGTTATTACGCATCCACTTTCGCATTCGTGTAAGGACTGAAACGAATAAAATTTGGAAATTTCAAAGTATTGGGTCTACAAGTAAATTTCCAGCGTTTGTCAGAGATGGCGCCACCAGTGGATCCCGGGCAGAAATGTCAGACCCCATGTGTTTTATTTGTAGGTTTTGTATCTGTCAACAACTTTGGAGCGTTATATTTGAGCAGTTCTATCGGTGTCGTACATTTCATCTAGCAAAATCATGGCAAGTTTCCAGCCAAATAAACGTCATTTGCGGGAAGCGCTGCTTTTGTTCTTTAATATGAAGAAAAGTGCGGCTGAGGCCTATCGTTTGCTTTCGGAAACTTATGGGGCGGAATTTATTGGTGAATCGACGTGCCGCGAGTGGTTCAAACGGTTGAAGACAAAGATCGCCCCGGAAAGCCGAAAAGTTTTGAAGACGAGGAATTGGACGCTTTACTGGATGAGGATCCATGTCAGATTCAAGAAGAACTTGCTGCATCATTGGGCGTCACGCAACAAGCCGTTTCCCTGCGCCTAAAAGCACTGGGATTCATTCAAAAAGTTGGAAACTGGGTGCTATACGAATTGAAGCCAAGAGACGTCGAACGGCGATTTTGCATGTCCGAAATGTTACTGCAGCGGTATAAAAATAAATCATTTTTGCATCGTATTGTCACTGGTGATGAGAAATGGATTTATTATGATAATCCTAAACGCAGAAAATCGTATACAAAGCCCGGCGAGCCCGCCCAATCGACGCCAAAACGAAATATTCACGTGAATAAGGTCATGCTCTGCATATGGTGGGGTCAAAAGGGTGTCGCATACTACGAACTGTTTCCGAGTGGTGAAACCATCAAAGGACTATTATATCGAACCCAACTAATTCGTTTGAAGCGGGCATTAAAAGAAAAACGGCCAGAATATGAGACCAGGCATGAGTCCGTCATTTTTCATCACGGCAACGCTCGGCCACATGTTGCAGTTTCGGTGAAAAACTATTTGGTAAATAGTGAATGGGAAATTCTGCCTCACCCGCCTTACAGTCCAGACTTGGCACCATCTGACTACCACTTGTTTCGTTCGATGCAGAACGCTCTTACGGGAATACGCTTCAGCTCAATAGAGGAAATCAAAAATTGGCTCGATACGTTCTTGGGCTCGAAAGACGAGAAATTTTTTTGGTCTGGAATTCATAAATTGCCAGAAAGATGGGGGAAAGTTGTAGCTTCCGATGGACGATACTTTGAATAAAGCATTGTAACTATGTTTTCATAATAAAATTTCAAATTTTGGAAAAAAACGCTGGAAACTTACTTGTAGACCCAATAAAAAAAAAAATATTTTCATAATTCATGTAAATTTTTTTTATTTGCTTTAAAACTCTGTTTTTATTAAATTTATTCACAATTACAAAAAATAAAAAAAATTATTTGAGTTCCCATTCTTTCTTGAACTTCTTTCGAATGTCCTTCATAAGGTTGGTGACAGTTACATCCGTGATCTTTTTGGACGCTCTTTTCCATTTAGCACTAAAATCATTTACGTCCTTTGCACACTGCTCACTTTTCCTCAATTTAGCTTTGACCAAAGCCCAATACCTTTCAATGGGACGGCACTGTGGAACATTGGGTGGATTCATGTCTTTTGGGACAAAGTCGACATTTTTAGCAACAAGAAAGCTCAAAGTCGCATGAGCATGGTGAGCTAAAGCTAAATCTGGCCAAAATAATGTTGAACCCTCGTGTTTATTTAAGAAAGGAATCAACCGTTTTTTTAGGCACTCGTTAATTGTTCCCGTTGTAATAAACGATGAGCTTCTGTGTCCACATTGGCAAATGGCCTGCCAAACGAGGTATTTTGACTCGAATTTTTCCAACCCAATCGATGTTGTTGATCACGGAAGAATCTCAGCTTCAAACGAGTTGTAAAACTACGCACCTGGAAGAGTAGTAAAGTCGGCTTTGACATAAGTTTCGTCATCCAAAACCAAGCACGCTTTCTTGTTGCCGATCAACTCGTATAGCTTTCGGGCTCGTGTTTTTATGACTTTTTTTTGCTTTTCAGGGTTCAAAAGTGGTCGTCAGTCAATCGAAGATGATGAACGCAGGGGCAGACCATCGACATCGAAAACCGACGAAAACATTGATGAAGTAAAAGAAATGTTGATCAATAACCGCAAATTAACCATCAGAGAGATAGCGGAGGACTTGAAGATTGTCTATGGATTCGTCCAAGACATTTTGGTTAATGATTTGGGTTTCCGTCGTGTAGCAGCAAAGTTGGTGCCAAAAGACCTAAATTTCATGCAAAAAAGAGACCGTGTTGACGCCGTTGACGTTTGCGAGGCTGAATCCGATTCCACATTCATCAAAAGGATCATTACTGGAGACGAAACGTGGGTTTATGAGTACGACACGCAATATAGACATCAGGCAAGTGAATGGCGTTCACCATATGAGCCGAGACCAGAAAAACCACGTCGTTTTCAGTCAAAAAAGAAGGCAATGCTCACGGTTTTCATGGATTACAACGGTGTAGTGCATCATGAATTTTTGCCAGTTTGCCAGAAAGCCAGAGTATTATTTGGGCGTGAAGCAATTCGCAATTTTCTGAATAAATTTTTCGGGAACTTTTGGTATTCATTTTCCAATCATACGTTAACAGCATTTCGAGACTTGACTTCGTTCACTATGAACAGGTTCCAAAGTATCAATCAATTTACCTGCATGCATTTCCCTGATCTTTATGTTAGCTCGAATGCTCAGGTATTACCAGAAAGAAGATGTAAGCCGATTAGTAAACCCATCACAGGAGAAATTCTCAGCAGGAAAAAAAGTAATGGTGTGCCTAGCTTGCTATCCAATCGAAATTCTACCAGAGAAAGTACAATATAAACGACCATCGCCATAATACAATAATATCACGACGCAATCTTGATCGGCTATTGATTGAAATGGGTGAATGTCAAGGTTCAAACAAATTTACTATACCACTTCGGCCCCCCAATCCAAGTTTCTTACCTTGTCCAGATTGATCAATTTGATTGATTGATGTTCTTGAGTTTCATAAGCCAATTTAATTAATTCGCTGGTACATATGTATATTAAAACTTGAATAAATTACTCTTTTCCCTTCAATTAATTAATGTAAAGTTAATAAATTCAACGAATATTCTGGATATCAAAATCAGTTAAACAAAAACAAACAAAGCATACGAATCCAATTGAAAAAAAAAAACATGTTCTCAAGACAATTCATTTATTTTCCTATTTTCAGGCAATTGCGTGCTATACACCGAAATTCCTTTGGGATCAATTTGAAGGCGGTCTTATGCGTACCCTCGTGATGGGTCTCAACATCACCATTTGCACCAGAGACGAGAAAGAAGCCAAACGAGATGCTCTCTTGGACTATTTAATAAAACACGTCAAGGTAAAGTAAACATTTATACGAATTTCATTTTATGGTATAAAATCTACTAAAACTGTTCTCCGTCTATTTTCAGCGCCATAAAATGTATGTCATGCGTTACTGGGCATGTGAAGTTCTCTGCTTGGTTAACATCATCGTTCAAATGTATCTGATGAATAAATTCTTCGATGGAGAATTCATGTCATATGGTACACGTATCATGGGTCTATCGGATATTCCACAGGAACAACGCTTCGATCCGATGGTATACATTTTCCCTAGAGTCACCAAGTGTATCTTTCACAAATATGGTGCTTCGGGTTCGCTACAGAAGCACGACTCTCTCTGTATCTTACCATTGAATATTGTCAATGAAAAGACCTATGTTTTCATTTGGTTCTGGTTTGTTATAATGACAATCTTACTTTGCGGTCTTGTCGCCTTCAGGTAAATATTAATTTTCTCACTCTCTTCGTATGTGGCTTTTGAATTTTTTTTTTGTATCATTACAGAATAATGATAATATTTATGCCGAAGATACGTCCTCGTGTCTTGCATACACGCAACCACATGATTCCGATTGAAATATGTCGCTCGCTTTCAAGGAAATTAGATCTTGGTGACTGGTGGTTGATTTTCATGTTGGGCCGTAATTTAGATCCCGCCATCTATAAGGAAGTCATGGGTGAATTTGCAAAACAAGTTGAACCCGATAATCATCATTATCGCTCGAAATAGGTTCACAATTAATGTCGGAACTTTACACCAACACTACGGCTGCCTTTAGAGAAGAGGATCAAAACAATTGGTTTTCTCTTATTTTTATTATTATTTTTTTTTTGTACACTTTTCATACTTCACATAATGTAGCTTTAAGTACAAACAGTTAATAGTTCTGTGATTAAGATATTAAACACTAGATAAACGATATAAGATCGGTCGAAATTGACCGTCAGTCTGATGGTTGATTTGATGCATCTTAAACGCAATGATCACAACTCGAATCGAGAATTAAAATCGTCAGCGATGGCATTTTAATTTTTTTTTTTTTTTTTTTTTAATTTAATTTAATCTCTTATTTATACGGTAACATACATACATATAGTATATTATATTATTTACACTTGCATATCACATCTCTACACAGATTATTTTTATGATATATAAAAAAGAAATAAAAAGACAAATAGGTAGCTAGGCATAGAATTTAGCTCACTTGTCGGATAGTGTTTTAAGTTGCTTCTGAGTCTTTTATAAGAATACTTTTAGAGTAAGTTTCACAATTGGTTGCATTTGAAAATTTAAGCTTAGAGTAGAGTATATTGGATCTGAATTTGAATGTAATGCATGCATTTTTCTAGTTCTTAAGCAAATTAATGAGAATATACTCGTATATATTTTTTGTAAGCCACCCATAGGAAATTTGAGTTTGTTTTTGTTCGTTTTTCGCGTTCCTCACTGGTGGAACTTGACAGTTACTAGAAGTGCCAAGTGTAAAGCTAAACATTTGAAAGTCAACCTGAAAAGGAAAACTTGGTGGCCGAACTTATCTTTTGGCGTTAGAACTTCGATCGATATTTGGGTTTCTTGTGAATATTTATAAAGGGTGTTTTTTTTTTTAGAGGTATACAAATTCAATATGAAATAGAACACTTGAAACTAATGCTAGTGTCTATAATATTAGCTTTATTTAATAGATAATTTTATGCCATTAGTGTTTAAATATCATACCGGGCATATGCGCTCCACGGCTAACTCGAATGAAGCGCAATCGTGAAGTCCAATTTTCGACAACTTTATTAAGCAACTGGGGCCGTATATCAGCAATAACAAGGCGAATGTTGACTTCCAAATCATCCAACGTCTCTGGTTTATCGGCATAGACTAATGACTTCACATACCCCCAAAGAAAGTAATCTAAAGGTGTGAGATCACATCATCGTGGAGGCCAGCTCACAGATGCATTACGCGAAATTATGCGCTCAGCAAATGTTCCCGAAATAACTTGATGGTGTCGCGCGCCGTGTGTCATGTTGCGCTATTTTGTTGAAACTAAAGCTCTGTCACGTCAATGCCATTCCACTGAGGAATGAAGAAGTCAGAAATCAAGTTTTTATAGCGCTCTCCATTGACGGTAACATTCTGGCCGGCATTGTCCTTAAAGAAATATGGGCCGATGATTCCACCAGCCCATAAAGCACACCAAACAGTGAGCTTTAATGGTTGTAAGAGAGTCTCGATAAATGCTTCTGGATTTTCTCCACTCCAAATCTGGCAATTTTGCTTGTTTACATATCCATCTAACCAAAAATGGGTCTCATCGGAGAAAAAAATTTCGCGTTGAAAATGAGGATCAAGCTGGACCATGTTTCTGGCCCATTCACCGAACCTACGACGCGTATAATGGTCACGCGGTTTCAACTCTTGCACAAGCTGGATCTTATAAGCTTTTAAGCCAAGATCTTTTCGTAAAATCTTCCACAAAGTAGATGGGCATAGCTCCAGTGCTGTGCTCGATGGCGAATCGATTCATTCGGATTCTCCTCAACACTGCGCTCCACAACGGCAATAACTTCTTCTATTCGCACTGTTTACTCTCTTTGGGGATGCGTATTATCCACTAGAGTGGACGTGGTGCGAAAACGATTCATAGTGTTCCGAATAACTTGTTCAGATGGACGATTATGTCAACCGTAAAATGGACGTAGCGCACGATAAGTTAAGCGAACCGAAGCATGGTTTTCAAAATATGTTGGCGTTAATCTATTCATCATTAAATGGCAAGACGTACTAACCACAAATCAACTTTCAACTGGAAAATTGACAATCTGTAAAAACAATGTTGCTAGTTTAAAAACCCAACCCCTAAAAAAAACACCCTTTATATGTATACATGATAAGCAATGGCTAACTTTTTCGGATAAAAAAAGGTTCGGTTTCGAATTTCAACTGATTCGAAACAAAAACAAATACAGAAAAATTTACGTTGACGAACTTCACCTATCGATTCAAGGATATGAAAGCATTCTAGAAGAATCTCCTTGCCGCCAAAGACTAAGATGATCTTAAAATGGTACACATATATCCTTTAATTAAGGAAGAGCTCATGCGATGCAAACTCAACAAGAATTTCAATCACTACTCTGAAAAATCAACCGCAGCAGCTTCGTGTCTTGAAAGACTTTTCTAAAAAAAAAAAACAAGATTTAAGCTTAGATTAAGTGGTCCATTGTAATACCATTAGGAGAGCGTGGGAGGGCGACGTTCAACTCTCTTATAGAACCAAAGAGATTTCTTAAACAATTTGCCTAGGTCATTAATCTTCATAGAACAGAAATTAAACCAAGGTCTCGGAAGTGGCAAGACAGTTACGAACAAGTCCGCCACAGAATGTTCTTCAAGAACACTCAATCGCTGCGCGTGCCTTCCAATGGCACGGTGTCTCATGATTATGTTTGGAGATATCTCTTCTCCTTAAGTTGATCAGGTCTCAATCATTTAGGATCGATTATGGGCCGTTTAAGTCTAGATGGCTTTAGATTGAAAGTGTTAAACTGTCTACTGTTGGTTGCTAGAGATTCGACTCTGACTAGTTCGTCAGCGAACTCAAAGGCACTCTTGTGCTGCTTAACCATCGCAGTGAGAGATGTTCGGCAATTTCTAACATCTCTTGAATTTAATGTGTTCGAAATTAAGGATGTCTCTTGACTGATCATACAAGGTGGGACAAAAGTAATGTCATGAGGTGTATTAGCTGTCATTTTTTTAGAAATGAAGAAAATTGGGCTCTGTTTTCACATGAAAAGTTTATTTGAACGTGTAAAATTGATGACATTAAGTCGAAAAAATGATATCGATCAAATGGCCATCTCTAAGTTTATGTCCATTTGGGCCCGTTTTATGGCATTTTGAATTGTGGCTCGTAAAACATGATCATCTGGCTCCAAATTAGTGATTTCTTCTTCAATTTTGGCTTTCAAAACTTACAGGGTTTGTGGTTTGTTGTGATGAACGCGAGATTTCAGAAACCCTAAAAGGAAAAAGTCTGGCGCCCTCAGATCTGCCGCTATGGCCGGCCAGTTCAAATCGCCAAAACACGCCCTTTATATTGGTGATTCCAAATCTTCATCGTTGCCTAAGCTGTGTGAGCGGTTGCTCTGTCCTGCTGGAACCAACAATACTCGACATCCAATTCAGCAACTTGCGGCAAAAAAGATTCGTTTAACATCTGTATGCAGCGCTGGCCAGTTACGGTTACGGTAGTGCCATCGGCGTCCTGAAAAAAGTAAGGGCCAATAACTTTTTCACTGTACTAAATGCCGCGCCATTGGATTCTCCGTGTTACAGAAATGCAAATTTATTTTATTCACATAACCACTTAAGTGCAAGTGGGCTTCATCGCTCACTATAATTTTGGATACATTATTGGATACTATTTTTGCACCAGGTTTAACAGAACATGGAAGTAAGTTAACCTCACTTGACCGTCAGCAGCTGACGGTGTGCACATTATAAGGGAACATGTTCAGGTCGTTTACCAAAATTCGACGCAACTAACGTCTGCTGATGTCAAATTATGTGCATCGTTGTTTCGTCGATGTTTATGTAATATTTCGAACGTCCTCGGCCACAACAGTGAAATTCTCGAGCCGCTTCTTGCAACATCTCTAGTGGACCCGACGATGAAATACACACTACATAAAAACAACATACCGGGAATTGGTCAAATAAACAGTAACAATAATTCCGCGATCTTCAGGTGTGCATCGCTTCATTGCTTATTGCCAACTAATTCTCTATCTGTCTACAACATAAATGTCAAAGCACAATGACACTTGACACCGTTTGCAACAATTATGGGGCGTTCATTTCATATTGTGACATTACTTTTGCACCACCTTGTATTACGTATTGCTAAATCCAACGCTGCTTTTGCATTTAGGCTGTGCTAAGTAGCGGCATGATGAATAGTTGAGACTTCGACTTAGAAGGGGGTGCAAAATGTAGGTATGATAGGAGAAAAGACTTTTGCGCCAGCGCCTTCGGTTATTTTAGAGCTATCTATGAAGATGGAAAAAGACTTACTGAAAAGGACTTCATGTTGTTTTCATTCGTATCTTTCTGAGATCAGGAAATTGCAATCGATTCCAGTTAATTGGAAGTCTGTTGATTGGGAGAGCCTGCGCTGCACTATGAGGAGACTGGCATGTCCTACATTTAGGTTTTTTGATTGCTGAGTGTTTCTCAACCTGACGGTAGAGTTAATTGAAATCTGCATGCCGAAAATATGCAACGAAAGCAAAGTGTGGAGAACTGCCGTTGAGGAGATCCTTAGCCAGACGGTGATGCTTATTGTTTTTTTTTTTTCTAAAAAGAAGACGGGTTTTTCGTTGCAGGTCAAACTTCATCTTGAGCCTACAGTCATTTTACAAGTAAAACCATTTTATTTTGCTACGCAACATTTTCTGTGCACCTTAGTGTGAGATCTAGGTACCTGGTAGTTGGCACTCCTAGAGAAGCTTGGCTGGGTTGATGTAAGGTATCTTGATTTTCCTTATGAAGAGGGTTAGCTGTTGGCTCACCCTTTATAACTATATGTGGAGAATCGGATTGCAAATTTCATAAATGTAACAATTTTGGCAGCAAAGTTCGAAGCGTTCCTTTTAAGACCAAATTGCCCAACTTCCGGAGAGAAACCAATCGAAAACGCCGTAAATTGAAGTCGAAATGACTATCAAAACAAGTCGAAACAAAGTTATATGGCGCCGATTTCGAAAATGGTCGAGAACTTCTGGTCGTTTCAAAATACATGATACTTGATGACACCTACCTTGGATCAGACCAATCCTAATGACATACCGACTTCGAATTGTGCTCTTCTCATTTAATGGAGAACACATTTCGAGACTTGGTTGAAAAAGATTTTTTCTTTTATTCTAGAGAGTATGCCAAAGCAGTCACTTCCCGGTTACGCCATAGACCCGCAAAAACCTTAAAGATACAATAGAAACTGTTATAAGGTTTCTTAATTAAAAATAAGGGATTCCAAACACATCGGTCGAAAATCTCCATCTGATGCTACAAATATAAAGAAAAGGGCCATCTGATGGAACGTTTTTCAAGCTACATGGTAGTTCCAGATAAAATAAGTGAATACCTAGACCTAGCACTCGATGTTAATAAACGATTTTTGGGCCATATGATCTGTCCAAACCAAATTATCACAATAAAACGGCGTGTTCTTGAACAGGGAAAATGAAACTCTGAACAGTAGTCTCTAAAAAATTTCGGAATGCTCCGAGGTCTAGAGTTAAGTTTGCCGAGTTGAATTCTCTGCCCGATCGCCAGTCGGTACGACATAGTATTTCAAGCAATAACGAATGGACCAATCAGTAACTTAAGTTAGCGACGACATTATACTAGAAACCCTAGCTGATGCTTCTGCGCCGCTTGTAAGGTTAGCCACATTTTCGGAACTTAGTAGCATGCTGTTGCTCATTTTAAGATCACCCCACTAGTGAGCCGAAGAGACAGTTGATGCTTTTGCATTTAAGTGATCTAAGTACTATATTCTTTCTAGGGTCCTAGGTGTCGAAAACGATTCACGAGCAAAACAGAAAATGGTAGCTAACAACGATGTCTTCAGAACAAAAGTCGACATAGACACAATGAAATCGGTTCTGAACATTGCTTTGATTATAGTGCCATAACAATAAGTCGATACTTCTCTCTAGTAGGAATGGTAAAGAAACTCGACATGTGGATTCCGCATGAACGAGTCGCGTATCTAAAATTACAGTAGCTAGAAATTTGTGCATCGCTCAGTTTAAGACGCCAAAGTTATTCGTTTTTGCATTGGATGGTCTCCTGCAATGAAAACTGAATTCTGATTATCGGCAGTGGTCGGATGCAAATGAAGAACCAACTACGGTCTTCACCCAGGACATATTATGGTCACAATCTGGTGAAGCGGCCCAATCTATTTTTCAGTTCTTTAACCAGAAGAAATTATAAACTCCTGCAGGATAGGCACAGTTCATGCAAAATTGACTGAAAATCAGCCTAAGTTAGCCAATAGACAAGGTCCACTCCTATTGGCTGTGATAAACTTATTGCAGTGTAAGCCATCAAATTATTGTACAGTTCCTGTTCTGATTTTGTAGGAACCAATGAGGACTTTGCAATAAAATTTGAAAAGTACACTATAGATCCATTTTCTAATTTCATAGACATGAAAACTTTTAAGGTGTCCATGAGCCATCTATATTTGAGGATTAGTAAAGGAAATAAACTCAGCAAGCAACCAAACCATTAAAAAGCTTTTCTAAACTTGTGGTTGTTGTATTTGCTAAACGAATTATTTGAAAGATTTCACTTCTAGTTGTCATTACGTTAGTTTGGATGTGGGAGCACATCTTTGCCCTAAAGGTAAAAACATAAAAGATACCGTGATATGCGTCTATATTAGAATAGTAGAAGATAACGGTGAATGGAGAATGGAATCGAATTTTCTAGCAAAATGGATATTAATATGGTACGCTGGATGGTGTAGAACAGATAGTTCTCGAAAGATGTCAGGGGAGTATAAATATCAGCATCACCCAAGGTATGCAAGTCAGTTCTAAAGTGGAATTTGATATGTGAATTACGAGTATAGATAAAGCGGTTTAAGTAAAAGATAAAGAAAAGTAAAGTGGTAAAGTGACAGTCGCTTTTTCAACCCCTTTTACTTTACTTTATGTTTTACTTAAACCCTTCGTAATTTACCTTTCAAATGCAACTTTAGAGCTCACTTCACCTCTGTAATCAGTATAAATTCAACGTCAATGTGTTGAGAGGCATATTGGGTAACACGTTGATCAGACGCCCTATCGGCTTCCTACAAGTCTTAATTCGAATCTCCAAGACTATTAGGTGATATACCACTACAACAAAGAACAGCCATTGTGTACCAGTTGAGATTATTTAGATCGCCTGTATAAACATTCGTGGACAGGGTGGGATGGACAAATATGTATATGTACTAGGTTAGAGCCATAAATACCCGACCTGACGCATAAACCGAAAAAAGTTTAAACGAGCTAGGAATGACTGCAACGTCTTTCTTAAACGCGTAAAATTCCAATACGACCAAAAACTGAGGCAAAAAATACTACAATGCTCCAAAGGTAGTAAAACTTTTTGGTCGCTCCTTAAAAATATTAGAAATTCTGCCTCATCCTCCATCCCAACGCTCATTTACAATGACATTCCATCTGTCAACACTCCCGGATTGTGCTTTGTCTCCGCCTACAATTGAGTACGCCGAATCTTCAACGGGACAAATCCGCTTTCGCACTCGTGTAGTAGCAAGAGTTCTTAAGGATCTTAACATTCACAAATCTGCTGGTCTAGATGGTATATCTCCCCTTCTTCTGAAGAGGTGTTCTTCCTAGCTGGCAAAGCCACTGCGTAAGCTTTTTCATCAATCCTACTCTTTAGGACTCTTTCCGAGCAGATGGAAAACAGCATTTGTCCAGCCCGCCCCTAAAAATGGCGAATCTTTCTTGCATCAGGCTCTTTTGTCGAAAATGCTTGCTTTTGGCATCGACGACTCTCTTCTTCAGTGGATTAGAAATTACCTTTCGGAACGTTCAATTCAAGTTGTCCTGGATGGTTTCAAATCTGGTATTCACAAAATAAATGCTGGTGTGCCCCAGGGCTCCGTTCTGTCTCCGACACTCTTTTTAATTTTCATCAACGATCTCTTGTCTGCTACTTCTAATCCAATATATTCCTTTGCTGACGACAGTACTCTCTGCTTTTCATATTCGTTTCCGGACTCACGTTCCTCCTCTTCGGCTGTAGAACGGGAACGGTAGCATATGTTAAGCACATTAAATTCTGATATTAACAGCATAACTAATTGGGGAAACACTAACAGAGTAGAATTTAATGCTTCCAAAACACAATGCTGCCTTCTATCATTAAAGCGAAATTTAAACACCCAGCCATTATATATGAATGGCACTTGCATCGTCGAAACCGATAAACTTTCCATTCTTGGTATGCGTGTCAATGACAACTTACGCTGGAATGACCACATATTCGGTTTCCCCAAAAATACTGCGAAATGTCTAGGTTTCCTCCAGCGATGAAAGAAATACTTCACCCCCTCTGATCGGGCCTCAATATACAATATAAGGCGTTTATCCGCCCGAAATGGGAGTACAATGCCCACATCTGGTCGGGTGCGCCCAAAACATCTCTGCACCTGCTAGATAGGATCCAAAACCGTGCGATAAAACTCATAGGTGATACTAATATCACACAAACAATGGATACCCTCGAACACCGACGTAAGGTCTCGTGTCTCACTCTGTTTTATTGCTATTTCCACTACCAGTGTTCCATAGAAATTGCCAGCAGTATTTCGCTCCTTCAAACTTTTAACCGTAATATCCATCTCGCTACGAATGCTCATCAGTATACCCTCAAGCCCACTTTCGGACGTACTCTAAAATATCGTGATTAGTTCCTAAGCCGTACAGCTCGCTTATGGAACGCCCTGTCTAGCTCTTTATTTCCCAGTCATTATAACCTTCAAACATTTAAAACCAACGTTCACCGGTATCTTTCTTTCTATCCTCCCTGATTTTCCTTCGCCCGCGCTGTGTGCGGGTACTTAAATCCCTTGAGCGCGCGCAAATTATATATAAAAAAAAAAGATTACGGTTGTTGTTTAAAAAGAATGACCATTGTAGAAAGTACCAACCTTATAAAGCTTGAATTAAAAGTTTGACGACGCTATGTTGTTTAGTATTTGTTCGGCAGCCATCAATAGTGAACGCTCACAATGAATTTTTAAGCATTGAAAAAATGGTCATCGTCATATGATACAATAATTTCATTTGAAGGCCTCAATCCAACCAACATCAAAACAGAATTGGATTCTACTCTGGGGGAGTCTGTTCATTCGTTTACAACAATAAAATATTGCGTGGCAGAGTTCAAGCGAGGCCGTACCAGTTGCCAGGACGAACATCGCAGTGGTCGACCAAATGATGTGAGTTCACGAGAAATGTTGAAAGAAATCCACAAAATGGTATTGGATGACCCACGATTGAAAGTGCGTAAACTAGCAAATATGGTAGGCATTTCAAAAGGCGCTGTACATCGCATATTGACTGAAAAATTGGACGTGAGAAAGCTGTGCGCAAGATGGGTGCGATTCCTCACAATGGAACAAAAAAAGGCCTCGTTATGATGTTTCAATCGAGTGTTTGGCAAATTTCACTGCAATGAAGTCGAATTTTTGCGTCGATTCATAACCATGGATGAAGCATGGGTCCATCATTTCACACCTGAGACGTAGGAACAGTGAAAACAATGTAGTTAAAGGTTAGAAACGGCTCCGGCGTGAGATAATTTTCAAGAAAACACGGCCGCATTTGGCGAAGAAAAAAGTTTTGTTTCATAAAGACAATACACCAGTTCAATCATCCGTCATGACGATGACCAAACTCAATGAGTTCAGGTTTGGTTTGCTTCCGCATGCACCCTATTCACAAGATTTAGCCCCCTCGGATTATTTTATATTTCCGAACTTGAAAAGATGGTTCGGTGGTAAAACAGTTGCCAACAGTAAAGAGGTGGAGTTTGCGGTTGATGGCTATTTTAAGAAGCTCGACGATTCTCACCATAAACAGGGTATCGAAGCTGTTGAACATCGCTGGGAAAAGTGTTGAACTAAAAGGAGACTACGTAGAGAAATAAACATATTTTTCCCCAATTTTTTGTGTTTTCTTTGTTAGGTCGGGTACTTCCGGCACTATCTTCGTAGATACCAAGAATCTTCAAAATTACAGACTTGAGGTTAAATTACCAAACATTTCACGATTAAAAGTTGCAAAAAGTGGGTTAAAAAAATAAGATATTTTTCCGAAAAAATTTATGACGAAGTTAAAATTTTGGGTTTTTTTTTAAAAAAAAAATCACTTTTAATCCTCAATTGCTTTTGACACATTGATATTAGGACAATATTTACTTTAAAACAATTAGAGTACCTAGCTTAAATTTGAAAAATATTATTTTCAATAGGAGTCAAAACAGGAGGGGATGAATTGCCGACCTCCCACACATACGATTTTTTTCTCAAAATAAGTCAAGGAATCTCAATTGCTGGTGGCACAACATCCCGCCGTCTTTTCTTATTCGAAAAATTTACTAGGCAACGTTTTTTGGTGGATACGAGAGCCGACCTTTCCGTCGTACTCGTTGGAAAACGACAAAAAACATCAATCACCAATCAAGCTGTATGCTGCCGAAGGCAGCTACATCAGCACATACGGTGAAAAAGCATTCACACACGAAACCTTAAGCGCTGGGTTTTCAAAGTAGCATACGATTCATATGGAATAATCGATGCAGATCTATTACAGAAGTACGAGTACCATCTGATAGTCGATGTCAAAAAATCAAAGTCAATTATACGTACGCTATATACTACATGCATCGTTGAAATTTCGCAGCTCAGCAATGATGTGGAGTATGTAAACTCTCTAGGTTTCCCAATACACCAGACGACGTTCGGCACTTTATCGAGAGCACTGCTCCACTAGTCCACGAAAAAGTACTGAGATTGTCACCAGAACTGTTATAGAAGGCAAACGAAGAATTTCGGTTCATGGTAGACTTAGGGCGAGTTCCCTGCACATGGTCTCCTAAAAGCTGGCGACTGGAGACTTTGTAGAGATTACTAATTCACGACCGATACCCCATTGTCAACATCTATGACTACGACAAAAATCCTCACGGGGGAAAAAATCCAAAATAGTCCTTGTAAGTCCTTGTAGTCCTCCCGTGAAATTGGACAACATATTGTAAAATGTTTGTGTGGGTACAAATGACAGAACACTTTATTTTCACTTAATCACTTCTCTTAATTCATATTTCGAATTCTACTTTAGAACTGACTTGCATACCTTGGGGTATGCTGATATTTTTACTCCCCTGCCATCCTTCGAGAATATTCTGTACCGTCCTTGGTTCCATGCAAATTTCCATTTTGCTAGAAAATTCGATAAAAATCTCCATTCCCCGACGGTTGAGTCTTCTGCTATTTACATATGGAAATCTTCTGCATTTCAAATACAGATGGCGCTGCTCACATTTCGGGACGAACAACTCGTTTTTTTGAAATGACACCTGGACCACCTTCATTATTCCTCGATCCCCACGCTGGATCCGGTAGACAACGTCATTAATGCAGGTTATCACCTTGTATGGACCTTCCCAATCCTGTTCAAATTTTTTTGATTTGCCTTTCTAACGTAAATGACTATACAGCCGTACCAGATCTCCTTCGTTAAAGCTGGAATATTTCGCTTTGAAGTCGTAACTAGTCTTCATGCGGTTGCTCGCTAACTTAATCTTTTCCCGGGTATTTTCATGCAATTTGCGAATCCTTCCGCGCAAGTCGTCCACACAGTCCTTACTTTCTTGGGAAGTAGGTGGCGACCCGAATTTCATTTCACTTGGCAACCGAACCGTTTGGCCAAATAAGATCTCGGATGGTGTATGTCCTGTTGAACTACAGACCGCGTTTCGGTAGGTCATTAAGAACGGTGGCATATGTCGATCCCAGTCCCGCTGGCAATAGCCGAGAGCCTTAGACAGATGCTCATTCAAGGTCTTATTAAGTGGCTAGACCATTCCATCAGATTGAGGGTGCAGTGGCGTCGTGCTTGTCTTCCTTATTCCCAGATATTGGCACACTTCCTGGAAGAATTTTGATTCAAAGTTTCGCACTTGATCAGACTGTCGCTCCATTGGGACCCCAAATTTGTCACCGAATTGTTGACTATCTCCCCTGCTACGGTTTTAGCCTCTTGATTTGGGATGGCAAACACTTCCGGAGACTTACTGAAGTAATCGATGGCCACGAGGGTGTATCGGTTGCCATTAAATGTTTTGAGAAACGGTCCAGCGACGTCGATAGCTATTAGTTCGAATGGTGCTCCGACAATGCATTGTTGCATTCGTCCCTGTGGCTTTACGTTTGGGCCCTTGGTAGCTGCACATCTTATGCACGTTTTTCACCAATTCTCGAAATCTTATTTTGCACTTACCCAATATAAGAATTCCCTTACCTTCTCCAACGTCGTGTTTATTCCAAACTGAAATCCTGCGGTGCCGTCATATATTTCATGAAGCATTTGTATGAATCTGGACCGTGGTACAATTAGCTGCATACGAAATGTTGTTCCATCTGCAGCAAACCATGTTGCATACAAAGCGAGTCCCACTGTGCCCAATATGCCTTCAGAGTTTGGCTCCGGTCCGGTATCTCCTGGCAGTTTGATCTTTCCTCGTGTTCCTTCCAGTCAAATATTTGTTCGTTATCATTACCTGCTTGTTGAGAACCTTCTATTGGTTCAGTCCTGATCATTTGGATTGCGGCCAGTTCTTTTGCTTCCTTACTACTGACTACTTCTGCTAGGAGACTTTCATTGCATTGTTCTACCGGCGAGACTTGGATAATTGCCCTGGGGCCGCCGACTCCTGCTATTCACTTCTGCCCCTCGAGGTAAGCATTTCCCGAGTAATGGCATCGGGAAGTTTGACCGGCTTGGTAGCCATTTCTAACGGTTTTTCCCTCTATTTGCTTGTAACCCCAAAGACGGCAGCCTTTTCGCCATACCGGTTATTTACAATGCCCTTGAAGATGTCCTATTTTATGGCTGTGCTAGCAGCGCATCCTTCGTCTCTCCAGCGATGTATTTGCTCGGTATTCAGTCTTTGACAGGAGCATTCTGACGAAATGTGTTCCTATGGAAACCTGATTGGCTGCCTGCTTCCATCGCCAGAGCGAAAGCAAGTGCATCAGCAGGGGTTCTTTTCCCTGTCGTCATTACTGCTGACTGTAGCATCGAATTTTAAAGTTCTAGTTTAAAGCGGAAAAACAAAGCATTCTAGTACGAGTATAAGCTGTCAACAAGGAGGAACACACACAATCGACGCCCAGAACAAATCGTCACGACAGGCAGCTACAACTCTTAGGTAGTAGGGGACTTTATCCACTTTACCACCTCCGACAACGAGAACAGCGCGGAAGTCATGAGATGAATCACTCTTGCTAATATCAGTTGCTTTGGGCTTAGAAGGCAATTGAATAGTAAACCCATCTTCCGACTTAACAAGACCCTGACCATCCCAGTCTTAATATACGGCGCAGAAGCTTGGGCATTGATGAAAGCGGATGAAAATGTTCTCTGACGATTCGAGAGAAAAATTCTTCGGGAAATTTTCGGTCAACAGAAAGCTGTACGGGTAATACCTCGGACAACTGGTTAGTAAAGTTTTCGACATCAACCAAGTACGTGGTAGAGGACAACCTCATCTTCGGTGGGGCACACAAGTTAAAAGGGACCTTAACCAACTTCGTGTGTGCAACTGGAGGTAGCTGGGATAAGACCGCGCTAACAGTAAGAGCCGTATTAGCTCAGTAAGTAAGTAAGCTCTGCAACAAAACGCACTGAAATTTTAATAACTTTACGCGCTGACTGTCTTTTGACTGATGTAATGACAATAGAATTCCGTTTTCTGTGAAAATACGAAATTGACTTTTTCTGTTCTCAGGACTGGTTGCGACCCGAATCTGGATCATCAAAGGAATGTATCTTCAATAACCTCAGAATTGATCTAGGATATGAGGCAGAGGACACCAACCGTAGACTTCAAGTACATACGAGTGGTGAGTTCAATTTTGTTTCGTGCTTCCGATCTGATTTCTCCGATCAAAGCAAGATAGTATTAGGCAGTATCTTAACATTGGGAGGGAATTCAACGCATTATTGGGAAAATATGTGATCCAATCTGCGTGAATTGCGCTCCATGGCTCGACACCAAGAGCTTCAGCCGTGACGTTAATTACTACGCTTATAACTCAAGAACGCCTGGACCGATTTCGATGATTCGCACCAATTCGGACTAGTCTCCGGCCAAACGAGAAGAATACCCAAAAAAATTCCCGAAAATCCATCTTCATGATAGATGACGTTTATGTTTCCGTTACGTTGTGACAATTTTTTTTTTGTAAATTTTTTGCGACAATTGTTTTTGCACCAATTTTGTGTGACAATTGTTTTTGTAGCAAATTTTTTTTGTCACACATTAAAAACGAACATGAGTTCAAATGCTAGTTCCGGTATTGTCAGTAGATGGCTTTGTGTGCATCAACTTTTGACAGCTGATTCATTTGCACAGTCTTTCCATCGCATGCTATTGTGCTGTGCAGACGTGTGATGCATTTTTCGAGTTTTTTCAGATTTTTATTAGCTTTCGACAGTTATTGTAATTCAATTTGATTTAATACATTGTTTTGAAACGATTTTTTGTGAAAATTACCAGCGAAAAGTGATTTCATAGAGGTGAGTTCAGTTTGATGAAGTGTACATTGCGAATGGTTACTTTCTTTGTGATTGCGTGAGCATCGACAATCAATTGTGCATATGTACATGCCACCTTGATTAATTTACTCAGAAAATTAAAAATACAAGTTTATTCATCTAAATCTGTACTATATTGTCCCCTTCAAAGTAACCCACATCGATTGCAACACACTTATGCCAGCGCTTGATCCAATCCTCGAAACATTTTTTATATTCGGTTTTCGGTATGTCCATCGGTGCTTCCTGCGATTTTTCCATTACTTCCTCTCGGCTGCTGAAACGCGTTCCCCGTATTGGTTCTTTAACTCGATTGAACAGAAAGAAGTCACAGGGAGCCAAATCAATTGAATTCGGTGGCTGTTGGATGGTACTCATATTTGTTGCATTTTTCGTCAAAAAATTACGAATAATGATGGCACTGTGCGACGGCGACGGTGCGTTATCATGGTGCAAAATCCACGAGTTTTCTGCCCACAATTCTGGTCTCTTTCGGCGAATTGCTTCACGCAAGCGCCTCATAACTCCCAAGTAATACTCTTTGTTTACTGTCTGGCCTTGTTGCAAAAATTAATGATGCACTACACCGTTGGTTGTAATCCATGAAAACCGTGGGTGACCGTGGCTCAAGTGGTAGTGTGTTGGCTTCCCAATCGGACGGTTCTAAAATCTTATGAGATGAATGGTTGCCTAAATATAACATCAAGTCCAATTTACACTCGTAATTTAGTCTCCCCATTAAATGTTGGATGCCACTCATGGAGCGAAATAACCACTGAGCCCAAAAATCTTTCTCTCTCTCTCTATCCAATTTTCCGAAAAACTTAACACGTGCTCCGGCATTTTAAGAGTAGTAATACCCTCTTGAGTGTTAAGTTCTTTAAAAAAAAAAAAAAAAACCGTGAGCATTGCCTTCTTTTTTGACTGAAAACAAAGTGGTTTTTTTGGTCTCGGCTCATTTGGTGAACGCCATTCACTTGCCTGATGTCTGGATTGCGTTTCATAAACCCACGTCTCGTCTCCAGTAATGATCCTTTTGATGAATGTGGGATCGGATTCAGCCTCTCAAATCATCTCTTTTGCGACGTCAACACTGTCTCTTTTTTGCATGAAATTGAGGTCTTTTGGCACCAACTTTGCTGCTACGCGACGGAAACCCAAACAATTAACCAAAATGTCTTGGACGGATCCATAGGCAATATTCAAGTCCTCCGCTATTTCTCTGATGGTTAATTTGCGGTTATTGACCAACACATCTTTTACTTCAACAATGTTTTCGTCGGTTTTCGATGGTCTGCCACTGCGTTTATCATCTTCGATTGACTGACGACCACTTTTGAACCGCTCGTGCCATTGGTAAACGACCGTTTTCTTTAGAGAATCGTTGCCGAAACATTTTTCCAATATTTCCAACGTTCGCGCACCATTAAATCCGTTTTTTACGCAAAATTTAATACAAGTTCGTTGTTGCAAATTTAAATCCATTTCTAAAATTGTAAAAGATCGCCAACTCACACAGAGATAGATGTACTCTTGGCTACGTAACTTTTGCAAAGGTCAAGCTACGATGCTACGATTTAGAGGGAATATCAACAACGGATTTACCAACTTTACAAAAAAAAACCGAACTCAAATCGGAGCAATTGGAGCGCCACACGGTGGTGTGGTGCGGTAACTTTTTGATCAAGGTGGTATGTATCGATATTTCCTTAATTGCTTTTGTGACTTTCATTTCGCAGTGTTATTCACAATGCCACGAGCCAGAAGATCTAATCTTTCGCATCGAACCCGTAATGCAAGTAGAGTTCGGAATATCGCCAATCAATTGGATACGGATGAAGAAATCGCACGAGAACAGCGCCGAGTTAGTATGGCCCGACTTCATGCATCACAAACGCAAGAAGAAAGACAGGCGACAAATGAAATGGCTCAGTAACAATGAGAAATCGTCAATTCAACGCGTAAGAAGAAGTGCTTCAAGTGTTGATTTGAATCGAGTAGCGTTTCATTACGATTGCACATTTGACTACAGCTCAAATTGGCCCAATGGAGGTTGTGTGCAACCATTGCGGTGGTTAAATTACCACCATTGCCCTTGCCACCAGAGACATTGTATTTTTTGCTTCGTGCTGAAACACCAGAATCACGTCATTTTCTATCGAACACTCAGAAATATTACTTCATTTGGAGCAGATATTATTGATGAACGCAGATTCAATGCGACATTCAAGGCAATAAAAGATTAAAGAAACTAAATTTAATTGAAGATATTAAGATTAAATAAATTAAACAAAATCATTGATTCTTATTTCGTCATCGACTCTACAGATCCAAGGCCAAATTCACCATCGAATTGGATCATTGCTACCGCTTGAAGACGCACAATATAAATTTCTCCAAATCTACTTCATGGGCAATGTGGAAAATCAACTCGATCAGCGCCAAACAATCAATACGGCAATGAGAAGAGGAATTCTTCGAGATCTGCAGCAGCTACTTCATGAACATCATGCATTGGTTCGGTTATTCAAAACTGCGTTAGATCGCATGCCAAGTGATGACTATAAAGTCGTGATCAGAGCGGATAAACGACCTGCTGGAACGCACGAACGCCAATTTAACGCTCCAACAATAGATGAGGTTGCAGTTGAGATTGTTGGCGAAAATCTGGAATCACGCGATATTGTGCTTTACGTCGGGACTTTGGGCAATTGCAACGAATATCCGAAACACATCGTTCATAAGATGCATTACAATACCCACTGATGTTTTAGCAAGGAGACGATGGATATTATATCAACATCAAGATGATAAATCCACTGACCGGTGGGTATCGATATTATAATAATTTTCATTTCAATATGACACTAATGTCACTGATATCAGTCTAGGAGAGGAAACCAGCAACAAGGTCAGCGCAATGAATTTTTACGCGTATCGTTTGATGATTCGCCAAAATGTCGATAACTATTTGCTTCGATTTCGCCGATTGTTTCAGCAGTTTTGCGCCGATATGTATGCCAAAATAGAAGCGGAGCGCCTCCTTTTTATCAGTTTAAATCAAACCAAACTATGTATGGAGGAGTACATTCATTTACGCGATGCAATTTCCATTGAAGGAAATGCAACTGATATTGGTCGGTTGACCATTTTACCGGCGACGTTCGTTGGCGGCCCACGTCATATGCATGAATATGCGCAAGATGCAATGACATATGTACGTCATTATGGCCGTCCAGACCTGCTCATCACCTTCACGTGCAATCCAAAGCAGATAGAAATTGTTCAACTGCTGCTTCCTGGCCAAACATCAAGTGATCGGCACGATATCACCGCACGTGTATTCAGGCAAAAAATCCGGTCGCTGATGGACTATATCGTTAAGCATCGTGATTGAATGGCAAAAAAGAGGCTTGCCGCATGCGCACATTCTCAGTTGGTTAGTCGAAAGAATACAACCAGACAAAATTGATGACATCATATGTGCCGAGATTCTTGATCCCGAAACCAATCCAGACCTGCATGATGTCGTTATTACAAACATGATTCATGGGCCGTGTGGCGCCATTAACCCACAATCACCGTGCATGGTCGATGGCAAGTGTTCCAAGCGTTAATCACGAAATTTGACTGAAGAGACCATCACTGGCAACGATGGTTATCAATTGTATCGGCGTCGATCATCTGATAATGGCGGTAGAACATTCACAGTCAAAGTGAAGGGAAATGATTTCGTGGTCGACAACTCTTGGGTTGTTCCGTATTCGCCACTTCTTACCAAAATATTCAGGGCGCATTGTAACGTGGAGTATTACAATTCAGTGAAGTTCATCAAGTACATCTGCAAATATGTCACTGACATGGCAGCTTTTAGTCTTCAAGCTCCTGATCCCAATGATGAAGTCACGCGCTATCAAGTTGGTCGTATATTCTCATTTCCCATTCACGAATGCTATCCGACTGTTACACATTTGGCAGTGCATCTGGAGAACGGTCTACGAGTTTATTTCACTGCAGCAAATGCCGCTCAACGTGCTCAAAACAACATTGACCAGTTTCTTCTCGATTTGCCAAAGTGATCCGTTTGCACGTACGTTACTTTACTCAGAGATGCCGCATTATTACACTTGGAATGCTTCATCGAAGAAATTTCAACGTCCAAAGCAAGGCGATGTAGTTTCTGGTCATCCGGATGTGTGTTCTACAGAAGCTCTTGGCCGTATTTATACAGTTCATCCGAAGAATGATGAGTGCTTTTAATTGCGACTATTGCTGGTGAATGTTCGTGGGCCGACATCATTTGAATCACTTCGTACAGTCAATGTTGCCAACATTTCGTGCTGCATGTCTGGAGCTCAATTTGCTTGAAAACGATACGCATTGGGACACAACAATCGCTGAAGCAACTGTTTCCGCATCTCCAAGTCAGATAGGCACATTATTTCCACATGTTTTCCATCGAATCCACGTGAATTGTGGGACAAGTACAAGGATGACATGTCAGAAGACATTTTGCATCGAGTTCGTGCCCATTCAGAGAATCCCCATCTGGAGATAAATGAAGAGATGCGTAACCAGGAATAAACGACGCTTTCGAACGAGAATTGCAGCGTGAATACGACACAAATGCATTAAGCCAATTGGTTCGAACGAATGTACCTTTGTTGAATTCCCAACAAAAAGAAGGGTACGATACGGCGATGAAGGCAATTGATGATGGAATTGTTGGCAAGTTTTTCCTTGATGCGCCTGGTGCCACTTGCAAGACATTCCTCATATCATTTCTGATCGTGCTAGATCAGAAATTGCTGTAGCATTTGCTTCTTCTGGAATAACGGATACGCTACTGGAAGGCTGCCGAACCGCTCATTCGGCATTGAAATTGCCATTAAACCTTCAAGCGGTTGAGGAACCGCCAAGAATTGCCATTATCTGGGACGAATGCACAATGTCGCTTAAACGTGCGTTAGAAGCTCTGAATCGCACTATGAAAGATCTGCGTAATGACGCAAGACGTCTTGGGGGTGCATTGATTTTACTCTCAGACGATTTCCGGCAAAAACTACCAGTAATACCACGATCGACCGCTGCCGATGAGGTCAATGCTTGCCGCAAATCATCGACATTGTGGCGTTATGTGAAGAAATTTCAACTGACGACAAACATGGGAGTTGCGATCCAATCAACTGCTAACTATCGGTAATGGTCGTGTTCCTGTCGACGCATCGAATGGATTGATTTCGTTCCCGCCGAATTCTTACAATTTCGTCTCAATGAAAGAGGAGCTCATTAACAAAGTGTTTCTGAATATCATTGTTAACCACAAAAACTACGATTGGTTGAGTGAAAGAGCAATTTTAGCTGCAAGTAACAAGGGTGTGAAACACTTAAACTACACAATTCAAAATCAAATCGTTGGGTCCTTGCATTCCTTCAAATCTATCGACTGTGCAACAAATTAAAACGAAGCAACCAACTATCCAACTGAGTTTTTGAATCCATTGGATGTGCATGGCTTGCCACCACACAATTTACAATTGAGGGTTGGTTCAGTTGTCATCATGCTTCGCAACCTCAATCAACCAAAATTATGCAACGGAACGCGTTTAGTGGTCACAAAACCCATGAGCAATGTGATTCACGCGAGAGTACTAAAAGGAAAGTTCAAAGGTGAGGAAGTTTTCGTTCCGAGAATTCCAATGATCTCAACCGATATGCCATTCGAGTTTAAGTGAATCCAATTTCCAATTCGTTTCGCATTCGCCATGATAATCAATAAATCACAAGGCCAATCATTGAGAGTTTGTGGCCTGAATCTGGAAAATGTATGTTTTTCACACGGTCAACTGTATGTCGCATGTTCCCGTGTCGGAAAACCATCCGCTTTGATCGTTTTCGCACCTGACAACCAAACGAAAAATATCGTTTATCACAGAGTGCTTCAATGAGGGGAAATACAATTCAAAATCGACGCGACCGCAACCCATCCAGCAAATATTTCAACTCAAAGCATCAATTACTAGTTACTAATATAGAGGATGTGTTGTATCTGAGCTCTACCACAGTTTCTATGGTCTACGTTCAACAACTGTCACCGTCAAAAAATCGACACATGGACCATTCTTCTGTCAGCTTTCCTAGTAACCAGACTTAAACTGCAACAAAAATAAAACTTAAACAAACCTAATACATACTTGTTATATTGCTAGATGGAGTGAAAAGTGACATCCTTGACCGCCAGAATGCGCTGCTACTGTAAAAAAGATCATGGTGCCTTGACGTCAGTCCATATTTAGGCAGACATACCAAATTTCAGTGCGATACTGTCTGTGTATGACTTTGATTTGTGTAAGTGGACTGTATGGATTTGTGGCTCGTGAGCTCAACATATCGTTGGAACGGTTGCAACACATACTGAAAAATGAGCTTGGGCTCAAGCCATTGAAGTTCCAATAAGCACACGATCTTACACCGCAACAGAAAAAAGTTAGAGTCGACAGAGCGAAGGAGTTGCTACGCTTGCACGAAAATGGTGAGTTGTCAAATTTGGTTTTTTCCGATCAGTCGCCATTTGTTATCGAGCAATATGTCAACAAACAAAATGACAGAGATTACTTGCCAGAGAGGTCCTTCAGACAGCCACCAGGAAGCAGACAGTACCGATGGTGATGGTTTAGGCCGCCATAACCGCCGATGGTCGCTCTCCGCTCGTATTTTTGGACCGTGGCGTCAAAATTAATGCGATAGTATACCGTGAAACTGTCTTAGAATCAGTATTGAAGCCTTGGGCAAACAAACATTTCGGTCGGAGACCGTGGATATTTCAACAAGACTCGGCACCGTCTCACAAAGCGCGCGTCAACCAAGATTGGTTAAAAAACAATGTTCCACACTTCGACACAATGGAGTGCTAATTCTCCGGATGCAAATCCGTTGGATTTCGCAGCGTGCGATGCTTTTTTCGGTCGTCTCAAGGCCATTATTCTCACCAAAGGTGGACATATTGAAGACCACTGATACAATTTGAAAATTGATGTATTTTCCAACATTTTTTGCTTTGGAACAATAAAATTTATCAAAAAATAAAAAAATTATAGCATTTTAAAAAGTTGCACATAATACTCGTAGGATGAAAACTCAACCACGGGTGTTCGGAAGAAGATGGTGGAACTCGTAAAACGAAAAACGAAGGTGATAAGGATATTGCAAAAATTGTAAGAATCGCTCAAAACCACTTTAACGTTACGATAAGGATATCACTTAGAGGTTTTGCTGTAAACAAAATTGATTATTATTGATTATGCAATATATTAAAAACGAACTTTTTAACAGCAAGATTTATGCCAACCACATGCAACTGCACTATTTTTCCTCACAGTAACCGTCCAGTACTTCAAAGATATTGTACTCGTAATATTACAATAGTGACCATAAAGCAGTGATTACAACACCAAAGTATCCCATATTCCACCTACAGACACAGACACATTATAGTGTCTGGAGAAAACAATAATCCTGGTGACTATAGCGCCATTGTCGTTAAATCACAAGTCAAGCGTTCTCCGCACCATTTAGTTGAAACCACTCATGCTTCTCATTCGCTCGTTCTCTCGTCCTGTTGCCGTCAGCTTATTGAGCTCAATAACGTTATGGAAATAATCAGATGTGACACTAAATGAGGATCTGGGGAATTTTTATCAAACAATTTTAACAAATCAAAACCACCATGTGTGTGGTCTCATTGGCATTAAGGGCAGCGACATTCGTATGTACCATCTACCACAAGCCATGATACGTATATGTACTGAAGCACTGAAGCAACTGACTTATGACTAGGACTAGGATCTACAGCATTACCGCAATATTGTTGTTTCTAATTGAAGTCAGTATCCTTTAATGCTGCTCTGTTTCATTTCTCCATAATGGCGAACGAAGCAGAAAACGTCAGCAATCACATATGGTGTCTAAAGTGCAAGGACAAATAGTTGTACGTCGTCGGCATATGAGGGTGGGAGGGCTCCTTGAAAGTTTAATTTTTCTACCTCAACTGTCGTGGCCCAGTGTGTCGGCCATACTTACGTACTATTTGATGTAAGGATTTTTGTGCTCAGTTACTCTGTGAAAATTTATTTAAAACTTTCCAAGTGCTTGAAAAGGAGAAAAGGATTCGTTCACATATCATAGTAATGTGGAAGGAACCACAAACCTCAGTCCTAGAGTCACCATCCACACCCCTAAATCCTATTTTACTTCGCATGTCGAGATGTCACAAAGTTTTAATGGAATTTTACATAATTCGATGTGAAAATGCTTCCAGAATATGGGTTGTTACATCTCCAGGCTTCGGAGGTAGTCACTCTCTTGATGTATTGACATTCTGCATATAATCATGTGTACATATGTAAATGGTAAATATTTTCCACATCGTTTCGAAACGAAAGCCATTACATTACACTTTGGTGATGTGTCCATTGATTTTTTGAAATTTCATTACACTTTCCGACAGGAGCAGCATTGAGGCATTGAAGGCTACAGGGAAGGCTTATGGAAAAGGTTTTTGTAATATCGGTTTGCATACCAAATTAAACTTTTCAACTCTTGGAGTGTACGAGTATATCCCATTTGTTGTTTGTTTAAAAATTTTCTCACTATTTTTTGCTAAATTGTCTAAAGCTTTTTGCTGAATTGTTGTTTTAGTGTAATTGTCTGTATCAGCGCTACAGATTTGGTTTATTGTCACGTTGGTGTAACCGAAGGTTCTGTTCTGTAACTGTTCTCTCATATATGGCCCTAATATACCCAAAGAAGAGGGGACAATTACAATACGTTCATAAATTCGGCCGGCATCCCGTTCGCAAACAAGACTAAATAAAGGGTGACCAGATAAGAACAATAGGAAAAAAAAATTTAATAAAGCAACAACGGTGTGAGATGAAAAATTGATTCTGGCTTTATTTTGAAGCCACGTTCATGCCATTGTATGCGGAATAGCACAACATTCAAATGACGATCTCGGCTTCGCTGGCAGTTCTTCAAACGGTCGGTCCAATTTTTGATGACTCGCTCCAATATGTTGGCCTCGAGCTCGTTCAAAGTGATTGGCTTGTTAGCCTAAACTAAAGACTTGACGTAGCCTCAGAGAAAATAATCGAGTGGTGTTAAATCGCATGATCGCGGTGGCCAATTAATGAACGCTTGCCGTGACATGACCGAGTCGCCAATTTTCTCCTTCACAACTTCGAGCGTTGCGTCGCTTGTATGGAAGATAACGCCGTCTTGTTGGAACAACAGCTCGGTTATATCAATGTTGTTGAGCTAGGGCCACGGAAAGCCGATTAACATCGCTCTATACCTGAGACCATTGGCGGTAATGGTGTCCCTTTCCTAATTTCGAAAGCAATAAGATCCAATGAACAGTCAATCTTTCGGGCTTGGCCGAAAACTTTTGGATTGTGCTCGCTTCAATAACGACAATTTTGCAAAAAATGGGCCTCATCCGAGAAGATGATTTTCTGGCCAAAATACGGATCTCCGGCTAACATTTCCAGCGCCCAATTAGCGAACTTACAGCCTTGTTTATGGTCGTCTGACTTCGATTCTTGCATCAGCAGAGTCTTATATGGATGTAGGCCCAAATATAACCACAAAATAAGACGGGTTAACTCTCTGGCGATGCTCAATTCAGCTGATCGGTGCCGAATCGACATTTCTGGGTGTTTTGCAATGCTGGCCGCTTCAGCAACTTTGTCTGGTTGGTGGGCTAAGATCAAAAAGAGGGTACTTACGCTCAAACTCTTCTCAACGGTGCGATGAATTGCCTGCACACTGAAGCCATGAAGACGACCGACCTCTCGACAAAATTCATGTTGCGTATTTGCAACTGAAAATATTTTTTAATAATTTCCGCACATTCGGCAAGCGTAATAACATACGTGATGAAATGGCCAACCTTACTGAATATTCTGACAGCTAGATGTCATTGGTAACTTTGACAGCTGCTGAAACATAACAATTGGAAAAACCATCATCGCTATCTGGTCACCCTAACGACTAAGTTCCAGAAAACGGGAGAAAGGACACCGCTTTGCGGCGTACCTCTTCTCACACATCTTTTAGCAGAAGGCCATCCCAGTTTAGTGTTGGTTATCTTACTATTTACCATAAGACTGATGAACTCTCCTAGTGAGTCATCTACCTGCAGAGTTGACATCGTAGTCTTGATGGTGGATGTGTTGACGTTGTTCAAGGCACGCTCTATGTCTAGGAAAGCATGTGTAAACTTTATATTGTGGGAGTCATTCGATGTGTCTAGTTAGTGAAGGAATAGCCGTTTCCACCGACTTTCCTTTACAGTAGGAATGTTGAGCCGTTGACAGAAGTCTTGGATCGATTTTAGCTCGTAGGTGGATATCAATCAGTTGTTCTAGAGTTTGCAGAAGTAAAGATGATAGGTTTATGGGTCTGAGTTCCTTTGGGACAACATGAGAGCATTTTCCGGCTTTGTCAATGAAAACTGCATTGACTTCTCTCCATGATAGTGGAATGTGGATCAGTTCTACACATTTCCACATGATATAGTATAATATTTGAGGACCATTGTAGCTCAACAGTTATTATACAATCCGGATCAGCAGACTTGTATGGTTTGAAGCTACATTTGCAGCGCCCTAAGCACCTTGTGTCTTGCAATCAGACCATGAATTTTAGTCACGGTTGTAGAAGTCATGTTTTAGCTGCTATTGCCCGCGAATACGGAGCTACGTCGATAGTGAGTGTCTAGTACAATAGTAGGTTGAGTGATTCATCACTTGAGGTTGTCCAAGAGCCATCGTTTTTTTTTTTATCGCAGAAGGCTTTGCCTTCCACAGTTCTTTTTTATATATTTTGCGGGATTCTTCGTATGAGTCCCAGTCAGTCACCTTTCTTGTGTTTTGCAATGTTGAAAAGTTTTCTGCGAAGGTTTCTAAGCGGTCCCAATACTGATGGCCACTAGTGCGGCTTTTTCTTGCCTCTAGGTTGAATAAGAGGACGGTGGGTGGCCGTGGCTCAAGTGGTAATGGACTGGCTAACTAACGAAAACCAAGTAAGACGGGTAGTTGATTAGAAATCAATATCAAGCCAACTTCCACTACGAATTTAGTCTCCCCATTAAATGTTGGATGTCACCCATGGAACGAAATACTGAGCCCAAACATCTTTCTTTCTCTCTCTATCAAATTTTCCAAAACTTAACACATGCTAAGGCATTATAACTGTATTCATACCCACTTGAGTGTTAAGTTTTTTTTTATAAAAAAAAAGGAAGCAGCCATAGCCTGTTTGAGAGCCAGGGTGAATTCCTTGACTTTCGTGTCAAAGTCGTTGGTGTCACGCGGGGATATAAGAGTTTAGAGGGTAATGTTTCTGACAGTATTCCTCTGTATTTTGGCCAATCAGTTTTCCGATAATTCCAGAATGCTGGTTGGCTAGGAAGAGCATTACTGTGGATGTATCTGTGGTCTGAAAATGAGTGTTCAGACGATACCATCCAGTTCATTAGCATTTGAGTGATGTTGTCGGAGACAAGAGTGATATCTAGCACTTCCTGTCGGTTTCTTGCTATAAAAGTGGGCTCATTGCCAATCAAACAACGAGGTTAGTACTTATATTATAATCAAAAAGTGACTCACCTCTACCGTGTGATGAGCGTTAGCATCGCATCCGATGACGAGGCCAGTTTTTAGCCTTCCAGCTTCCTTTCTAGGTTATCACCAGGGAGAGGGCCCACATGATTGTGGCCAAAATATGTCGATGCCAGCCAGTAGGAGCCTTTGGCAGTCTCTAGTCTGGCAACGGTTAAGTCGGGTCGCTGATATTAGGAAGTAAAAATGCATTAAGGCTACGTTCCACTAATATACAAGTTCTAATCTTACCTTTGTCTCCTGACAGAGTTGAGCGTGTTCAGGTGTCTTAAGTCCACGAACCACGCATTCTACGATCCATGGTTCCTGGATTAGGATGAGGCCGTCTGCGTTTTTGTAAAGACGCAGAATAAGTGTGGTCGAAGCCTTTTTTGAGTGATGAAGATTAATCTGGAGAAACCGTATCACTGTTACAAGTTACCAAAGTAGCCTCCACCACGTGCTGTTTTCGGTCCTCCGATACTGAACATATGATACGAGTATGCTCAAGAGCTCATCTCTTCCTCAGATCGTAAAGGATCTCTTTTTAGTTTATTATAGGTTTCTGACACTCTGACGGTCAGAAGAGCGGACCGACGATTTAGGTGTCGCCTCTGATTAACTGGAGTCGTCGCTTTCCATTTCTGGAAAGGATATCGACCCTCCAAGATCTAAGGTTGAATTTGTACTTTCAGTTAAAGGTTGAGGAGTTTGCTTCTCTGCTTCCAGCTCATCGTTTTTATAGACCCTTAAGTGAATTGACTCAAAACGGAACCGAATCATGCCCTCACTTTACCTTAGAGGGTTAAGGGATTCCGTTTTGATCACAATTAATGCGCATCTATAAGAGCCCCTTAGTTCTTCTGAGCCTGATGATCTGCAAAATGTTTTCTGGGGAGGCGGGTTCAGCTGGGATCAAGGTGCTGGTTCTAGGTCTGCTAGGGATATCATCCTTAGCCACGATTAATCCACCGATGGCTTTGGTGTAAAGATCGAGAGATCCTTGATCGGCGCATGCGATAAACTTGACGTGGCCTTGGTGCCAGCCGGCGTCGCTGGTGATGGGAGATATTCCGGGGTTTTTCCGCATTATGTCCCAGAAGTTGCCCGAACATTTTAATTTGACCAGCTGTCCCCGTTCAGGTATTATCGATCCGTCGGTGTCGTTTTTGTCGATTACCGCGATCGTTATTGCGACTTTTAGGATTTCGCTAAAAGACCTCAGAGATGTGCCTCGAAGGCCTAGGGGCTTTGGCGTTATAAGTTTTGGGCCTTTGGAAATTTTCAGGGTTTCCTCCAGTGATCCCTGGTGCTTGGAGAAGTCTTTTAGCGTTTTGGGAGCAGTGGGTAGTCCGTCCTTTAGGATGTTGTTAGACCACTCTTTATGTCCGCACATCTCTAAACCATGATTTTGATAATTCGTAAAGCATTTCGGCGTCTTACGAAGAGTAACATAGATAGAGCTTGCCAATGCGGCTGAGCCCTGATTCCTCCTTTAAGGGAGGAATTTTAGTAGCAGCAACTTACTGCTGCAAATGGTTGAGGAAGTGACAGGACCATAGCTTGCCACATTCTTACCGCTCCTTGAAAACTTTTTAGTCTTGTTGCGTTTACCTTTAGAGGATGGTGCACCATGGCCTGCCATAATTTTACCACCACTCGACAAGCCTTGCGGGTAGTCGATGCAGTAACCGTTCTACCGCCCGGTATTAATGGAGTACCGGCTTCGGGTTTTTTTTTTGAGACTTTATCCACAGTTATTAGATCCCACGAGTAGCGGAGAAAGGATGGTACATCTGTACAGAGATCCACTGTATACAGATAAGGCAATTGCAACAAGCCGCCAGAACCTTTGCGGATCGCGTATTCCTCAACCTCTCGAGAAGTCCTTTGCAGCCAGCATCAAGTGCTGAAGATCAGTGGTTTAGAAGCCGAGAAGCCATCAGAAATGCAACTATTGACGTGCTGGGTTTCACCTGCCCACCACCACGAAACTCTTGATTTGATGAGGAGTGCCGGCACGCACATGCAGCAAAACAAACATGCCTACAAAGCAGCGTTGCACAAAAGGACGACAACGGCTCGTGAACTCTACGAGCAAAAGAGGAGGGAACCACATCGGCTTCTCCGAAGAAAAAAGAAAGAGCGCGATCGAATAAATAGAGAGGTTTTACTCCAGGAATAATGTTCGGAGGTTTTACCAAAAGGTAAAAAGAACGTGTCAGGGTATTAAGACCCGAAAGGAAACCTATAGAGATGAACAAGGAAACCTTATAGCAGTCACAGTCGGTGCTGAGGATATGGAAAAACCATTTCCGCAGACTGCTAAACGGCAAAGACGACACAAATTCCGCTGTCAGCCAGAGCGAACCATTCAATATTGACGCATCGAGAATAATTCCGTCGTTCCGACCAAAATGAAAGGAGGAAAGCAATATCAAAACTCAAGTCGAACAAGGCTACCGGGCTGGACGGCCTACCCTTCTAACTATTTAAGGCAGCAAGAGATGACTTGGTAGAGAGCATACACCAATTTATTTCCAAGATTTGGTCCGATGAATGTATGCCTGATGAATGGAATCTCAGCGTCGTTTACTCAGTTCACAAGAAAGGAAACCCTCTAAACTGCGCCAACTATAGAGGCAACATCGAATAAAAGACTTTGTCTTCCGTATTCTGCCATAACCCATTTGTCAACGATCTAATTGGACCCTGACAAGGAGGCTTTAGGCCCGGTAAGTCCACAATTGACCAAATATTCACACTTCGGCAGATCCTGAAGAAAACCCAAGAAGTTCAGATCGATACTCACCACCTTTCAATCGATTTTAAAGCCGCATATGACAGTATCTACTGAAACGAACTATACAGGGCCATGTCTAGTTTTGGCATCCCTGCCAAACTCGTTTGCTTGTATAGGATGACGATGGCGAAAGCTCGCTGCTGCATCAAGGGCGGTAACGACCTAACCGAGACTTTTGATATCAAAAACGGATTTAGGTATAGGAACAGAAGCGTCAAAATGGGGTCTAGCGGTAACCGAGGGCAAAACAAAGTATATGCTGACAACAAGAAGGGACACCCGACGTCGACGAATCGGTGAGAATCTCACAATCGATAGCTATAACTTTGTCTACCTCGGCTCTACTACGCATATCACATTGAAAACGACATCAGAAATCAAACGAAGAATAACACAACTGTGAAAGATATGCTTGGTCGTTTTGAGAGAAAAATTCTTCATAAGATATTTGGCCCCGTGTGCGTTGAGGGGTTTTGGAGGAGACGGTTCAACGATGAACTTTCCGATCTGTACAGCGACATCGACCTGGTCAAAAAACTGCGCATTGGGCGTTTGAAATGGCTTGGACATGTAGAGCCAATGAACACGAACGCTCCAACCTGCAGAATCTTCGACATCTGGAGGGAGAACGCAGTAGAGTAAGGCCTCGTCTTAGGTGGCGCGCGCAAGTGGAAGGGGACCTCAACCAACCTGAAGTGCGCAACTGTAGATAGTTAGCCAAATATCGTGCTAATTGGAGCATCTTATTGGTTGAGGAACACGTTCATCGTGCCTGTAGCGTCGCCTAAGTAAGTGCTTAAGGAGATGACACTTCCTCAGAGAATTTTTAATTCCTGGGGAAATTCTCAAAATCTCCATTGGAGAAATTCTCAATTTCGTGAAAAGAGTTGAGCCTCATTTGCCTTCGTAATACTGATTTTGTGGTACACAAGATCTTTTAGGGTGCAGTGCCTCTCAATTGGCGGATCAGATACTAAAAAAAAATAAAAAAAACAAAGTTTTTGAAAATTCTTCTTTTTATGTCGCCTCATTACTTTCACAATATGTATACCATGTCGACCACCGCCGAGTGCACATGGCAATCAATGCACTCGTGAATATTTCCGAACTCGCAGTATTAAAACAAACAAAAAACGAGTAGTACAGAGCAGAACGGAAAAAAATATTACACAGTGCGGGTGGCCCACCACTCCCGCTCCTGGTCGTAAGTACTGTTGCTTGCACTCAGTCACTGCCACTGCACGGGCTGAGTGGATGAGATAGACAGTAACTAATGGATAGCGGGTTGTGTGGGTGAGAATTTTGTTGGTGCACTGTTTTCTATTGTTATAAGGGCATAACACCTACAACAATTGGACTCGGTAAGCCAACGTCACAATTTTCACTTCGCAACCTTGCTTAGCATCGTCGGTGTTTGTGTTCTTTGTGTTTGTTGTTATGTTTCTATAATGGTTCGGGAATTTAAGGTGAATATTGCGAACATCCGCGGGCTAAAAAGTAAACACTTTTCTGCGTACGTCCACGTCTGGAAATTCAGGCCAATTGTTTTGGCACTGAAACACAGTGAAACACAGACGCCCAGACGTGATCTGAGCACTCTGATCTGAAGCTACCTGGATACGAATTAGTGCCACTATTCTTTTCTCATCGCGGTCTTGCCATTTACATGCGTAGTGATGTAGCTTGCCAAATTCCACCACAATGTAGTCCCTGTTCCAACCCGGAATTCAATTTCATGTGGTTAAAATCCCATCTCCGTAAGCGAACTATCCACTATTGCTTTATTTAGAGAAGCCCTAAAGTGTACAGCTTCGACTTTTAACGAGTTTGATGCGCTGTTTGATTCTATTCAAAGAATTGTATCCCTGTATCCTCATACTGAAATTTTTAATACGGGCGATTTCAATATACACAATTCTGGGTGGCTTCGACAATCCGGACAAACCACACCTGAAGGACGGTGTGTTGAGATCTTCGCTGCAGAAAATAATTTATCCCAGCTTGTATAGTAAACGAGCCCACACGAATACCAGACGTTGATAGTCATATCGCCAACACCATGGACTTCTTTTCAACTTCTCACCCTGACAAATAGAAGGTGCTATCTCCTCTAGGCTCGTCGGACCATTGTGACATATCAGCTAATTTCTCGAACACTGACTACACAGTTAGAGAAAAGATTGCCAAAAGAACCGTATGGCAATACGAGAAAGCCAATTGGAGCGGACTTAACACCTTCTTTAGGAAATTTAGCTGGTCGTAAAGTTTCCTCGATAACGACGTGTATGCCGCTGCTGATAAGATCACTGACACTATTCTCTTTGTTATGAGATCGTTTATCCCTCATAGAATGAAGAGTATCAGACCAAATGAAAGAAATGGTACGATCCGAGCTGTAAAGAGGCTGTCAGGGTTAGAGAAGTGCTTGACCAATCCGACAGAGGAAAACTGAAAAAAGTTTAAACGTGCCAGGTATGACTGCAACGTCTTTCTCTTCCTCCATCCCAACACTCATTTACAATGACATTCCAGCTGTCAGCTCTTTGCACAAGGCCAATCTGCTTGCTGCACACTTTGCGGATTCTGCTTTATCTCCGCCTACACTTAAGTGCGCCGAATCTTCAATGGGACGAATCCACATTCGCGCTCGTGTAGTAGCAAAAGTACTTAAAGATCTCCACATACATAAATCCGCTGGTCCAGATGGTATATCTCCCCTTCTTGTGAAGAGGTTTTCTTACAGGCTGGCAAAACCGCTGCGTA
Source organism: Volucella zonaria (assembly GCA_963966105.1). Classification (NCBI taxonomy): domain Eukaryota; kingdom Metazoa; phylum Arthropoda; class Insecta; order Diptera; family Syrphidae; genus Volucella; species Volucella zonaria. Next base: position 66,127,709 of record OZ014532.1, on the reverse strand, counting down.
AGCTTTTTCATCAATCTTACCCTATAGGACTCTTTCCGAGCAGATGAAAAACAGCATTTGTCCAGCCCGTCCCTAAAAAAGGCGAGTCTTCTTCTCTCTCCTCCTACAGACCCATTGCACTTAAGTCCCTTCTTTCCAACGTCACGGAAGGTCAGTTCATGAAATAACCTCGAAACAGAAAAACTTCTCAATGACCGGCAATATATGTTAGTTTTCGTAGCAACAGGTCCACTGTTGATTTGATGGCATGTCTCACCGAAAAGTGGAACCAAAGCGTACATCAATCTGGCGAGAGCAAGATAGTTGCACTTGATATTTCTAAGGCATTTGACAGAGTTTGGTATCAGGCTCTTTTGTCGAAAATGCGTGCTTTTGGGATCGATGACTCTCTTCTTCAAGGGATTAGAAATTACCTTCCGGAACGTTCAATTCAAGTTGTCCTGGGTGGTTTCAAATCTGATATTCACAAAATAAATGCTGATGTGCCCGAGGGCTTCGTTCTATTTCCGACACTCTTTTTAATTTTCATCAACGATCTCTTGTCTGCTACTTCTAATCCAATATATTCCTTTGCTGACGACAGTACTCTCTGCTTTTCATATTCATTCCCGGACTCACGTCCCTGCTCTTCGGCTGTAGAAAGGAACACCAGCGTATGTTGAGCTCATTGGATTCCAATATTAACAATGTTGGGATGTGTAGGGTTATTTTACTTTTTTTAATATGTGTAGGGTAAGCGTGGGGTAAAAAAGTTGCGAGTTTAAATTAAACACGTCCGTTCTTGATCTAGTGTAACAGCAAAGTGACTCTTTATTCGTCCGGAAATAACTTCCATCTTTAATTGCAATACTAAGTGTCATACAATAGAAATCAGAACTTTACGTTACGTTTACTTGTTTACATTTTAGTTCAAGTTTCAAAATTTGAATAAATTCAGTTTTAAATATAACAAAGTCAAATATAATTATTACATAAGTATAAGATTCAAAAAGTATATTGTACATCCGAACAAACAGCAAACACCAAGCAATTATCCATGAATGGTACTTGCATCGTCGGAATCGATAAACTTTCCATTTTCGGTGTGTGTGTCAATGACAACTTACGTTGGAATGACCACATATTCGATGTCACCAAAAATGCTGCGAAATGTCTAGGCTTCCTCAAACGATGTAAGAAATACTTTTCCCCTTCTGATCTTGTCTCAATATAAGGCATTCATCCACCCAAAATTGGAGTACAATATCACTCAGGCAATGGACACCCCCGAACACCGACGAAATGTGACGTGTCATGCTTTGTTTTATCGCTATTTCCACCACCAGTGCTCCATAGAAAACTTTCAACCGTAACACCCGTCTCGCTATGAATGCTCATTAGTATACCCTCAAACCCACTTTCGGACGTACTCTGAAATATTGTGATTCGTTCCTAAACCGAACAACTCGGTTGTGGTATGCCCTGCCGAGGTCTCTAGTTTCTAGTCATTATAACATTCAGACATGTACAACCAACACACGTTGGCACCTATCCTTCTTTCCTTCTTAAATTTCCTTCGCCCGCGCTGTATGCAAGCATTTTAAGGGTACCTTAACTCCTTGAGTGCGCGCTAGTTTTTAAAAAATAAATAATTCTGATCACGAGCAACATTGCCAGTTTGTTTGTGGTGTAGACCATATTTCAATCTAACAATCGCATTGTGCTCTAAAAATTTCACTGTTAAATAAGCATCATAATCTTCAGTATTGCCATACTAAACACATCATCAATATGAGGTCTCTTTAAATCTTTTAAGTATTGAAAATTGTATGGTTGAGAGAAAACATGATATGTGAGTCAATTTTGCCCGAAATCACCTTATCCGTACACTAAAGTGTAAAGTCTTGTCGTTGCAGATGAATTTTTAAACAGGATTAAAATGGCCACATGCCAAATTTGATTTGTTCGTGTTCCGGTAGAATGATGAGGCATGCAAATACCAGTACATCTATAGACACAACCAATGCCTCTGCCATATGGAAAGATGTTCACAGTACAGTGCTGGTGAATGGTGAATGAGAATGTAGCTACGAGTGGTTGTAGCATTCAAATGAGAGGTTACGTGGTGTGGTCTCTGTACGGTATATCGAAGCGAAAGATTCATTAAGTTACGTAACCAAATGAATGACAATTTTTCTGCAAGATAAACCTGCTAGAGGATACTATTCGTGCAGTTGCTTGCAGCTTCATACAAGTACAATTCGATTGACAACAACGGTAATGTAATTAAAAACACACGAAGGATTTTATTTATAGAATTCGTGTAAGAGTCCTGTGGTGGATGAGTTAGGGCCAACAACCGCACTTCTCAGTTGTTGACTTTAAAATAGTAAACGATTCCAGAAAAAAACAACAGTATCTGCAGGATTTGCAGTTCCATTGTTGGTAGGGTACGTTCATCCCTAATAGTGGTGTACCAATGCTAGGAGAAAAACTATTCAAACATTGAGACAAGGAAAACAAAAAAGCGAGTCTTCTCTTCGAAAGACATTTGCTTTGATGCTGTAAACCAGGCTACCTCACAACCTAACAACCTTACGACCTCACAAAGTCAAATTAACGCCTCGCCAGGTACAATTATATGTATATGTACAATACGTAGTCGTATATGGCAGTTACATAGGTACGACTACAAGGAGTATGATAGTGGGAAAGTTATTTCCATTCACTTACAATGAATACAATGAATATTATGGAACTACTGACAGGAGAGTGGTACACCTGACGCTGTGCCACCATGCTGGCGCGTTACTATTCAAACAGTGGCCACATAAATGCACTTTGGCCCATTGTATGGCCGCTATCTGAAGCGCACGCGATTCGACGGAACAACGCAATTAGCGGCACTATTGTTCGCAATTCAATTTGCATACAATTACCTCAGCATCCGCCTATTCATCGCTAGTCGCTCGTCACTGTTACCGCAACCCTTCATAGTACTCGTTCAACCACCAAGGTGTACTCTCCTGGTATCACTCAGATTCGTGGAATTTGAATAAATGATTTGGAATCTTCTGTGAGTGTTGGAAGCTTCTATAGGATTGCGGTTGGTATAGGGGTGGCGCGTATTCACCTGCATGTGAAGCTTGTGGTATTTTCACTTCCCTTAAACTGCCATTGTCCAGCTGGAACTGAATCTTTATCTGGGACGTTATTGTCTTTGGCGTATGAGCTTTACACTAGACTTATGGTTGGTGGTAGTTACCTTAATGTGTCAGAGGAGGCTGCAACAGACATAATTTAAGTTGCGGTGGTTTTTGAAAGCTTTTCCTTTAGTAACTCGATGTGATATTGACCTGTGTTCGGTAATGTTGTGACTTAGGAGATGGAGTAGCTGATTATATCTGCAAATGAAGTGCGATGCAATCAGGCCATAAGGATAAATAATTCTTTGAAAAAAAAGGAGGGTGGAATGTCTCCAAGGATAAGAGTGAAAATTAAATCACAAGTTAGAATTATGGGTTAATCATTTTAGGTAGCTTTCACCTGGTCTTTTAGCTTTAGTGCCATGCTGGTCTACATTTCGCACTTTGATATATTCGTTTTATCAATCTATGTTAAATCGTAAAACTAATGTCTTGGAATAGAGACCTCTTCCAGGATCTTATTAGTAATAAGCCAGTGCAAATCTTACAATTCAAGGGAGTATAGACGGTGCATGCTTTTTAAGTTGAAAAATAACAATAACAGAGCGATGTAGTATGTACATTTTTGATTTATATATCAGCTAGCGTCAAGTTTTCTTTTAAAGAGTTCCCCTTCAAAATTAATTTAGTGATTCAGCAAACCGAAGCCTTGAAATGTATTTAAAATTCTTCTAGTGAAGTCAAAAAGAGGTTTCACAGAGATGCCCATACTATATAAATTATATGTGGGGATTGTACGATTATATACGATTACTAGTGCATGACTTCACATGAATTGAGCCCATCTTACCTCCTTGTAGTCGACACCTTGCTCAGGGTGGTTAATGGATAAACAGCAGCTCTCATATACACGAGGCAGGTTACTGGATTTGGAGCATTATCTCCCTTTTGTTCTGACCTCACTGGATTCACGATTGACAACACTGCAAAACTATAAAATACCAGCGACGTTTGGATGATAGATCTTTTCGGCGGCCAGAATAGACTTGCATACAATTTATGACGAAAAAAAGCGTAATGAATGACCTTCTATTTTGCACCAGCTGTAGGGGCATAAGCCATCTTACTGTCGCCTGCAAGTTAGCTGTCATGTCGTGTGCCTGAAATTTGTGAACTAGATGATTTGCCTTCTTACAGGTTAATCCACAAGAGAAAACCCATGAAGACCAGTTCGATACTCGCCTTATTTTTATCGATTTGAAGGCCGCATATAACAGAATCTATGACGATGATCCTACCTAGATTTGGGATTCCTGCTTGCAGAATAATGACAGAGAAGTCTCGCTGCGATGCAAACATCGGAAGAAATGTTACCGATCCCTTTCATGTAATAATAGGGCTTAGGGAAGAAGATGCGCTGTTTCGCGACTTCTTTAACATCAAACTTCTGAAAATTATGAGAAACTATAAACACATGTATAAACACATACATTTGTGCGATAATATTGCCTTCTAATCTATTTTAGGGTTAGCACTCTAATCGATGTCGAAATCGCAAGGGCTTACGAAGCCAACAAGGTATCTCAGATATAAAATGATGAAACCATATATGAATACAATTGTCTTCAGTGTTTACAGTGAAATATTTAGTTCCATTTCTCTTCACGTCCCATTTTCTCGGCATAAAATATCATCTACCTCTCCTCCCTGGTATAACAGAAGATTCCACTCTTTACGAAACAAAAGAAATAAATTATGGGCATAACCTTATCAACGATTCTAAGACACTTTGTCAATTCGTCAACTACAAAAGAAAATCAGACGGTTATCCCCCCTCTCCCTCATTCGATAATATATCCTCGACCGACCCACATACTATTGCCATTACCCGACACCATAGATTTCAAGTACCTTCCCAATTTCTCCATTGGCCCCTCTCTCTCTCAATCTTTTGACCCCACCCTTATCGAAGAAACGTTACAAAATCTCAATGATGAATTTTTAACCGGGCTTTCAGCAATATTTCTCAAAAAGTGTGCCTCCAATCTTTCGCACCTACTTGCCTTCCTATTTCATCTGCCCCTCCCACAAGGGGAATTCTCAAAAATTTAGAAGACCTCTGTCATAACCCCGGTTCACAAAAAGAGATTAAAGAATGAACTAATCAACTACCGTCCCATTGCTAAGCTTTCTCACATAACTAAAATGTTCGAAAGTTTTTTATAAGAAGTTCTAAGCATTCAGTGCAAGTCACTTCTATCATCCAGTCATCATGGATTTCTGAAAAGTAGATCAACTACTACAAATTTAGTTGAATTTGTATCCTTTGCGCTATAAATTTCGCTAAGACCTTCGATAAAATATCACATCAATTGATCCTTTTCAAATTGCCTTCCCTTGATTTTGACCCCATATTGTTAAAATGGATATCTTCTTATCTGCAGAACCGTTATTATAGCTTTCGCTTTAGGTCATCCTTCTCAACCCCGTTTTTGGCGACTTCTGGTGTCCCACAAGGCAGCCATCTAGGTCCCCTCTTTTTCATTTTAATTATAAACAATCTGGACACGATCATTAAACACTGCTCCCTATCTATTTACGCCGACGACACTAAGTTCTCCAAGACTATTTCTTCAGCCCAACACTCTATTCTCCTTCAAGAAGACCTCGATAGGTTTTCCATTTGATGTACAATATAAAAAATTGCTTGAGCTTAATGTCCCCAAATGTCAATCTATGACTTCGTCTCGCAAGTCCAATCAATCTCCCCCTTGACTTTGTTTTCTGCACGACCAACCTGTACCCCAGGTACAATCCCTTCGCTGCCTTCGAATATTATGTATACGATAGAAAGTTAAATTGCCGTTCGCATATTGATGAGATAATCCTTAAAGCCAACTCATTTTATGATCTAAAGAATTTTGCAACCCTCATGTGAATTTACATTACCCTTGTCCGGCTCCTTCTCGAATATGCCAGCCAGGTCCCCCTTTCACCATATATATTGTAGTATCCCAAATCGAGAACATTCAGTGTCATTTTATTTGATTTGGCCTTCGTGGACTACCCTGGGATGAACCCTTTATATTACCTCCCTATCGTGACCGCCTCAAACTTCTTAACCGGAATACCCTCGAACTCGAAAAACGCAGATACGTTGCTGACATTCTCTTCATTCATCGACTGGTCTCTGGTTCTGTGGATTGCGATTCGGTTTGCAATTCTATTTCCTTCAACACTAACCCGAGTATGACCGTTCTTTGAGTCGTGGTAAAGGCCCCAATGACGTATTTGCAACAGACAAGCGACGTATATGATAAAATTGGCCGTTTAGGTCCAAAAGACCCACCTCGGGGATAAGCCCCACGTCTTGCCGAAAGCTTTTTTATATTGACAGAGAAACGACAGTTCCTTAAAGGTTTTCGATGTGGCATATTTAGTCCAAAGAAGTGTGTTGTCTAGGACGATAGTGAAGCCTTTAAGCCCTAGATGAGTCAGTCATCTTCTCCCGTCACCACTGCCAGTGAGAAATACTGGCTACTTCGTAGGAGTCTTTATGGGAGGCACTCTTCCAAATCAAAACTAGCTTCTTATTTTCTTTTTTCTTCGGTCTGTAAAGACTCCAGTCTTCCTCCTGAATGGTCTTAATTGACTTGTTAGAAGCGATCTAGTTTTTTTTTTTTATGTAATAGCTGTAGATCTGCCTTCCACCGAGGAACGAGCGATGTTCAGGGTTATTTTCTAGCTGGAGATGTTTTGTTCTACATTTAGGAGGAGTATTACAAATTTGATTATCTCCTCCTTAAAGCTTTTCCATGGATTCATTTTCTAAACTAGTTCGAGAAGTCGTATCCAGGTCTGGATTTGTACAGTTATCTGTTCGTTTCGTAGATAATGCCTGTAGCAACTAAATCTTGGCCAAGTTTATGTAGTAAACCTCTACCCTGAGCACCGAACTTGTCGAGTTGTAAAGACTGAGTAAAGTTAATGAGACTCCAGAAGTTCACCAGATGAGCACTTCTCAACCACATCTTTTTCCACTGGGCTGGATCAAGGTCTCAACTGCACCGACTACCGGTAAGGCTCCTGCATTGTCTAGCGGGAAGCGGGAGCGGGAACCTTCATCTAAGGCGCTCTATATAAGACGCCGAAATGCTTTACGCATTATCAAAACCTTCGGATCCATTTCGCAGGTTGAGAGAAGTGCGGACATTAAAAACAAGATTGAGTGGGCTAACTCTGCTCCAGATATCGTTGAGGGAACCGTGCCGGTTTCCAAGAGGCCTAAAACCTATAACACCAGAACCCTTGGGCAATACAACAGCACACCTCTGAGGTCTTTTAGCAAAGTCCTAAAAGATGAAATAAAGATAGCGGTAATTGACAGAAACGACACCGACGGATCGATAACACCTGACCAGCAGCTGGTCTGGGACATAATGCGGGAAAACCCCGGACCATCTCCCATCACAAGCGACGCTGGCTGGCACCAAGCCCACGTCAAACTTATCGCATGTGCCAATCAAAGATCTCTTGATCTTTTCACCAAAGCTATAGGTGGATTAGAATGTCGGGGCTAAGGAGGATATCCCTAGGAGGCCTAGAAACCGCACGTGGATCCCAGCTGGACCCTCTTCTCCTGAAGGCATTCTGGAGATCATCAGATTCAGCAACTCGACCCTTACGACTCATGACCGGGAAACCACAAAACTGGAAGAACTAAAGTGCCCTTATAGATACGCGTTAATTGCGATCAATTAGGAATCCCCTAATCCTCTAGCGAAGACCAAAGGCATGATTCGTTTCGGTTTCGAGTCAATCCACCTAAGGGTTTATAAAAAGAATGAGCATAATGCTGATAGGCAACCTCCTGCTCTTTTAACTGAAATGGCAAATTCTGTCTTAGATCTTGGAGCGCCGATATCTTTTCCAGAAATGGATAACGACGACTCTAATTTATCTGAGGCGACTACTAAGCCGACGGTTTCCTCTTTTTACACTATGCTGGAAATGGAAACCGATGACGTGCTAAAACAAGATCCTTTACGATCGGAGGAAGAAGACGAGCTCTTGAGCATATGTCCAGAATCGGAGGACTCGAACAGCAGCATGGAGTAGGCTATTCTGTTAAGTTATAGCAATGATACGCTTTCTCCAGATTAATGTCCATCACTCAAAAAAGCTTCGGCCGCACTTAATTTACGTCTTTCCAAAAACGCAGACGACTTCGTCTTAATCCAGGAACCATGGATCGTAGAAGGCGTGGTTCGTGGACTTGAGATACCTATATACACTCCGCTCTGTACAAGAGACAACGGTAAGATTAGAACTTGTATATTAGTGAAACGTAGCCTTAATGCATTTTTACTTCCTTATCTGAGCGACTCCGACTTAATCGTTGCCAGACTAGAGACTACCAAAGGCTCCTACATGCTGGCACCGGCATATCTTGGCCACGATCATGTGGGCCCTCACCCTGGCGATAACCTAGAAAGGAAGCTGGTAGACTAAAAACTGGCTTCATCACAGTACCGACATCAACGATAGAGGTGCGTCACATTTGGATTATATTGTAAGTGCTAACCACATTGTTTGAAATATTGGCAATGAGCCCACATTTATAACAAGAAACCGACAGGAAATTATAGACATCACTCTTGTCTCCGACAACATCACTGAAATGCTAACGAACTGGATGGTATCGTCTGAACACTTATTTTCAGACCGCAGATACATCCAATTCAGTCTGAGTGATGCTCTTCCCAGCCAACTAGCATTCTGGACTTATCGGAAAACTCAATGGCCAAAATACAGAAGAATACTGCCAGAAACACTATCCTCTGCACTCTCAAGTCCCCCGCGTGATATCACCTAGCTTGACATGAAAGTCAGCGAATTCACCCTGGACGGCATGCGTCCACCTGAACTGTAATTTTTTCTGCTTGCAGCTGCAGATCTATCGACAGAGAATGTGTCCGGGACGTAGGCTCTGGTTTTTAACGTAAACCACCTGTCGTGTAGACTTATGTTTACGGGATGCCCATACATCCATGGGGGCAAGAATACGCCTTGCCATCGCTTACCTACATTAATAGTATAATACCAAAGCAGAACTTGTGTTGGAGGCACAAGTTCCACCCTTGGTATGGGTCGAGGCCGATCTAAAACCTCTTGCTGCTCTTAGGGTCACAGCACCCAGTACTTATTTGCTACTCTACAATGGGTTAAACCAACAGGAAGACTCGCGATTTGGGTTTAAACCCCAGCCACCATGACGCTCCCAGGAGGGGGCCTACCTCAACAAGTCAGACCCGGACCGAAATCCGGGGGGCTCCTGACTCCCATGGTACCGTGATTAAGTCATGGTAGGGACTACCGGTGGTCTTGCCACCACCTATGACCGGGACAGAAAAAGGGGGCACAGTTTCAGTTTTGAGAGGTTGTTCGCTTTCAACGAGTATCATTCCTGCCAACCTGTTTCCCTTCTCCGTCACCGCTGGGGGAGTGAGACTTTTAGCACTCGTACCCTCGACAGCACTTACCGTCTCTTTGCGCAGAATGTCTTATTTTATTCTTCAACTCCCCTTTAGACGGTAGTCCTTCAGAATGCGCCTCTTCTGGAGTCCTTTCTGTTTCTTGCGACATGTCGTCAAAAACAGTAGTCTGACCAACCACTTGTCTACTAGTCTACTAGTGTAGTTTAACCGTAACAGACAGAGCCTCTACGGTGTGTTCTCCATCGGTACTGCCCAATGCTGCGAAACGCGTCGTAGAAATAGCTCCAGGATTCAAGTGTTGTTGGCTGGGGCCCTTAGAATCCTTAGGATCTCTAACTCTTAAGGCTTCTTGCCACGACAAGGCAAGAAATGAAGTTAGTTTAATGCTAGGATATCTGGGTCTCTCTGTAATGGAACTGCCCTTCAACCGACAAACTTTTTCTGTCAGTGAGGTCCCTAGACAACTGCGTTCAGACGGCTGGGTTCAAATCTAGTTAAAGACAAGCTTCGTTAATTTGTTTTAGGTCAGCGCTCAGCTTTTCGATATCTCTGTACGAAGAGTATTATTTGCTGTTTCTGGAATGTTTCATAGAAAGTGTGTACCTTGTAAGAGACCTAATGTTTGCTCTTGAGATAACGTTCAGGTTTAATCGACTTAAAGAGTCTAAGGGGAACATTATTTTTCAGACGAAAGGAGTCACTGGTGTTTTCTATAATCTCACTGAAAACTCGTCATGTCCTCAAAGTGAATTTATCGATTCCTGATTTATGTATGATAATATTTTTCTAAGTAGAGTGTGGATTTCGAATTCTCTTAAACTAGATTAGATTCGTTAAATAACTGCCAGCTTTTCTTTCAAATTACAATCATTTCCACATTTCACAAAGGCGGTTTTCAACCTTTTCTGTCCCATCATTGTGCATGATTTCGTCGGAATCTTATTTACAGTAACGACAGAGGTCTTGAAAGACCTGTTCTAGCAAGGTAGATACAAAGTTTCGACTTACTGACCAGTTCTTTTAGAATTGCTTAAAACAAGGCGAGAAAAAATTACTGAATTGATTTTAAACTGCATGTATCGGTGATCTGAGAAGGAGATATCATTATGTAGCAGAGACTCTTTTACCCACTAAATGAAAAAATAATTAAGCATTTTGTTGAAATATCACCTTTGGGTAGTACTCTTTTATAGTTGACTCTAAATAACACCTTGATCAAGAAGTTCCCGGGAGACACCACCGTCTGGCTCTCAATGTTCCTATTTGAGTTGTGTTTTCTTCGTTATGTTGGTAAATCTGTTGTCGACATTCTCTCTAAATCTTGGCATCATAGATTGACATTTGCAAAAGTTACGTAGCCAAGAGTACATCTAAATCTATATGTGTTGGCGATTTTTTACAATTTTAGAAATGGATTTAAATTTGCAACAACGAACTTTGTATTCAATTTTGCGTAAAAAACAGATTTAATGGTGCGCGAACGTTGGAAATGTTGGAAAAGTGTTTCGGCAACGATTCCCTAAAGAAAACGGTCGTTTACCAGTGGCACGAGCAGTTCAAAGTGGTCGTGAGTCAATCGAAGATGATGATTGCAGTGGCAGACCATCGACATAGAAAATCGACGAAAACATTGATGAAGTAAAAGAAATGTTGGTCAATAACCGCAAATTAATCATCAGAGAGATAGTGGAGGACTTGAACATTGCCTATGGATCCGACCAAGACATTTTGGTTAATGATTTGGGTTTCCGTCTTGTAGCAGCAAAGTTGGTGCCAAAAGACCTCAATTTCGCAAAAGAGATGATTTGCGAGGCTGAATCCGATCCCACATTGATCAAATGGATCATTACTGGAGACGAGACGTGGGTTTATGAGTACGACACGCAATCCAGACATCAGACAAGTGAATGGCGTTCACCAAATGATCCGAGACCAAAAAAACCACGTCATTTTCAGTCAAAAAAGAAGGCAATGTTCACGGTTTTCATGGATTATAACGGTGTAGTGCATATGCCAGAAGGCCAGATAGTAAAGGGTATTACTTGGGCGTTATGAGACGTTTGCGTGAAGCAATTCGCCGAAAAAGACCAGAATTGTGGGCAAAAAACTCGTGGATTTTGCACCATGACAATGCACCGTCGCACAGTGCCATCATTACTCGTAATTTTTTGACGAAAAATGCAACAAATACCATTCAACAGCCATCGAATTCACCTAATTTAGATCCTTGTCACTTCTTTCTGTTCAATCGAGTTAAAAAACCACTACCGTGAATGTGTTTTAACAGCCGAGAGGAAGTAATGGAAAAATCGCCGGAAGCACTGATGGACATACCGAAAACCGAATATAAAAAATGTTTCGAGGATTGGATGATGAATAAACTTGTATTTTGAATTTTCTGAATAAATTCCGAAAACTTTTTGATCAAGGTGGTAGGTACAACAACTTTAATTTAAATTTTAAATAATCGTCGTCTTTGGTCTGAATTTAGATCATGATGCCATCAAGTCTATTCAAACAAAACGGTATCATGCAAAGGAAATAAGAGAATACACACAAGATACGGATATGTTAAGGCGCCTGTAAAAGTAAACATCTTTCATCATTCCATCACACCAACGTGTATACTCAAGCAAAATCAAGTGTGCTTCCGTTGTGGAGCTCAACTCCTTCATACTTAATGACTCAAACTGATCTCATTCACAGCAAAGTGCACAAACTAAAGACAATGAATCTCAATCCCTCAATTGAAACTTAACCCATCGACGCGTCAATACTTCATCTTCGTCTGGTCGTTCCCAACAAGCAAACTATCATCCATTCCAGCTCTATTGAATCCATTTCGAACACGTCTCATGTTTCACACTATCACACCGTGGATACGAATACTGCTCACATACACCGGGATACGAACATAAAAATCTTGTTCATTTACTCGTGCAGTTAACCAAACACAGATTTATATCCTGCCATAATCGTTAAGACCAAATCGCTGTGCCTCATCCATCTATTTTCAAACTGCGGCGATGCGGTATATACAAATCTCCATGCAAGCGTACATACATAGATGGGAATCTCTATTCCGGCCAAAGCCAAACCACCAACGGGAAGACAGATTTTATTACAGCAAAGCAAGAACATTCGAGATACATGGATACACGGAGGGATGTTATGAAACTTTAAACTTTGAAAAGACAGGAAAATCACCACTGAAACACTGAATGACGATACCAAGTTGTGAATTGAGAACAGCTTTCTCGAGCACACTGTCAGTAGATTCTAGGTACGGGGAGTATGATGATGTCTCGTTTGATTCCTTTCAACTTTGTCAGAGTCCTTTGGTCTCTTTGTTCAATACGTTCTTTATAGACAGTAAGTGAAAAATAAGGTTCACAACTACCAACGAATACTCGTAGTATGTTGAGGATAGGAATAAGAGTACGAGCATAGATCCAGCCCTCACACTGTATCCATCCATCTATCTAAAGCAAGGACATCTGAGTATTCATCCCAATTTGCTAGTAAAGAAATAGAAAAAAAATTAAAAAAAAAACAAAAAAAAAATGTATATACAAACAAGATTGCAGGGAAAACTTGTCTTAGCTGAGGATTCCTTCCTGCTACACTGGTTCGCATGTACACAAAAGTAATCGATCCTGAAAGGAGGAGCATGAATGTATCTTGGCAGTAATGCGATACTTTTCTCTAATGGACGCTCTTATATGCGAAACGACCTCACGTACACGTTTTAATAGGCACTAAGCAAATTGTGCCAGAGATTGAGATTCTTTTTTTTTTTTTGTCATATGACGACGACGTTCGGTAGTACTAGGAAGTGGAAGTCCCGCATGAGACTTGCTTTGTACTGCCAAGTGAGGATAGTGTCAGGGTGGTTTGTTCCTTTTGACCATCAGGTAATTGGTGAGAAGCTATACTCCATTTGCCATTCATTCACGTGTAATATCGTCGTAACCTTTGAGATACTCATACATAACATACGTACTCATCCTCTTACTACGAGTAGTATCTTTACTTCTTTTAGTAGTGGATAGGTGGGTGGATTAGAGAGTATCCTTTGTGACTTGTATCAACAAAGTTTAAGCCTTAGATTCTGCCATTGTCGTTGGTGTTCTTGTCGTCTCGCCGTCATTATAAAGCAATTTAAATTTTCCGCTCAACTTGATTGAAACTTACGCTGTTTTAACAACCTGCGGATACCTTTTTTGATTCTGACAGCACTTTAGAAGCACATAGGGTAAGCAAAAGCAAAATGCGAAACACCGTAGCAATATGCCAGTTAGGAGTAGCAACCAGTTGTCAGTTGCCGTTGTACATACAATAGTTAGCAGTGCCACGTCACCTACTATCGGAGTTCATTCAGAAATTTAAGAAGTGAAACTGATGTCTGTGCATGTGCATCATCATTTTCTCTCTAGGTACTCGTATACCTAGACACAAAGCAATCTGTCGCAGAGATACAACATGCATATGTATGTACATACGATGAGTTGAAAGTGGAGGAGGTACAATATATCTGAAGAAAGCTCTGTATCTGCATCCACTATGTATCGCAGAAGTAATGAATCCTGTGAAACGGTAACTTCTCCTTAATTACGCAACTGCATGTCTGCTTTGTTGTACGCTTAAGCGTGTAAATGCAGTTTCTATACATGTGCCGATGTACGGATACCCTTAGACCTATCTAACTTTTCCACCCCCATCTATGTTGCTGGTGGCTGTCGTACGACTAAATGCCACTTGAGCATTTTACAAAGCAAGGGGATGCACTCAAAATAATTGCATTAAATTTAGCAAAGGACTCGGTAAAAGGTTGCTTCGTCGAATCATAGTCTAAACGAGTGTGAATGAAGATGCAGCTGCATAAAGAAGTGATTCTCTCTGGTGATTCTCTGCTATGTTGCCATTCTAGATTGGAGTAGCGACGATGATAGAAACGACTAGGACGACAAGCATGAAAAAGACTCGCTGCAATTGCGAAGGATATGGAATAGAGAGAAAGAATATGTGATGCAATTGAATAGTGTTTAATGATGAAAAACGCGCACACGAAAGGTAAGATCCTGCGGGTTATGCTTAAAATTAAGTTCAAGGAACCTTGAATCAAAGTGATTTTTTCTCATTCACAACTTAATTGGAAGATTTCGCAATGAATTGGTGCAACTGATTGGCAAGCTAGATGAGGTCGTGATTGTCAAGAATTAAGGGTATTGAATCTTTCCAGGTGACTGTCCTCTCGGAATATAATTAAATCTAGTGCGCTTTTTTGATGCTACTCGTACATCTCATGTGATGCAATTGTAGGAGTCACAAATTCATTCATCTCTGTGAATCTAAGGGATATGTTTCCATGATTTTCTGCTGATTTCTGATAGTTGGGATTTTCTTTTTTCTGTTTAGCTTGTACAGATTTCTCACTCACTTAATTCCCTATTTTTTGTTCCTACTGCATATACGAACTATCGCTCGAAGTCTTCGTAATCTGACAATCGTAATCAAACAACTGTTTGCATCCCTTTGCTGCGCTGTGCCTTTAGTGTGAATTTAAATATGTCAGGCTGAGTTGTTGTTCTTCGTACGCGCCACGTCTTCTGGCTAATTGAGTTGCTGCATGCGAATTTTCTTACCATCAGCCGTCTAACCAATTTATTTTTTGCTCTAATACCAGTCTATAAAATCTGAATGAAACAGTGAAGATTAGATTAGTACCTCAAAAGTACAACAAGGAATGTTGTGTGCCCTTTGCTGATGACGACTTATTCTTCATATTGTCCTGTTTGGGTTGGTTGTAAGGGAATACAATTCTGACACGGTAAACCAACTCTGAATTTTTACTTCATAGCTGTGCTCAGTATCGTCGGTGTTTGAGTTTACTGTGTTTGTTTTGTAGTTATGACTAGGGAATTCAGGGTGGACGGAGCCAATATACGCGGGCTAAAAAGTAATCACTTTTCTATGTACGTTCAAGTCTGTGACTACAGACCAACTGTTTTGGCACTTAGTGAAACACAGGTAGATCCCCGCCCACACTGGCTACCTGGCTACGCACCAGTGCCATTATTTTTCTCTCACCGCGGTCTAACCATTTACATGCGTAGTGATGTAGTTTACTAAACTCCAATACAAAGTAATCCCTGTTACAATCCGGAGTTCAATTTCATGTGGATAAAATTCCATCTCCGGAAGCTAATTATCCACTATAGCTTTATTTACAGAAACCCCAAACTGAATAGCAACTCGACTTTTAATGAGTTTGATGCCCTGCTTTACACCATACAAAGGATTGTATCCATGTATCCTCATACTGAAATCGTCATTACGGGCGATTTCAATAAACACAATTCTGAGTTGCATCAACATTCTCGACAGACAACACCCGAAGGACGGTGTGTTGAGATCTGCGCTGCGGAAAATAACTTAACCCAGCTTGTAAATGAGCCCATACGAATACCAGATGTTGATAGTCATATCGCCAACACCCTGGACTTGTTTTTAACTTCTCACCTTGATAAGTACACTGTTGAAGTGATTTCCTCTCTGGGCTCGTCTGACCATTGTGTCAAATCATCGAATTTCTCGTACACCGACCACACAGTTAGAGAAAAGATTCCTAAAAGAACAGTATGGCAATACGAGAAAGTCAACTGGAGCGGACTTAATGTTTCCTCCATAACGACGTGGATATCAGCCGCTACTGATATGATTACATACACTATTGCCTTAGGAATGAGAACCTTTATCCCCCATCGCTGAAGAGTATCAAATCAAAAGGCATGTTACGACTCGAGCTATAAAGAGGCTGTCAGGGTTGGAGAAATCATTTTCGGTCATTCAAGCCCAACCCGCCAGAGGAAAACCGGAAAAAGTTTAAACGAACCAGGAATGACTGCAACGTCTTTCTTAAGCGCGTGAAATTCCAATACGACCAAAAACTGAGGCAAAAAATACTGCAATGTCCCAAAGGTAGTAAAAATTTTTGGTCGTTCGTCAAAAACATTCGAAACATCCTCTCATTTACAATGACATTCCAGCCGTCAGCTCTTTGGACAAGGCAAATCTGTTTGCTGCCCACTTTGCGGCCAGTTTAACACTTCCAGATTGTGCTTTGTCTTCGCCTCCACTTGATAATGTCAAATTTTAAAGAGTACTTAAAGATTTTAATGTATAAAAAGCCGCTGGTGCAGATGGTACAATATATCTCCCCATTCTTCTGAAGAGGTGTTCTCCTTCGCTGGCAAAACAACTGCGTAACCTTTTTCATCAATCCTACTCTTTAGGACTCTTTCCGAGCAGATGGAAAACAGTATTTGTCCAGCCTGTTCCTAAAAAAGGCCAATCTTCTTCTCTCTCCTCCTACAGACCCATTGCACTTACGTCCCTTCCCTCCAAGATCATGAAAACGCTGGTAAACCGTCAGCTCATGAAATATCTCGAAGCACGAAAACTTCTGAATGACCGGCTACATGGTTTGCGTAGCAACAGGTCCACTGAAGATCAGATGGCACCGAAAAGTTGAACAAAGCGTACATCAATCTGACGAAAGCAAGATAGTTGCACTTGATATTTCTAAGACAGAGTTTGGCATCGGGCTTTTTTGTCGAAAATGCGTGCTTTTGGGATCGACGACTCCCTTCTTCAATGGATTAGAATTATCTTTCGGAACGTTCAATTCAAGTTGTTTTGGATGGTTTCAAGTCTGATATTCACAAAATAAATCCTGGTGTGCCCCAGTGCTCCGTTCTGTTTCCGGCTTTTAATTTTCATCAACGATCTCATGTCTGCTTCTTCTAATTAATTCCTTTGCTGACAACGGTACTCTCTGCTTCTCATATTCGCTCCCGGACTCACGTCCCTGTTCTTCGGCTGTAAAACGAGAACGGCAGCGTATGTTAAAGTCTTTAAATTCTGATGTTAACAGCATAATTAATTGGGGAACCACTAACAGAGTAGAATTTAATTCTTTCAAAACAAATGCTTCTGCTGTCATTAAAGCGAAATTAAAGAATCCATCCAGTACCCATGAGTGGCACTTGCATTATCGAAACCGAAAAACTTTCATTTCTCGGTATTTGTGGAACAATCACATATTTGATGCCGTCAATAATTTTGCCAAATGTTTACGTTTCCTCAAGCAATGTAAGAAACAGTTCAGCCCTGTTGACCTTGTTTCCATGTATTGGGTCTATAACTTGCTATAACGTGCGGTTTGCTAAGAGATGGCGTAACTTGTATTATTCCATTGTTATTATTCCATTGGAACATGCGTTGGAAAGCTACTGTCATTGTACGTCATTTCAGTATATGTCATTCATTTGAAGCGTAAACAACAATAATTATTTTTCACTCAAATATGTCAAACTTTGTGCCTGAAAAAGTGTTTTTGCGGGGAGTTCTTCTTCATTACTTTAATATGAAGAAAACTGCTGCCGAAAGTCATCGTAGTTTGGTGGAAGTTTATGGTAAACATGCTCTAGCTGAGCGAATGAGCCAAAAGTGGTTTGCACGATTTAAAAGTGGTGATTTTGGCTTGGAAAACGATGAACGTCCTGGGCAGCCAAAAAAGTTTGAAGATGAACAACTGGAAGCATTACTCTATGAAGATTGTTGCCAAACACAAGAAGAGCTCGCAGAATCTTTGGGTGTCACTCAAGCAGCCATTTCAAAACATTTAAAAGCAGCTGGATATATTCAAAAGCAAGGAAATTGGGTTCCACATGAATTCAAGCCGAGAGACGTCGAAAGGCGGTTTTGCATGTCCGAAATGCTGCTGGAACGCCACAGAAGGAATTCATTTTTGCATCGGATTGTTACTGGTGATGAAAAATGGATCCATTACGACAACCCCAAGCACAAAAAATCATATGTGAAACTCGGTCAACCAGCCAAATCAACGGCAAAGCCGAATATCCATGGCGCGAAGGTAATGCTCTGTATTTGGTGGGATCAGATGGGTGTGCTGTATTATGAGCTGAGCCGGGTGAAACCATCAATGGACAACGCTACCGAACCCAATTAATCCGTTTGAAGAGAGCAGTGGCTGAAAAACGCCCGGAATATGCGACCAGACACGAGGCAATAATTTTTCATCATGACAACGCTCGGCCCCACGTTGCTATTCCGGTTAAGAACTATTTGGAAAACAGTGGATGGGAAGTCTTACCCCACCCGCCTTATAGCCCAGACCTTGCCCCTTCTGACTACCATTTGTTCCGGTCGATGCAGAACGCCCTCACTGAAATACGGTTCACATCAGAGCAGAATATTAAAAATTGGCTTGATTCATTCTTGGCTGCCAAGCCGGCGCAGTTCTTTTGGGATGGGATCCACAAATTGCCAGAAAGATGGGAAAAAGTCATAGCTTCAGATGGACAATACTTTGAATAATACTATTGTACATGTTTTTCTTAAATAAACGTTCAAATTTTGAAAAAACCGCACGAATTTAGTTATATACCAAGGCATTTATCCGCCAGAAATTGGTGTACAATGCCCACATGTGGTCGCCCAAAACATCTTTGCACCTGCTAGATAGGATTCAAAACCATGCGATAAAACTCATATGGAGGTGATACTAATATCACCCCGCCAATGGACACCTTCGAAAACCGGCGAAATGTCTCGCGTCTCATTTTGTTTTATCGCTATTTCTGCCATCAGTGAAGCACATGCATCAACTCATTTCTCAAATCTGGTCAGAAGCATATCCCTGATGGATAGAGTCTCAGCCGGCATGCCTTATCCTTGAGGAGACGCCTTCAACTTTGCCAACTATAGAGGTATACGTCTCCTCAACATTGGATGCAAGATCTTATCTACCATATTGTGTGAAGGTCTGAAACTCTTCGCCAATAACTTGATTGGTCCCTGGTTCGTATCAGTGCAGTTTCAGACCAGGAAAGTCCACAATCGATCAAATCTTCACACTCCGGCAGATCCACGAAAAACTTAAGAAATTCAAATCGATGCCCACCATATTTTCATCGATTTTTAGACCGCATATATCAGTATTTATAGAGACGAGCTATACAGAGCTATGTCTAGTATTGGCATCCCTCCCAAACTCCTGCAGAATGACGATTTAAAACGCTGCTCCGTCAAGGTCAGTAACGATGCTAAAAAAAGGTTTAGATAAG
Source organism: Volucella zonaria (assembly GCA_963966105.1). Lineage (NCBI taxonomy): Eukaryota > Metazoa > Arthropoda > Insecta > Diptera > Syrphidae > Volucella > Volucella zonaria. Next base: position 66,107,936 of record OZ014532.1, on the reverse strand, counting down.
GTGACTGCTTTACCATCATACTTGAAAGAATTGTGCGAAACTCACAAGCGAACACTGTATGCACAATTTTTTAAAGTCTGTGCAACCACTAGCGTACGCCTATGATATCGACATAATTAACAGAACACAGCAGGGTGTAACCAGTGCGTTCGCTAATATTGAAACGGAAGCTGGCAAAATGGATTTAGCGGTAAACATCACAGTCGACAGTTAAAAATTCGAGGTAGTAAGGGACTTCTTTTACCTTGGTTCTTCTAAAAATTCTTCTAACAACACCACCTCCAAAATACAACGAAGAATCGCTCTTGTCAATCGCTTTTCCTTTCAGCTAAGAAGACAATTGAGTAGTCAGGTTCTATTCCAAAAAAAATAAGGAGATCCTATAAAACGCCTTGATCGTCCCAATCCTACTTTAAGGCGTTCAAGAATGGATGAAGATATCCTCAGTCGTTTCGCGAGAAAGACTTGACAAGGCCTAACTCTCGAAGAGTATCATCGTCAATAGTACCGTCAAATGATTCCAGGCAAAGTATGTCTCACTTATTTTTCGTTTAATTTCCGATTTGTTTGTCGCTGTATCAACGAGAGATTTCAAAACTTTGCTGTCCTTGGTTTTGTATTTTAAGTAAGGGATGCTGTAACTAATTATAGGCTGTGACACAAACTCCCATCACATGGTCCGGAGCATGTATAAATTGAAATAGCATATGAATTCCAATCTAGGGAAACAACTCTACGTTTATAAATATCATTTGGACGGAGGTCCTAGATCTTACCCTATGCGCTATATTTATAAAAAAAAATTATAAGGAACTGGCATGTCTCATCCGAAGTCTCCATGTCCGACCATCGCTATATCCTATTTGACCTTGAATTAGGTACAGCTATATCTAAAAAATACAGACAACTCAAATCCACAGACTGAGACATACGAGTATACTGTCTAAAACTCATGGATAACCTGGGTAGATGTAACACAAATACCAGAGATATAGGCAATATTGAGTTAACGTGTGATCATCTCAATATGGCAATTATAACTGCCTTTCATCAAGTTTGCCCAGAAAACGGAAAAACAGGCAATTGTCTTACCCCTGGAGGAACAAAACCTAGCCAAACTTAGAACAGAGACGAGAAAGCTCGTTAACCGGGCTAAACGTAATGGTGAGTCGGGAATATACAGAAAAACACTCACCGTGTATCATCAAGAAGTTAAAAGGGCCATGGAGAAACTTCTGTCATACAATCGATGGCACCAGAAGTTATGCCCGCATTCATAAAATACTCTCTAGGCAGCGCATTAATCCTATTGGCTCAATGAAAAAACCTGATGGCACGTATGCCGAAAACGGGCTACGGACGCTTCAGCTCTTAGCAGAAACATACTTCCCAGACTCGACGCTCCACAGAGAAGGATAAACAGACCGCTCAGAGAGGACTGAGACAGAGCAAAGGAAATTTTTCATGAAGGCAAAATAATTTGGGCTACCAACTCTTTTCAACCCTTCAAAGACCCTGGTGAGAATGGAATATTCCCAGCTTTACTACAAAAGGGCATCCCCCTTTTATTCAGAGCTACCTACGCGTGGGGATACTTACTAAAAAAGGAGAAGGAGGTTGCTGTCAAATATATACCTAAGGTAGGACGCAGACTGTCTGAACTACCAAAGTCATACAGACTAATCAGCCTCACCTCATTTTTCCTCAAAATGCTCCGCAAACATATCAGCGACGGGGTACTTCAAATGAAGCCCCTTCACAAGTATCAATATGCTTACCAGCCTGGAAAATCAACTACATACGCTCTACAAAATCTTACCACAAGGATTGAAAAATCTCTCAGAGATAAAGAGGTATCGGTCGATATACGAGTAGAAGGAGCAGTTGACAACACAGAATTCTCCCAGATATACTCGTATAGAGGTATCCAAAACAAGAGATTTGACGACACCACATGTAAATGGATAAAATATATGCTAGAGTAAAAAACAATAAAAACCTCATTAGAGAGCAATAAACTCAGTGTGATAGCTACAAAAGGATGCCCTCAGGGAGGAGTACTTTCACTCCTACTATGGTCCATAGTAGTTAATGAACTACTGATTATTCTCAGAAATCTACCTCTCTCCTAATCAGAGGTAAATTCGAGGATCGCCCCCAGAGCGCTCTGAACCTAGTTGCTGAATGGTGAACCAAAGTTGGCCTCAAAGTCAATCCCAAGAAAAGCGCCATAGTTAGATTCACTAAGAGAAGAAGGCGGGAAAGACTCAGAAATGCCACACTTTTCGGTGTGACAATAGAGTTCTCAGCGGAAATCAAATATCGAGGAATCACCTTGGATGAAAAACTTACGTGGAATATTCATCTTTCTAAGACTATTGACAAGGCTAGGACATCACTATGGACCAGCAAAAGTCTAGTCGAAAAAAATTGGGGGCTTAATCCGAAAATGATACTGTGGATGTACACGGCAATAACGAGACCTATCATCTCACGTATGCAGCCGCCGTGTGGTGGCATAAAGCAACGCAGAGGTCAACACAGGATAAACTTAACAAAATACATAGGCTAGCCTATGTCTGTGCCACTGGTGGAATGAAACATCCCACCACTTCATCTAGAACTCATGAATGAAGCAATGGTCAATGCCTACATGCTCATCACAGAAGATGAATCAAATTTCAAACTAGTTCATACTGCAATCCTTCATGAATTCAGGATACACGAACTACTTGAAATACATAACTTTCGGCACAACTATAAGGTGACATTTCCAGACTATCATAACTGGGAACAGAAAAAACCAACATTTGCCAAGGACTCACATGTATGATACACAGACGGATCCAAAAGAAATGAAGGAGTTTTGACATCCCAGCATACCAGTATGGATACCAGCAGCTCCGTATTCCAGGATGAAATCTATGCAATAGAGCTTTGCACTTGAGGGAATCTAAACAGATATATTTATAACAAACAAAAAACACTTACATTCTCTCCGACAGCAGAACAGTCCTACAAGCAATTAACGCCTTTGAAATAAAATCAAAACTAACCTGGGATTGCCTTCAACTCCTACAACTCCTGGCCACCACAAAAAAAGTCCATCTGATTTGGCTGCCAGGGGACATAGTGGATGTGAAGGTAATGAAAAAGCAGACGAACTCAATTCATGATGCCAAGACCATTCTGTGGGCCATCAATAAACACCCTAAAAGGAAGTATTAAAACCTGGCTAGAGGAATAGAAGTTTCATTTCTGGAGGGAAATCGAAGGGAACAGACAACTCAAAAACTTTATGCCAATCAGTTGCTACAAAAAACGTAACCACTACTATTGTACAACTAAGTTGAAGTCAGATTCGACTGATCACAGGTTTTTTTACAGGGCACTGCAGTGTGAAAAACCACCTGATAACCATGGGCATAGCACAAGGCAATACATTTAGATTGTGCAACGAGGACGTGGAAACAGTAGAACGCATACTGATGTGACAATGGTTTAATCAAAACACGTCAACGTTACCTAGGTAAATTCTACCTCGAAGCGGCGGACATAGCTGCCAGCTCACCTAACGACTTAGTCGTTTTTCTAACAAATTGCGGCATCATAGAAGCACTCTAAATGAACGACATCATAATAGGCCCATCTATGCCGCAGTGATCTGGGATTCATTATATCACCTCCCACAATAATCTAAATCTATGGTATCCGTCATAAAAATTTTCTTCTTGGATCTCCTCTCCAAGAATATCATTAATTCCGATCTCGTCATTGAACCTCGTATGATTCGGTATTTTCGTCATCAGCTTGAGTTTCTAAATAATTCTCTACTGTTTATGGGGAACGTTTAAAGCTTCATGTTCTCGTTTTTCTACATTGAATTGATGGGGATTGTTCATTTAATTAACATGTTTGGTTTGAATGAATCGATCTATTTCCTTTGGTGCTGCTGGTTTAGGGTGGTTCGGTCGAGGAGGTGGACTATGATTCGGTCTTGGTGGAACCGTTTCCCTTCTTTATTGGTGCTAAATATTATTGGCAGCATTTGTTTGCTACACTGTCAAAGTTGAAGTCACCTTGTTTTTGAACTGACATTACGATAACTCATGTTTTGGATTTCCAGACACACAATGTATGCTTGTTATATATTGTAGCTCTATGAACTGATTTGTTTTTAACAATGTTATAATCTCTTAGGATACTTACAACCTTGTGGACCCAGAATAAGTATTCCACTGGGTTGCCATCAAAGACTCCTTGACGTAGTCTGGGAGTTTACAGATGTCCTTCAGGTCTTGCTCCATTGCTAGAGGTTTAAGTTCTAAACAATTTGTGTTTGTCACAGGTGTGCTAGCATTGTTCTTGCAGGCAGCTTACTGGGGTAGAGTTCTTTATCTTGCAGAGAAACAACCAGCAGTTCCTTGGTGCTCGCACATTTTTGGTCCTTCGAGCCAGATATCTCCATAGGGAAATCGTTTATTTTTTTTTCGTAATCGTCGCGGTGCAAGGTACATACGAGCAAAGACTATTCGGTGCGTGGTGTGGTGCAGTTGGTGGTGTCAGTAGTGTTCGGTGGTGACACTGACAACTGAATCGAAACAGGTGGAAAACCTAAAGTACGTTCCCTAAGTATTAATTGTGAGATAGTCGAATCGAAAATTTTAAATAGCGGGTAGAAATAACAGTGATAAGTTTACATTATATACAAGTGGGTTTCTCATCTCGAGGAGAAATAAATAGAAGTGATAGGTAGATAAGTAGATATTTATTGAATTGGTAAAAAACATTTTTGGTTTACATTTTTTGTATCTAGCACAGCTTGAACAGAGATATGATATTTACATCTTACTACTGGAAAAGGTATTTAATAATAAATTTGTGATTGTTGAAAACAAAAGTTTGTTGATTTGAAGGAAAACAATTGACAAAAACCTTCATATAAAAAGAGATTACAACTTAAGTAGTTCATATTAGATTAGGACTTATTGGGTAGTATCACAGAGAGAAAATGAAAAGGAAATATAAATTAACATTAATAGCAACATATCTGCAAATTAGAACATATGCATATGTATAAAAATAAATGAACAATTAAACAAATAAGTAAGTAAATAATAAATAAATAAATAAATAAGTAATTAAATAAATAAATAAATAAATAAATAACAAAATACAAAATAAATAAATAAATAAATAAATAACAAAATACAAAATAAATAAATAAATAAACAAATAATAGATAAATAGTTATGCAAACATGTATTTGGCAAACAAGTAACGAAAATAAGAAATTGACAATACAGTTTCATATCGATAATGACTTAATTAAAGGGTTTTCGGAAGAAAGACATTTTTGAAAGAAATTTTTATTGACAATTTCAACTTTTCTTGCAACAGGAAGCACTCTGGCTTTTTCATGGAGTTTGAGGGTTGAATAAAACCATGGAAGATTTAGCATCATTTTCAGAACTTACCCCACACAGGTGACGCGTATAAAATCATAGCTTGAAATACCACTTTAAATATGATAATTTTGTTTTCGTTACTAAATAATGATTTCCGATTTATCAGAGGGTATAACAATTTGGAGGCAATGTTTATCTTATTATTTATGTTAGCAGTATAGATTTTAAACCTTAATGTTTTATCTAAGCTAACTCCAAGATATTTAACTGTATCGACCCAATTGATTTCTCTATTATCAAGCACTAGATTTTTGTTAGATAAAAACCAATTCTTTCTTTTTCTCGTAAAAAAATGGATTGAGTTTTATCAGCATTAATTTTGACTTTCCAGTGCTTGTAATACTCAAATATAATACCTAGTGCTCTTTGCAGATTTATCTCTATGACAACCCCTAATTCGTGTGAGGAAAATATTGCTATGTCATGGGCATACATGGCATATTTACATACGGGCAAGTCAGGGAAATCAGCTGTAAAAATTTTGTATGTTATAATATAGGAGCAAGTACTGATCCTTGGGGGACCCCTGCTCGGTATCGTTCTTCTTGAAGAAAAAACATTATTTGTGTATACCGTAAAATTTGGATTAGTTTGATTAGACATGGGGGCACCTTAATCTAATTAATTTATATATTAGCCCATCGTGCCACACTGAATCGAAGGCTTTCTCGATATCAAGAAGCACTAGCCCTGTGGATTGCTTAGAAGATAAATTGCTTTTAATATGGTTACAAATTCTAAGCACTTCATGAGATGTGCTGTGATTTTTCCTGAAACCAAATTGTTCCAGTGGTAAAATTTCATGCATGAAGAGAAAATCTTGTATTTTTGTTTTTATTACTTTTTCAAGTAGTTTACTGCAACTACTAAGTAGGCTTATTGGTCTATAGCTTTTAGCATTATTTGGGCCTTTTTCTACTTTTAAGATTGGAATAATTTTAGCGACTTTCCAATCATCAGGAAAGTATTGTAAACTTAAGCAAGCATTAATGATGTACACTTGTGGTCATAAAAACCGCACCACCTAATGAGTTCTCAAAAAATGCCTAATTACATCATATCGTAAGGGTTTTTCCCATACTAATGAAGGGTATTCCCCATAGCGGAGTTCGGCCTCGTATTCAGTGCAAAAAAATCAGTTTGAATTGAGTTGTAACGGTGACAAGTAAAAAAAAGTGAAATGTCTGGTAAATATCATCAACTGACTCGGGACGAAAAAGTTCAAATATTGACTTTAGTCGAAGAAGGGCTTGGCTATCGTGAGATTGCGGTTAAAATAGGATGCTGTCATTCAACTATCGTACGACTGATGAAGAAAAAAGAAAATTTGGATCCACTGGAAAGGAAAAAAGGCTCGGGACGAAAACGTAAAACAACCCAGAAGACGGATAATGTATTGGGTATATAACATAATTCGTGCGGTTTTTTTCAAAATTTGAACGTTTATTTAAGCAAAACGTGTACAATAGTATTATTCAAAGTATTGTCCATCTGAAGCTATGACTTTTTCCCATCTTTCTGACAATTTGTGGATCCCATCCCAAAAGAACTGCGCCGTCTTGGCAGCCAAGAATGAATCAAGCCAATTTTTGATATTCTGTTCTGATGTGAACCGTATTTCAGTGAGAGCGTTCTGCATCGACCGGAAAAAATGGTAGTCAGAAGGAGCAAGGTCTGGGTTATAAGGCGGGTGGGGTAAGACTTCACATCCACTGTTTTCCAAATAGTTCTTAACCGGAATAGCAACGTGGGGCCGAGCGTTATCATGATGGAAAATTATTGCCTCTTGTCTGGTCGCATATTTCGGGCGTTCTTCGGCCACTGCTCTCTTCAAATGGATTAATTGTGTTCGGTAGCGTTGTCCATTGATGGTTTCACCCGGCTTAGCTCATAATACAGCACACCCATCTGATCCCACCAAATACAGAGCATTACCTTCGCGCCATGGATATTCGGCTTTGCCGTAGATTTGGCTGGTTGACCGAGTTTCACATATGATTTTTTGCGCTTGGGGTTGTCGTAATAGATCCATTTTTCATCACCAGTAACAATCCGATGCAAAAATGACTTCCTTTTGTGGCGTTCCAGCAGCATTTCGGACATGCAAAACCGCCTTTCGACGTTTCTCGGCTTGAGTTCATGTGGAACCCAATTTCCTTGCTTTTGAATATATCCAGCTGCTTTTAAACGTTTTGAAATGGCTGCTTGAGTGACACCCAAAGATTCTGCGAGGTCTTCTTATGTTTGGCAACAATCTTCATAGAGTACTGCTCCCAGTTGTTCATCTTCAAACTTTTTTGGCTGCCCAGGACGTTCATCGTCTTCCAAGCCAAAATCACCACTTTTAAATCGTGCAGACCACTTTTGGCACGTTCGCTCAGCTAGCGCATGTTCACCATAAACTTCCACCAAACTACGATGACTTTCGGCAGCAGTTTTCTTCATATTAAAGTAATGAAGAAGAACTCCCCGCAAAAACACTTTTTCAGGCACAAAGTTCGACATATTTGAGTGAAAAAAAATTATTGTTGTTTTCGCTTCAAATGAATGACATATAGTAAAATGACGAACAATGACAGTAGCTTTCCAACTCATGTGGAATAATAACAATGGAATTATACAAGTTACGCCATCTCTTAGCAAACCGCACGAATTAAGTTATAGACCCAATATTACAACGAATTAGCATGAAAGATCGCTTTAAAAGTGCTGTCCGTATAAGAGCAGAGCTGAATGAATTTCATCAAGTTGATCTAAGCGCCGAAACCATACGCCGACGGCTACGGGAGATAGGTTTATATAGAAGACGACCAGCGAAAAAACCTCTCCTAACCACAAAAATGAAAAAAGCTCGCTTGACGTGGGCAAAAAAGTACGAAGATTGGACGCAGGATGATTGGCGATGTGTGATATGGTCCGATGAAAGTAAATTTAATTTGTTGTGTGCCGACAATTTGCCATACGTACGACGGTCAGCAAGTGAAAGGTTCAAGGACGAGTGCATAGTTAATACAGTGAAGTTTCCTCAAAGCCAGATGGTTTGGAGATGTTTTTCTTTTTACGTTTTGGGCCCATTGCACTTTGTTAGTGGAACTATGAACGCTCAAAAGTATGGAGAAGTAGTAAGGGAGTTTTTGGTACCAGCAATTGAACAGCATCATTCGTATACTGACAAGTGCATTTTTCAATATGATTCTGCACCTTGCCACCGCGCCAAATCCGTAAGTAAAGTGTTATAAATCAACTTCTAGATGTCTACTTTATAAATAATAAATAGACAAGTAACTAGAGTTTTTCAATAATTTTCAGCTCAAGACAACGTTTGATAACCTCGGAATTACCAGACTAGACTGGCCAGCTAATTCGCCCGATTTAAACCCAATCGAACACCTGTGGCATGTAATGAAACGTAAGCTAAATGAAGTTCTGGAACATGTATGGAATACTGAAATTTCAAGGGATATTAATGAACTTCTAGTAAACTCGATGCCTTCTAGAATAAAAACGGTTATAACCGCCAAAGGAGGAGCAACTCGGTATTGAAAATTTTTTGGTAAAAGTGGCATATCTAAACATCTTATGCACACATACATAAAAAATGTATCGTTTGATTTTGTTAACCAATGACTGTATTAAAATATTTTAAAAAAATAAGGAAATTAACTGGTTTTTCTTTCTTTGTTAATATCTTTTTCAAACATTCAATAAACCGATGGAAGTTAGATAGAAATACTTATAAACTACTGTGGAGTACTCAACAAAAATTTCATTTTATTACTAAAATTATTATCGTAGTTATTAACAATTTTTCAAGCATTTTTATATGGTGCGGTTTTTATGACCACAAGTGTATGTTAAATATTTAAAACCATTTTTGGGTAGTTGCTTAAGTATTTGACTATTTATCTTATCGAGTCCTGGTGATTTATTACTATGCAAATCAGCAATACAAAATTCAAGATCCTCGTATGTGATTAGTTTATCACATCACTTCTGTTGAATTCATTTATTGTGTCTTCAACTGTTACGCTGTTGCAATTTTATTTCGCCGCGGTTGTTGCAATTTATTTTCTTTATATCGATATTTAGTAGCCGGTCTGCCGGCAGGAATCAAACTTAAAAAAACAACACAACGCTCGCGAACCACACAGGTGGTGGTTATTTCGGTAATGGCGGACTGCAACGCCAACAACAAAAAAACCAAAAAAGGGAAATTTGCAACAGGCAGCTGTTTGAGTGCTGCCACTTTCGGCTGCTCAGCTGGGGGTGGGTTTATGGTTAAAAAAAAAACGAAATAAAAAAAATATATGGAAGTCGCAGATCTCAAAAAAATTAAAGATACACAAATGTGTCCGTAGGCGCCACGCAATCTTTTTAGGAAGGAATTGCGAAACCTCCAAACGATGGAAAAACACAGCAAAAGCCGAAAGTCACGTTATAAAGGGGTACTTTATTGATCGGATTTCTTTTTTTTTCGAACAAAGGAATTAAGCTGTAGACACGGTTTACAGAACCAGACAGTTAAAACTACCGTAGCAGAAACAGCTTAAGAGTGGGCCGCTATCGTCCGCCTTCCCGAACGATTGAAACTAATTTATTTCTAGCGGGTCGCGTGAAAGGTAAACGGACCTTTATTACGGAGTACTAACAACTTTTTTTCTCTCACGTTGGCGAAAGCCTACCGGGATCTCACTATCCACTGTCACTACACAATACTTAGCTTGCTGGGTATCCTTATTTCCTCGTCTTCCCAGTTCTCCCTGTGGTTCCCTGATCCTGTCTTTTTTCCTCTCGCTTTGCACTTAAATTTCTTTCTTGTTTTGTTGTTTAAATTTAAATTTCCTCTACTTTCTTGGTCACTTGGACCTAGATCACTTTACTCGTTTGCTTAAAAAACCTCTATCCCGTGTTACGGTCAACCAAGAAGTGGCTGCCCTGATTCGACTTATGTTCACTCAGACCATTGGTCACTCACCCACACATTCGTGCATTACATCTACTCGGTTAGCGGGCCCAATGTCTGGTATACGTGTACAGCGCTCCGCTACCTAGCTGGAGCGTGTAACCATGGCTTGGGGCACCGCTAGACCGCTCTTTCATACACTCAAGTGTGCCACTTTGACTACCCAGATCTTCGGGGAAATTTCCGAATTCTGGGGATTTCCTTGGGCCTGAGTGAACATTTCCCCTGAGTTGTCTTGGGTTCAAATAACCCCTTCTTTCCCCGAATTTGATCCCTGAAGTAAGTCGAAGTGACAAAGAAAGTTCCTTTTCTATTCGTTTGCAATTTCGAATGGGGAACTAAGTCAGGATCTAGGGATCTTAGGTTGAACTTTTGAAAAGTGACGGAGGCAGAAGGAAACTTTTTTTCGACTTAAATTCCCGAATGAAAGGTGGACCCGGTGGGCTTCCGTGCAGATTTTGGAGGGGGAGAAAAGGGAATACCAGATAGCGTCCCACTCTTTACATTAATTATGTTTTATTTTTAATTGTACAATTTGTTGTTTCTTTTTATTTGTTTCTGTATTCTGTTTCGTTTGCTGTGTTTGTTTTTTTCTTTGTTTTTATGGGTGTGTTGTGTGGTGTGTGTTGCAGAGAGTTGCAGGCGGTCCGCCTGGTTCTAGGCAACGTGTGCGGGTTGTAGATGTTTCATTTACACAGAGGGTTCCAGACCGCCCATCTGGCTCTAGGTGTATAGTCCAAATAATATGGCCGTCCGCCATATGCTCAGAGTGTTCCAGGCCGTCCGCCTGGCTCTGTCTTTCCCGTGTGGACCTACTGGTTGTCACTTCCGAGGAGCGTAAAGGCAGAAGTCCGGGATTGGAAGAATCCACAGGTACCTTTCGCAAATACGTTCCTCCAAAGCGACAACGGACATAACAGACAAGGCGGGTCAAAAGGTGAAGGGGTTAGGAGCTGGAAGGATGGAGCGGATGCCTTAGCTCTACTTAAGGCTGGAGACTACCCAGTGGGGGAGACAAAACAACATTTGGGACAAGGGTCGGCTATTTCGTGTTGGACCCTTGCACAAAAACTAAAACCTATAGCGCTTTCCTTGCGCTCTTGTAGCAGACCGTCCGCCTGCTCTGCGGGGTTCTTCCTCGAGTTTTATTTATTTTGACCGTCCGTCGTACCTATTTATGTTGTCCTTCCAAGATGCTGACAAAGTGCACCGATGGCTGATGCGCCCATGGCTGCCCATCACTCTCTCAGAATTTTGGGCGAACAACCGTTACAAGGGGAAAGGTGAAGCGAAGGGTTCAAGGAAAAAGAGTCCAGCTTGTTGTGGTAAATTTTACCGCAACAACGCCTAATGGTGAAGTGAGTGCTACTGGTGCGCTGTGGTTATTTAAGAAAGTATCGGCCAAGAGTTCAGATTTACTTTCAGGGGTAAAGCAGATTTGACCCGCATATTCCAAAAATGGAATTTGTTTATTTTTCTTTTTTAGAATTTTGGCAATGTTCCAGAAAGGCTTGGACCCTTTATCGAGGAGACCAAGCTTTTCGTTCCATGCATGGTTTCGAAAATTTTTTATTTGATCTGAGATCAATCTGCAATATTTAAAAATTTCATTTGGTAATAAATGATTTGGATACGCTAACGTTGCCATTGCCTTCTTAAACCATTTCGAACTTTTATAAAGTTGAGGATATAATGCGGGAGTAAAAGCGATCTTCTGTTAAGATTTTTTAGGGGAACTGATTCCCTTATACTTCCCAAGATATTTGAAGTAAGTAATGGTAGGTGATTGTCGATTTGTTCTCGGCTTACACACTCTAGGATTAACTATGTAATTTTCTAGATTTGAGTTAAGGTGTTGCCTAAAGTGTACCCAGTTGGCCTTCTTAAAATCTAAATATTGCACGTTTTTTAAACTGGCTCTAAAACTAATATCACGGTAAACAGGAAGGTGGTTTGAACTGAGCGCATTAATTGCTACAGGTTGTGTAATAAGATTAGAGACATTAGTAAGAAATAAGTCTAGTGTCGATGGAGAGGACCTCACAGATTCAGGAATGAAACTCGGGCTGTTGGGATATAAAATATTAATTGGGTATCTCATTTGGATATTGAAAGAATATTTCCCCAGGAGTTTGCCCTCTGACATCCCCATCCACGATGTCTGCAGTTTAAATCTCCACCTACAAGAATTGGTTCGTTACAGTTAAGTATCTTTCTTAGATCATGTTTGAACAAATTTGCTTTATGTTTATTCGAATTTCCACCAGGAAAATACACTGAAAATAATTTTAAGCTAGAAGAGTCTTCCAACACGATTTCAATACCAATTGCCTCAATAACTTTAGTATTAATTACTGGCAATAAAGTGTGTTTGATGTTTTTCTTAATAACAATGGTAACGCCGTCACCTATTCTATTTACTCGATCAAACCTATAACAAGAAAAGTTGGATTTGGAGAATCGGACGTCATCACTGAGCCACGTTTCACTTACAAGATTTACATCAACATTTAGTATGCAAAGAAAGCTGAAAAATTCTGTACACTTATTTCGGATGCTTCTAGCATTCCAAGTTAAAATCCTCAACGAATTATTATTAACATTATATGACATTGGAGTAAAGATATTTTGTAGCAAGCTGTGCTATTACATTGAATTGTTGAGCTTTTGTTTTACATTCACATTTACATTCAAGGGGTGGCCGTGGTGTAGTGGTACTAGCAATCGCTTCTCACTCGGAGGGTCAAGGTTCGAATCTTAGCCACGACAAAGTTTTCATTTGTGTAATTGGAACACAGTCAGAAAAATCTGCGTGTGAAGGCATAACACTGACATGTAGATTTGGCTGTTGTAAGGTGAGTGAATATAAAATCTCTCCGTCCTATTCGGACTCCCACCCCTGGAGAGCCAATATCGAAACCAAACACACCTGGGTTTCAAACCACTACATCACAAAAACAATGCTTTCCTTTCTACTCCTTCCATCTTTCCGCCCGCGCCCAGGCAACAGTAAAAGGGTATCACAACACCTTAGGCGCGCGTAAATTATAAAAAAAAAAACAAAAAAACATTCACTCAATTTGGGAATTATTTCTGTTGTTAGAGAAGAAAGCTCCTTGTGAGAGAAAAGCGTTGTAGACGAAGATTTCTTTTGTGTGGGTATTGGTGCCTGAATCACCTGATCTGCAATTAAAGATGACCATCGAGGTACAGTTGCTGCTGGCGGTGTTTGATGACGGTGAGTTAAGCGCTTTGGGAGGTAAGAGTTAAGAGTTTCCCTTCGATGCTTATATGATTTATTGGCTTTTGTTTTTTGTGGGTCGATGACAGTGAAAGAGAATTATTTTTGGATAGTTTTTCTTTCATTTTTTTGTACTTAATGCGATTTAAGCAAGTTTGGTCTGTGGAGCGGTGGTTGCCTTTGCAGTTTGCGAACTTAAATATTCCTTCAGAAGAACAGTCAGATATTTTATGAGGTCCGGAACAGTTTGCACAATATGTCTTAACACTGCAGTTTCTCTCACCATGCCCGAACATCTGACAATTGCGACATTGTGTAAATTTATGCTTAGAGCGACCGACGTTGAAATTCCCACCTGACTTGGGTACAAAACACTGAACGGATATTTTTACGCAAATCGGGTAATCTCACTTTTCCACTATCGATATAAACGATATAAAACACATCAGTATAATTTTCATAATTTTTTTTTAACCGTTTTAATTTCTTTGCATTTTAAACCATGTGTTACCAGTTCTTTTTTAAGCACTTCAATATCTATTTCATCCAAACCGAATAAAACAACTTTGAATGGTCTTTCGCTTTTAAAATCATGCGTGAAAAATTGGCACTACTTGAACTTAAGTTCATTGTATATAATTTTATATGACTCCACAGACTCGCAAAAGATTTTAATTCCTATAGGGATTTTTCGCACTGAATAATCTTTTGCGTAAACTGTGAACATATTCATAAGTTTTTTGCAGACGTTTAATTGGAGGAATCGACACTTAATTTTCATTTTGCTGCATACTCAAACTCGTAGATGCATCTCCATTGTCTGTATTGGGAAGGCAAAGGAGCAAAAATGCCTTTGTACAGAGACATGTTAGAAAGGGGGACTTTCTTAGATTTTCTCACAGAAGATTCAAAATCTTCATCACTCACAGATCGATCACGCTTTGTAGTTATTGTGTTTATTTTTTGCGTTTACGAGCACATCATTGGACAGGCACGTTACATCTCTAACAACATCAAATTGCCCACAACTCTATTATCATCGGCAACAACAAGAAGTCGTTATGGGAAAAATCAATTTCAATATGGCTGATAAAGTTCAGCGCCAAAATCTGGGTTTGGGAGATTTGTTGGCGCCAAAAGATTTCTACCAACATCTACTCATTTCCCTCAGAGAGAAGTTTGGTTGACAGATCCAGCAGCAGTTTTCTGTAGTGCAGAGATGAAGACAACACGAAACAATAATATAATACTATATAATAATATACTATACAATAAATAAAGATTTGCAGATTTGAATGTAAAGATAGTTCTTTTTTTTTTTCTTAACTGATGGTTAAGCTTATTACTGGCGCAGTCGAACGGAGTGAGCCAAATGAAATAAATAAATAAAAACTATTAATTTTATTGTGAGAGCTGGAGACTGTAATCAAAAAGATTAAAGCCAACTCATCACTTGGTTTTATCAAACGATGGTCTAAAGAATTTTGCGACCCCTATATGACAAGATCATTTTACATTACCCTTGTCCGGCCCCTTCTCGAATATGCCAGCCAAGTATGTTCCCCCTTTTAGCGAGTTCATATATGCCGAATCGAGAATATTGAACGTCGTTTTCTTCGACTTTGCGTTCGAGAACTACCCTGGGATGACCTCTTTAACTTACTTCCCTACCGTGACCGCTGCAAACTTCTTAACCTGAATACCCACGAAAAACGCAGAGACGTATCTGACATTCTCTTCGTTCATCGACTGCTCCCTTTACAATTCTAGTTCCTTCAACCCTAACCCCCATAATTTACGCTATCCTCGTCTCTTCTACAATATATTCCAACCCATCGCACCTCATTCTCCCGCCTGCTCCGTAGGGTCAGCTCAAACCTCTCCCATTTCGATTTAAACCTGAGCACTTCTCGTTTGAAACTGGTTTTCCTCCACCATTCCCTTATTTCGTGACCCTTAATTTTTGTTAGTTTTTAAGTTAGTTTAAGCTTGTATTAAGCGAAATAAATGAGGACCTTAGCCCCCACCAAAATCAAAACAACCGAATCTTTATAACCCAAATACAAGCATAGGCCGGATAAACGGCCTGTACCAGATTACCTTTACCATCGCATCAAGTTTACTGCTATAAAACAGTCACTTTGTTGAAGCTAAAACCTTTTCCTCTGGCAGAGCAACATCTATATGTTTATTAAAGTACGAGTAGCTATCTATAGATATTGATCTAGCCAGATCCCAAGGTATCTGACTTTATTTCGACAAGCAATTGGCTGCCCGTATAATCCCACGATCGAAAACTTTCGCCTATTCTGTCTGGTATCGGCAGATGACCTAGAGAAAGGCATCTTACTGAGAATGGTTTCCGACTCCTGAAAGTTGATCTTCAACTTCCAGTCATCGCAATATCATTTAACTTTAATGAAACCATTTTGCAAGGACACATTACCTCAATTTTTGAAGCTAACCTGTACAAAATCACTTGTGTTAATTTTAAATAGGATCGGCGAATTAACTGCACCTTGTTGCACACCGTTTTTAAAATCAATTTTTCAGCAGGAGTCGCATCGCCCTTCTTCACGATTGGTGAGCATATCAGCACCTTCTTAAATTATCAAAACCCAGTTAAAATGGACCTGCGATGGATATGGGCAAGACCTCGGTTGCCTCGCAACAGTGAGCTTTTTACGCGACCGGGGAGTTAAAACCACGCACAACCCCAAACAAGGAAAGGCGGACCCTTTTGTGATCACTTAGACGGAAGGTGCTGGAATGATCCGGAATCAGTAACCCACTTCGAGAGTATGAAAACTGTCATTGATCCTGAAATCCTATTTGTTGGGACACCAAACTCCTCATCCTTAATCACTCCCTCTTCTATTGACCCCTTTTCGCCACCCACTGTTAAATTAACGCAGCAAACTAGCGATACCATCGAATGTCGCTATGCACTCTCCAGGCTTAGGTATAAAAAGGTATATGAGAATATACGTCTATATCTCGCTTATCTGCACGATAAATCCAACTGATGTGCAGCAAGTCCTCCCTATCGATGTTACCAGTCTCAGGAAACTTTATATAAAGTATCACGAGATTTTCAATACGTCGCTTTCGCCACTATGTACACTCTAGAAGAGTCTCACTCCTCCAAAGCAGTCGACTTGGCCACGATAAATTTTTTCGAACCTATGAAGTCATGCAAAAACCTTCCTCTCAGCTTTTATTACCAGAACTTAAGAGGACTGCGTTCTAAAACTAACGCGGTTTTGCGTCCATCTCATGCTCTCTCACTTGATATTTAGGCTCCGACTGAAACTAATCGTATTCCCAACATAAAAAACCAGGAGTTATTCCCTCTTTCTTTAATGTTTTTCGGGAAGATGATCCCAAACCCTCTTGATTGACTCCCCTTGTCGAGGTGTGCTACTGGCCATTCACTAGACCTTTGACTATTTTCTCGTTGCAACTTTATCTTCTTTTAAGCTCGACTGTGTTAGTTAAAATAACACTTGCTCGTGGATGATTGTATGTTATGTGTTGTTACATTCTTCCGGCGCAACCTATCGAATCCAACTAACTTGGTATTGCTGCAATTGACAATTTGATCGACTCATCACACTCGCTTGATGATATCAATATCTTCGGCAATTATAATCTGTCTCAGTCACATCCTCCACTTCTTCTTTCATTTTTCCACAACTCTCCATTTAAGTCACCTCAACCCAGAGTCCTATTTTCCTATAATTTTCACAAAGCTAATTTCCGTAAAATCAATACCTGTCTGAGCAGGGCTTCTTTCGTGTTTACCAATCTATCTCTGGTCGCTGCCCTCTCCGTTTTTTACAGAGAAATATTGAAATCCATCTCTCTTTATGTGCCATATTCCAAAACATCTTCTACATCCCCTCCTTGGTATAATGGAATTCCGTTGTTCTCTACGAAACAAAAGGAACAAGTTATGGGCGGTATTCGTTCGCAACCACTCTTCTTCAGACTATTCAAATAATTTATGTTAGGCATATAGTATAATTTCATTGAACTATATTACTCTCTATATCAGCGCTACCTGAATAGTGTGCACAATCTTATAAATGACCCCTAGTCCCTTTTTCAATTTGTCAATTGCAAAAGTAAGACTCGCTTTCGAAACGAAATCGCTAACTTTTTTGCTATATTTTTCAAACAATCATTTGCCAACAACTCCCTCGTACCAGATCCCTCTTACTTCAATGAACTACCAAATTTCGCCGTTGGTCCCTTTCTCAATCCAAATTTCGATCCTGCAGTTATTGAAGAAAGGTTACTAAATCTTAAAGACGAATTTGTACTTGGCCCAGACGGACTCCCTGCCGTGTTTCTTACTTAAAAAATGCTCTTCCAACATGTTTCTACCCCTTTACTACCTTTTTCGTCCATCCCTTAAACAGGGAGAATTTCCCCAGATTTGGAAGACCTCTTTTACAATCCCGATACACAAAAATGGATCTAAGCATGAAGTTACCCATTATCGTCGCAAACTCTTTGAAAGCATTCTATACGAAGCCTTAAGCTTCAAATGCAAACCTTTTATTTCGCTCCGACACCATGGTTTTCTAAAAGGTAGATCAACTTCAAATTGTCTGCTCTTGGCTTTGAGCCTATTTTATTAAAATTGATTTGTTCTTACCTGGTAAACCGTGTTCGGCTTAAATTCGCCCTTTCTGTTCCATTCCTGGCCTCAACTGGGGTTCCACAAGGCAGTCATTTTGGTCCTCTTCTCTTGATTCTTACTATTAACGATCTTGAGAGGGTTACTAAGCACTCCTGCCTCTCTCTTTACGCTGAAGATACAAAATTTTTTAAAACTATTTCTTCTCTCCATGAATCTCCCCTTGTTCAAGAATACCTTGATAGGTTTTCAATTTGGTTCCTCAAAAACTGCCTAGAACTCAATATAGCCAAATGTTAATCCATTACTTTCTGACATAAGTGCAATCCGTCTCCTTCCTGATTTTATTTCCTCTATGGTCAACCAAATTCACCTGGTTCAGTATTTGGTATATTATTCGGCAACTCGTCACTTGGTTTTATTAAACAATGGTCCAAGAAATTTTCCAACCCATATGCTACCTTTGCTCGCCTCCTGCTTGAGCAGCCAGTCAAGCTTGGTCCCTCTTTCTCCGAGTTCATGTTCCCGAATCGAGGGTATTCAATGTCGATTTCTCCGATTTGCTCTCCGTGGTTTGCCCTGGAACGACCCTTTAATCTTACCACCCTATCAGGACCGCCTCAAAATCAAATATGAATTCCTTAGGAGAACGTATATTAGTACTGATATTCCTTTCATTCATCGGCTGCTCTCAGGGTCCATCAACTGCATATCCATTTTCAACTCTATTTTCCTTTGCTCTTATGGGTATGAGCATGCGTGTTGTGTAAATACCCAGGTGAAAAAAAATAAAGAAAACAATCAAATGGAAAACTGAACTTTTATTCTTTAGACAAAATGACAAAATAGATTCTAATTTCTAAGTAAAGAGCCGAACTGGATTGTAACTCGGATGGTTATCGACTGGCTTAAACATCCGTTCTTTTAGGTACACCAGTCAGCTATGTACTTCTATGTATAATTTGCTTTCTTTTGGAGAGGCAACATGCCAACATGCGTATGCTACATCTCCCCTTTTAAAATTAACGATACATACATGTGGGATTTCAATCCCAGTGAGAACACTATCGACCTTTTATTGCTAAACTTTATATTTATTTGAAGGGAAAAGACAAAAAGCGACCGGCCAGCACAATAGTTCAAATAAGACTCTAATACTAAACTACTTGCTTGCTGGTTTTTTAAAAAGGTAACGGGCGACTCTGGCTTGTTTGTCTCGATCTGTGTGTTTATTTGTTGGTCGCGTTGTCGTTGGTCTACCTGTCGTGTGCTTACACTATGTATGCACCGTTCAGTCGGATGTTCTCTTGTGTTTTTTGTTGTATTTCGTGTGGTCTTCGTTCCGTTTGGCGATGGTTCTGTCGTCTTTTGGATATGAATTATATGCGTCTTCTACGCAGTTATATGTGTGTGTGTTATGTATAAGTTTGTCGTACATTCAGTAGGGTATCTCCGCGTCGGTCTGGCTATCTATCCCGCATACATACTCGTATATCGGTCATCAGCCGAAATTCGCATGTCCTAGTGTTGTGTTGATTTCCGAGATCGCACATCTCTAGGTAAGTTATCTTCTTGTTGAGTGGAGCTGGTCGATGTCAAGGTTTTGTTGCTTAGTCCATTGTCTTCAAGCTGTGCTTCTTGAAAAGCTAACTGTGGTGAATGTGCAACCTCATCAACGCTCTCTTGTTGAACTGGATCTTCGAGATCGAACAAGTGAATGATATTATGATCGCTCGATGCACCGTGTCTTAAACGAAGTTGGTTTATGTGTCGGCGCTTTGTCTGCCATTTTAACTTCATACATAACAGAGCCAATTTTTTTTAATATTTGACCAGGCAACCAAGGCTTCTGATTTCTAATTTCTAGCCAATATAAGTTAACCATCATAAAAATTTATTTTTCTTACCCCGTGTTTGATATTGTATTCTCGTTCCATGTTTTGATTTCTTTGAAGTGCTGCTTTAGATACTGACGACGGACGTAACAAATCCAAATGTGTTTTCACTTTTCTCCCCAGCATAGGCTCTGCTGGGGTCATGTTGTTTGGTAGTTGTCCATTGGGTGTTGTTCTGTAGCACTATAAAAATGTTTGAAGTGTTGAAGGTATCTGCTATCTCACCTCTTGTTTGTTGGACCATGTTTAAAAATGTTCACAAATCTTTCTCTTGTGGATGAAAAGGGGCCGATCGAATGTGGTCAATCCCTCCTTGGACACAAAATTCAGAGAACTCGTGCGATGTAAATTGTGTTCCATTATCAGATGCGATTATATCCGGAAGTCCAAATCTGCCAAATACCTCTTGTAAAACAGAAATTGTTGACCTGGAAGTTGTCGAGGTCATGCAGAAAATTTCTGGCCACTTGGAGAAAGCGTCCACTATAATGAGGAACATGTGACCATGGAACGACCCAGCAAAATCGATATGCACTCGGCACCAAGACGTCGATGGCATCGGTCATGACGCCAAAGAATTTTTTACTAGAGCTGATGAAACTGCTGCACACGAATTACAATTTTGAACAAGCTGTGTGATGTTTTTGTCTATGTATGTCCAATAGACAAAACTTCGTACAATCGCCTACAATCTAACAATGCCAGGATACCCTATGTGCAATTGTTTTAGGACCCTTTTCTATAAGAAAAGAGGGATCAGTTCTTTATTTTGAAGCATAATATAACGTTGAGTTTTGCTAAGTGCATCCTTTCTATGAAACAGTTGCTTGAGTATTCGATCGTTGATATCTTTTGGCCATGACTTGTTTAAAAAAAAATCCTTGGCCGTTTCATCAGATATCATCTTAGCTGTCACTGGCTTGTTTTGTACTACGTCCGATAACACACGATTCACGACACTGTCGAATTTTATTGATGCAATAACAAAATCCTCATGTGCCCTTACATTTTGATTTCTTAGGAGACGGGACAGGACGTCTGCATACCCAAATTGTAAGGTGTTGACATATTCAATGTTGAAGTCGTATGCTAATAAGGTGAGGGCTTATCTCTGCAACCGGTTGGCTGTGTAGATGGGTATTCCTTTTTTCGATCCAAAAATGGCCAACAATGGCTGGTGATCTGTACGCAAAGTAAAATGTCGTCCATAAATCATCCTGTGAAATTTCTTCACACAAAAAATAAGCGATAACGCCTCTTTTTCTGCTTGGCTACAGTTTTGCACGGGTTAGGGATCTCCATGCGTGAACAATAGCCATCGTGGAGCCATCAGCGAGTGGTGTTACAACCTATGCCGTCTTTCGAAGCATCGACTGCGACGATAATTTCTTTGATTGGGTCGAAATGCACCAGCAAGAGCTCAGACGATAGCACCTCTTTAGCTTTTTTTAAAAGAAACTTGACAGTCTTTTGACCAAATGAATTTAGAATTCTTTTGGAGAAGTTTGTTTAATGGAGCCCTGATCTCTCGCATGTTTTTGAGGACTCGGCCGTAAAAATTTAGCATCCCCAAAAATGAACGTACCTTTGAAACATCTGTTGGCTCTGGCATCAATTTAATTGCTTCCGTTCGCAATGGGTCAGGTATTCTTCCGTGCTGGTCGACAATGAACCCCAAGTAGTTCACTTCGGTAAGACAAAATCTGCATTTTTGGAATTTTACCCGGAATCCACAATCTTCTAATCTCTGAATGATTTCGTTGGGTTTTGCTTTGTGTTCAGCCAACGATTTCGACGCAATGATGATGTTATCAATATAGCTTATTGTGTTCTTGATATTAGCTAACATAGCGTTCATTATGTTTTGCAACTTAGCGGGTGCGGATTTTACCCCAAAAGGAACTCGTGTGTAACGTAACAGCCCTTGAAGTGTGTTTATTGTCAACAGTTGTTGTGATGATTTTTCCACTTTTGCCTACAGGTAAGCATCTGACAAACGAGTAACTGAAAAATATTTACATCCAGATAGTGTAGAGAAAATATCCTCAGGTAATGACAATGGATACTGGTTGGACTGTAATGTGTTATTCAGTCTTGTAGTAAGATCCTAATGTCGCCATTAGCTTTTTTTACAGCTACGATCGGAGCAGTTTACTCCGAGTACTCAACAGTGATGAGTACGCCTTGTTGTACAACGACAAAACCGGTCGTTTTGGCTTAAACACAGAACCAGAGCCAGGCTTAAGATGTATAAGTGCTTCCGCCTTTAAACATAAACCCAAGGAACCGTCGAAAATATTAGCCTACTTGGATTTGCCTCCTTCTACAGCCACATTGAAGAAAATTCCATTGATTGTTGATGGGTTTTTACTTGAGCACAATGCTATACGAGAAAAGTTTTGTCATAAATTATCTCGGACAATTACAGGTACAGCTTCCAAGCGAGAAGTGATGTAAGCTTTGGTTACTTCGTGTGTGTATGTACCAAGCAAATGGGATTCAGGTGATTTTACGTATGGTATTCAGGCGACCATTCTTTGCCAAAATGAGAGCAAATAATGTACACTGTTGGGAGTAAATTGCCACATCGGAAGTGATTGAACAGTAAATTTAGCAATCAACTGAATGGCCTCTGTGTAACATGCAACTGTGATAAGTTCTCCTAATTTATAATTCGATTTGAGGCGGGCTAGAAGTCTACAGAATTCATGGTAGTTTTCTGGTTCGCTCAGGCCATGCAAGTTAGTCTAAATATACTTTACTCCCTCAAGAAGGTGAGTGAGGAATTTTGTGCATTCAGGATTGTTGAAAAGCGATCGACGAACTGAAGTCATCTGTACAAGACAGGGCAGTGAGTAGCTAGTCAATCTACTTGGAAGGATCTGATAGAGATCAAAGATCAGTTTTAATGTGTTTAAATCAAGAAACGCTGGTCTCCACGAAGTAGGAATTTGAACGCTATTCATATCATCTGAAGATTCATCAGTGGAGCTTCCTATAAAATCAAAGCTCAAGTAGTTCTTAGTCAAGCCCAGGACATGTGATATTAGGGCTTATTGTGACCCATCCATAAAATTCAAACTCTTACTATTATCTCTTTGTAGTTACTAAAAGTGAACATGACAATAGAAGATGTCATACAATTGTTGATCACGAAATGATGTGGCTATTTTTCGATTCTTTGAAAACGACAAATTGCCCTGCTGGAGAAATTTCTTTACATAGTTGCTGCAAGGAGTTGCGCATAGCTAGAGTCTCCACGATTTAAAAGCATTTGACATTTTGGGAGAGCATCTTGACTGCTCACAAACGCAACCTGTGCTTTCTCAGCTTCTGAAAGAGTAGCTGAGTTTGTTGTTTCGTACAACTGCTTGCATAAAATCTCCAGCTGTTGAATTTCCATTTCGTTACGAATTCAATTCTTCACAATTCTTCAAGCGAGCATACAAAACAATAGACAAAAGACGAATGGTTGAGCTTCAGGATGGGAAAAAACATAAACAATTCGAATTTAATTGAAAAATTAAAAACACTTTTGGCCGACTTTTGGATAAATTCAAAAGATAGCCCGCTGCTCGATGGCACCAATCACCATTTATTTTATTTTCCTTTTTATTTTTTGTTAGGATTATGTTCTATACGCTGCGTCCCAAGTATTTATGTCCACTTCGCCGCACAGACGCTTGAAGCATCTTGCTTCACTTTCTCTTATCGGTTCTTTTAGCTCCCTTCTTGCTAGTTGGAATACGCCTAGTCTTTCTCGAAAACCGGCTCTCCATCTAAAACGTTGCACTCTCCGCCGGGCTCATAAGCAGTTTGCTCTGAGTGATTTTATTACTGTCAATTATTATCACCATAGTGTAAAAACCACAAACAATTGTATATATCCAAATATCCAAATAAAGAAATCTAGTTTAGTTTAGTTTTAGTTTTAAATGCATTTTACTATAATATATTAATCATTAAACTGTTACATACTAACAAAAAATGCTTAAATGCTAGCTTAAAATTACTTAACAATCTTATATTAACTTACTGGCCCCACACAGGCACTCTAAGCTACTCTAAATTCTTATATCTATGTCTTTCGACTTGTTTACATTTTATTGAAAAATATATTTTGTACACTTAAGGCTAAGAAAAGAAATTGTTAAAAAAAACTTAGCATATGATCCTGATTATACCTAACTTAAAATAAACCTTAGTCTACCTAACCTACATACACAATACACACATACACACATATAGACATTATACACAATGACATACATATACTAGTATATACCTTTATGTATACTAATATATATATATATATTCCTTAAATGCTAACCTAAACCTATGCAAGCTGGCCATCGCTATTTACAGAGCAAATAGATTGGTTAGCTTTGGCTCATTAGTGAGGCTGGTCCGTAATTGACGGAAACGACGACGAAACATCTTCTCCATCATCCAACCACCAGAAATGTTGATGCTGCCGAACGACATCCCTCTTATCGCGATTCCCCACCGCCCTACTGAACCTGTGATGATCCACACTGCCGTGTGCGACGTCTCTGTCGTAGTTGAGTCGCCTGTCCCCAGCTGTCCTGATCCTGGATCAACCCTATCTGATCTAGGTAGAGGAATGCTTCCAGTGTAAGGAAGCCGTCAGAGCGCGCACTCTCGTGGTAAGGGTAATTGGGGTAGTAAGCCCCAGATATCAGGTTATTCGTCGAGGTCATTGCTCTTGCAATGTGCCTTCGAGTCTGCTTAATTACGAAGTTGTCCACTCGTATTAGGTTCGCCCTGTTGTAAAGGATCTCATTACGATAAAATTTTTTGTACTCCGACTCTGGTGTTCTGTACAAGCGAAGGCAAGCCCACTCAAACACCCGAATCTTTTCCATTAAGCTTGCTCGTACATTCAACCACACGGGACAACCAAATACCAGCATGGGCCTGATAAGGGCCATGTAGCAGATTACCTTTACCCTCGCATCGAGTTGGCTGCTATAAAACAGTCTCTTTGTAAGGGCAAAAGCGCCTTTGGCTCTGGCCAGAGCAGCATCTACATTTTTATCAAAATACAGAAACTGATCTAGCCAGATCCCAAGGTACCTGACTACATTTCGACAGGCAAGAGGCTGTCCGTGTTGTCCAATGATCGAGAACTTTCGCCAATTTTTTCTGGTATCCCTAGAGGCTCCAGACAACGGCGTCCTAAAGAGAATGGTTTCCGACTTCTGAAAGTTGATTTTCAACTTCCAGTCATCGCAAAATCGTCTTATCTTATCGAAGTCACGCTGCAAGAGAGTATTAATGACCTCGATTTTTGTACCTGTTCTGTACGCTATCAAATCGTCTGCGTACGCAATAATATGGGGAAGTGAACCTATCAAGTCGCTTGTATAAATGTTGAATAGGATCGGCGAATTGACCGCGCCTTGCTGAAGACCATTTTTAATTTGAAATATTCCAACAGAAGTCACATCGCCATTTTTCACGATGAACTGTCTGTTGGTTAGCATATTAAAAAGAATGTACAAGAGTGGTTTACTGATCCCCAGCCTAGTCAGCTTATAGAAAAGACCCTCTAACCATACAGTGTCGAAGGCCTTCTCCAAGTCAACAAGGCAGGCACCAGTACATTTGTTTTTGCCTTTATTCCATTGGATATCGGACATCAGTTTAGACGCGGCATGTGAGATATCATGTCCCGCCTTAAATCCGAATTGATTATCCGGAACTATATGTTTGTCCTCAACCCACCTAGACAGAGATCTATTGATTACTTTTTCAAACACCTTACTGATATTCGGAAGGAGACTTATCCCCGTTTTGGGGATATGTTGCACCACCGCCGTTTTCCAATGCGCTGGATAATGTGCATTATTCATTGCATTATTAAACAGGGTGGTGTAAATGTCCACCGCTTCTAGAGGAAGATGTCGAAGCACGCTGTTCGGAATACCATCGGTCCCCACCGATTTCTTAGCCCTGATTGTGTCGAAGATCTCATGGAGCTCTTCCTTCGAAATGAACGGGGTGAAACTGGATGGGCTGAATTGGGTGAAACCAGAGCCCTCGGATCGCCAGTTCTCTACTTCATTTCGAATGTAGAAGTTGTGACCCAAGACGCGATTGTCCAGGTCATAATTAGGGCCAATGGTATCAGTGGCCTTGTATATTTCCTGGAAAGTCGCCCCTATGGCCTCAACCTTCTCCTGTGGATCCTCGATCACGAAGAAGTCGTCATCATCAGCGGCCTCACTTGGATCAGTACCTGCTATTGTCAGTAACCGTTCGTTGTCTGTTGTCCGGGCTATTTTAAGACACTGAAGGTCGTTTTGATTTTGTCTCCAAAATAGTTTATTTATTTGCGGGAACATATTCGGGTTGCTGGTGTTTACAGCCCGAACCCTGTTGCTCCAATACAAACTTACAGAAATTCTGTAATTCTCTTTTATTAACGTTTGAAGATTTTTAATCGACGACTTCAGTGTCCTAATCTCCGGGTTTTGTCTGTCAGTTAACTGTCTGTACAAGTTTTTGAGTCTTGACAGAAGTCTACTTTTCTGACGGTGCAGTGCGTCAATAGTGGGATTGCGGAACAGGTCTTCGTTAGTCGTACGTCGATACCGCGGTATTGTAGCGTCCATAGTTTGTTCAATTGTCTCGTCCATTTGTTTTAGGTAATTGTCGATCTCCTCGTTTGACAAATTCCTATTGGACGGTGGGTGGAGCGTATTCGAGGAGAGCGGACTTGTCATGGTTGCGGAGAAGCGTGTCCATCGAGTCTTACTGCATTTGTAAGAATATCTTTGGACAAACTCCTCCAATTCCGCAATTTCGTTGGGAACTGTAATTTCGGTGCTAAAACCGCAATGGTCGCTGTCATACACGAATGTGCGCAGACAGTTAAGCGCTTGTAAATTCGTACCTGTCAGTCGTATACATTCATCATACAGCAGTAGATCCAAATAAGACCCGCCTCTGGGAAACGACGGGTTATCCGTCGCTTTAAGACCGAGTCTGTACATTATATCGTGCTGACTCTAGTATTTGGTACATTATTTCCCCAATCTCTGTGTTTAGCGTTGAAATTCCCACCGATTATAAAATAATTCTCCCCCGATTCCAGCCTCAGAAGTCGAAAAAGCGTGTCGAGCTCTGTAATAAATAAAGTGGATTGTGAAGTTTCAGGTGCATAAACAGAGGCCAAGTAGAGCCGCTTTCCACTGCGGAGCGGGATGTAAATGACGGCTGCCTCCAACACCCGGAACCTACGCAACACTCCCTGCATATGGCAGTTTGAAGCGGCGTGTCCGAACCTTTGGCAGCGAACGCATTGTATAACGCCTTCGCTCCTTTTTAATTTTTCCCAGTGAACCACCTGGTAGTCTAGGACATTGATACTCCTTAGGCTATCCAGACGGCTTTCGGGACTGAGCTGCACCAGGAAGAACGGCAGACTTCGTTTCTCCCACCTGGCTCTAGCTGTGGTAAATGGCTTTACCCCCACAAACTTGAGTCCTTCGCACTCCTTCTCTTTGAGCAGTGCCAGGATCTCCTCAGGATCAGAAGACGGTTCCAACTCCTTCAGCAACATCGATTGCCGCTTTTCACACTTCGGTGTGAAAGAGTAGTTCTCCGTCGTCGTTTCCTTTAGGAGTTCTTTCACTTTCGCCTGCACAGGTTCTTGGTAACATTTACCTCTAGTTTATAGGTGCTGATAGGAGGCACCTTCTCCTTCTTCTTCTGCTGCTGCTGTTGTTGTTGTTGTTGTTGCTGCTGCTGCTGCTGTTTTAGCTGTTGCCGTTGTTGTGACTGCTCTTCTTTTTGTTGCTGGTGTTTCTTTGGCTTTTATTGTTGTGTTTGCTTTTGAGCAAGCTGCTGTTGTTGGGATTGCTCTTGCTCCTCCCTCTTCCTTCTTACCATTTGTTTTTCTTTTATGGTCAGCACTCTTTCTTGTAGCATTTTGATGCTGCTACTAATGGCCTCCATTTCTTCCTCTTCATCATCGGAGTCGCTTGCTGCCAATGAAGCGAAGTTGTTTCCTTCCCTCACCCCGCCAAGCAGCTTTACAGTGGCTGCTGGTAGGGTGGGACGTTTTTCCAAGTTAGAAGGTGGACTAAGCTTCCTCCTTCTCTTTGTTTTTGGCTTTTGGCTCGAACCACTCGAAGCCTCACCTGACACTTCAGCAGATCCCGCTATTGACATAGCGGACCGCTCTCCACAATCCATCACGTGATGGACAACACTTAGTACCACTTTAACTTGTTTTTGAATTTATTTTAAATGAAAAAAAAAAAAAAAACAAATGTGTAGAGTACACGGGATTCGAACCTATGATATGCCGGCCGAGCACACTGACACTCTGCTAATTGGAGCCTATCGGAATTTCCTCAAATGTCTCTTTGTTACTGTTATCACTATGCACTCGCAAGCCGAAACACGTATGTTCTCCACGAAGATATGTGAACGACTCGAATAAAGAAATCTAAATGAGGATTCAGTGGTCAATCCTTATACCAATCCGTATCAAAGGTAAACTCGCTAACATCAGCCTTATATGCGCTCACGCCCTAACAGAAGAAAAGGACAATGCTATGAGCTCCTCAATAAAACCTACGAGCAATGTCCGATGTATGACGTTAAAATCGTCATAGTCGACTTTAATGCCAAAATTGGAAAATTGGAAAAACGTCTTTGGTAGTACAATCGGAAGACATAGCCTACACGACACCAGGTCTGGAAACGGACTTTGGCTAATCGATTTCACTGCTGGACGAAACGTAACTATAGCAAGCACATGGTCATCAAACCGTCAACCAGATTGATCATTTGGCGATTGACGTAAGGCACTCCTCAAGTATTTTAGATGTCCGAACAATCCGTGCGGCCAACATAGACTCGGACCACTACCTAGTTGCAGCCAAGGTACGTCTACGGATATCTCAGACGCCAAAACAACGGGGAAATACTATCAAGAGATTTAACGTTGAACGGTTGCAATTGCAAAAAGCCGCTAGTACTTTTACCAATCGCGTATCCTTGAACATCTCGAGAAGTCCTTTACACCCACCATCAAGTGCTGCAGACCAGAAGAAGATACCGAGAAGCCATCAGATATGACAATACTGACGTGCTGTGTTTCACCCGCCTATCGCCATGAAACCCCTGGTTTGACGAAGAGTACCGGCAAGCACATGCAGCAAAACAACATGCTTACAAAGCGGCGCTGCACAAAAGGACGAGAGCGGCTCGTGAGCTCTACGTGCAACAGAGGAGGAAAAACATCGACTTCTCCGGAGAAAAAAGAAAGAGCATGAGAAACCCGTGATCGAGGAAATAGAGAGGTGCTACTCCAGGAATAATGTTCGGAAGTCTTACCAAAACGTAAAAGGAACGTGTCAGGGTATTAATACCCAAACTGAAATCTGTAGAGGTGAACAAGGAAGTAGAGTCACAGCCGATGCTGAGAATATGGAAAAACCATTTTGGCAGACTGCTAAATTGCGAAGACGACACAAATTTCGCTGCCAGGCAGAGTGAACCATTCAATATTGACGATGCGAGTCAAGAGTTCCGTCCACCTGACCAAAATGAAGTGAGGATGCTAATATCTAAACTGAAGTTTAGCCGTACTGTTTAAGGCAGCAGGAGATGACATTGTAGATTGCATACACGCACTTATTTTCAAGATTTGGCCAGATGAATGTATGCCTTATGAATGGAATCTCAGCGTCGTTTACTCGGTTCACAAGAAAGGAGACCCTCTAAACTGCGCCAACTATAGAGGTATCAGTCCCCTAAGCATCGCATATAAGATCTTGTCTGCCGTATTGTGAGTGCGCCTGAAACCATTTGTCAACAATCTGATTGGACCCTGTCAGTGCGGCATTAGGCCCGGTAAGTTCACAATTGACCAAATATTCACACCTCGGCAGATCCTGGAGAAAACCCAAGAAGTTCAGATCGATACCCACCACCTTTTTATCGATTTTAAAGCCGCATATGACTGCATCTACAGAGACGAGCTATACAGAGCCATGTCTTGTTTTGGCATCCCTGACAAACACGTCCGCTTGTGTAGGATGACAATAGAGAAAGCTCGCTGCTGCATCAAGGTCGGTAACGACCTCATCGAGACCTTTGATGTCCAAAAAGGATTTAGGCAAGGCGACGTGCTGTAATGTGACCTCTTTAACATCATACTTGAAAGAATTGTGCAAAATTCACAAGCCAACCCACGAGGTACGATCTTTCAAAAGTCTGTTCAATTACTTGTATACGACGACGATATTGATATTATTGGTAGAACACAGCGAGCTGTCACTGGTGGGTTTGTGAGTATAGGAACAGAAGCGGCAAAAATGGGTCTAGCGGTAAACGAGGGCAAAACAAAGTATATGCTGTCAACAAGAAGGGACACCCAACATCGACAAATCGGCCAGAATGTCACAATCGACAGCCATAACTTTGAGGTAGTAAGGGAGATTGTCTACCTCGGTTCTACTATCACATCTGAAAACGACATCTCTTTAGAAATCAAACGAAGAATAACGCTTGCCAATCGCTGTTTCTTTGGGTTGAGAAGGCAACTGTGTAGTAAGGTCCTCTCCCGAACAACCAAGGAAACTCTACATAGGACTCTTGTAATCCCAGTTCTGCTCTATGGTTCCGAAGCATGGACCCTTTCTAAAGCGGATGAAGATAAATAGTACTTGGTCGTTTTGAGAGAAAAATTCTTTATAAGACATTTGGTCCCGTATGCGTTGACGCGTTCTGGAGGAGACGATTTAACGTTGAACTCTACGAGTTGTACAGCAACGTCAACCTGGTCAAAAAACTGTGCATTGGGCATTTGAGATGGCTGGGACATGTAGAGCGAATGAACACCAACACTCCAACCCGCAGAATCTTCGACTCTAATCCAGAGGGACATTGCAATAGAGGAAGGCCTCGCCTTAGGTGGTACGAGCACTTGAAAGGGGAATCTCAACCAACTTGGAATACACAACTGGAGGCAGTTAGCCAAAGACCGCGGTAATTGGAGAGGCTTATGGGTTTGCCCAGGTCCACCCCTGATTGTAGCGCCGCCTAAGTAAGTAAGGAAGTAAGCATATGAGGATTCAGAGGCCCAATCTTTTGTATGTCAGATATCGCATCAATCTCGTTAAAAGTTGAATTGCTGTCCAATTCGGGGCCTCTACTCGAAACTTATTTTGAAATACTGCTTGTAGTGCAGTCTCCACTCAGAATTTCGTACTGCGTGTGGTGGGCTGCTCAAGGCTGTAGAAGATTCTTGCAGTCCAGATTGGTTATCCTACGGATCAATAACTGCTCTGTCAATCATTTGATCCCATTTCAAGGAATACGAGTACTTGTCACTTGGTTTTTCTTAATCTAAGTAGTACGGCTAACCGTGGCGGCTCCTGTGTCGCTAAACTGCACGCTGTTACCACACTATACTTCGTTTCCAATTAATGAGTTAAAGCCAAGATTATAAAAGAAAATTAACTAATATAACTTACAAAGCACAGCAATCCGTTTAAAATAAACAAAATGAGTATAGACACCGGCCAGATGCGAGATAAGATAATGAAGCCACACTGGAATTGGTCAATAAATTGCATTTAAGCATAACGAAATTTTGGAAAGCAGTCAGAGCTACAGATATAGCAAAAGCTCTTGTACTCGCAATCGTAGATACTCAATTTAAACACTTTGCCATACTCTGTGCTGGGGAATTCATTCCCCAGTTCCTACTGTGTCTATTGCTAGACTGGGCACGTGGCCACCTTTTAATTTCCACTTAATGGGAATTTATCACGGAAAATATTATTTACCGTTTAAATGAGCGCCCGCTTTCTGCAAAAAGCATACATTAATTTCTGTTTGACCTTATCCTTGTCATCTTCCCTAATAGACTTGGCGATATACGAAAATAGACAAGAGATATAAAATCCTTAATTTACGTTCACCATCTTTACCACTTGGCTCACTCCACTCAACTCCTCTCTAGAGGGTGGCAACCCCAGCTCCCATTTGGAGGAAACTTAAAATACCGCGACCAAATTCGATTACCGTTAGTGGAAGAAACAATGTACTCCTGGTTGGCCTGTTTCGACACAACTTACTTTCAAAAGTCACGACACGTCGACGTTGTCGTCTTCGTCGTCGCGGAGGTGTACCTGTTCATACCACGAAATATACATACAGCGACAACTCGTACCTTCGACGATGTCTAAAAGCTTGAGGGGGTTAGTTAGTTCACGCTTCAAGCCATTAGTAGGGTTGAGGGTTGTTGTAACCGGAGCTAGAATGAAGATATGTAGATACGAATACGAAGAGTTCGGTGTCGGGCGGCTGCTAGACGTCTAGAAGTGGAAATAATTTCATACTGTCGCCATAATACTGCTTGGCAGGAAGCTTTTAATTTTCCTAATGCGAGCCGGTAGATAATTGCACGGCGAAGTAGATTCTAATTTAATAAGGACATAGTGATGCTAACAGGTCAATAAATTACGAAGGCTCTCTTCTGGGCTTAAGACCTAATAGGATGCATAATGCCAGTGGGACTTCCACCGTGCAAATTTTGAAAATAGAAATTAGGAAATCTCTTGCGAAGAGAACGTCTAATTGATGTTGGCTGACTAAATGAATTAAGGTGAAGTCGTGTACTTTTATTTTTTTTTGCGTATTACTGGTCTTGGATGATGTTGTCAAATGAGCTCCTGAAGTAAAGGGAATACTTATTGTACCTACATCTTTGTATCTGGTAAACGAATCAAGGCGAAATAGGAGGCATGTTAATTAGGACTTTCATTCCTCCAATTTGCAATATTTTACAAATTAAATTTTAAGACGCTGCGCCGATAGTGGGGATTGGAGTGCATCAGTCTTTTGTTAACAAGTTGCCAACGACTGGCCTAATATTACTGTTGGAATTTTTTTACAAAACTGAATGAACACTCATGGATATTACCCGGTGGTATCACTGGGCTTCGTTTTCGTTCATAAATAAATGCTTTTGATTTCTGGCGGTAACTAGCGCAATAAAGCAAATTGCGGTACTGAGATTTATAGACCAGTTAAGATATATTTTAATTTGCTCTTGCAAGATACCTCTCTAGCAAGCACAGTTTTTGATCAAATACTTCCAGTTATATGTACATTTTTTTCATTCGTTCCTGTATCTCCTTGTGGGGCCTAGCGCCTCTACTATGCCTACGTGCCATCGAGTACGGATTCTGGAAATGTGCCTCAGCTCTCCCCAACTTTTTCCCATTTGCCGTGTTTCCTTCTTAACTGTTCTGCGCCACGTACTCCTAGGACCACCACGCATCCTGCCATCCTGAGTAAGCGGGTTCCATTGCATCGCTTGGTTAGCTATGGACCTGTCACCCTTTCGGAGAGTGTGACCAATCCACTGTTACTTTCTTCGTCGTATAGTTGTGTCTATAGGTTCATGGTCCATTCTCTGATAAAGCTGTTCGTTAGAGATACGGTTTGGCCAGAATATCCTTAAGATGTGGCATAGGCACCTATTGACAAACCTTTGCAGCTTCCTCGTGGTAGTGGTGGTCACCCTGCAGGTACCACATCCATATAGTAGCACGGATTCAACGTTGGAACGGAACAGTCTTACCTTGGTGTTTAAACTAATTGCTTTATTTCGCCAAACTGTGGATAGCATCCAAAACGCAGATTTTGCTTTGCCCATGTGTTTGGCTATACCCAGTTCGGTTCCGTCATCGGCTGAGACAATACTTCCAAGGTATTGGAAACTCTCTACTTTCTCAACCGTCTGTCCAGCAATACATATATGAGTTGATGAATTTGGTCTTAGGCTGATCATTTTTGTTTTTGCCGAGTTAATTTTCAGCCCAACGACGTCTGCTTCCCTCTCCACATTTGTTGTCATTTGGTGAAGGTCCATTATTCTGTGAGATAGAAGGCATACATCGTCGGCGTAGTCAAAGTGTTTGAGTTCAGATGTAAGAGTCCATCGAATTCCTCCATTTCCTGTTAACAAGGCCGTATTCAGCACATCGCAAATCACCAATAGAAACAGTATTGGTGAAAGTTTGCAGCCTTGTCTAACCCCGTTTTGGGCTTCGAATTTCTCAGACAGTCTTTCTCTGTGTAAGATGCTACATGTGAACCCATCATATGTAACCTGAGCAAGGCACGTCAGATAAATTCCCGATTGACGCAATCAAACGCCTTTTCAAAATCGATGAACAGCAGGTGAAGTGGTGATCGGTACTCAACACACTGCTCGATGATGATCCGCAAGGTGCTAATGTGCTCGACACAGGAGGATCCAGAGCGGAAACCTGCTTGTTCCGCCTCGAGGGTGTCTTCGAGGTGTTCTTTGATTCGCTCCAGGATGATTTTAGCTATTATCTCGGCCACAGCAGGCAGCACGCAGATACCTTTCCAGTTTTCGCACTGCATTAGATTGCCTTTTCAAAAAACAAAACGGCGGGCCAGGTACAGATTCATCTTTAAGATTTAGTAACCTTTCTTCAATAACTGCAGGATCGAAATTTTGACTGAGAAAGCGACCAACGGAGAAATTTGGTAGTTCATTGAAGTAAGAGGGATCTGGTACGAAGGAGTTGTCGGCGAATGATTGTTTGAAAAATGTAGAAAAAAAGTTGGCGATTTGGTTTCGAAAGCGAGTCTTACTTTTGCAATTGACAAACTGAAAAAGGGACTAGGGGTCATTTATAAAATTGGTTTGCACACTATTCAGGTAGCGTTGATAGAGAGAGTAATAGAGTTCAATTAAATGAACATAGATAATTTGAATAGTCGGAAGAAGAGTGGGTGCGAAGGAATACCGTCCATAACTCGTTTCTTTTCTTTCATAGAGAACTGAGTTTTTTTTTTTTTGCGTGGGAAGGTGAAAACCTTGCATAGGCACCAATGGTCCGACGTCCATTGGTAGTGCCAGATTCTTACTGACTAAAACCACCTCCCGGGGAATCTTTCCGTTTATTCCCCCAAGGTACTACCGCTAAGTATTACTTCGCGAGCGACGGATTTGAGCTTCTTGCTTCGTCACGGGGTGCTTAGAGAATTCGCATTCCGTTGCTGTTCTAAATTCCTTAGATCGCACATTATTCGTACTGCTGCATGGTTCACCGCAGCCCAAAGATCTTCAGATTTCAACATATATTGAACTATGTTTTCCGCTGTTGGCCGTTCACCAAATTCTTCACACAATATAGCTCTTTCGTTTGCATACAGCGCACATTCGAAGAAAACGTGCTCCACGTTCTCTACCGCGTGTACGCAGCAAGGACAGGACGGACTCGAATCACGGTTTCGCTTGAATAGATATTCCCGGAATCAACCGTGACCCATCAAGAATTGTGTAAGATAGTAATTCAGTTCGTCGTGTTTTCGTTTTACCCAACTTTCAATCCTTGGGATTAGTCGGTACGTAAATCTCCCTCTTTGGGACTCGTTCCATTGTTGTTGCCATGCTTCTATACTGCAGCCCCTTTCGAATTCGCTTGATTTATGGATGGCCCGAGAACGGAGCTACGATTATACCAATGAGGGGATGTAGAAGATGTTTTATGGCGGGAATATGGCACATAAAGAAAGATGGATTTGAATATTTCTCTGTAAAAAATTGGAAGGGAAGCGATCAGAGATAGATTGGTAAACTCGAAAGAAGCCCTACTTAGATAGGTACCGATTTTACGGAAATTAGTTTTGTGAAAATTTTAAGAAAATGGATCTGCATGGTGAGGCGACTGAAGGGGAGAGTTGTGGAAAAATGAGAGAAGAAGTGGAGGATGAAAGTTATCAATAGTTGAAAGCGATAGGGGACAACACGATACTGAGGAGTTGATGGGATCAGTTGTGAAGATACGGTCTAATTGCCTTTCCATATAGTTGGAAACGCCACTGACTTGGCATAGGCTAGAGTCTGTTAGCCGATCTAAGAAGAGGCATTCCTTAGTAGATAGGGATTGGAAGCGATGAAAAAAGATAAGTCTTCAGATGGAGTCCACTTCAGCTGAGGCAGACTAAAGTCGCAGAAGATATTGATACCATCAAGAGAGTCTGACAAGTCGATAA
This sequence comes from Volucella zonaria, assembly GCA_963966105.1. Classification (NCBI taxonomy): domain Eukaryota; kingdom Metazoa; phylum Arthropoda; class Insecta; order Diptera; family Syrphidae; genus Volucella; species Volucella zonaria. The sequence continues at coordinate 66,071,638 of OZ014532.1, read as the reverse complement.
AATTGTCAATTTGCAGCAATACCAAGTTAGTAAGATTCGATAGGTTGCGCCGGAAGAATGTAGCAACACATAACATACAATCATCTACGAGCAAGTGTTATTTTAACTGACACAGTCGAGCTTAAAAGAAGAAGAAGTTGCAACGAGAAATTAGTTAAAGGTCTAGTGAATGGCCAGTAGGACACCTCGACAAGGGGAGTCAATCAAGAGGGTTTGGGTTCATCATCTAGAAAAACATTAAAAGAAAGAGCGTATAACTCCTGGTTTTTTATGCTGGGAATAAGATTCGTTTCAGTCAGAGCGTAGATATCAAATGGGAGAGTATGAGATTGGCGTAAAACGGCGTGGGTTTTAGAACGCAGTCCTCTTACGTTCTGGTAATAGATGGTGAGACGGAGGTTTTTGCATGACTTCAAAAAATTATCGTGGTCAAGTCGACGGCGTTGGAGGTGTGAGTCGGATGTATCGTGCAGATAGGAGAGGTATAAACGTATATTCTCATATACCTTTCTATCTCTAAGCCTAGAGAGGGCATAGCGACATTCGGTGGTATCGCTAGTTTGCTGCGTTAATTTAACCGTGGGTGGCGAAAAGGGGTCAATAGAAGAGGGAGTGCTTAATGAGTTTGCTATCGCAATGTATGGGGTTTCTGAAGTAGGGTTTAAAATATGAGAACTGATGACATTAGGATACTTAGCTCCAGATCTGTGGTCGAAATTAGGGAAAAGCATGTGTGTTAGGGGTTGAGTGGTGGGAGTTTAAGTGGTGGGAGTTTGAGTTGTAGGGGTTAAGTCGAAAGAGACACGTTGACGTTGGGTCTTGATTTGGGGTGGAATAGGCGGAGTTTTAGAAAAATTTTAGCTTTAAAACTCCAATTGGAGCTGGGTTTGTTGTGGGAAGAGGAGGTGGGTCTCGGCGAATTGGATTTACTTGCTAACTTATTTGTTGGTTTAGTTACAAGGAACTGCTTGACTTTATCCTGCTTCTTGGTCGTTTTTTCTAACCATTTGCTGACACGCATCTTTCCGAGATTGAAATTGTTGCTGCCTGGTTTATGGAATAACCATTCGTGTTTGGCTGGAAGATTGAGCTTGAAGCTGCCGCTTGCTTCTGTATTGAGATGTTGGAGGCAAACTGCAGTGGTTAATGGTGAAGCCATATTTCTTTTCCGAGAAATTCGAGATCCAATCAACATCAGCGTTTGGGGTGGGGGGGGGGGGGAGGGGCTTTGATAAAAAACGTAGTGACCAATTGATTCTTCGAGGCAAGCTTATCGAGTCTACGTTGCCATTCGGAAGGTGTCCAAGTTGAATTAAAATGATTGATAAACTTCCGTGGGGCTGCGATTGGTGGAGCTCACGTAGATGTGTTCTGTGTTGTAAAGTTGGAAAAAACTTCGCAGGAATCAGTGGGTTGAACCGTCCGAATATGACTTATATATGGGGGTGAGCGTGAACCCACTTCAGGTTCCATTAATTCGGCCATGAGTGATGTATTATAGGGAACATTCTGGTAAGGCTGAAGGAAATTTGGTGTATCAACGATTTTGCTGTTTATTGTTGCGATGTGATGTTCAATATCGCATACGAGAGATCGAGTCGCAATTGGTTCGTCACCGACATCGTTCACTTTATCGAAGATAACTTCGAGCATGGGATCACATTATTTTGGAGAGAGTTGTTTGTGTGACGAGGACTGGAAATGAATGTCTATGTCGTCACGCAGAGAGTTAATCAACTCGCAGGTTTTTTGGTTGGGGATAATCTGCGCAGAACAGATAGCTTTGATGTCACTCAGCATTTTATCCAGGTGACGTAAGGGAGTTTCTTCATTCCTGGATCTCCCGGGGTCTTACTCGATTAGACCAGCAATTTGTTTATCCATGTGCTTTATTTTTGATTTTATTAGATCGGCTGAGTTCTGCACTGAGTTATGTAACTCTTCAACGCTTTTAACACTGCTTTCAATCACCGAAATTTTATCCGTAATATTTTTGGCGAGTGCGTCTTGGTAGGAGTCATTTGAATCGCTTAGGCATTTTATTGACAAGAGCACGTGCGAAAGTGAGATACTCTTATACTCATCACAGAACCCTTTCTTCTGTTATCGGAGAATTCGTATTTCTTTTGTTTAACCCGACACAAACGGCATGAAAGGCGTTCCCACAAATGCCCTTGCAAGCTACTAAGTCAGCATTGTTGTCATCGATTACATAATTGCCAATTCCGCAAGACATGTTTAAATTGGTTGCGTAGGTCAGTGAGAGTATAAATATAGGTCGAGTTATTTTTATTTTTTTTTTTTATTGTAGATAGGAGCTTTTATTTGCACTGAAATCTGGCAGTAGACAAAAAAAATTATACTCCACCATAGATTCATTGTAACTAAGGCTTTGCTCCGGATGGAAATTTTGAGCAAACTGTTTTTTCAGGCCATCAGTTATCGGACGGATTATCCAAATTTTGTCAGTTTGGTTTTGCAAATTATCGTCGATAAAATGCAAATAACGATTGATTGTCTCGAATCTATCAAATCTCATTGCTTGTACAACCATTCCAACCGTTACATCATCATCTTCAGCCCAATAGTCTCTTTTGCTAGGATGAGTATTATAGCTAGTGACTATCAGTGAGCCAATATACACGCGCATTTCGTTCGTAGTGATCTTGGGTTAGCAGCTCCTCGGAACACAGCATACTTGTTTGTTTCCTCACACAACAACTTATGTATATATCTCTTCGTCAACGAGTTTCTCGAATTGTTGATATGACTCCAGATTTTGGCAATCGGTGTAATTGGCTTCAGGAAATCGCGTATCATTGCTCCGTCATCGTCATTGGTCCAAACAAGATCTGCTGTTCCCTCAGTTCTTCATCTTTTTCGGATAGACTGAGTTTCCTCCTCTGTTTCCGATTCCTCAAAGTTTTGCTGCGGTTCCACGTTTGCTTGACCTCTGAAATTTTGAACGCGGCGTGCTGCATATGTCCTGCGTTTTCAAACTACGTTTACGAACATTAATTTTGGTTGGCGTTGTTTCGTTTGTTGTACCTTTTGTCACATTGGTAGATAATGGTAAAATTGATGGTGCTGCACTTACAATTGACAAATCCCCCCCCTGATGCATCTGGTGTTACTAAATGAATTGATGCTGATGGAGTGAAAGATCGCTCTAGGAGGTCGACATTGAAATCAAGAATTGAGTTATCTATTGTATAACATCGTTCAATTAATTTATCAGTCCTTCAGCAATATCTACAAATGGAGTATCGTCTTCTTCCACATTTCCATGGAACACAATCTCACTCGGCGCTTTCAATTGCTTGACTGGTAAATTTATGAACTCACCACCTCCGTCTTCTTCACCAGAATCTTCTCCAGATAAGTTATCTTCAGTTGGTGGTTCTAAATATATCCGATCAACTTCTTCTTCATCCGAATCAAATTCCTCTATAAATCTGGCAATGTTTTCAACAGTTCAACCGTACCTCTCAAGCCGAATAATGCAAAAAGTAATCAGATACAAGGCCTACTGTTAAGAAATGTCTTTGGTATAAATCGATCTTTTGTTCATTTTAAAACCCACTCAATGTAAAATTGTACAGTTGTTAATTCTATTCTTAATTCATTTCTATTGAGTGTTTCTCTTATGAATGAACCTACATACGCTGGAAAAGAGGTGTACTTGGAGAGAAGACGAGGATTGGTTTCCCAGGGATAACGCTCCGAATTCTCCCAATGTTGAAACATCAGATAATGAAGATTGCGTTGATGACGAAGCCGAAATTACTACTACATGCTACCTAATCGATATCTGATGTAATTAACCCACGACACAGTTCATTCGCGCTCTCATACGAATCACACAAGCTCTCTTAAAATACTTTAATTACTTCCTATTAATCCTATGAAACTTGAACTACATTTTTCTTTTCATTACCAATAAAGTGAATTAAATACAAAATAAGGATTATTTATTGTGCTATCATTTAGAGTTCTTTATCTTGCAGAGAAACAACCAGCGTTTCCTGGGTGCTCGCACAATCGCGTTGGGGTGTCTGGCTTGAAAGAATCGTCCTTTCCCAACCGTCGACGACTTTCAAACGTCCTGTCTAATGCAGCCCGTTGGGAGTCTGCTGTCTACCCTACGGGCTCCGACAACGGTGTTCTTGGTGGACCTCCTGTCGCTCCTAGCTCATGGTGAGTCTCCCTACTCTTCTTAGGGCTCCACCGACCGAACCTCCTCGTTCTCCTCTTCGGTTGAAACCGCCCTTACACAACATATGTGATTTATTTTCAGAGGTCTGGGGTTGGTGGACCACTGGCTGATGGGACCATGGCTGGTCTCCACCTCCGCCAGAGCTCAGTGTTCCCACTCAAAGAAAAAAGGGAGCGAAAGGACTTCACACGGGAAACTTATTGCGCGAAAATTTATGGCAACAACATGCAGAAAAACGGCAACCGGGTTGCGCAACCGAACCCTCGTTCTCATGCGTTATTATTTAACTTCACGCAATACCGCTCTCTAGGCTTTTACGGTATTGATTGATAAATCTCTGCTTGGGCGCCAGTTAACGTTCTGTTTATTGCTACTAATGTTGCTTTATTCGCTAACAAGTTAAGTCGGATCACAATTTTTTCTTAGGTTCTATATATAATACTTTATTGAACAATAAATCAAAGGAATTTGTATTTAAAAATAAAAGTGCAAAAATACAGTTTTGGTTGAAGTTACTTTCAGTAAATTATTTGATCCCACGAATAACTGCTGACAGTGCGGCGCGTGTTAAGCTTTGCTATCGTGTGGCTATCGTTAACTGTCCCAAAGTTCTGGAATGACTACGGTCGTAGACGATAAGCAGTAGCAATTTCAGCTACATTCAACGAAATGCCAACTTATTTTACAAACCTACCTAAGCCAATAATTCTGAAAAAAAAAACAAACAAATGTATCTCAACAGTAATGCATTTTTAACTATGTAAATTTTTCACTGTTATAACGAACAAAATTAAATCAAAAATGATGTACCTAGGTTAGGTTAGGTTAGGTTAAACAGGAGTATGATGGACATGCCATCACACAGACACCAGGGACCTAAACAGGCCCATCGCGATCCCTGCAGAACCCGTAGAATTTGTCTTCAAATGGCAAAAACTTAAACAATCGCCCAGGTGAAACACCCGATTTCCCAACAAAAGTCAAGCAGGCCTTTGAAGCTCGTGCCGTCTATTTCCTCTAGATTTTCGAAAAAGAATATGCGACATTGCCTCGCATTCACACAGTATGTGAATTATGTCTTGAATAGCTTGCAGATCACCGCAGAATCTGCAAATATGCGTGTTGACGCAGGAGACAATGTCCCGTCTGGCTTCTTATTACTGTCCTAAGGTTATCCCTGTTTAATTTTATTAACTTCCTAGATCTTTTGCCGTCAAAAAGCGGCCACAAAGCCTTTGCATATCCTGTGTCCTTCAAGACTTGACCACCTTAGTTTGGCAGTCTTTGTGATTTTTTCACTATGCAAAAGGGGTGGTTTGATTTTGGCCAACCTCACTATCGTCGAGTGGCTCTCCTTTTTTTGCAAGATGTCCACTTGTTCATTTCCCTCTATACCCCAGTGTCCTGGCACCCAGCACATTCTTACCCGGTTCTCACAGTGCCCAAGGTACTGTGCGATAGCTCCTGTCTAAAACCGATTTGACGTTAGTTGATTCCATTGACTTGCGTGTGGCTTGGCTGTCGATGTAGATAGCGGTATCTGTTTCGGATACCGATTTCATCTGCATTAGGTCAGCCGCCTTCAGGACATCCAGAATCTTTGATTGAAAGACAATACTTGCGTGTGGTAGTCTTATAGGCACTCTCAGATTCCTTTCTCTGTTTTCGAGCCATCTGTGAAAACTGCGGTTTCAGTTGACATGATTATCGCATTTTTTCGGATTTATTGTCGAAGTCGACCAAGGAAGGAATTGGAATTACTTGGCAGTAGCTCCGCTAGGACCGTCCCGTGTCCGAAACTACTGCTCTTGAAGTGGTCCCAATTAGTGAGTCGTATCGCACTATTACCTGCAAGTTTTTTGATCTGTAAATCAAGAGGTGTTAGGTGCAAAAAGGTGTCCAGTGATGCCGTAGGTATGGTACGGAGCGTATTTGTAATGGCTGTGGAAGCCGTTCTTTGAACCGTCGTTAATTTTCCGTAAATTGTTTATTTGTTTGTTGCTTCCCACCATACTAGTGCGCTGTATGTAAGTATGGGTCTTACCACCACCATATACAGCCAGTACACCAAATATTTTCTACTGTTCTTTTGTAGATAAAAAGAGCATCATATGCCTTTTTAGTACTTTCCGCTACATTAGGATTCCAATTCAGTTTTTTTGTCCAGAATCACACCCAGATACTCCGTTGAGTTTCTGGTAAAAAGAACCAAGGGTTGGCCCTGAGAGCACGAATTTTTTCCCAAGTGTTAATCGTCCTCAGGGCAACCTCCATAACCATTGTACTAGGCTCTTTGAGAATGTCATTGATAACACCCACAGGAGTTGAGATATGACTCCCCACTGAGGGGTTCCCCTGATTACGGACATTCTGATCGAGCTTTGACCAATGGAACAATTTATTGTCTTGCTTGCAAGCATGTTGCAAACCCAGTTTGTAATGCGTTCAATATTAACGTCTATCGGTGCACTCCACGCTATTGAAGGCTCCTTCTATATCGAGGAAGATCGCCATCGCAAACTCACCGAAGTGTAGAATCCTCCCTATTTTCCCCACCACCTCCTGCAGGGCGGATTCTACAGATTTGCCTTTCAGATATGCCCGCTGCGGCTTAATCAAAATTACTGCACTTGTTTCTAATATGAATCTCCAATAATCGCTCTAGAGTTTCAAGCAGACTTATTGATCTGAAATCTTTTGCTGTTATATGCCCCTGTTTGTCAGCCTTATGTATAAAAATACGAGTAACCTTAACTTCGTTCCGAGCTATTGGTATGTACCCTATTTTTAGACTGTGTCTAAGGATTTCCATAATTTTTTTTGGATTGCTACCTCCGGTGCTCTCTGTAGGTTAATTGGTAGATTACCTTCCGGATCGGAAGATTTGTATGGCTTAAAGGACTGAATTGCCCACCGTAATTTTTCCTATTAATAAGAACACTTATTCTTAGTGAGCCGTGACATTCCGGGTCGTCTGATAATGTGGTTTTCCACCAGCGTTACCAGAAACTCTTGGCTACTTTCAGCCCAGGTTCCGTGATTTCTCCGGAGGTAGCTAGAAACGCTCGCTTTCTTTGAAATCATTTTGCGGAACCTTGAAGGGTCGCCTGTTGCCGCGATAGCTTCGCAGTACTTCTGTCATAAAGCCCTTTTTGGCTCCCTAACTAGGTACTTGAATTGTTTCTTACATTCGTAGTACTCATTCCATATACTGTCGCTTCTGAAAAGCTGGTACATATTTGATTGAAAGTGATGCAATGCAGTTAAGTACAGTTCGCGTAAAACATAGCCACCTGCACTACATCCATTTATTGTCACCGGCGATGCAAGTTAGAAAAGAGTGACTTTAAAGGTATTTTTGATTCACTCGGACCGAATTTTGTAATTGGTGGTGATTTTAATTCGAAACACACCTTCTGTGGCTCAAGATGTAACACAACGAAAGGCAGACAACTCTATGAAGCCGGTATGCCATCTGGAGTTGATTTTTCTCGACAGGAAAACCAACATACTGGGCTTCGGATATAACAAAGACACCCGATTTCTTTGCCACAAAGGGAGTAGCCAAAATTTCTGCAAACATCGAGGAAAGTTATGATCTCTCCTCAGATCTCTCACCAGTCATTTTGACTCTAAGCTTACGTTTAGTTAAGAAAGAAGTGGCGCCTAGACTAACTAACAAGAAAACCAACTGGGATGGTTTTAGAAACTACTGCAATCAACATATTGTATTAAACGTGTCGCTAAAAACACAAAACGAAATAGAAGACGAACAGATTCATCAAAGTCTTGCAGAACGCTGCCTTTAACAACACTTCCACTAGGGGTAGAGAGGAAGAAAGTAATGAAATGAAATATCCGCTAGAAATAAAAGAACTAGTGAGTGAAAAGAGGAGAACATGCAAAAGATGCTGCTCCCCAGCATAAAAGATACTTGAACCAATTATGCAACAAATTGAAAGAAGCAATTCGAGATAACAAAAATCGGAATATCTCTACATATCTCGAAGGTCTGACTGCCGAAAGAAGTTCAAATTACTCCCTATGGAAAGCCATGAAAGGATTCAAAAAGCCTCAAATGCCATTTCCTCCCATAAGAAAAAATAATGGCGAATGGGCAAAAGGAGATAAAGAGAAGGCGGACTTATTGGCCGAGCACCTAGAAGAAACGTTTAAACCTGTTGATAGACAGGCGTTAACAGGAGGTTCTAGTTATATAATTATAAAAACAGTATCGCTAGGAGAACTTACCCAAGCAATTAAAAAATTGAAAAATTACAAGGCCCCTTGTGTATGATTAAATAACTGATCAAATTCTCAAGGAGTTGCCAAAGAAAGCCCTGATAAAACTGCTCCAACTTATAAATTCCGCGCTAAAATTATTAAATGTTCCAAGCCAATGGAAAGTTGCCGAAGTTATAATGATCCCTAAACTAGGCATGGTCTAAACGAAAAAAAGTCCTACAGAATCATATCGCTTCTTCCAATAATATCTAAGATATTTGAAAAACTCCTATTGAAGCGCTTGCAACCGATCATTGAAGAGAGACGTCTAATTCCTGAGCATCAATTCGGTATTAGAACTAAGCACTCCACAATTGACCAGACCAGGTTTATAGAATAACGAATGAAATTGAGAAAGCTTTAGAGGGGAAAAAGATATGTTCTAGCGTTTTTCTTGACGTGTCTCAAGCCTTCGATAAGGTATTTCACGAAAGCTTAAATTTTAAGCTAAGCCAGGTTCTTCCGAGAGAGCTGCATCCGATTCTGAAATCGTACCTGGAAAACAGAATTTTTCGTGTTAAACATAGCACCGAATACTCGGAATTTAAAGAGATTGCTGCTGGAGTTCCGCAAGGAAGTGTACTTGGCCCGGTTTTATTTTTACTTTATATTCGAGACATACCGGAAGAATCAGGTACCATAGTAGCCACGATCGCGGACGATATGGCTATACTAACTACAGATACTTCAGTCGAGTTAGCTATTAGAAAGCTACAAACGGCTTTGGATAAAATCTAGGAGTGGACAAAGATTTGGCGAATTGTTTTCAACGAAAATAAACAGTCCCATTTTCATTAACTCAGTACAAATACATATGCAAATGAAGCAAAATATCTAGCAATGACATTAGATGTAAAACAAAAAAAAAATTCTAATAGAATTCGTGAACGCTCCATGGTATATCAGAAACAGTGATATCCACAGAATATTTACGTCGAGAACGAAATAAAGAACTTTGCTCGCAAACTCCGTATTCGTCTTTACGGAGACAAACTTAGTGCGTCGAATATAAAGAGCAAGACCGTTCGATCTGGCGCTATAAGGCGCTATAATAGCGGTACTAGCAGGCGCTTTTACAGCAAAGCTACCTGCCCGGCGCGAATATTATTTGAAACGGAAACCACTTGATAGGGTAACTTTGTTGTAGTCGGCAAGAAGAGAGGCGTTTTTAAGTGAGTAAGAAACTCATACTAATATGAGCCAGGGGGTCATAGTGTCTATGAAGATTTTCACACCTACCCACGGGGGAAAAAAAAAAACAAAAAAAAAAAACTTGTACATATTTGAATCCATTTCGTTCATTCACATTTTTATTTGACTTCATTAATTAACTCTTACATGCTAGACAAAAAAATGCTTAAAAATTAGCTTAAATAACTTAAAAAATAATCTTATTACCATATATTTTACTGGCCCTCTGCGTATCTGGACATTTTGGGTAATATAAAATTTAAAAGTAAACCTATAAACCACCTACAAATAAATTTGAACTTATTTAACCTACTTAAACTATCTAATTGTACCTATGCCTATATAACACATGGGCTGAAAAGTCCGTTTCATAGTTGAACACAAAATTTTTGCAAAATTCAACTTTATTTATCAATATAGTTGCCTTCGAGGGCGATACACTGATTGAAACGATTTTTCAATCTTTCGATACCAGTTTTGTAGTACGATTTCGGTTTAGCCTCAAAATAGGCCTCTGTTTCGGCGATTACTTCTTCACCGGTCTTAAAGCTCTTTCCGGCGAGCATTCTTTTGAGGTCTGCGAACAGGAAATAGTCACTGGGGGCCAAATCTGCAGAATACGGTGGGTGGGGAAGCAATTCGTAGCCGAATTCTTTCAATTTTGCCATCGTTTTCATCGACTTGTGACACGGTGCATTGTCTTGATGAAACAGCACTTTCTTTTTCTTCAAATGCGTCCGTTTTTCTGCGATTTCGTCCTTCAAACGCTCCAACAACGCAATGTAATAGTCGCTGTTGATAGTCTGCCCCTTTTGGAGATAGTCGATGAAAACGGACGGACGAGGTTCGTCGCCTGCTCGCCACTCAGCTGACTTCCGACTTGACTCTGGTGTGAAGTGATGGAGCCAAGTTTCATCCACTGTCACATACCGACGCAAAAATTCGACTTTATTGCGGTTGAACAGCTTTAAGCACTCCTCTGAATCATCAACACGTTGTTGTTTTTGGTCGACTGTGAGCAAACGCGGCACCCACTTTGAACACAGCTTTCGCATGTCCAAATATTCGTGTATGATATATCCAACACGCTCTTTTGATATCTTCAGAGGCTCAGCTATCTCGATCAACTTCACTTTATGGTCATTCGTAATCATTTTGTGGACTTTTTTGATGTTTTCATCTGAAACAGCCTCTATTGGAGGTCCACTGCGTGCATCATCTTCGGTGCTTGTATGACCACTTTTAAATTTTTCAATTGCGAATGGTTCGTTCGCCTGGTGCAGAGTCCGGGTAACACTTATCAAGCCATTTCTTTGCATCGGCTGTATTTTTTCTCATCAAAAAGCGATGATAAATCAACACACAAAATTGCTTTGAATCCATTTTTTTCACAATAACAAAAGTTGCTTCACTCACAACGCTATATCTCGAGAAATAATCGTCCGACAGCTGTCAAATTTATTCACGTATCTTTTGAAGATTGGTACCAACTGAAAATGGTATGGATTTAATTCAAGTGGTGCCCTATCTGAGAAACGGCACGGACTTGTGTTACATAATTTTTTACTTTTTTTTTTGTTGTAGGATTATCCATTTTTTGTTAGAGAAGGTTACCCACCTCTTTGTTCTTTTCTAATTTTTTTGTATTTTGTTTTAAATGTAATCCTTTTTTTTAAGTTTTTTTCTCCTATAACTACCTTAATCCTACCTAAATCTATGTAAGCTAGCCATGTCTAAAAAACTAGTCTAACCGGCTTTGCTTCCCAGTGAAGCTATCTTGTACTAGAGGAATTCGACTACGAAAATTCTCCTTCTTCCAAAATTGTTGGTGCTGCCGGGCAACATCCCTCATGTCGCGACTCGCGACTCCAGAGCAACATCTATATGTTTGTTAAAATATAGATATTGATCTAGCCAGATCCCAAGGTATCTGACTACATTTCGACAAGCAAGTGGCTGTCTATGTTGTCCGACGATAGAGAACTTTCGCCAATTCTCTCTGGTATCACAAGAGGCCCCAGACAAAAGCGTCCTAAACAGAATGGTTTCCGACTTCCGAAAGTTGATTTTCAACATCCAGTCATCGCAACATCGCTTAATTTTGTCGAAGTCAAGTTGCAAAGTACATTAATGACCTCAATCTTTGGACCCGATCTGTAGGCGATTAAGTCGTCTGCGTATGCTATGGCATAGTGGAGTGAACCTACCAGATCACTTGTGTAAATGTTGAATAGGATCGGCGAATTTACCGCACCCTGTTGCAGACCGTTTTTAATGTGAAATGTTCCAATAGAAGTCGCATCGTCATTTTTCACGATGAACTGCCTGTTGGTAAGCATAGTAGGAAGAATATACAAAAGTGGATTACTAATGCCCAGTCTGGTCAGCCTGTAGAAATGACCCTCTAACCATACGGTATCGAAGGCTTTTTCCAAGTCAGTTATGCAGGCACCAGTGCACTGCTTCTTGCCTTTGTTCCATTGGCTATTAGAAACCAGTTTAGACGCAGCATGAATAATATCCTGGCCAGCCTTGAAACCGAATTGAATATCCGGAATTATATGTTTGTCCTAAACCCACTTAGTCAGGACTCTATTGATCACCTTTTAGAAAACCTTACTGATGTTTGGAAGAAGACTGATCGAGCGGAGATTTTCCGGATTGGAAGTATCTTCATCTCCTTTGGGGATGGGATGTACCACCGCAGTTTTCCAATGCGCTAGATAATGGGCATTATTCATTGCATTATTAAACAAGGTAGTGTATATGTCCACCGCTTCTAGCGGGAGATGTCGAAGTACAATGTTCGGTATATCATCGGTTCCCACTGATTCCTTGCTTCTAAGTGATTCAAAGAACGTTTGGAGTTCTTTCTTCGAAATGAACGGTGGTAATACCCTTTCATTGGTGATGACATTATTTTCCATATTCTCGTCACTGAACTGGGTGGAACCCGAGCACTCTAATCGCCAATTCGTAATTTCATTTCGAAGGTAGAAATTGTCCGCAAGGACTCGAATTTCCAGGTCTTGGTTCGGGCCAATGATGTCATTCGCCTTGTACACTTCCTGGAAAGTCGCTCCTATAGTCACGACCTTCTCCTGCGCGATCGAGGACAAAGAAGTTGTTATCATATCATCAACGGCCTCATTTGAATCGATGCCTGCTGCTAAAAGTATGTGCTCGTTATCCATCGTTCGGACGATTTTGAGACATGGAAGGTCGTTTTGATTATTTATTTGCGGGAACATATTCGGATTGCTGGTGTTTACAGACCGAAATTTGTTGTTCCAATACAAACTTCAGAATTTCTGTAATTTTCTTTTATTAATGTGTGGAGGTTCTTGATCGACGACTTCAGTGTCATGATTTCCGGGTTAAGTCTGTCAGTAAACTGTCTGTACAAGGTTTTTAGTCTTGACAGCAGTCTACTTTTATGTCAGTGCAGTGCATCAATGGTTGCGTTGCGGAATAAGTCTTCGTTGTCAATGTATTGATACCGAGGTATCGTGTTGTCCATTGTTCGTTTGATTGTCTCGTCCATTAGTTTTAGATACCTGTCAATCTCCTCGTTTACGACATCCTTGCGACTGGGCGGCAATTCTTTCGGAAAGTTGATATTCAAATTCTAAATCTTAATTTGCAAGCGGTAACGAAGAATTATATTTCGTTTTAAAGGCTTAGCTGCAACGAAAATCAAAACAAACAGTGTCCAAGATAAGTTAAAGGGTATGGGTGTCTACTGTGTTTCCAAAGGCCAAATAAGATTCAACAAATGCATAGGTACATAAGCACACTCGCTATAATCCACACTTCGACCGTCCTGTCCTGATCTAAGCTGTCCAATAAATTATTTCAAATTTATATATGTTATATTCGTTCGCATATCTCCAATTGATAACGATAATTGCAAGAACCGTTTCGACTTATTTATAGTCTGTTTGATATTTCGAAATTAGTCCAATCGACTTGTTTTTTGTGATAGAGGAGTGCTACTATAATTCATAGAATATACAAATTCGTATCTATCCATATAAGTAAATACCATCCACTCTTAGCTCGCTTACCATGCCTGTAATTAAGCACAATCCACGTATTGCTTTCGTTTCTGCCGCTACCAATGCAAAACAAAAAATAAATGACAAATTCAGCTTAAAAGGCAAATCGACGATAAGTCCTTATTATGAATTTATCTGCGGCATTGTAATTAATGCTATTATCGAGTGGATTTTAATTTATTTACCGTATGGCTGGCTGGTGGGCTACATGGCTCGCCTATGCAACATATACTCATACACTCGGATTCAGGTTCATATTCGGATGTGATATTCGACTGTGCACAAAGGACATGTGGCCGGGCCTGTAATTCCAAACCAAATAGCAGTAATTTTTGATTAATCTGTTTGTTTATGAATTAATTGGGTTCGCGATAGGCCAAACGATCTATAGCATTATGAGTGCAGTTTTTTGGGCAGCCAGCACCATGACTGGCATTGCGGAAATAGCCCGCATACCATTGATAGTGGTAACGCTATATTTTAATGGCCCTTACCACTCCTACAACGAGACATTTTCCCTTTTTCAAGTTTTCCATTTTTATGTTTAACAAGTCACTCAGTGCTGGTTACATTCAAATGTGGTTACATTTTAATCGCATTTGGAAAATGGTTTTTTTTTTTAAGCTCTAAATTTAATTCCAAAATTGCTATTCAAATTTTTGTAATCTATGATGGAATAGATTCACTACCGTGGATAAATGCTTGTGGAGTTGAGTAAACCGCCCTGAAATTCCACTTTAACCGCCTTATTGCCAGACGTCAATTGCTGTGGGTAACAAGTAATTCAATAGTAATTCCGCTTCCTAAATGTCACAACTGTTTAGATGCCTAGTTTTGGGATAGCAATACCAAACTAATTACGAGGTGGTACGATACAAACTCCATCAGAGAATACAAAATTTCGCAGCCCCCAACGGTGATGGTTATTAAAGCATTGACACAGCCGCAAGTATGTACTTCCAAAGAAGCAACAGCACTATCATCATCATGCCTTCGGGGGAGGGGTGAAAAAAATTTGTTCCTACGACAATAAAATGAAGGAACTTAAATTCCTGGCAACATCCGCACATCCGCAGAGGAATACGAGATACCCGTACGAAACGAAAATGAATAGATGCGCGCATAGTAACGCGTCTGTTTAGTTTCCTGTCACTATGGTCTTTGTTTTCGTTTCGGTATCCGTAATGACACGTTTTATTTGCCCTTTAGGTGACTCGCTGTAATTGCGGTTTAATTTCAGCAAAGTGCTTTCCGCCTTCTATAAATACTATTACACCCTTTGGGTGGTTGGAGCTTGTTCAAGCTCATTACTCGTTACTTGTTACTCGTCGGTGCAATTCGTGGTATTCCGCAAATTTGCCAAATAGTGTTTGGTGTAGCAAAGTACCTTTGTTAGCTAATAGAAGACACCGAATTGTTGCGCATTCGAGGATGCTTGTCATTATTAAGCTGATTACTCAATTTATTTATGCTAAATGTCAGGTTGTAAAGAGGAAGTCCCTTACGGCTGTTGCGATTGGGGATAGAAATATTTTCCAGTCTTACGAGTATGTCGAAACATAATACTGGCCACTGAGTTAGCATTTGATGTAGTACGAATCAGATCCAGGGAAAATAGTGTCATTGCAGCCAGGACCAAAATGACAAAGATATCTTCACCCGCCTTCGCCAACGTCCATGTTTCTGGGTTTTAAATAGAGGCTCTTTAGAATTTTGTGATTTACGCAAGTACCTTGGAAATCGTACGAGTTTCACACAATTTTCTCAAGTGTCATATCAAAGAAAGTCACGTGGCAACATATTACTGTCTGAACCCAGCTAGGTGTGTAACCATACAAACAGTTAGTAAGAGCAAAATAAAATAAAATCAGAAGGAGGACGGTTGATAAATTCAAATTATTGAATCAATGGGGCTTCAGCAGTCAGTATGGCAGAAACCTTGGAGATATGGGTAACTTCAGTGTATTTGGAGCTGAGGCCAATAAGAATTTTCACGAGTCAGGGTTCTGCAATACTTAAAAACTAACACTAAAAACTAACAGAATGACTTAAGAGCTAGGAATCAAGGGAATGATGGGGGAAATCTTGTTTGAGACGAGAAGTGCTCAAGTGGAAATCAAATAGGAAGAGGATTGAGTTGACCTTTCGGAGTGTTGCATACGCATGTTGGCAACTTTCCTGCCCCTCCAAAACTAATTTAAAGTAAATTGTAAATAAGAGTACATAGCTGACTGGTGTACCTAAAAGAACTAATGTTCAAGTCAATCAATGATCATCCGAGTTACAATCTAGTCCGGCTCTTTACTTAGAATCTGTTATGTCATTTTGTCTAAAGAATAAAAGTTCAGTTTTCCATTTGATTTTTTTCCTTATTTTTTTTCACAACACATATTGTGGCAACCAGGATAGTTTTTTTCTTAAATTTGGTGTTTATTGGTCGGTTAATTATAGTGCAGATTATATAAATGGATACCGCCCAATTTGCAAAGTTTATAAAGCAGCAGGAAGAATTCCTTAAACAGCAGCGTGAATTCATGAAGACTACGCTAAACACGCTACTTATGGTCACTTCAATTTTTTTTTTATATAAACTAGCGCGCTCTCAAGGGGTTACAGTACCCTTAAAATGTTTTCACACAGCGCGGGAGAAGTGTCCATTGCCTGAGTGATATTCTTATCAGCTATGAGTTTTATCTCACGGTTTTGAATCCGGATGCAGATGCAGATATATTTTATGCGTACCTGACCAGATGTGGGAATTGTCCTGCAATTTCGGGCAGATAAACGCCTTACATTTTGAGGCCAGATCAGAGGGGGTGAAATATTTCTTACACCGCTTGAGGAAACCTAGACATTTCCCACCGTTTTTGACGACATGTCGTCATTCAAACATAAGTTGTCACTGACAAACATACCGAGAATGGAAAGTTTTTCCGTTTCGACGATGCAAGTGCCGTTCATGGATAATGGCTGGGTATTTAAATTTCGCTCTAACGACAGCAGACAGCATTGAGTTTTGGAAGCATTAAATTCCACTCTGTTGATAGTTCCCCTATTAGTTATGCTGTTGATATCGGAATTTAATGAGCTTAACATACGCTGCAGTTCCCGTTCTACAGCCGAAGAACAGGGACGTGAGTCCGGTAACGAATATGAAATGCAGAGAGTACTGTCGTCCGCAAGGGAGTATATTACATTAGAAGTAGAAGACAAGAGATCGTTGATGAAAATTAAGAAGAGTGTCGGAGACAGAACGGAGCCCTCGGGCACACCAGCATTTATTTTGTGAATATCAGATTTGAAACCATCCAAGATAACTTGAATTTAACGTTAAAGGTAATTTCTAATCCACTGAAAAAGAGACTCGTCGATCCCCAGAGCACGCATTTTCGAGAAAAGAGCCTGATGCCAAACTCTGTCAAATGTCTTAGAAATATCAAGTGCAACTATTTAGATTGATGTACGCTTGGGTTCCACTTTTCGGTGAGACATGCCATTAGATCACCAGTGGACCTGTTGTTACGAAAATCGTACTGCCGGTCATTAAGAACTTTTCGTGCTTCGAGATATTTCATGAGCTGACGGTTTACCAGCATTTTCATGACCTTGGCGGGAAGGGACATAAGTGCAATGGGTTTGTAGGAGAAGAGAGAAGAAAATTCACCTTTTTTAGGGACGAGCTGGACAAATGCTGTTTTTCGTCTGCTCGGAAAGAGAAAGAGAGAGAAAGAGTAGGATTGATGAAAAAGCTTACGCAGCGGTTTTGCCAGCCTGTAAGAACACCTCTTCACAAGTAGGAGAGATAGACGTTGCAGTCATTCCTTGCTAGTTTAAACTTTTTCCGGTTTTCCTCTGTCGGACCGAAAAAACACTTTTCTAACCCTGACAGCCCCTTTACAGCTCGAGTCGTACCATATCTTTTCTTTTGGTCTGATACTCTTCATCCGATGAGGAATAAAGTTTCTCATTCCAAGGAGAATAGTGTCTGTGATCATATTAGCAGCGGCATCCACGTCGTTATCGAGGAAATATAACGACCAGCTAAATTTCCTAAAGAAGGTGTTAAAGAAGGTTCATTTGGGAATCTTTTCTGAACTGTGTGGTCGGTGTACGAGAAATTAGCTGATATGACACAATGGTCCGACGAGCTTAGAGGTGAGAGCACATTAACGGAGTACTTATCAGGGTGTGGAGTTAAAAACAAATCCAGGGTGTTGGCGGTATGACTATCAACGTCTGGTATTCGCGTGGGCTCATTTACAAGCTGCGTTAAGTTGTTTTCCACAGCGAAAATATCAACATACGGTCCTTCGGATGTTGTTTGTCCAGAATGTCGATGCCACCCAGAATTGTGTATGTTGAAATCGCTCATAATAAAAATTTCAGTATGTCGATACAGGAATACCATTCTTTGAATGGAGTCAGACAGCGCATCGAACTCGTTAAAGGTCGAGTTGATGTCCAGTTTGGGGCTTTTGTAAATAAAGCAGTAGTGGATAATTTGCTCGCGGATATGCGATTTTAACCACATGAAATTGGATTCTGGTTAGGAACAGGGACTACATTGTGGTGGAATTTGGTAAGCTACATAACTATGCACGTAAATGGCGAGACCGCGATGGTAGAAGAACAATGGCACTAGTTCTTAGCCAGGTAGCTTCAGATCAGAGTGATTTGAGAGGTGTGGGCGGGGATCTACTTGTGTTTCGCTAAATGCCAAAACAGCTGGCCTGAATTTACAGACATGGACGTACGCAGAAAAGTGATTACTTTTTAGCCCGCGGATGTTTGCAATGTCCACCCTACATTCCCGAGCCATTATAGGAACATAAAAACAAACACAAAAAACACAAACACCGACGATGCTAAGCAAGGCTGCGAAGTGAAAATTCTGACGTTGGTTTACCGAATCTAATTGTTATAGGTGTTATGTCCTTATAGCAATACAAAACAGTGCGCTAACAAAATTCTCACTCCCACAACCCGCTATCCATCAGTTATTGTCTATACTCATCCAATCAGACCGTGCCGTATGACAAATACAGCAATGGCAGTGACTGAGTGCGAGCAACACTACTCGTACTTATGACCAGGAGCGGTGGGATACCCGCACTGTGTAGTATTTTTTTTCTTCGCTGCATTGCAGTGCTTGTTGGTTTTTTTTCTGTTTTAATACTGCGAGCTCGGAAAGATTCACGAGTGTCGACACGGAACTGATTAAATCTTCAGCGGAGAAAGTAATGGAAACCCTGTTGGGTAGCGTTTCAACATTCACCTACGACTCGGACAACGATTTAACTTTTAAAGAATGGTTTAATGGGTTCGAAGATGTGTTCCTAGTAGATGGGAGAGAATTAGATGATGCTTCACGGGCAAGGTTACTTCTTAGGAAGTTAGATTAAAGCTCATACAATTGAATCTTATATTGCCGAAGAAACCACGCGACTTTGACTTCAAGAAAACAGTGGAGAATCTGACAACATATTTTGATAGAAAAAGTGTCTTATAAGAACACTTTCCTGAAATAAGAACGCGACTCATCTCTAAAATTGAAGACGACAAGGAAAATAAAATTAACTTTATAGGACCTAGCAACAGAATGTGATCGCTTTGTCATGTTAAAACCTGATGTACGAATGTTAGGTGGTCCCAGCTCAGAAGTGAGAACAGTGCAAGAACAATCGACGAAACAAAAAGTCCCGAAGAGCGCCTGTTGGTGCTGTGGTGGCATGCACTACGCTGACAAGTGCTGGTACAAAACACAAAAGTGACTGTGATAAAGTGGGACACAAAGAAGGTTTTTGTGACAGTTCCAAATCGGTAAACAATCATTCTTTTACGAAGTTCAAAAACAAAAAAACATACAAAGTCAGAGGTCAACAGCATTTACTTATTCTCTAAGGTAAAATACGAGCAACATCGAATATACATCGTAGTGGATATAAACAACAAGCCAGTTTGACTTCAAATCGATACAGCATCTGATATCATGATAATATCAGAAGAGATCTGGGAAAAGCTCGGATCTCCGGGGACGACTCCAACCACACATTCAGCAAGGAATGCAAGTGGGCAATCACTTCCACTGTCATCGGAACTTAATTGCAAGATTTCATTTAATGAAAAACATTTAAACGCATCTTGTTTTATATCTAAAATTCCAAATTTTGCTCTTACAAGTCAAGCTCTTACAAAGTCCATCGCCTAACCCCATAGATGTTACAATTTATCAGCTGCAATTGACATGGCTGGTCTACCTTGTCCTGGGAGAAGATAGCTCCCAGTGCCTGGGACTGGACAGGTTTGCTGAGTGCCATTCGGAAAAGAAGCGGTGCTGGTGCCAGAAGAATTTTATTGCACTCAGCGGGATGTGTATTTCAGTTCTCGATTTTTCAATCAGATGTTTTAACAATCAACAAAGCCTTAATCACACAGCCAATTCAATGTGCTACAATAATACCTGCACTTGTGTTGAAGGCTTCACAGCCTCAGATGATAACGAGTACAAGGAATCTTGTAAAGATGACAATTAATGCATACACAAACTGGAAGTTGGGGAGATAGAATGATAATGACAAAACTGAAGGGTTGTAGGTCTCCAAAATTCTCAAGTCTAACAATGCTAAGGTCTCTTGTAGAGCAACTTTTTTCACAGAGACCATCGATTCTGTGCAATATAATCAGCGAAGCCAGCACAGAAGCAATTCCAATAATAACACCTGACGAAGATTTCAACGCATGCAAGCAGATAGGCACCAACAAGGCGCCCGGACCCATTGGCATCCCAAATAACGCAATGAAAGCAGCCGTTTAAAAGAAACCAGACATGTTTACAACAACGATTCAAAAGTGTCTGGAAGAGAGGGTTTTCCCAGAGCGGTCGAAGCTGCAACAATTGGTACTGTTACCAAAGGGAAATAAACCATCTGGAGAACCATCATTATATCGGCCAATATGTCTACTGGACACACTGTGCAAAATACTTGGAAGGATCATGTTTGACAGATTACTCACAGTGATTGAAGAAAAGAGAGCACTCTCAGATCAATAGTTTGGATTTAGAAAATCGCGGTCCACCGTCGAAGCCATAAAAGCGGTGGTAGACATAGCAGCCGAAGCAATAAAGGGAGAAAGATGGCGATGGGCAGTGGTGAAGCTGGTCATCAAAAATCAAAAATGCCTTTAACTCAGAAAATTCGTCATTTATAAGATGGTCACTAGCCAGAATGGATCCGGTAGTCCTACAAGAGTCGGTACTAGCGCCCATACTCTGGAAAATCATGTACGATGGGGTTGTGCAATTAACACTGCCACCAGGATTAAAAATAATCGGATGCGCTAACAAGATCGCCATCGCAACTGTTGCGTAAGGAAGGAAGTCAAATCTTTTGATCAAAAGACAATATAAAATACGTAGGAGTAATACTTGACAACAGAATAAGTTTTCTGCGTCACATCGACTATTCGGGCAATAAGATGTCAAGACTCCAGGCAGTACTTTCTGGAATACTGCCAAACATCGGAAGACCCGAATATGCTAGAAGAACATTAATATTCAAGGTAGTGAGCTCAGTCCTATTATACGCTGCCCTAGTTTGGGTTGTGGCCCTAATGACAAAGGAAGCAAGGAGAAAACATAATCGACTTAGCACATTAAGAGAAATCAGTCGCTTTAGAATGATTTCGGACGAAGCTTGCGGACATGATGCAGAGAATCTATAATAGTAGAGCTTCTAGTAATCAAGAGGCGGTAGTGGTTAAAAGGGTCAAGGAAGAAAAAAGAGCGACTTTAACGAACAAGTGGCAAGATCGGTGGATCCATAGACATTTGGACAAACCAAAGGCGTGGAAACTATAACTACTATCTTACGCAGTCTGCTCACGTCTAAATCCGGACGAAGACCCAGAGCATGCAATACCACCTCGATCAACAAGTTCCCTGAGGACACCACCGTGTGGCGCTCCCCATTGTTCCAATTTGAGTTCTGTTTTTTTTTTGTTAAGTTGCCAAATTCCCTGTTGACATTCCCTCTAAATCTTAGCGTCATAGCTTGACTTTTGCAAAAGTTACGTAACCAAGAGTACATCTATCTTTGTGTGTGTTGGCGATTTTTTACAATTTTAGAAATCGATTTAAATTTGCTACAACGAACTTGTATTAAATTTTGCGTAGAACGTAGGAAATCTTGGAAAAGTGTTTCGGGAATGATTCTCTAAAGAAAACGGTCGTTTACCAGTGGCACGAGCGGTTCAAAAGCGGTCGTGCGTTAATCGAAGATGATGAACGCAGTGGCAGACCATCGATATCGAAAACCGACGAAAACATGAATGAAGTAAAAGAAATGTTGGTCAATAACCGCAAATTAACCATCAGAGAGATAGCGGAGGACTTGAATATTGCCTATGGATCCGACCAAGACATTTTGGTTAATGATTTGGGTTTCCGTCATGTAGCAGCAAAGTTGGTGCCAAAAGACCTCAATTTCATGCAAAAAAGAGACCGTGTTGACGTCGCAAAAGAGATGATTTGCGAGGCTGAATCCGATCCCACATTCATCAAAAGGATTACTACTGGAGACGCGACGTGAGTTTATGAGTACTACACGCAATCCAGACATCAGGCGAGTGAATGGCGTTTACCAAATGAGCCGCGACCAAAAAAACAATGTCGTTTTCAATCAAAAAAGAAGGAAATGCTGTTTTCATGGATTACAACGGTGTAGCGCATCATGAATTTTTGCCAGAAGGCCACACAGTAAACAAAGAGTATTACTCGTATTTGGGCGTTATGAGGCGTTTGGGTGAAGCAATTCGCCGAAAGAGACCAGAATTGTGGGCACCATGACAACGCACCGTCGCACAGAGCCATCATTATTCGAAATTTTTTGACGAAAAATGCACCAAATACTCATACCATCCAACAGCCACCGAATTCACCTGATTGTGTGTGACTTCTTTCTGTTCAATCGAGTTAAAAAACCAGTACGGGCAACGCGTTTCAGCAGCTGAGAGGAAGAAATGGAAAAATCGCAGCAAGCACTGATGAACATACCGAAAACCGAATATAAAAAATGTTTCGAGGATTTGATCCAGCGCTGGCATAAGTGTGTTGAAGTCGATGGGGATTATTTTAAAGGGGAAAATATAGATTTAGATGAATAAACTTGTATTTAAAATTTTCTGAATACACCCTGAATGACTCGAACTGCAACCAACTTCAGACTGCTTTAATTTCCAAACCGTTCATGACAGTGAGCCCAAATTTTGACACATGACAGATAATTTTATTATTTACAAGCTTTTCAAACGATTTGCGTCTCAGTTGCGTTGAAAAATTTTTATCCGCGATGGAATTCAAACGTGATAGTGTGATTGCTTTATATTTGGCTGGAAAACCACAAGTAGCTATCGTTAGAGCCCTCCAGCACCTCAACGTAAATAAATCATTTGTGTCGCGAACCATAGCTCGTTATCGTAATACTGGCAGCGTTGCAAAACGCCATGGAGGTGGTCTTAAAAAAACAGCAACATCGGCAGAAATGGTTCGGAAAGTGAAGGCTCGAATTGAGCGAAATCCGCGTCGAAGTGGAAGAAAAATGGGTCGTGAGCTCAACATATCGTTGGAACGGATTCAACACATACTGAAAAATGAGATTTGGCTCAAGCCATTGAAGTTCCAAAAAGCACACGATCTTACACCGCAATAGAAAAAAGTTAGAGTCGACAGAGCGAAGGAGTTGCTATGCTTGCACGAAAGTGGTGAGTTGCCAAATTTGGTTTTTTCCGATGAGTCGCCATTTGTTATCGAGCAATATGTCAACAAACGAAATGACAGAGTTTACTTGCCAGAGAGGTCCTTCGAAAATTTACACCTTCGGACGGCCACCAGAAAGCAGGCAGCACCAATGGTGATGGTTTGGGCCGCCATAACCGCCGATGGTCGCTCTCCGCTCGTATTTTTGGACCCTGGCGTTAAAATTAATGCGATCGTATACCGTGAAACTATCTTAGAGGCAATATTGAAGCCTTGGGCAAACAATCATTTCGGTCGGAGACCGTGGACATTTCAACAAAACTCGGCACCGTCTCACAAAGCGCGCGTCAACCAAGATTGGTTAAAGAACAATGTTCCACTTGCGTGCAGGGTGCGATTCTTTCTTCGGCCGTCTCAAGGCCATTATTCGCGCCAAAGGTGGACATATTGAAAACTATTGATACAATTTGAAAATTGATGTATTTTCCAACTTTTTTTGTTTTGGCATGATAAAATTTATCAAAAAATGTAAAAATTATAGCATTTTAAAAAGTTGGAGTTCAAGTCATTCACCCACTATATTCCGGGAACTTTTGATCAAGGTAGTATTCCACTGCGAATGCTTTCGGGGATGGAGAACTAGCATACCAAACCCGCAGTTAATAATTGCCTAAATGTTGCTGCCAGAAGAAAATTGGATGGAGATTTGCATATTCATAACAAATGTGCAAAACGAACTGCGAAGGATAGAGAGAATAAAACGTGCAGATGCAGCAAATATGGTATAGAAGATATAGATAGAATAGATTGCTTACCAGCACCGCGAAGTAATACCTGGCGACAGTCCCGCGGGAAGATAACTTAGAACTTTCAACTAAAGGAAATGTCAAAGTATATATACAATTGAATTTAGACATAAGATGTGCTTTGTTTTTTGAGTCGAACTAGTTCATTTCGATACGATGATCTCCATCAGCACGATCTGTTTGAAGGTCACTTAGTCCGCCGCTAGCTTTGATTTTGAAAAAGACAACACAGCTCATGGTTCTTTCAATCTTTTCATCAAGAAACAGAAGCACTTCTGATGACTTCCTGGTAGCGGAATGTTGGGTCTTTCGGAATCGAAGAACTCAATCAGGGGAAGATCTGATCATATGATCACTGTCGTCCGATAGTAAGCTGTTATGCAGCAGCGACCTTGTGCAACATAGCTATGTAGTTATTATTGTATAAATTCTCAAATTAATTCTGGGGATTGTCGATTTTTCCCTTTAGTACATTCTCTAGGATATCTTCATGTACTCCCAACTCATTGCATCTACCCAAGTCTATACTGGATTCAGTTCACCCACCCTCCTGTAAGGCGAAACGTATTCCTAATTTAATTTCGCTTTTCTATTTCCACTTTCAACAAGTCCAACTTAATTTACATCTTTGGCGTATCTGCAACCTTCACCGGAGGTTTTTCTTTTCTGTGTCTTTTGCTTGCGGCGTGGGTGTGTAGCCTCAGCACGTATCTCCAAATTTACAACTGCAGACATCTACCAGACAGACAGGGTCTGGCACGACAACGTGCTTACAGAGCACTGCCTTCGCAGATGATGATCATCATCATCAATTCTTTTATTATCCCAATTTGTAGCTTCATTCAAAGCGAATTTGGCCTTTATACTAAAAACGTTTGCACTTGAAGCCAAATCGCAACCTTGCTCGTACTGTATCGTCACCGTATATCAGGACCTGATTCTGGAGTTCCTTTCTGTTGCCAACTTGTCGAAGAGATGAAAATGATGAAAATGTTGTATCCGTAGTTACTTGTACTTTGTATACTTGTTTTCTTATTGTTGTTGTTGGCAGTGGTGTGTGCATTTAAGTGGAACCTTCCTCTCTGGTGTTATTCCTTCGATGGGTTGCACCTTTAAGCCATTTAAAATCCTTTAACACTTTGTACCTCAGTAAGATGCCGCATTGCCTTTGTCCTGACATGAATACAAAATATATTTGTGTTGTTGGATATATTTTCGACTACTCGTTTTGCCTGGTGGTATCCTTGGGATTTTTAAGATGCCACTTAAAGGGTGAAGCTGTTTTTCAGCATTGTGTGTATCGATCACAGACACAAATATGCTGTGTTGATTAACACTGATATGTGAAAGGTAATTAAAAGTGTAAGAAGAAAGGTCCTTTCAGGGACCAAAAGCAAACGTAACTATACACATATGTATACTCGTATACATATCCATAATCAAGGCCAGACGAAGATCAAACAAAACAGTGGAAAATTTAATTAACAACTTAAATTGCAACGCATACCAGTATCGGAATACCATATGTGTTGAGATGAGGTATCCGTAAGATGAAATGAGTTGAGGTGAAATGAGGTGAGTTGTAGGCTGTAAATTGGTAGAAGGACATGACCATTGATCTTCTTTGCACATGATGTTAAAGGCAAAGGTGAACTTGTAATGAAATTAATTATTTGCTAGTGGTCCTTTGGGATGAACTTGTTGTGGACTTGGTCGAACTATACATGTATAGTGCTACGGATATGAATGCAAACAAGAATACCCGTAGCAGTCATTAATATTTGAAGATGTTTCAGTTGGGCATAACTTACGGTGAAAACTGACAGTTGTTTTACATGTATTTTACATGATATACGGAGAAAATTGAATTTTCGGCAGTGATTCGTTTATGGACAATGTTCACCATCCTACAGTTGGTTATGCTACTCAAAGATTTTGGAGTCGAATATGAATTCAGCCGGGAGAAAGGTACCTTGTAAGTGTTGCGGATAACTAAAAATTAAGAAAGGCGCAGGTGTACAGGAGTATGACTTTATTGGTTCAATGCATTCTGTCAACTGTTCAAGATATTAGGTTAGGTTAGATTAAAACAGGGGTGTTATGGATATGCAATAACACAAACACTAGGCAACAAAATGAGTCCATCGTGATTCCTGAGGACCCAATTGAATTTAAGTTGAAATGACAAGAACGTAAACAATCTACCTGGTGAAACCTCCGATTTCTTTGCAAAAGTCAAGAAGGGCTTTGAAGTTCGTGCCGTCTATTTCCTCTAGGTTTTCGAAAAAGTATATCCCTAAAAATGTCGTTCGAATACGCGATATTGCCTCCCATTCACACATATTGTGTATTATGTTCTCAAGAGATTGCAGATCACCGCAGAATCTGCAAATGTCCGTATGTAACAATTTGAGTATCTTTGGCTGTTTCCGCAGGAGACAGCGTCTTGTTAGGATTCCTATTATTGTCCAAAGCTTGTCCTTGTTTAATTTCATTAAATCACTAGTTCTTTTACCGTCAAGGAGTGGCCAGAAAGCCTTGGATACTCTGTGTCCTTCAAGACTTGACGACCTTAGGTTGGCAGTCTTTATGATTTTTTCCTCGATATTGCCTCAAAGGGGTGGTTTGATGTAAGCATCCTCACTATTATCGAGTAGCCCTACTCTTCTTGCTCATCTGCTTGTCTATTTGCCAGTGTTCTGGCAGCCAGCACAGTCTTATCTGGTTTTGACAGCATATTGCTTTGAGCACTGTGAGCCAGCCCCTGACTGTATCATAGTTGATGTTGGTTGATTCCATTGCCTTAAGTGCGGCCTGGCTATCGAAGTAGATAGCGATATTTCTTCCAGATACTGATCTCATCTGCATTAGCTGAGCCATCCTGAGGACAGCCAGAACTTCTGATTGGAAGACATGCAGTGTCCGGTAGTCTTATAGACACTCTTAGTTCTTGGTTTTCTGAAAACATACCAAAACCTGTTCCTTTCTCTGTCTTCGATCCATCTGTGAAAATTGCAATTTCATTTGATCTGATTATTGCATTTTTTCTCCAGTCCTCCATTTCCGGATATATTATGTCATATGGAATGTCGAATCGACCAAGGAAGGAATTTCTTCCCTTAAAATTGGATTGCTGATCAGTAGCTCCGCTAGAACCGTCCCGTGTCCGAAACTACTGCTCTTGAAGTGACCCAAATTAGTCAATCGTATCGCACTATTACAAGCAAGTTTTTTGATCTGTAAATCAGGAGGTGTTAGGTGTCCAATGCTGCCGTAGGGGTGGTACGGAGCGCATTTGTAATGGCTATGGAAGCCATTCTTTGAACCGTCGTTAATTTTCCGTAAATTGTTTATTTGTTTGTTGCTTCCCACCATACTAGTGTGCAGTATGTAAGTATGGGTCTTACCACCACCGTATACAGCCAGTACACCAAATATTTCCTACTGTTCTTTTGCAGATAAAAAGAGCATCATATGCCTTTTTAGTTCTTTCCGCTACATTACGATTCCAATTCAGTTTTTTTTGGTCCAGAATCACACCAAGATACTCCGTTGAGTTTTGGGTGTTTGAATTGCGTCATCTTGTACTTTCTGCTAAAAGGAACCAGTTCCGTTTTGGAGGGGTTGTCAATGAGACCACAGCTCTTTGCCCAACTGCTGATCGTCTTCAGGGCAACCTCCATAATCTAGCTTAAAATATTTAAGTATTTTCCCTGAACTATTATGACCATGTCATCTGCGTATCCCGTGGCACTTATACCCATTGTACTAAGCTTTTTGAGGATGTCATTAATAACCCGCACCGACAGGAGTGGAGATATGACCCCCCCTGAGAGGTTCCCCTTGTTACGGACATTCTGACCGAGCTTTGCCCGATGGAACAGTTTATTTTCCTGCTTGCAATCATGTTGCCAACCCAGTTTGTAAAGCCCTGCTTAATATTAGCGTGATTGATTGGTGTATATTTAGCACTTTTGTATACCCGACCCAATCAGTCTTCCTAGGATTTCCTTGAAAACTACATAAATTGATTTGAAAGCTCACCTCGAAGCGTATCCATTGCTGATACGATATCGACGCTTCGTCGACTACTCTCCATTCCCTTATTTTTAACCCTTCTGTATTTGATGTCTGGTGATATCTAGCAGCTCCTGCCTATTTTTCACCAGAACGGTGGATGAATTCCTCTTATTGAGGTTGGGAAATACTACAAAATGAAATCATACAAACACTCACCACTTCGGGTGATATCAACGCTTACCCATTGTGTATGATGGGCGTTTGCGTCACAGCTCAGCACCAGTATCCAATCTTTATACCTTGCCAAGTTCCTTCGTTTCTGGGAAATAACTACCTCGGAGTCGTAGGGGACTTAAAGATATTAATTCACCACAGAATTTTGTGAGAGAGCTAGACGACTATACTTCACAACGTACCTAAACTCTACAACAATTCCTCCTAAGAAGAGCGCTGTAACCAACAGAAACTATTTGTCATAACATCACTATAAGCTCGAAACAAATTTATATAATAAATTTTAGGTTATGTCTGTAAAAATGTATAAATTGCTGCGTAATGATAATAAAGATATTATGTAATATTATTCAATAATGAAATATAATATAGTATGTAGAATCTTTTATTTTTTTATTTTTTTAATAAATAATTCAATGTCTATGTGAATGCTATAATATTATAATTTCTTAAGTATAGAGTAAACTATTAGGTAGAAACTATTCCTTTTCTTGCGATATAATTTGATAAAATTGGCTCTTTGTTTCCGATCATTGGAAGCAGGTCCTCGGAAACTGATTTATTAGGCGATGCTATTTCAGATTCATTTTCCAATGAAATTATTGCTATAAGAGCGCAATGCGCTCCTTGGCTATTTTCCTTCCCGGAGCATTTCTTTCAGTGGCAGCAACAAATGTTTTGCCAGGTATCATTTCATAGTAGAGCCTGCGTTGTAAATTTGTTCTCTATGTAAGTCGAGGACTCTGACTTTTAGGTTCAGTTGAATTTTAAACTCGGGGACGAGTTCTGATTGAGCTGAAAATTTATCTCCACATATGGCTAGTACACGGAGACCAAACGTCTTTTTGAAATTAGTTAGCCAGCCGTTTCAAAGCGACAACTCCAATCTATGTATCCGAGGTGACAATTAAGCCGTGCGCCGGTCTCCTCTTCTGACACCCTGTCTGAAATGGAAACGGATGACGAAGCAAAAAGAGGTCCTATACGATCAGAGGGAGCAGATGAGCTCTTGGGCACATCTTCAGAGTCGGGGGACCTCAACAGCACCGTGAGTCACATGCTTACAACTATGCAGGCTGTACCGATCTTGGCAGCAGAAAGAAAAAGTCAAGTCATGTATTGTCAAGCGGTATTAGAACAGATGCAGTTGTCCATAGATAACCCCATCACAACAGAAGCCAATAGACAACAGAAGCCAAGCCATTTATTGCCAAGCGACAATCCCATGAGGCCAAACACGCTGTTGCTATGCATGAAGAAGCTGCCGAACTCAACGCTCTGCTATTTTTCTTATTTCTTTTGCTAAGAGTACTGTTAGGAACATTGTGAAGGATAGGTTTCATGTTTTGTTAAGGTAGTTTTAAGACTTACTCGATGTTTGGACTCAACTGAATAAAGAGCTCTTATTAGAATATTTTGGTGTTTCATTTTTCTGGGGACCACGACTGGATCCCACTCATATAACTGGCGCAGTCGAAAAAAAAAGTGCAAAATTATGTAATTAATTTAATGGTCTGGAAAATAAGTGATGTAAAATATTCAACAGCGATTGAAACAAAAATCAGAAGTAGAGTTAAAAAAATATGGTGATAAAAGCTTAATTGCATTAGACAATAAAATTCGTTTGAAAAAAAAGGAGTTTAAAAAAAAACTAAAAGTGTTTTCTACAAAGTAAAACAAAAAATCTGAAGATCTAGTGTGTTTAGTTAAGATAGAAATAATAAAAAAAAAAACGACATTGATTAACAGAAAATAAAACTAATATACTACCTACATATTGAATTTAAAAATTGAAATTTGCTCAAAATAAAAATATATAAATAATAAAAAAGAAATTTAATTTTGAACCCGAAAAACAAAAAACAGAACAAACCCAATAAGAGGAAGGACCTAAGATGAAAAGAAAAGTTCCACGTATGGCGAATTCACAATCTCTTTTAGATGAAGTTAAAGACTTACCCGAGTTTTCTGGATTACCAGAAGAATTAGATCTTTTTACTAAACATGTAGACTTTATATACAGATTTTGTGAAAATTTGGATGAAGTGTCTAAAACACTTTAAAATAAGGCAAAAAATTAAAGGCAAAGCCAATGTAACGTTAATAAACAATAATAATCCAACTTCTTGGACTGAAGTAAAAACTATTTTACAGGCGAATTGTTCAATAACCGAAAGTTTCGAGTGTATAGTAAACCAAATTAAAATGTTAAAGTTCGAAGGTTCTGTGGAACATTTGTTTGAAGCGTACTTAAATTACTAAGTTAAATCTAAAATCAGGTTTTACTGAAGATATTCCAAGCTCGTATAATAGCGAAGAAAATGAAAGAATGGTTCTTAAAATTTTAATTAATAAACTTCCTAGTGAACCAAAATTGATCCTTCAGACAAGGAACCGATCAGGGTTTAGAGAAGCTAAAACTATTCTAGTAGATACTTACAACTTTCATAGGATATATTTCAATTATAATCAAAACAATTATAGACGAACTATGGTACATAATTCTAATCAAAATGTACTTTTGCATAATAACAACAGTAATTTCCGGAAGAATACATATAATTTTCGCAATAGTAACCCACAACAGTTTCAATATACCAATTCGCGAAATATAACAAATGCTAATTATCCCAACACAACAGGAAATCGTAGTTTTAATAACTCAGGGCAATGTACTAATAATCCTTTTTTTTCTATTTTTTCATTATTTCAGGTTATAAATTTAATACAATATATTACAATTATTATATTTGGTATAGTATGGTATTGACCAAGGCCAAGTATCGAATGTATCATTGCCTAATTCTAGCTCTAACCAAAATCTGCGAAATAAACAAAATCCAGACGATTTCAGGTTTCAAAATTTTCCTTTAGGCACATTCGATCACTTCCCTGCATTGTCGTTAAAACCATTTCACGTCCTATAAAATTGTTAATAGAATCCGGTGCAAGTACTTCATTAATTCAGAAGGGTTTATTTCACAGTTCTTTTAAATCGGATCTTGAAAAACCAATAATACTCAAATCCATCAATTCAGATGTTAGCGTTATTTCAAAAATTACAATACCTTTATTTAAAGAATTCAAAAGGCCAACAACAACTTTTCAAATGCTTGAAACGGATTTGACTGGAGACTTTGACGGTATTCTTGGGTGCATTGTTTTAAAGCCTTTGCAAGCAAAGATTGATCTGGAAAAGTCAGAACTTAACAAAAAAGAAGCTACTTTGCCTTTAATATTTGACAATACTTCATCTCAATTAACAAAAACTGAAATTCGAGACACCAGATATTGGTGCAATTACCGAAAGAAGACATTTGTTGCGGGAGGGTAGCACCGCGATAACGTCGACAAATAACACAAATATGTATAAAACTCCGTACTGCTTGCCTCGCATTTAAAATCCAGTATCGGCTACGAAGGTTGTGAAGTATCAACTGCGTGCCGACATGAAGTGTTTTTTGATGCGCCCCAGTCCGTAGCAGAATTATTGGAAATCGATGGGCGTGAGGTATTGCAGCCTTGGTCGTACTATCTCGTTGTCGTCCATGACCGGGTTCAATGGAAGCAGTCGACTGGAACTGGAAAGCCCACCATCGCTCCGGATCTGATAAACCTCGGTCGAAAAAGCGCTGTCCTGCTCAATGCGAATAAGTTTACCCAAATCTTCGTCCAATTCATCAGCGCTGACAACTGCCTTCAACAAACGCCGTCATTTCGGAGTCCAACGTAACGTCCGTACCACTGTTTGTAATAAACGATTGAGAGAAATAAAGCGTTCCGTAAGGGCAATCACCTTGCCATCCCGTCGTGGTGTTGATAGCTTGTTGACTGTTGTCAACAAAGATATTTTCTCCTCCTCTTGTATAGCATCCAACTCGTCCTGTTGAAGCTGCTCATCTTGTTCTGAACCTGAAGGTATCGGGTCTTTCATCAACCAGTTCGGACCATGCCACCACAACCGATGTTCCAATAGGTCAGCTGCTCCCATTCCAGTACTGGCACAATCCGCTGGATTTTGAGCTGAACGAATATGATTCCAGTACCCGGGCGATGTCAGTTCTTGGATTTGACGTACTCGGTTAGAGACATATGGTTTCAGTGTAGTTGGCTGCTTTCGTAACCAACATAGCACAATTCGAGAGTCTGACCACAAGAAACATTTATACTGTAGCCAAAAGTCCTGAAGCCACACGAACGTTTTCCAGGGTAAGCGAGGGATAGTAGCACCCTTGACTGGTGCCACCTTGGTACGGGCTGTCAGCAGAGAGACATGTGCATGCTTGCTGAAGTCGGTTGTCTTCGTATATAAAACAGCTGCATAGGCACGCGAGCTAGCGTCACAAAAGCCATAGAGTGCTCCTCCATTCACTATCCCCAGCCAACGGGGCACTCCAATGCGGTTGATTGAGTTGAGATCATTGCGAAATTGGAGCCAAGATTCGCGTAATTTCGCTGGCAATTCAGCATCCCAAGTGATGCCAGCTATGCAAAGTGTTTGTGTAAATATCTTCCCAATGATAACAATAGGTGCCAAAAGACCGGTACGGTCGAAGAGCTGAGATACTTCACTCAGTACCTCAGAACCATCTTGTGATTTGAGGCTTACGCTGTAAAACAACTCGCCTGTGACTGGATCCCACCGCAACCCCAGCATGGCAGTAGTCGGTGACTCGATAAGGAAGTCTGCAGTAGAAGAATTTCCACCAGTTAAAGAATTAATTGACAGAGTACTGTTGGAGTTCCGCTTCCGTAGCTTAAAATGTCCTGCCGACAGTATGGTGTTAAAATTTGCAACTAACATATTAGCTTCATTGACATCATTGCAGCTTACCAAAAAATCATCGACATAAAGTGAAGTCAGAATTGTGTCCCGCGCAGCAACTGCTTGAGTCTTGTCTGCCACTTTGCCAAAGTTGTCGTTGTAAGAACTGCAAGCCATCCCATAAGTAACAGTTGTCAGGCGATAAATGCCGATTTCTTCTGTGGGTGATTCTCGTCAAAGAATCCGCTGGAAGTCCCTGTGTTCTGGAGTGACCAGTACCTGCCGGAACATCTTCTCGATGTCAGCGGTGAGTGCTACGCGATAACGTTGAAAATGAAGAATGATGCTTATAAGTGACTCCTGAATCGTTGGGCCCACCAACTGGATGTCATTTAGTGAGACGCCAACGCTAGTTCGCGCGGAACCATTGAAAAGAACGCGGAACTTGGTCGTGACTGCATGATGTGGAATATAGAAACAGTTTGTGTGATCGCTAGGTTGATCCATGGTTTCCATGTGACCAAGTGTAATGTATTCACGCATAAACGCTACACACCTTTCCTGTAGCTCCTTGTCGTCAGCTAATCGTCAACCAATTATGCAAGGATCCATCGAATGTAGGAATGACCACCGAATCCAATTTTCATTTTCCTCTATCGACCTTCGTTTCACTGAATCAGGTTTAATCCTCAAGATTTCGCGGTTGAGTTTAACGCACGCTTCGTTGTACAATGCCTTTACAATTGTTCGTGTGCTTCGAACTCATCTGCCTTAGCATTACCAACCAATCGCTGATAATGTTTCACAAAATGATCGAAATGCTCCGTGACGTCTTTTAATTCCGGGTTCAACTGGGAACTGTCACATGTCTCGTAGTTGGTTCCTATTATGCGATCGTGATTACGTTTAATTGCATTTTGTGCAGCCACACGCAATTTGAGATCCGCCATAGGGTAACACAGGCGCAAAGTCCAAATCACGTGTGTCTAAAGAACTGCGGTAGCAACACAATATCCCAAATGTCCAAAGATACGCCAATGCGCGGTAAATCGAAGATCCCACAATACTCGTATGCCAAGTGCAGTTCAACCAAAAAATGTCCAAATGTGCGCCAAGTCGCGGTAAAACCAAATCCAAAAAAATATACATACGAGGGGCGTTCAATATATTCTCGGTATCGATATGAAGGAAAATGCGAATTCAATTTAAATTGTTTTTAGTTTTCAATATGATCTCCCCTAACATCAATGCATTTGTTACATCTTGAGATAAGCTTTTTTAAACCCTCAAGATAATAATTTTCCTCTTTCTCTGCAAAATACCGACTTGAGTTCTTCATCATCCGAAAATCTTTTTCCACGAAGACATTTTTTCAAATCCGGAAACAGGAAATAATCACTAGGGGCAAGGTCTGGACTATAGGGTGAGTGTTGGATTTCTTCGAAACCACAATCTCGCGCAGCAGCCTTGGAAACTCGCGCCGTGTGAACAGGAGCGTTGTCATGAAGAAGCAACACACCCGCTGCGAGTTTACCCCGTCTTTTCTTTTTAATTTGCTCCCGCAAATTATGCAAAGTGGAAGCGTAGGATGTGGCGTTGATGGTTTCACCTTTTTTTTTGTACTCAATGAGCAAGATTCCCTTTGAGTCCCAAAAAACTGTGGCCATGAGCTTTCGGGGAGACGGAGTGACTTTGAACTTCTTCGGGGGGTCTGTTCCTTTTTTATGCCACTGCATGAACTCTTGTTTGCTTTCAGGGTCATAGTGGTGGACCCATGTTTCGTCCCCAGTAACAATTCGATCCATAACACCGTCCGCGTTCTCACTACACATCTCCAAAAGCTCTCTACAGAATGCGATTCTCACTTTTTATCTGAGGCGCTGTGAGCATTCGTAGAAACCCACCTTGCACTGACCTTTGAAAGGTTAAGATGGTCATGAAGAATGGTGTGAATGGTACCAATTGAAAGCTTGGTGATCTCTGCCATCATTTTCACCTTTATTCGGGCATCCTCAAGAACAAGTTTTTCGACTTCTTTGATGCTTTCTCCCGTACAAGCAGTAGCCGGGGCGCCGGAGCGGGGGTCGTCCTCAATGCTCTCTCTGCCTCTCTTGAACTCACTTGACCACTTTTGCACAGTTGATAATGAAGGTGCGGAACCCTGGTAAACAGCCACCATCTCTTCATGAATAGTTTTTTGACTTTTTCCTTGATTAGTGAGAAATTTAATTCAGTTGCCATTATGATTCTGTTTAACTAGAGATAAAACGCGAATTAATAATCACATTTATATGAAATTTTACATGAATGCACTAAAATAATAGTGTTACTTGATAAATAAGTCAATTTATATATGCAACCACAGCTTCACCCCGATACCGAGAATATCTTGAACGCCCCTCGTATGTACAATACTACATTCTCCGTTCGAATAGATCTCAAACAGAGCCTTAATATCAGAGTTGCGCTGCAGCAGTATAAAAAAAACACCCCAGTTTACTTTGATATGAAAATAACGATTGAAGAATGAAATATACATATTTCAAGATGAATAAGGTGAACAATACAAAATGAAATAAATGGATAATGAAACGAAACGAACTTCATGTTATAAGGGTTAATATTCAACACGTTGAATTATAAACTTAGATGTAGATGGCTATGCGAGGGACACCAATTTGTCAATTCATGGCCCGAAGGTCTTGAAGTCCAAGTAGTAACAAGCACTTTTCATGATTCGGTCTTGGTGGGGATTCGGTGAGAACGTGTACAACCATTTCTTCCGTCGGTAGATGTTCCAGAGATATCCGCTGGTTCTTCAGTGCATCTCGAATGCAGTGATATTTAATGCCGATGTGTTTCGACCGGGCGTGGAAAACAGGATTTTCAGCACGTTTCAGAGCTCCTTGATTGTCGTTGTACATCTTTAAGTTGCACATGTTGTCAAAACTCAATTCTTCGAGGAACTTAAGGAGAAATACTGCTTCTCTACTAGCATTGCTGACCGCCATGTACTCAGCCTCCGTCGAAGATAATGCGACCGTATGTTGTTTTCGCGACTCCCAGGAGATTGCAGTACCGTTGATGGTAAAAATTGATCCAGTATAAGAGCGACGATCCATTGTACAATTACCCCAACCCGCATCTGCGAAACAGGTTAATGCATTTTCTCCATCGGTCTTGAATTTAAGTTCATAGTAAGATGTTCCATTCAGGTAACGAAGCACCTTTTTAGCGGCAATCCAGTGCGCCTGATTGAAGCAAATGTTAAATTGGTTAAGCTCGCTTGAGGCATATGCTATGTCGGGACGCGTTACAACAGCAAGATACATGATACATGATAGCACCATCTAATTATCTGTAGGGTACGTCACAGCCTTGGCCCTCTGAGTCCTCACTTTTCATTGATAATTTACAATTTGACACCATGGGTGTGACTACGGGCTTACTCTCCTTCATATGAAACCTTTTTAGTATGTCCTTGATGTATCCACTTTGCGACAGTTGAATCCCATTTTTGTCTCTCGCTATCTGGATATCCAGGCAAGAGTTTGCCTGTCCGAGATCTCGCACGTCAAACAAGTTAGTAAGTTTTTGCTTTTACTACGATGAACCATTTCTTGATTGCTCGAAAAAATTAGAATGTCGGTATAAATACAAGTGTCGGAAGTTGTAGGTCTCAATCCAATACACTCGAAGGTCTCATTAATCTTGATGTTCCATTGACGACCGGCTTGCTTTAGTCCATAGAGAGCCTTCTTAGGCTTGCAAGCCTTTTCGCCGCTCTCTCGAAGTCTGTCCAGCATTTCAGAAGATTTTCTTCGTAAGTTTTTGTCTTCTCCAACATTTCTTCCAAAAGCATGGGTTTTTTCATATAGATATCTTCGTCGATTGTTCCGTTTAAGTATGCCGACGTAATGTCCATCTGATAAATAGATGGATTATACCTTACTGCAAGCGCAATTAAAAGCCTTAACGAGCTGAGTCTTGCTACAAGAGCAAATGTGTCGTGGACGTCAACTCCAGGTTTTTGGGTGAAACCTCTTGCGACTAGTTTGCAGCATCATTCTGCAACCAACTCTGCTTGCATTGTCCGGCTTATCCACAATTGTCCAAGTATCATTGGCGACTAGATTTTGTATTTCTATGTACATAGATAGCGTCCTCCCAATCCGATCTATTATCTCCTGAAAGAGTACTTGAAAGGGGCACTTCAGAGGCGTTCATAGCAAATTCGTCTTCCCGATTTTCGAACTTCTGTTCTTCCGGTATGTCTTCTTTAACGTAGTCTTGAATGGCTTGGATCTTCTTTTATAATATTCTAAGACGTCCTCTGTTACCAGTTTTAGTCTTTCTGGGTGTTTCTGATTTCTTTGGGGTTTGATGTTCACCAGACGACTCAATCTTTTGATTTGGACTCTTGGTAGTTATGATGACTGTTGTTGGACTTTCAATGTTTTAGCGTCCATTCATAGTTTCATCGTCAGTAAAATCGTTGAAGTTGCTATTAATTTTAAGATCTATTAAAAATTTTACGTCCCCGGATATGTAGATTTTCTTTTTGGGTGGAACCCACACTCCATAACCTTTCCGTGTTTCTGGGTAATCAACAAAAATTCCTTCCACACCTCTATTATCAAACTTTCCAATGCCGGGTGTTTTATTTAAAATGAATACTTTGCTGCCAAAAGGGGCAAAGATAATTTCAATTTGGTGATTTACCTGACCATTTTGTGAAAGGATAGAGTCCAGACTTTTTGTTACGCATCGATTACGAAGATGATTCGCAGCAGATATGACCTCTGCCCAGAAACAAGGTGGTAGACCGGAATTCTTTAACATGCATCTGGATGATTCAACTAATGTTCTGTTTTTCCTTTCAGTTTGTGTTTCTGCAAAATTTTTAAATTCGATAAATTTAGAAACAATTTCATATTTATTTTCAATAAAATATGCTATGTCATCCAATATATATTGTAGTCGTCTATGAACGTTACGAAATAACGAGATCCTCCTTTAGATTCTGTTCTCATCGGTCCGCAAACATCGCTGTGATCAATATTCAGCAACCCTTTTGCGCATTCTGTTCGGGTTGCAAATGGTGTACTTGTTAGTTTAGCGATTATACACGTTTCGCATTGTTTAAGATCATCTCTCAGCTCTGGTATCAATCCTCTTTTGAACATCAGTGTCATGTCGCGCGCATTTAGATGTCCAACGTTTCGATGCCAGATTTTCACATCCTCAGCTGTTTTGGTTGATGCAAGTTAACCTTGGTGTTGTTCTGTGTGCAAGTAGAATAAGTCTCCTCTACGAACTGCCACAATCTTCACATTTCCTTTTTGGCCTCTGATTACAGCTTTGTTTTTCGTAAAGAGCACGTGATCGCCTTTGTCCACAATTTTTGCGACAGATATCAGATTAGCAAACTGGAAGGTCTAAGGAGCATCAAAGTCTTGGGCTACCAGGTTGTAGAAAAATTGGTTGGGAAAAATTAAAGACGAGCGAAAACATTTTACAATGTGTTCGCTGCCAAAGGTTCGGGCACACCGCGTCGAACTGCGAAATGCAGCCTCGATGCGTGAAGTTTTAGAACCACAAGTCAGAGGAATGCGCTCTAGGTACGGACGGAGCGTCGGAAAAAAACCAACTCTCTTGTGCTTTATGTAGGAACACGGGACACACCGCAAATTATGGAGGTTGTCCCAATATCCAATACATCAAAAGAGTAAATCTGGCTCGGCAGCAGAAAGTGGAAGTTAAACGTCCACTCGTGCAGGCACAAAGACCAGCCGTTACTCCCCATGTTACCTATGCCCAAACGGCAGCAGGTAGGGGAACTACGGTACAACAAGCAAAGGTAGGTTCTCAGGCCCCAGCGCCTAGAGAACCGAAACCTGTACCTGATATGCTGGCTATCTTGCTCTCTATTCAGGGGCAGATGGCTCAGCTTCAGCGTCAAATACAGGAACAGGCTACGCGGATAGATCAAATATACGCGCTGCTGCCGGGCCTAACGCACCTCCAGTCGTAATGAGTACGTACATGGCGGAGCAAACCCTGAAGGTCCTTGCTGTGAATGTTAATTCAGTGATTAGGTTTGAACGAAGAGCCGCACTGTTTAAGTTGCTTAAAGACCAAGCACCTGATGTGCTTTTGGTTAGCGAAACTAAGCTTGCTAAAAGACACAAAATGAGGCATAGAAGATATGAAATATTACGAAGAAACCGACCCAATTCCACTCAAAGAGTAGGCGTTCCGATCTTTGTAAGAAAGGGACTGTGTTTCAAAAGAGTATACAATCGTGTGGTAAGTAGGTTTCGGGTGCTGGAAGCATGCGCCATGTACATCCCTCTCCGTAGTGGAAAGCGGTTGTACATGTTGTCTGTCTCTGCACCTAAGACTACTCAATCCACCTTATTCATCTCAGAGCTCGAGACACATTTTCGATTCCTGAGGCTGGAATTGGAATACAACTAATGTATTGACTCGGGCTTGAGGCGACGGATACTCCGTCGTTTCCCAGACACAGGTCCTATTTGGATTTCCTGCTGTTCGACTCACGAATACAACTGACGTGCACTAACCAACAAACTACAAACTGTCTACGCACTTTCGTGTATGACAGTGACCATTGCGGTCTCAGCCCCGAAATAACTGTTCCCAACGAAACTGCGGAACTAGAAGAGTTTGTTCAAAAGCATCCCTATAGTAGAGTGCGTTGGACACACTTTTCCAGAACGCTGACGAGAGCACTCTCCTCGAATTCGCTCAACCCACCGGCCAACAGAAATCTGTCAAATGAGGATATTGACAAGTATCTTAGACTAATGGACGAGACAATCAAACGAACAATGAACGATACCTCTGTACCAACACACTGACGAAAAAGACTTATACCGCAACGCAACTATTGACGCACTGCACCGACATAAATGTAGGCTGCTGTCAAGACTAAAAA
Organism: Volucella zonaria; assembly: GCA_963966105.1. NCBI lineage: Eukaryota > Metazoa > Arthropoda > Insecta > Diptera > Syrphidae > Volucella > Volucella zonaria. The sequence goes on along the minus strand of OZ014532.1, from coordinate 66,031,349 downwards.
CCTTGTACAGACAGTTTACTAACAGACATAATCCGGAGATAATGACATTGAAGCCGTCGATTAAAAACCTCCAGATATTAATAAAAGAAAATTATAGAAACTTTGTAAGTTTGTATTGGAACAATAAAATTCGGGCTGTAAAAACCAACAACCCGAATATGTTCCCGCAAATAAACAAAATATTTCGCAGAAAAGATCAAAACGACCTTCCATGTCTTAAAATCGCTCGAACGACGAACAACGAACAAATACTAATCGCAGCGGGCATAGATCCAAATGGGGCCGTTGAGGATGACAACTTCTTTGTGATCGAGGATCCGCAGGAGAAGATAGAGGCTATAGGAGCGACTTTCCAGGAAGTGTACAAGGCGAATGACATGATTGGCCCGAGCCACGACCTGGAGAGTCGAGTCCTTGTGCACAAGTTCTGCCTTCGAAATGAAATTGTAAATTGGCGATTCGAGAGCTCGGATTTCACCCAGTTCAGTGACGAGAATATAGCAAATAGTTCATTTCGAAAGAAAAGGTCCAAACGATCTTCGAATCGCTTAGAAGTAAGAAATCAGTGGGAACCGATGAAATACCGAACATTGTGCTTCGGCATCTCCCGCTAGAAACGGTGGACATTTATACCCCGTTTAATAATGCAATGAGTAATTCACATTACCCAGCGCATTGGAAAACTGCGGTGGTACATTCCATTCCCAAAAGGAATAAAGACACTTCCAATCCGGCGAATCTCCGGTCGATCAGTCTTCTTCCAAACATCAGTAAAGTTTTCGAGAAGGTGATCAATACAGTCCTGATTAAGTGGGTTGAGGACAAACATATAATTCCGGATAATCAATTCGGTTTCAAGGCGGGGCATGATATCATTCATGCTGCGTCCAAACTGGTTTCTGATATCCAATGGAACAAAGGCAAGAAACAGTGCACTGGTGCCTGCCTGATTGACTTGGAAAAGGCCTTCGATACCGTATGGTTAGAGGGACTCTTCTTCCAGTTGGACAGGTTGGGCATTAGTAAACCACTGTTGTATATTCTTTTTGATATGCTCTCCATTAAAAGCGGTCTGCAATTCGCCGATCCTATTCAACAAGTGATCTGATAGGTTCACTTCACCATGCCATAGTGTACACAGAGGACTTAATCACGTACAGATGGGGTCCAAAGATTGAGGTCATTAATATACTTTTGCAACGTGACTTCGAGAAAATTAAGCGATATTGCGACGACTGGAAGTTGAAAATCAACTTTCAGAAGTCGGAAACCATTTTGTTTAGGACGCCTTTGTCTGCGGCGTTTAGGGATACCAGAGAGAATCGGCGAAAGTTCTCTATCGACGAACAACATGCTTGTCGAAATGTAGTCAGATATTTTGGGATCTGGTTAGATCAATATCTGTATTTTAACAAACATATAGATGTTGCTCTGGCCAGAGCCAGAGGTGCTTTTGTCCTTACAAGGAGACTGTTTTATAACAGCCATATCGATGCGAGGGTGAAGGTGATCTGCTACATGGCCCTTATCCGGCCCATGCTTGTATTTGGATGTCGTGTGTGGTTCAACGTGAGAGCAAGTTTGTTGGAAAAGATTCGGGTGTTTGAGACGGCTTGTCTTAGGACTTGTCTTCGTTTATACGGGACACCAGAATCTGAGTAGATAACATTCTATCGTAATGAGGTCTTGCACAATAGGGCGAACCTATTGACTCGAAGGCACATTGCAAGAGCAATGACCTCATCGATCAACCTGATCTCCGGGGCTTACTACCCTAATTATATGTATCACGAGAGAGTTCACTTGGACGGCTTTATTCCTCCAGAAGCGTTCCTCTACCTAGATAGTAAAGGTCTGATCCAGAACAGATTTGCGGTGCTGCTAATCTTCCACGTCGCTCGTACAGTTGCGGACAGGCGACTCAACTACGGCAGTGACGTCGCAAACGGCAGTGCGGTTCAGTAGATCGGTAGAGAGTCGTGACATGAGGGATGTTGCTCGGCAGCGCCAACAATTTTGGTGGCCTATTGAGGGAGAGGATGCTTCGTCGTCGAATTCCTTCAATACTTGGTAGCTTCTTGTGAAGCAAAGTGGGTGGCCTCATTTTTTTAGCCATGGCCGGCTTACATAGTTTTAAGTAGGACTAAGTTATATTTAAAAAAAAAAAATATATAAAAACAAAAATAAATAAAAATAAAAAAATAAAAAAAAGAACATAATATATATGTATACGTATATGTATGTATGTATTAGATGTAAGTAGGTTAAGTAGATTAAGATTATTTTTAGGTAGTTTGAAGGATTTTAGTTTTAAATTCTATAATAAAATAAAAAGTCATGTTACTTAGTTTTTTTTTTTTAAAAATGTTTTCTTAGTTTTAATTATAATGAATAGAAATAGTATAGTATAGTATAGTAGTAAGATACGTCGAAAGACATAATTTAAGTGTTAGGTTTAACTTAGAGTGCCCGAATGGGGCCAGTAAGTTAGAATAAGATAATTTTAAGTTAGTTAAGTTAATTTTTTTGTCTAGCATGTAAGAATAATAAATGAAAATAAAAATGCATATAAACTGAACTGAACTGAGATATCAGATCTGGAAAATGGAGTGTGTTGTTAAGCATCACAGTGGTGTTTGCCTTTCCATCCGAGACTAATATTGTGACATCTCCTTTCGCGTTGACGCTGGAAGTTGCGTTCGTGGCTAGTTTTAATCTAGATTGCGTCGACTGAATATTTTTAAGTGTTGTTTTATTTTTGCAGAGATGTAATGTGCATCCGCTATCAAGACACCATCTTTCGTCTGAAATTTCAACGACTTACGAATTAGCGAAGTAGGTGGTTCCAGCTTTCTTTTAGTTCCTCTTTTCTTGAAACAATCCGCAGCTGTATGCCCTTTCTTCCCGCAATAGTTGCAGCTATATTTAAAAGGTTGATTCGATTTCTTGTTCGTATGTCTTTGAATTTCCATTTTCTCCCTCGGATTACGTGACGCACTGCTGTTGTGTTTAGCGTATAATGCTCCGCATGGTTGTTCATACGCTTTCCGAATTCTTGCTTCGTATTCTTCTATTATTTTTATCTTCAGGGTTTCGATATCTGCAAGACTATCGCGGAACTCGATGACACATTTGAAATTTTCAAAGGTATCAATGAGACTATATAATAACATAACAGCTAACGAGTCGTCGTTTATATTGACTTCCATGTTTCGCAATTTGTCAACAGTGTCAATGAATTGCAAAGGATACTCCCTTATATCGTCTCCATCAGCCATTTTTTTTTGCGTGAGTTGTTTCAGCAAATATAATATATTGTCTCCAATTTCAGCCAAATGTCCCTGGAGGTTATGCATCCTCAGATCTGGCTAAGTTCCGATGGATTGATTGCCAAGATAAGATCGGATTTTGCCTTGTAACATCCATGCATCTACATTACCTACTTCCAATTTGGGTTTTGGTATCTCCCCGCTTATATACGGCTATTCTTCGTTTTTAATTAAAATGTCTTCCATTTGTATCTTCCATGTCTCGTTCGACAATGTGTCGATACGAAATTAATTTACGTGTGTCATTTTTATTTGATTTTATTTGTAAAATTTACTTTTTTCAGAATTTTGTTTTTGCATACTCTGGGCCCACAACATATAAGAGTTGCGCTGCCGCAGTAGAAAAGAAACATATACCAGTTTACTTTTATACGAAAATAACGAATGAAGAATGAAATATACATATTTCAAGATGAATAAGGTGAACAATACAAAATGAAATAAATGGATAATGAAACGAAACGAACTTCATGTTATAAGGGTTAGTGTTTAACACGTTGAATTACGAACTGAGATGCAGATGGCTTTGCGAGGGACACCAATTGTATTTGTCCAATACTTAATGCGCGTTGTTATATGTAAGCTGTTCGCTTTTTTCACTCATATAGGCGCTGTTTGATTTTTTCTTTAGCAATAGCCGTAGTATATGTCATACCTTTTCAACCTTTTTTTACCTGCGCCAGTGGATCGCCAACGGTTCAGCACACATATAGCAAATATTCATTACACCCGACTGCCCTATTCAACCTCATCAATAATTTCAACTCACAAGAAAGAACGACTTTTTTTTTGCACGAGTACAAGTCTGCACGAATGTGTGGATTGATATAGGCACCTACTTCCGGTTTGAAATGCAAGCAACGACTTGTATAATATTATTCTTTGAGTGGCCATGCCGGACTCGAGTCAACGAAATTCACTGAGTAGTAAGTGAGTAGTGTCTCTTTCCTTGTGGTTTTTACTTTCTTTTGAAATTCCATAAACAAATAAAACAATAGCAAACACCGGCAATGAAGAAAGAAAAAAATCCTTTCTCCATTTCATTGGATACGAAAGTCAAAGGCAAATGCAAGAACCAGAAAATAAGCGGAGGTACTCGTACCGTACCTCAACTACTGATTTGCCATAACGACTACCTTGTAAATCGAAAAGAAAAATGTTTACCGTTAATAAACGGATGACGTATATTTCCATTACAAAAGGTAAGTATGCTCGGAATATTAATAATGATTTCCTCTGTGCAATGGATAAGAGTCCCCTTACTTTGTCTGTGTTTGCCGCGCTATGAAATAGGAACAGAGAAGGACATGGCCGTAGTTCTGTTCCTATGTAGTCATATCCGTACACCCTCGTCAATACAATGCTTAGAGACCACATTTACTACCACCATCGCCAGGGGCTGTCGTCTTCGGTTCTCAGTCCTCAGTTTGCAGTTGCGAGTAACCGTCCTATAGTCCCAGAGTCCTGAGTCCTCCCCAACATTCATTGGTTCGCCTTGGGAAGTAGAATGTAATTTTTTGCATCAATTGTTTTTGATTTGAAATTTATGATGAGATTCTTTTTTATTGCTTCGGTCTGATACTCGTAGATTCTAAGATCTGGAGTTCAGAGTTGGGAGTAGTATTTCTTTCGTTTTTGAGGGGACTAATACTTTGACTTTTCAAATTTGACAATGCCAGAATGGGTAACATGCTTCCATTAGATAGCAATCAGCATGCTCAATTGCCACCGTTAATCACTGCGGATGGGTTTCTGAGTTTGGGTTTTTTTTTTTCTTCTGCAAAACACCTGCTGAACCTTTTTATAAGACTTGTCAAGTTGTAATACTACATTTATGGTTTTTTTTTCCACATTTTTTTCTATTTTCCTAATAACTGACAGAAATAGTGGGTGTAAAAGCGTACCTAGATATATGGTCTACGAAGTGATCAATTGAGGGATAGTTAGTGAACACGCTTATACAAACGTTTCTCTCATTTGCTTAGGGGTTTCACAGTAGGTGCACCCTGTTTCACGCTTACCATCTGCTGACATACCATATGTCATATTTGTGTTTCAGATTGCCTACCATTTAGTCATTGAAAGCTATACCATATATTCGCAGTCATCATTTCTATGGTACGTGTGTTAACTCTAATTTTCGGCCGTTATAGTCGTGCCAATTACTGAACAATTGACGGATTAGTGAACAAATTCGAATCGACTTATGCACTCTATAATGTTGCCGCACTAGTAAGACGCCAGAAGTGAATAGAATATTCCAGCTGTACGGGTTATATACCCCCTCCTCACTAACAAGAGGTCAACTTTATTTTCCTACACTTTACAGGATAAATTAATAAACACATCCGAGTAGCGACAACAATGTTGCAATGGATCTAATAGCTTAGAAAAAGACGCCACGCGCAATTGTAAAAAGTTGAGTTAGCAATATAATTAATAGATATGAGGGAGTGACAAATCTTCACTGAAGTACCAGGTGGCGCAAAAGTCATCACTCTATAGGAAGATGCCTTTTATTGTTGCAAATGGTGGCAAATGTCAATTCTACTTTGACATTTGTGAAGTAAACAGATAAAAAATACTAGCCAACAAGACATGAATTGTTATCCTCTTAATTGTTACAGTTGTTACAGCCGATCTAATAAAATCCAAAGTAAAGTACATGGACATTTAATGGGGAGACTATATTATTAGTGGAAGTTGGCTTGATGTTGATTTCTAGTCAACTACTCGTCTTACTTGATTTTCGTTTAACTGAAAAAGTGGATGATATGTGATTCGGGCGAGGCTGGGATTCGAACACCGGATCTTCCGATTTGGAAGCACGTCCACTACCACGGTAACCGCCATGTCCAGACAGCAACTGTGTGATGTGGTAGTTACAGTTGCCCCATGGTCTCTTTTTCCATGTTTCTATGATAGGAATGAGTTTGTAGGTCCACCTGCCTTTTGTGAAGCCGTCCCACCTAGTTTGCCACAGCATTATGGATGCTGCCTATTCTTCTTCCTTAACCCTCTTTGCCTCTTGCCGGTTGTAGGGTCACCTAAGATACACCCTCTTCATCTCATCCGCGAGGATGTCCATTGGGATCATTCCAGCTAGAACGCAGGCTGCATCATCGGAGATTGTGCTGAATCCTCTGATCACTCTGATTGCACAGAGCCTGTAAGATGATGATAACTCCCTACTACACTCGTTTGTCGCCAGTACACCCGCCCATTTAGGAGCAGTATAGGAGTACCGAGCTGACCACTCTGTTCAGCAAGATCCTTCGGGCCTATCCAGGTCCGCCGATGTTCGGTAGCATTCGGGAGAGTGCCGCCTGCATCAACGATGCTTTCTTGCTAACGTACTCGACGTGAGTTTTGAAGCGCAGGTGATTGTCGATCATGACTACACGGTACCTAAAGGCTTCTTTGTATTTAATTGTCTGTCTCCGACGCGGAAGATCGCGTATTCCACCACCTTGCGGCAGGTTATTAGGACAGCTTCAGTCTTGTGTGCAGCTAGACTCCAGCCATTCCTTTATCTTTATAGCCGCCTCGTCTGTGGCAGACTCCACCTCGTGAATGTGCTTGGCTACTGTAACCACTGCTATGTCTTCAGCGAAGCCAATAAACTTGACTCCCTCAGGCAGGGCTAGTCGCAGGTCTCTGTCGTACATAATGCTCCATCGGAGAGGTCCAAGGGCCAACCCTTGCGGGAATCCCGCGAAAACACTGTAGTGCTTAGCGCCATCGTCCGTATGATACCTTAAGCTCCTGTTACTAAGGTAGTCCGTGACTATTATCAGGAGATAGTATGGTGTATCCATCTTGGCCAAGGATCTCCAAATAAACGACCAGCTCGCCGAGTTGAACGCGTTTTTTATGTCGAGCTTTACTACTGCGCAGTATCTTTTTGTCCCCCATTCCCATCTTTTCCCTTGTGTTGCATCAGTTGTTGTATCTACTACCGCCTTTATTGCATCGATGGTAGAACGAGATTTTCTGAAGCCGTACTGCTGACCTGACTGCGCTCCTTTTTCCTCCGCCACCGCAAGCAGTCTGTTGTATATAAAACGCTGTAGGATCTTACCTAGAGTATCAAGCAAACATATTGAGCGATACGATGATGGTTCTCCGGGTGGTTTATTGCTGTTTGGAAGCTTTGCTTTCAAAGTGTTTTAGTGTCTCCAATTTTTTTGCATGTTGCAAAAAGTTCTTCCGACGTGATGGCCGGGATATCTTCCGGTGATGGTGACCATAGTAGTTTGTCTATGCGGGAATAGATACTCTAATATAGTCTTTAGCATTGCAGGGCAGGTTAGTGGTGGTGACCTGTTGCCTTTGAGCTTCTTCATCACCACTCTATACGCTAAGCCCCAGGGGTCTAGGTTAGCCTCGTCGCACAGCTGTCTAAAACTCCTTGACTTACTCTCTTTAATGGCACTTTCCAGTTCCCGTATAGCTAGTGAGAGAGCGGGTGTGCGAATGTGTGTGTGAATGCGTGTGTGAATGCGTGTGTGAGTGTGTGTGTGAATGTGTTTTTTTTTTTTTGAATGTGGTAATCTTCTAAAGATGCGGTAGCCCGTGCCACTAACAAGCACGATTCGCAACACCCGAATATTCGATGCCAGGAGTGCGCCTACGTACTAATCCACATCCCGACGTCTTTCAACCACTCTCCCCGCGGGACTGCCGTTAGGTATTACTTCGCGGGACTGGTTAGCAGATCATGCTATTCTTCTTGTATTTGTTTCTTCAGCTCTTCTAATTTTTTCTATTCTTCTTAGCTCGTTTTGCACAATTATCACAAATGTGCCGATTTCCATCCAATTTTCCTCCGACTGCAACATTTGGTATTGGACTGGACAGATTAATTCTCCACTGCGAAAAACGCCGAAATATGGCGTGCTCCGTATCTTCCTCCTCGTTTGAGCATTCTGGGCACAAAGGGGAGCTATCGCGTCCGAATCGGTGCAAGTATTTGCGATAGCCGCCGTGACCAGATAGGAACTGCGTAAGGTGGTAGTTGTTATCCCCATGTGCTCGTTTTGTCCAGGTCTCGATGTTCGGGATCAATTTGTAGGTCCATCTGCCTTTTGTACTATTATCCCACCTGGCTTGCCAGATGGCTGCTGAAGCCGCTCGCTCTTCTCCTTTTATTCTTGCAATTTCACCTGCATCTTATCGCCCTGGGGTTTTTCTATTATAAACTCTCCACATCTCGTCCGCGAGAATGTCGATCGGAACCATTCCCGCTATCACGAAGGCTGCTTCATCCGAGATTGTTCGAAATCCACAGATCGCTCTTAATGCACTGAGCCTATATGCGGACAACAGATTTCTCTTCTTTGCAAAAGCAAGTGCAAGGGCGAGTGCCCCCGCCCAGCAGCGTATAAGAGGACTGAGCTGACTACTCTAGATAGGAGAATTCTCCTAGCATATCCAGGTCCACCAATGTTTGGTAGTATTCTAGAAAGTGCTCCTTGCAGCAGTAAAGCCTTGTTACTGGAGTACTCTACATGTGCTTTGAACTGTAATCTGTTATCAAGTATTACTCCCAGGTATTTGATTGATTCTTTCGATCGGATTATTTGATGTCCCACCCGTATATTAGCGTATTCCACAATTCTTCTACTGGTAATTAAGACAGCTTCCGTTTTATGGTCCGCTAATTCTAGACCGGCAGATGCTAGCCAGTCTTTGATGCGAATAATCGCTACATTTGTGGCTGACTCTATCTCCTTTATTTCTTTTGCCACCGTAACGACGGCAATGTCGTCTGCAAATCCGATTACTTGACCTGAGTGTGTGAATGTGTGTGTGAGTCTGGCGGGAACTATGGAACTAAAAGAGATTGGGAAACCACTTTGGTGACGACCAGCCACAGAGAGGGTCTGATAAGTTTTTTGTTGAGTCGTGCGAATTTGCTGAAATTGCGAAAAGCAAGTTTTTCTTTGGAAGTTTGGGGAATTGCAAAAAGCAATTCCGTTTTTTTTAGTAGAGTTGATTAATTAGAAAAAGGGGACAGAGAAAGGGAGACACAGGAACGAGGAACGGGATAGCTGGAATAGCGGGACTAAATTGCTGAAGAACTGTTCCAGAAAGGGGCGCAGCACTGCTAGGTATAGTGATACACTATCACTACAATGTAGAAAACAAAAAACAATAGAAATTCGTTTGTTGGGTTTTTTTTTCTTGAAAGTTGAGCTCCGGTGGGTCGCGCGTGCGTACCGCTAAACCCTCATAAATATATCGTCTAGCTCCATTATAGAAGAAAAAAAAAGTTTGTTTTTTAGTCGTTAAAAAAAAATAAAAAATTGGGAAGTCTATTCTTGTTCGGACTCGGGTTTTTTCTTCTCAAGTCGGGAGGGTTTCGTGATTCCATAAAAATCACGTGGCACCCATTTCGTTATCCCAGGTTTAGCAGCCATCAAAGCGCTACCTGGAGGAACCTACAGCTGGGATAGCGGGATCCCAGAGAAATATTTATCGTTTGGTTCGGGGCATCGCTCTATCGGTGCCGGGATTTAAACATAGCAACCCGTATGTGAACAGATCACTAACTATACATCACTAACGTTCGACCCCCTCTCGAGTACGCTAGCCAAGCGTGGTGTCCCTTTCAATGAGTTCATGTATCCCGAATTGAGAGGATCCAGCGTCGTGTTCTTCGATTTGCTCTTCGAAGTCACCTTGGAACGATTCTTTAATCTTACCTGCCTATCGACATCGTCTCAAACTCATTAACCTGAATACCTTTGAGGAACGTAGGGACACAGCAGACATTCTTTTCATTCACCGACTCCTCTCAGGCTCCGTCGATTGCATGTCTCTTTACAACTCTATTTTCTTTAACACTAATCGTTGAAATCTACGTTGCCCTCGAAATCTAAGGCCATATGCTGCGTAAGGTAAACTCCAAGCTTTCCGTTTTCGATTTTAATCGTACAATACTATCCCTCAAATTCGATCTTCTTCACCATCCCTAGCTTTAAAACCTTAATTAAATATTTTGTATTTTTAGTTTTTAAATCCCAGTTTTTTAAGCTTGAATTAAGCCAAATAAATGGGGGCGATAGCCCTCACCAAAATTAAATTAAAAATTTACAGGGCGTAACAGAAAATTTTTCAATTGGATCTGGTTTAACTTTATCACATTCCATTTCTTCATCACTAGAGTATATTACTCATCTGTTCTTCATTTGGAGGCTCCAACGAAAATTGTTAAGTGTTTAAAAGTGGTCAAAGGTGAGCCAAAAATCAGCTTAAACCGGACACAGGAACGGGTTAACTCAAAAAGAAAAAAAAAATACAAAAACAGCTTCAAGATTAATCGTCAAGATAAAATTTCAAAGTTCTTCGAACAACAAGTTAAACAATGGATGGAAGCATCGCTAGTAGAAGGACTTACCCCAGCCTTGGATGCACTGGCCTAAAGAAACCCGGCGTAAAGTCGTCTGTTACTATCATGAAAGAAATAGCATACTTACCAGCATACGTACAAACAAATATTGTACAAACACATCTGGAGAGAATGGTCGCAGATACAAAGAGGGAACTATGGCGAGTAATCTGCAATACCGAAGTTAATGGACAGTCCAAAGAACTCTTATTTAACAATCAACCATCAAGTTGGGAAGATGCAAAACAACTGCTTAAAAAATACTTTAGCCCGAAGTCAACTAAAATAGATTTCCAGAAAAATCAGTAACTTACGGGTAAGCTCAATTTTTGATTTAAATTATAAAAAAAATTCTAAAAGGTATTAACACATTCACAACATGTGAAAAATATTCCAAAGACACAAAAAATACATTCTATGTGATATTGATAGAGAATTTTTAGTAAACAACCAATGACATAACTTAAGGGGACCTGCATGACGATTGATCGGGAAACTACTGACTGTTCAAAACATGGATTGGAGATTGTCTAGGGTCTTATGCCTAGCCTAGGTAACCTGGGCCAGGAATCCGCGTTACCGAAACCAGCCCGGTACGGAAACCGGCTTAATGCCTCGGATAAGGACTGATGACACGTTGACGACCTTTGGCTATCGTACCCGGACTAAGATTGGTTTCTGGAGTGTGAAGACCCTCCCTGACTCTCAGAGTGAAGTACCTCAGAACGTCAGATTCTTTTAATTAGAGCATGAGTTTATGCAATATAAGCTGGACATATTGGGAGTAAGCGAGATAAGACGGGTAGATGTGGTTGAGTACCAATCCCTAACGCGTAACACTGTATTACTCTACTCCGGAAGACTAACCGGAAGCCCCCGTGGATATGGGGTTGGACTGCTGTTAACACCTACAGCACGCAGAGGCCTAACTTCCTGGCAGCCGCACGGTGATAAGATTCTAACGGCCAGATTCCGGACAAGAGTACGCCGCGCCACCATTATAAAGTGTTCCGCCCCCACGGATGGTTCGTCTGAGGAAGAAAAGGAGACCAACTACAACCAATTGGGAGCTGTTTATAATACAAAACCCAACGGCGACATTGTCATTGTGATGGGGGACCTTAATGCCAATGTAGGCAGCGACAACGAAGGGCTCAAATATATTAAGGGACGGCACGGATTAGGCAACCGCAACGACGACGGCGAAAGATTTGTTGACTTTTGCAACGCAAATCGTCTTGTCACCATGTGTCACCATGTTTGAGCACAACGCCTGCCATAAAATCAGTTAGATGTCAACTGACAGGCAAGCAACCTCCAACCAAATCGACCATTTTGCCATCAGTCGCCGTTTTAGAAGTAGTCTTCTGGACGTCCGAAACAGACGAGGAGCGGATATGGGGTTGGTACGAGATCACCATTTTATGATAGCTACTGTCCAATTACGCACTGCTGCCGTTCGAAGATCTAACGACACAAGAATACCTAGGTTCGACGTAGACCGACTGAGAGTTCCCACAGTGCGCCCCAAGAACTAAGGGACCATCTCTCACGAGGAGTGGAAACAATCAGCAGCTCACTGCCCGCCACCATTCAAGGCCATTGGTGTGCTGTGAAAACTGTTTTCACGTCAGGTGATGAAAGGATTGTCGGTCGATCGGAGACAAGTCATAGGGCGTGGCTTTCCGAGGATACCTGGAGAAGGATCAACGAACGAAAAAAACCAAGAGCTCGAATTGCAGCAGCTCGCATGAAGATCAGAGAAGTGACAAGCGCAATTATATAAATGCGCTGGTCACGCAAGCAGAAGAAGCAGCAGCGAGGTGCGACAGCAGAACCGCTTACAGAATCACCAAAGAGCTTGTAGGTGGCCGAAGCCCTACTCAACATCCAGTGAAAGGCCTAGACGGTTCGTTGCTATTCGTCGGATGAGGATCAACTGAAGAGATGGAAGGAGCATTTTGCTTCGCTTCCAAACCGAGTATTCGCCAGCAATATGCACCCAAGTCAGACTGAAGTACCCGTAGAAAGAAATTCCCGAATTCGCACCACAACTCCCAGTGAGGAAGGATTATTGCCGCGATCAAGGCACTGAAAACCAATAAGGCGGTAGGACTTGACGGCATACCTGCGGAGCTGTTTCTAGCTACGCAAACGGCATCAGCTGAGCTATTGTTCCCACTTGTCGGGAGAATATGGGAGGCCAAGAGTATTCCGGACAAGTGGAAGAAGGGAATCATCGTCAAGCTCCCAAAACACCTCGAAGACACACTCGACGCCGAACAAGCAAGCAGGTTTCCGCTCTGGATCTTCCTGTGTCGACCCCACCAACACGTTGCGGATCACCATCGAACTTTGTTTTCTGTACCGATCACCACTTCACCTGCTGTTCATCGAATTTGAAAAGGCGTTTGATAGTGTCAATCGGGAATTTATCTGCCGTGCCTTGCGCAGGAGAGGCATTCCTGATAAATTAATAGCAATTATTAAGGCTATATATGATGGGACCACATGTCACGTCTTACACAGAGGAAGACTGTCTGAGGAAATTCAAGTCTAAAGCGGGGTTAAGCAAGGCTGCTTACTTTCACCAATACTGTCTCTATTGGTGATTAGCGATGTGCTGAATGCGGCCTTTTCGATGGACTCCTACATCTGAACTCAAACACCTTGACTACGCCGACGATGTATGAGTATGCTTTCCGTCTCACGGAATAATGCACCTTCACCAAATGACAACAAATGTGGAGAGGTAAGCAGACGTCGTTGGGCTGAAAATTAACTCGGCTAAAACAAAAATGATCAGCCTAAGACCAAACTCATCAATTCATATATGTATTGCTGGACAGACGGTTGAGAAAGTAGAGAGTTTCTAATACTTTGAGAGCATTGTCTCAACCGATGGCGGAACCGAACTGGATATAGCCAACCACACAGGCAAAGCAAAATCTGCGTTTGGCGAAGTAATGCAATTAGCTTAAACACCAAGCTACGACTGTTCCGTTCCAACGTTGAATCCGTGCTACTATATGGATGTGGTACCTGGAGGGTGACCACCCCTATCACGAGGAAGCTGCAAACGTTTGTCAATTGGTGCCTACGCTACATCTTAAGGATATTCTGGCCAAGATGTATCTCTAACGAACAGCTTTATCAGAGAACGGACCATGAACCTATAGGCACAACCATACGACGACGCAAGCGGCAACCGAAGACATTTGCCAGATCTGTACAGCGACATCATTGGTACTTTACTTTGTACTTAATTATCGTAGAATTAGATTCTAGATTAATTCTAGATCCGGACATTTCCCTTCAAATGCGTGAATTTTTTCAGTGAAACCTTAAAGTAAGAGTACGTTAGATACACCATACGTTCATGCATTAGTTTGGCATTTTAAGTCCTTTGTAATACCCACCATCTGTGGATGGGAAAATGCTAAATATTCCAACGAGAAATCCTCTTAAGTCCTGCAAAACTTTTTATTTTCCCATTTCAGTTGATCGGTTTTAACTTTTTAAATGTGTGGATAAGCCACATACAATACATACCACTGACAGCTTCTGGATGACATTTATGCACATTTTTGACATTTCCCATATATTTCGTTGTTCGATTGCGGTATTCATAATAATTCAATAGCCCATGAAAATTTCAAAACAAAACAACTCCGAAAAAAACGAGAGAAAAAGAAAATTCTACGAACTAAAGCAACAGCACAAAAACTGTTTGAATTATCCTTTGCGATAAGAGAGTCGAAAACGAATACGAATACGAGTACTTACTGGACCGCAACGCTGAGTGTCTGTCCATTTGGGCCTCTACATCTACACATCTGGTTGGACTACGAACGAGCGGGTACCTCCAAACGTTTTCGGATACAATGGATTCGACCATGCATAAGTTCAATTTAAATAAATGACACAATCAACTGACGACCACAACAATACCACCGGACCAACTCCGCTACATATTGAACGCGTATAGCTCATCTCCTTTACCATGATGTTGGTCGGTCCAGTGATGGCGGCAGGACTTTTTTTTTATCCATTTTCAACTGCGATTCGATCCGAATGCGATTTAGTGTGCACACTGTGTTCCTTTGTTTTTTTTTTGTTTTTCGTTTCCCATTCATACAGGTCTATATACATTTATGGATTGAGTGAGAGAGGATTTTCCCGATTTCCCGAGAATTCCATGCAAGACCCCTATTCGAAAAATCCACCTCATCACAGTGCTCACATGAACCGAACATGTCCATTATCCTTTTTGAGTTGGCTCTTAGTATCGTTTTGTTTTGCATATTTTGAATAGAAGGACGATATACTCGTGCATACTCGTAGCTGGCATCGCTTTTGGCTGCATGCATATTTTTGGAGCCGAAACGTGAGTGTGGTGCGTGGAAAAAATCGAATATCGAAGCTTTTGTTTTGAACGTTTTCTTATCTGATAAATTGATTCAATAGAATGGTGAGAATTTGTTCGATTTATATTTCTGTATGAGTATGTCGGGATTCGTTTTTTCACCAGAGACCGTTTTCGAATGGAAACATTTCGACTGGAAACGGCTCGCTGGTGCGCCGGCCACACCGGTCACATCGATACAGATCAGAAACAGGATTGGGCATTTTGTATCGTTTATTGGCTTTGGCAATTGATTTGGGATCTATGAACCAAATTGGAAGGTAGCTGATATAGATTTGATAATCCGATAGTTTTAATGAGTTCTGAACTGGAGGGAGGTTTTCGGCAAAGCAATTATATCACATGCATTGGAATGTATTTTGATGGGCGTACAGAATTATGGGAAAGGCAGCTATTAATCTAATCTGTCTTAGAAAAAAACTTTAAAGGATTCTAAAGCAAAATCCGTAATGAATTCGTTAAGCTGTTCAACCGTTTATCTGTGAATGTGTGGTACTTTTTTTTATAAAACTTCTAGTGAAGTTAATCTATTCAGAAGTTTCGTGCCGCATAGTTGTCATATGACTAAGAAGGTCTTAAACCGGACAAAACGAGTATTTCACCCGATGTACGAGTAGCAACAGAACAGGGACATACGGACATTTTCGAAATTACAATCAACCCTCACATAGTATCAATATAGGAACCACAGGTAGACAAAAATCGCATTAATACTCTAAGCTGGTTGGTGTGTCGGGCGATCCGAAAGACCAAGAGCTTGTCTTATTGTGCCGAATAGTCTAGGTTAGACTTATGCTGCGAGTAGGAATGACGAGTGACCCGATAGCAATGATAGTTTTTTACACCTGATATGTTGGAGCTGCTGTTAAAATTACCAATGACATCCAGCTGTGAAAATATTCAGTACGCTTGCCGAGCGTGCGGAAATTATGGAAAAATATTACCGAAATTCCGGCTCAGTTGTAAATACGCAACGTAAATTTCGTCGTGAAGTCTATCGTCATCATGGCTTCACTGTGCAGGCAATTTGTCGCACCGTGAGTACACTCTTTTGGATCTAAAATCACAAACTAGACAAAGATTGGTGCGAAATGAAGAAAACATAGCCGCTGTAGCGGCCAGTATCGAAGAAGACCCAGAAATGTCGATTCGGCGCCGATTAGCTGAATTAGCCATCGCTAGAAAGTCAACCCGACATATTCTGCAGAATTGAAGCCAGGCGAACATGGACAACGCAGTGAATTCGCTAATTGGGGGCTGGAAATGTTGGCCGGAGTTCCGGATTTTGGCCAGAAATCATCTTCTAGGATGAGACCCATTTTTGGCTCAGCGGCTATGTCAGCAAACAAATTGGTATTATTGTAGCGAACAAAATCCACAAATGTTCCGGCAGCCATCAATGCACCCAAAAAGATTGACTGTTTGGTGCGGTTTATGGCATGGCGGTATCATCGGACCTTATTTCATTCGAAATGAAGAAGGGGACACCGTTACAGTCAATAGTCTCAAGTATAGAGCAATGTTAACCGGCTTTTTGTAGCCAGAGCTCGACAAGAGCGATATAACCGATCTGTCGTTCCAAGAAGACGGTGCTACCTGCCAGACAAGCAACGCAACCCTCGAAGTTGTGACGGAAAAATTTGGCGACTGGGTCATTGCACGGCAAGCGTCCATAAATTGATCGCCGTGATCATGCGATTTGACACCACTCGATTATTTGCTCTACAGCTACTCCAAGTCCTTAGCCTACGCTAACAAGCCAACCACTTTGGACGAGCTGGAGGGAAACATTTGCCGGAATAACCCCGCACATATTGGACCGAGTCATCAGAAATTGGACCGACTGGGGTGGCCATTTGACTGATGTGCTATTCCACACAAAATGGCATGAATCAGTTTTATATCTCACGGCATTTATCCGGCCAAAATGGTGTAATGTTCACATCTGGTCAGGTGTGTCTAAAATATCTCTGCACCTGCTAGATAAGATTCAAAACTACGCGATAGAACTCATAGTTTGTGCTAGTATCACTCAGTCAATGGACACCCTCGAACATCGACGAAATGTCTCGTGTCTCACTTTGTGGGAAAGTGGGAAAAAGATCACAAGCGCGGTCTACTTGGTATGAGCGGCCAAAGCAATCAGAAAGAATCGACATTAAGGGAGCTATCCACAGACAACCTGGCGCAGATGAATCACTGGTTTGTATATGATGGTGAACACGATACTGATTGTCAATGTTTTCTTTAGCCAATATGGGGGGTTGCACGTAATTCGGCGCTCTGTCTGCACTGCTATAGTGCATGATGGTTGACTCTTTGCTTAACGCTCTCAATTGCTTCAACGTCTTCCATCAGGCGTATGTAGATGACCTAGCTGTTCTGCATCATGCGACTGTCTGCCCTGAAGAAGGCAGCTCTAGAAGCCACTGACGATGGTTCGTCAGCTAATCCTCTCAGGTCTGATGTTGTTCTCTTTACGAAAAGGGGTAGCTGCCTGGTCTGACTCATGAAGAACTTAAGACATCACCATCTGTTTCTCTAATCTTGCTACGTATTTGGGTCTCATCCTGGGTAACAAACTTCTAAACATATCACGTCAAAAACTTACAAGGCCTTGTCGGTCATTTGGAAGTGTAAAGCAAGATATGGGGCGGCATGGTATGTGGCTCGTCGCTAGGAATCTGGTTGTCTGGTGAAACAAGTTTGCACTGATAGTTTACCCAAATCCACAGAACGGTCTGTCTCGGTAGCAGAGCCCCGTCCAATTATCAAGGCTCCGCCCATCAATGGCGTTGTCTAATACAAAGCGGGGCACAGCATATTACTGGTCTTATCGTAAACAACTTCAGTTACAAGTTGCCGGCCATAGGTCTTGTTGGCGGCAGGACCGCCGGTAGTCCCTACTAGGGCTTCAATCGCCGTACCATGGGAGTCAGGAACCATCCGGATTTCGGTCAGGGCTTGACTTGTTTTCAATTTCAATTTTCAATTTCAATTTTGGTCGGGGCGAAAGCCCCCATTTATTCGGCTTAATACAAGCTATAACTTAAAATTAAACTTAAACTAAAACTTAAAACTAAGGTTGGTTATTGTGGTAAAGGAGTAGGAAGTGGTGCGGTGGAAGTCAAAGACGCTAGGGTTTGAATTAATTTTTCGTAGCATACGGGAGATTGGTTCGTTCGCGCCATAGGTGGTGTGGTGGGTTGGGAGATAGAAGAGACGAGGGGTACGTAGATTACGAGGGTAACTGTTAAGGAAAATAGAATTGTGAAGGGACGTGCATTCAACCTGACCTGAAAGAAGTCGATGAATGAAGAGAAAGTCGGCTGCATCTCTGCGTTCCTCAAGGGTGTTTAGGTTAATAAGGTTGAGACGGTTTTGATAGGGGGGCAGAGTCCCAGGGCAAACCTCGAAGAGCAAATCGAAGAAAACGGCGCTGGATGCTTTCGATTCTCGAGATATGAACGCGATGATATGGGGACCATACTTGACTGGCGTACTCTAGGAGGGGACGAACAAAGGTAATATAGAGGGACCTGGTCACGTATGGGTTGGTGAATTCTTTGTTGAGGTAGGCTCGCTTGTGGGAGCATTATGGTGGCTGTGGTTTAAACCCAAATCGCGGGAAAGGGTCTATTGACCCTTTGTAGAGTTGCAAATAAGTACTGGGTGCTGTGACCCTAAGAACAGTAAGAGGTTTTAGGTCGACCTCGACTCATACCAAGGGTGGAATTTCTGCCTCCAACACAGTTCCGAATTGGTATCAAAGGATTGACGGGGAGCGATGGCAAGGCATATCTTTTCTCCCATGGATGTACTGGCATCCCGTAAACTTAGGTCTTCACTACAGGTGTTTACGTTAAAAACCAGAGACTATGTCTCAGCATGATATTCATATCCTGAGCTGTTTTCGTTCAAAAAGAAGTGGTCTTTAGTACAACATGTCCTGGGGCTTTGATGACATTGTGCGGCGGTTGTTATTTGATTCTGGTGTTATAGGATTGCCGCCGAAAGGCAGAATTCACTGAGCATTTTTTGGGTCCCACGTCATTAAATCGCCGATGAATTTGCTAGACAAGGCTCAGAGGAGAGTTTTTCAGAACACGGACTACGTTAGATCTGCCTACGTTCTCGGTTAGGGCTTACATTGACAGTTGGGTTTCATATGAGAATAACTGCAGATGGCATGATATTTCAAGGTAAAGGCAAACCAAACGTCAAGTACTATGCTTTTGTTAGGCACCTAGTGAGACAACATTCTGCGGTGATTGTTGTAAAGGTAATGACAACACAGCTGCTGCGAAAGACTGAGAAATTCCTGAAAAATTAACATTAACATTTTGTACAAAGCACCAGTTCTTTGTTTGTGTTGTAGAATGTTAATTTAGAAATAAAATTTGCTTCATAACAACATGATGCTCGATTCTATAGGGCTCTAAGGAAAATTTGGAAAATCTCAAGCTCGACATGTCATTTACTTTAATTTGTTTTAGTGTTCAATGTCTTTCATTCATAAGCCTTAGAATGAGAAGCAAATTAAAATTAATCACAGTTTTCGGGATTCTCCATTGTTGCGTCCTGCATTCGTAATTTACCCTACAACTAACACTGCTTTGTTTGGACAGGACAATGTTCAAAAGAAATGTATATATGTATATTTATCTTATCTACCAAATCAATGCAAACCCAGTCTCGTAAGTAGTCTTACTCGATAAAGGACACAAGTAACCCAAAAACATTCTTCTTTTATCCCTAATGTCCTCGGTAACAGTGTAAGCCATTAAGTGGTACAAAACCGTAACATGAAGACAATTTTATTAAGCCTCGACCAAATAAGACACAAACATCCACTTGTTCCCCCCCAAATGGAAAGGACCACCCACTGAAAGTTCGAAGTCCGAATAGGACATTAGCTATATTATTCACACACCCTTTTGCCAAATGCGTATTCAACCCTAAAGTAAACCTCCTAACGAAAACAAAAACAAGAACAAAAACAACAACAGCAACAGCAACGTCAAATAAGATATCATTATGTCCCTTGAACTAAATAATCCTGCTGTCGGATTCGGAATAAGTAATGTTTCCAATTCTCAACAGGTGGCGGTTGTGGCAGTCGGTGCTCAGGTGACTCTGTAACCGGGATTGAGAAGTAATAAAACGACTTTATTGCGTCAATATATTCTAATCAAGGTAATTTAGTAATTTTATTAAGCATTCCACAACTCTGGCGCATCCCATTTGGAATTCAACCCCTAAATAGTGTCCTTACTCCATTGTGTGGGCGCCATCTCACACCAACTCTACCACCATCCGAATACGAATACAAATACGAATAGCTACGGCAAATGCTGGAGCACTAATCAAGAGAATCCAATGTGAATCTTGCCACAAGTCTGCGTTGTGTTGCATACATAAAGTGGGCGAGGGTTTGAGTGCTGTTGAGCTTTGATGAGGGTACGGCAGGTTTAATTACGATGGAACAATAGTCAAAGAAAAAAATTAAAAAAAAAAAAAAAAAAACAGAAAAACTGGAAAGAAGAGAAAAATTCGCAAAGGGTTGAATAGAGTAAGAATTGGCACAACATATTCCCATTCGACTATTGCATACCGCGCCGCAAACAACCGCATCTACAAAAATTCCATCCAACAGACTAATCCTACTGTTTACGATAAGCGAACACGAGTACATTCACACGACTGAAAAGAAACAAATTTGGGTCAAATTGTCTGTGTGTTTTGTTAAGAATTTTCATTTATTTTAGGAACTTCCTGTACCAAACACCACTATCCAACCACCCTATGCCAAGTGTCGGTGTGGTGATCAGAGAAATAGTTGGCGTGATTATGTATGCAAGGCATCCTGCAACTCCTTTTGTTGTCGTTTTGTTGTGAATGCATCACAACTCCCGAACACATCCATTGGCCCATTGTTTAAATCGCTTTCTAATGATTTTCCAATTGTTGCCGTTCCTGCCGCTTGTTATCCTTTTTTTTGGTCTTGCTTTGTTGCTATTTTGATTAGAACAAAATTACAAAATACAACTCAGAGTTGTTAATTGCAAAAAAAAAGAAACTAAATGTATGCGAAGGATTAGGGGGGAACCGGAAATCTAACAAAAGACAACACCATCTAATGAAGTGATTGCAGATATGAACACTTCCTTGCTGATTGCACGAGATGAATCTCTGAACTTTTCTACAAACTCTTTTTTTTCTTCTTCTTGTTTTTATTCAACCTGCCACTTGAGGTGCTTTTAAAATGATGATGTTGCAATGAGATCCCACGACTGTATCGGGTTGTTTTTTTTTTTAAAGGTAGAAGGATCCCTGTTAGGTCTGGTATTGTAGTTGAACAAACAGATGCTTAGTTCTGTGCTAGCATATCCGCGGTAACTTTAGTATGTATACTTGCACGTTTGTGAAAACATGACGAGACACTTATTGTTAACTTGGATCAGGGGATTGTTGCACAATTTCCCCGATCTAGTAAATGAAATAATTTCAATTGTGGGGTTGCCGGCAAAACCAAAAAACAACAAAAAAAACCGAACCACACAGTTGGTGTCTAAGATTTGTGTGACGATCTGTCACTTGGGTATCGAAAAAAAAAATGCTCTGAGGGGAAATTTGCAATGGCAGCAAATGGTTTGCTGAACCTAGTGGCTGCTCAGCTGGGTTGGGTTCAGGGAAGAAGATATTTTCAAGAAGCACTTAATGGTACAAAGACTAATAAAGGTTAGGCGCCATGCACTTTTTGCCTTAAGTGGGAGTGCAAAATGCGGCAAACAAATCGCAAAGGGGTTACCGCAAATATTCTATTGAAAAAAAAAGATTATAAAATTTGTGTCACTTTATAAAAGCACGCTTTATTTGCGGAGGGTTGGCAAAACTTGATCGAAAATGCCGGTAGGCGGCAGCCACAAACTGTATTTTATACGATGGTACTGAAGGTACCACTAAGATTGGACTGCTAAGTTGGCCCCCGCCCAATTATCAAGGCTTCGCCCATTAATGACGTTGTCTAATAAAAGCGGGGGCAGAGCATATTACTGGTCTTATCTTAAACATCTTCAGATAATAACGCCTCTGAATAGTTGCTACGATTTGACCAGTTACAAGTTGCCGGTCATAGGTCTTGTTGGCGGCTGGACCACCGGTAGTCCATACTAGGACTTAAATCACGGTACCATGGGAGTCGGGAGCCTCCCGGATTTCGGTCCAGGCCTGACTTGTTGAGGTAGGCCCCCTTGTGGGGGCGTCATAGTGGCTGTGGTTTAAACCCAAATCGCGGGTACGGGTTTTCCTTTGGTTTAACACATTGTAGAGTAGCAAATAAGTACTGGGTGCTGTGACCCTAAGAGCAGTAAGAGATTTTAGATCGGCCTCGACTCATACCAAGGGTGGAACTTGTGCCTCCAACACAAGTTCTGCTTTGGTATTATACTATTAATGTAGGTAAGCGATGGCAAGGCGTATCCTTGCTCCCTATGGATATATGGGCATCCCGTAAACATAAGGTCTGCATGACAGGTTGTCTACGTTAAAAAATCATGAAACGTTCTGCTAATTGGGGACCGGATACCGAATTACAACGGTCGCAGGATTATTTTTTTTTTTATAAAAAGGATTCGCCCGGGGTAACGCGAGGTGAAATTGTCTCGTATACTTATCTTGCTTTCTCCTAGAAATCTTGTGCTTCTGCCTGTCTCGTCAGTCCTGATTTCGTCTGTGTTTCCTCCTCACTTTCGGTATATCCTACGCTTTTGTCAAAGCCTCTCGTACTTTTTCCTCTTTTACTCTTCCTTTTATTTTGCTTTTCTTTTGTCCAAATTTTTTTGTTTGTTCTTTACTTTTTGATGGTCAACCAAGTAGTGATTAACCCTATCCCACCGATATTAGCTCGAACCGTAGGTCTCACCTATATACACATTCATACATCCGTTCAGATGAGTGCAGCGCTCCTCAAATTTGCTGAAGTGTGCCACCACTCTCTCACCCACCCACACATTCTTTCTTTCTTATTTCCCAAATCTGTGGATCGAGCTAACATAATATTTTCCTTTACGATCGTTCATTGGGGTTCATTCAGTCTGAATGCAACACCAGTCCTTCCCAAAAGATAAAAAAAAGAAAAAAGATAATTTAACAACAATATACATATAGCTTACTCGCATTATATGTACATTCTAATCATTATCCGTTTCTGATAATGATCGGGTGGCGTACAGTGATGGCGAAACAAGGAGACGGGCACAGAAGGAGGAATTCTACATCTGGAGTGCCGCCTGATGAAAAACTAAACGAAGACATCCCGGCGAATCCTCTTGTCTAGAATTAATTAAATGAGGGTCGCGCAACTAGGGGTCCATTCCTTACACCATTTTTTTTTTGTTACAATTTCATTTTATTTTATTTTTTCAAGGAGGTGACCGTGCGTCACCCAATACAGCGTCTGTGACAGTCCGCTTAGTTCTGTGGCTTTATGTATTTTTATACGCAGAGGGTTCCAGACCGTCCATCTGGCTCTAGACGTACAGCGTTAACGGCTTAACGTGACCGTCCGTCACTCTACCGAAACTCGTGTCTCTTCTTCTCGTGGATGTATTGGTAGTTTCCTCCGACAAGCATAAGAGCAGACAGACAGAGTTCAAGAACCCACCAATTCTTCTCGCTAATATACTTCTCCAAGGAGACAACAGACATAAAGTGAACGGGTGGGGCAAAAAGCGGATCGGGCAGGAAAGACCGTGATGGAGTGGAGATGCCTTCTAAGGCTAAGGAAACTACCCGATAGGAACGACAACACAACACAAGGGCAAGAGCCAACGACTTTGTGAATGGCTCTTGTTCACTACGACGTTGGACGCTAGTCTCGCGCCTTCCTCCAAATAATTACTTCAACGGACCGTCCGTCCTACCTGCTGTGGTTGATCCTTCAAGATACTAGGAGGGTGCACCAATGGCTGATGGACCCATGGCTGCCCACCACCCTTCTAGGCTTTTGAAGAACCACGGAAAAGAATGTGGATGAGTGAGGCCAAGAGGAGAGGGAAACAGTAGGACTTGTTGTGGTAAATTTTACCGCAACAGGATTCCGAAACCCAAAAGTCTAATCACATCCAATGGATGAATTCCCAAAATGCCACGAATAGCAAAACTGTATAGTGAACTGCATCGTGCCTGATTGCGAAACTATTTATTGTTCAGAACTTGGCCTGGGCCAGTAGCGTCATCCAGTTGCGTATCCCTATATACGTAAATTGGCTAAAATTACAAGTGTGAAATATCTAGCTTCCTAGGATAGGCTACGTAGGTTGGAATTTTTCGTAACTGAAACCAACACTACTCCTCGGATAAGGAAAGATATCACGTTGACGACATTTGGCTATTGTACCCGGACAAAGATTGGTTTCTGGAAAGCGAAGACGCTTCTAGATAACGGAAGTGAAGATCCTCAAAATGTCAGATTCCTCCAATTAGAGAAGGAATTCATGCGGTACAAGATGAGCATCTTAGGGATTAGTGAGACCAGGTGGTTGGCCTCCAACTCATAGCACTGTACTACTCTACTCCAGAAAGGCACCTGGAAGCTATGGGGAATCTGGAGTTGGATTGCTGCTTTCTAAAACAGTTCTCAAAAGCTTAATTTACTGGGGGCCTTTAGACTACAGGATCCTGAAAGCCAGGTTCCGGACGTTGCGCCATCATCATACAGTGTTGCGCCCCAACGGAGCTCTCTACTGTCGAGGAGAAGGAGGCCTTTTATAAACGGCTGAGTGCTGCTTATGATAGTACACCACGCGGAGACATCATAATGGCAATGGGAGACTTGAATCCCAAGGTTGCCAATGGCAATGATGGACTCAGGCCTGTTATGGGAAAGCATGGTGTTGGCGACCACAACGACAGTGGCGAGCGTTTTGTCGACTTTTGCAACGCCAACCGCCTTGTAATAGGATGGGACATGTTTGAGCACAAGACGTGCCACAAAGTCAGTTGGGTGTCGATGGACAGACAAGCAACTTCCAACTTCACGTTCAGCCGGCGATTTAGAAGCAGTCTCCAGAACGTTTGTATTGTAACAGAATGGGTGCAGACATGGGAATATCCCGGGACCACCATCTGATGGTCGCTACCGTAGGACTACGTACAGCTGCAGTTTGGAAATCTCAAGAAAACACCCGAATGTCTAAGTTTAGTACCGATAGACTAAAGGACCCCGCAGTCCATCAACAACTAGGGGACCACCTTTCACAAGGATTGAGAAAAATCAGTAGCACAGATCCCGCGTTCATCGAGAAAAATTGGTATACTGTGAAAAATGTCTTCATATTCGATGCCGAAAATATAGTCTGTCGGTCGCAAAGAAGAAACAGTGTTTGCTTCCGAAAGAAAACATCTAAAAACTCGCATCGCAGCTACCTCAGCAGCAGGATGAAACGAGCCAATGCGTATCGCATGAAGATGAGATAAGTTCACCGTAGCGTGCAACGTAATAAGCATAACTATATCAACGCATTGGCTACAGAAGTAGAAGTAGGTGTCACAGTATGACCGTCTACAGAATTACCAAAGTGGTCACAGGTGTCTAAAGCTCTAAACAACACACCTGGTAAAAGATAAAGATGGATCTCTGCTAGTTTCGGATGAGGACCAGCTCAAACGGTGGAAGGAGAACTTTTCTGCGGTTTTAAACCGTGTTTTCGCCAGTGACGTGAACCCAATGCCTAATGACCCGTCCGTAGTAACAAATTCCTGAACACGCACTGTATCCCTCAGTAGAGAAGAAATCTTTACCGCAATCAAGGCGCTGAAGAACAACAAAGCGGTTGGACTTAACGGTATTCCTGCAGAGCTCTTACGAGTAGCGCCAACAACATCGAGTGAGCTCCTGCACCTACTCATAGAGAGAGCTTGGGAAATAGAAAGTTTTCCTGAAGAGTGGAAAAGGGAATGATTGACAAGCTCCCAAAGAAAGGAGACCTTACGCAGTGCGAAGACTGGAGAGGAATTTGCGTGATGCCTCTAGTCAGTCGCCAAGGTAATAGCAAAAATCGTCCTGGAGCAAATAAAACAACACCTCGAAATCACACTCGACGCCGAAGAAGCACGATTCCGCACTGGATCTTCGTGTGTGGACCGCATCAACACCTTACGGATCATTATCGAATAGTGCGCTGAAGACCACATATGATGGCTCCAAACGTAACGTTCTTACTCATAGGATCATTGATATCCATCAAATGACAATAACGGTGGGGAGAGAAGCTGCAATTGTTTGATTAAAGATCAATACGGCAAAAACAATAATGATTAGCCTTGGAACTTCCTCAACTAACCCAGTAGAGATTTCTGGACAACCAGTAGAGATGGTAAAAAATTTTCAATATCTTTGGAGTATCGTCTCTACTGAAAGCACGACCGAACTAGATATAATCAGCCGAATCCGGACGGCAAAGCCTGCGTTCGGAATGCTGTCCAAAATATAGAGAAACAACTCTATCAGCCTAAATACCAATCTGCAACTGTTCTGCTCCAATGTTGAATCCGTGCTTCTTTATGGGTGTAGAACTTGGAAAGTCACACCCGCTATCAGAAAAAATTTGCAGATGTCTGCGAAACATCTTGATGATTTCTTGGGCCAACCGTATCTCTAATGATGAACTTCACGCGATAACAGGTCAGGAACCCATTGACTCTATCACATGAAGATGTAAGTGGCAGTGGATTGGACATACGCTTTCGTAAAGGTCACGAGTGCATTGCGAATCAAGCGATGAAATGGAACCCTCTCATGCAGAGAGGTAGACGAGAGCTGAGATACATCTCCAGAAACCGTGCACGATGACTAGGTTATCCATGATCCATAAGGGAACCCCACGGACAAAATACTTCCGAGAACCTAAGTAAGTAAGTATAGTGAAGTCACTGAATTACTTAGGTCGCAGTGCAAGTTGGTTGAGGTCCCCTTCCAATTTCGTGCGCCACCTTAGTAGCTCGGATTTAGGACTGAAGCTATGGTGTCCATTTGCTAAACTTGGCTCAGCCGCTTCAGACCTTGAATCCGTAGAACTCTGGCTGTACCGATATCGCTGTATTGTCCGTATAGTTCGTGGTGGAATGTCCTGCACCATTCTATGTCAATTCAATTGATTGAATTGATGATGTCACTCCTGCCGGTAACGGTAACATCCACGTACGCAAGTAATTGTGCGAACACAAAAACTGTCTTGACTCTGTAGTTGGGCTGTGAGTTTTGTACGATTCTTCCTAGAGCGATGGTAAAAAGTCGCACAATAGCGCGTCGCTTTCTCTAAAACCTTGCTTGACAATGAAAGTCTCGTTTAATTCATTCTTCATAGTCATCCTGTACAAGCTAACGATTTTGGCAAGATGTCAAAACTTACGAGTATAGCTCGTCCTTATACACGCTGTCATATGGGGGTTTCAAGATGAAAATTAGATGGCGAGTGTCGATTTGCAATTCCCGGGTCTTTTCTAAGATCTGCCGTAGTATGAACATTTGATCGATGGTGGGCTTATCTGTATCAACCAGATTGTTCTTGAATGGTTTCAGACGCTCATGTAATACGACAGAAAGGACTTAATAGATGATGTTTCGGAAACTAATTCATTAAAGGGTTTCCTTTCTTGTGGATCGGACAAATGATGCCGGGATTCCATGTATCGTGAATGCCTTCCTCTGACCATATCTAACAGACGAGCTGATGCCAGGTCATTTCTAGTTGTTTTAAATAGCCTAAGAGGAAGTCCGTCTACGTCAGAAGCTTTATGAGACTTTAGCTTCTATATTGCCTTTTTAATTTCGTCTAGGTCAGTGAGATGAAATTCTTTGTTGTCTTCGTCCAAGATGAGTAGTCAATTCTGTCTATCAGCGATATTCAGACCATCATAGCCGTCGTTCTGTCTACCGCAGTAATTTTTAGCACCGACTGCAATTCTTTATCTAGTTTTCCATGTTCATCTTTGCAGGCTTTCTGGCTTTGTAGTCCTGGCTTGTTCCATTTATTCTCTGATAAAAATTTTGAGCATCATTCCTGCAGTAACATCTCTCCATATCTTCGATCGCGCATTTCTCGTGCTCTTTCTTTTTCTTTACTAAAACCATGTGCTCTTCCCTTCATTTTTGTTAATCCTTTATCTTCATTTGTGGCTGATTCCCCTTTATGAAGCTGTTTGGCTACTCTCACGACGGTAATGTCGTCGGCGAATTCAACCATCGTTACCCTGCTCGGCAGCGTTGGTCATAATAGTGACCAGTCTATGTGGGACTACCATAGTGATTTTGTAGCATTTTATGCCTTCATCCGAATTGTACTTCAGCTTCCTGTTGTTGAGATAGCTCGTCATTTTCCCCAGCAAATAGCACGGTGGGTCCATCCTAGTCAGTGCCCTTATAATGGACAATTAGTTGAAAGCATTGCACGCTTGCGGACTATTGCACGCTTGCACAGTGCTCCTTTGTAGCATAGAACCATCTTTCTCCCTCAATGGCACCCTTTGCGAACGCTTGTTTCTGAAGCCAAATTGGTTGCCCGGGCATCTTTCTCTTCTGCTACTACTATCTGTCTATTAGAAATTATCCTCTCGAGAACGTTTCCATGGTGTCCAAGAGGCATATAGAAGGTGTCTCATCAGGGGGCTTCTTTCTTTTTGGTACCAGAATCGAATGCTGTGTGCTCCATCTTTCGGGAAAGATTCCTTCTTTTAGACACATTTGCGTTGTTGCTATGAAAAGGTCCGGTCTCTTTTAACAGCCACCTTTATTACTTTATGCTGTCGCCTATTTTGTCGAATAGCGTTAGCAACTCCTCTAGTGATTTCCTCTGGACTGACTTCTCTTATCAGGCTGATGTTTGGGGGAAAAAGCGCTCTACTATAGATCTCAGCATTTTCGAGCATGTTACGCGTATCGGGGGGTCCAATAGCCGTTTAGGTTCGTCATCACTATTTTATATGCTGATCCCCATGGATTCCTAACAGAGACATCTTAAGCATGTGGTTTTGCTTTCCTGGATAGCTCTAGCTAGGTTGTATCTCACCAGTCTAAAAGTGCCCAGTCATTATTAGAACTTTGCGCCTAGCCTGTAAGCATTTTGCCGGAGTGCCTTTATTTCATGGTTCTCCCAGTAATATGGTGAGAGCTTCCTGCTATTTGCTCTTCTAGGCATTGATGCATCGCCTGCTGCTATTATGATAGCTATGAAATGAGCCACACCGGTTTCCGTTGTTCCACTTAAGATCAAGTCAACGTTTAACATCTCATCGAAAGAATTGCTACCAAAGGATCTATCATTCCTTTCTGCCCCGTAAGTTTTGGGAGATGAGCTGGTTTCATTTCTTTGATCTCCAGTAATATTGCCTGATGGTTGCTACGAGAATAATCCACTCTAACCCTTCACTTGATGGTATCTAGAATGGAGCTGCTCGCAAGGTTAATGTCGACAATGGACTTCCGACTCCCGTTTTCCGATAAGTTTTAGCCCTACCCACATAAAGGACACCTATTGTTAGGGGAGCGAAGTTCCCAGTAGGGTAGGTCCTCTGCTGTGTGAGTCTGCTACCCAACTCTGTGGCCCATGCATCAAAGCTGCCTCCTATAGTCACTTGGGATCTGTGGAGCGCATAAGCAGCCAGCATCAGTTGGTATTCGCTGGACGTGAATTGCATAGTAGCTTCAAAAATGGATCGCATGTTTTTTGCCCGCACGAACTCTTCTGCTTGTTCCCTTGCTTCTTGGAAGGTGTATCGTCCACATGTCCAAATCGCTGTCTATGTTGCCTTGTCCCAGATCCAGTTATTGTTTTGTTCCGGACAGGTCATAATAAAGTTCACGTTTATTTGTATTATCTTCATTACCTTTTGTGTATAATAGCTTTCCGAAAGACTGGACATCTGCTGCCAGCTACGTTTTTTGTGCAATCTGAATCATTTTTCTGGCAGAATATGCAGGATGGTTCTTTGCCCCTCTTCTTTGCTTGTGTTCTTCTATTCCACGTCTCATATAAAGCCTGGATCGACCTTCTGTGCTTCTGCGTATGGCTGAACTCAAGGCATTTGAAACATTTTTTCAGCAACGCAATTTCGCGGACTATAACCTAGGATTTTAGCTGTTCCTTCTCTAAATAGCAACTTTGCGTGTTCTATAGGAAGACTGATAGTTGCAGTTTATATTCTGCCGATAGAACTTCTGGCCGCGATATACCTTCAATTCTGCATTGTCTTTATATATGTAGCTTCGGAGATATCCTCGTGATCTCATCGACATTTTTAAGCTCGATGGCGGTACGATGGGCGAGAGACCTTACGTTTGCTTGCTATCCTCCGAGCATAAATTCAGCTGTCTTGTCTCCTGCCTCCTTGAGGTTTGTTAGGAGTTCTAGTTTTCGTGTTCTTCCGATTCTGGATACAGCATCTCCAATCGGAATCTCTACATAGGTTAAATCTCCCTTAGCCTCTACGACTACAGCAACAGGTTTTCCTTTAGTTTCACCCTTAGTGTGCCCTTGCTTCTTGGCTTGCTTTTTTTTTTGACAACTACGGAGCAGGTGTCATTATAGTTTGACGGTTTTTGGTGGTTCGGCTTTCTGGCCTTTTTTCGTTTTTTCCTTATTTCAGGTTTCAAATTTACCGCGAGGCTCTTTATTTCAAATCTGGGGTTTCCTCGTTCCAGGCATGTCTTCTTTTTGGGTCCGCTACCGTTTTCAAGCATGGTGGTATCTGCGGGGCATTATTTTTCGGAACGACTTCTTTTGCCTTGTCGTCGTACATTTCGATTGCCTACAGTTTGTAGAGTGGTTTGATCGTTTCGATGGCGCCTCTCATCGGCAGGTGGATGGAACGCCTCTTACCATCCTCCAACACTTCTACCAGTGTTTTTATCTTTACTCCCAGTCTGTGGAAGACAGATGGCTTGGAAGTTGCCAGCTATTACGTAATCTCATATTTTGGCGCTGCCATGGCTTTCTCAGTAGTCCTTTGGGGGTTTCTGACTGTCTCTCGAATAATTTCGGTACCCTCGAACTCTTCTGAAAGAGGCTAATTCTATCAGCAATGTTAACTTCGTTTACTTTAGTTTGTTTGATTGTATTCGTTGTTGTTGGGTTCCCATGTTGGCCTTTATAGGGTGCTGTGCTAGAGGCAGATCGGTGCTAACAAGGAATATTACATCTTGATCTAAACCACCAACTTAATGACGATGAGACATAGATCATTATTTGAGGCCTGTCAGGGTTTTAATGGGGACGCTCGTAGCATTACCCTGAAAGCCATTTCAGCAGGTTTTCACTCCTGCTTACTCAGGTAACAGAATACAAAAAGCGTCAGACCTAATAGCTGTCATTTTAAAATCGCTGACCAATATTCCGTAATTAAGACTTTACTAGGGTCAGCCTTAATGAAAACAAGAACTTGATGACCTTCCTCATCGGAGCTCATATCAGGCTAATGAGTTTGAGCCTAGAGATCTACTCCTTCCTCGATTTGAAAAAAAAATCGAACCAAATAGACATGCATAACCGCTCCTGAACTATTTTAAGGAAACAATTCCTTGCCGAATGTTCACTCTTGTAGGCGAGGAAAAGACGGTACAACCTGAAACTCCACAAGTTATGCGAAGGCTTCGCAGTACAAAAAGCCAAAATACGACAAATGCCATAGGTAGGCCACAAGAAGAAAAACTAAATCTTCGGTTGAAAGATTAGGTAAGTAGGTAGGTAAAAGTGGCTGTTGGAAAAACCAACTCACGTAGGCGTATTGGCCCATTGTGATTCCACGTGGATCTGTGATCCTTCTACAATACTCATGGAACCAATTTGAGCTTATGATGTAGCGTAGGAGACTGTTAACGACTATATTCTTTAGATCGCTTAAGCAGTTGTATTGTAGAAGAAAGCTCCTAAGTGAAGTTTTCTTCTTTGGGAGAGAGCTGGGCATGTACAGAGTAGATGGAGGGCTGTCTCTTCCTCCTCCTCGTCCATGCAACTTCTACAGAAATCGTTTGTAAAGGCACTAAGCCTTCTTGCATGCTTGCCTATAAGGCAGTATCCGGTGATGACACTTATCATGTCGCTGAGATGTTTTCTATTAAGAGCGATTCAGATCCAGCTTTGATCAGATCTGTCCAACAGTCCACCTAAGGTCTGTTCCTTTGTTAGCATCCACCTTTAATATTAATTTGCACGTAGCGACTGATATACCGTTGCTACCTTTTCCCCTGTTGCCCGCACTCAACCAAGTTGAAAGTTGAACTGCTCTGCCATCTCCCTAAGACAAGATCGGCAGCCAAGGGCGGTTCTACATTTTAATGAGACTGAGTCCAGGGACTTGATAACGGCCTGATTATCCGAAAAGATGCGGATATCCTTTGCAGATTTGGCGTTTTTCTTCAGCCAACACAGAACTTTTTTAATCCCCAAAATTTCCGCTTGGAACACGCTACAGAGATTTGGAAGGCGGAAGGAGAGGCTTAGATGAAGCTTGTCTGAGAAAACATTGCCACCGACTCCACTATCGGTCTTGGATCCATCTGTGTAGAAGTGTATTGACTTGCCATCCATGAAAGCATCTTCCTCCCAAAAGGATCTAAAGGGGAAGGCTACATGAAAGTCTTTGTCAAACCAAAGTTTGGGTGTAAGTAGTGTAATCGGTGTTCTCTGTGAGGGTTCCTAATATATTAAAAATATCAGCGTGGCCAAATAATTTATTTCTTCACTGCGTAGTCGCTTTAAGGCGAACAGCTGCGGGCGCAGCTCCTTGCCTGCTGAAAATATCGAGGGGTGTCCAGTGAAACAGAACATGGAGTGCCGCGGAGGGAGTAGAGCGTTGGGCTCTGCTCACGCATAGACATGCTATTCTTTGGACTCTGGACCCATTTGTTCCTAATGGCTTTTTTGCAAGAGAATAAAGCTATTGTAGCTTGCTTGACTCTTTCTTGAATGTAAGGTTTCCAGTTTACGAGTAGTTTCCTGTCAAAGATGAGACACAGATATTTTGTTATGATTGGAATTTTATACATATTTCCTGGAAATCACAAGATTAATTTTATGGGAGCTTATTCCCAATCCACAGCGATCTGCCCAAAGGGTTGACAAAGTCATGGATCAATTTTAGCTCAGATGAGAATATCAATTAGTCATTCTAGAGTTTTCAGAAAGAAAGGCGATCGATTTATAGGTATGAGGTCCTTTGGGACAACATTTTCCGCCTTTGGGAATGAAAACTACATTGACTTCTCTCCATAACAGTGGAATGTGGATCAGTTCTACACAGCTCTTAATGATATTCTCTAGCGTAGGCAGGACACTAGGCCTTTGCAGCTCGGTAGGCTCCCTGTCCGGAGCAGCAGACTTGTATGTTTTGCGGCTAGGCAGCGCTCAGAGTAGCTTGTATTTGGTCATCAGACCGTGAATTTTAGTCGCGGGTTCAGTAACCCAGCTATCTTGACCTGGTTGTCCAAGAGCCATCGGTTTTTTTTAAGCCGCTAGGTATCATAGTATTTGTAGATCAAGGATTTTTCTTAGTCGTGATGCCGCAAAGGTTTCTGTTATTTTGTCCAGCATTGTCGCTTTGCCTTCCTCAGTTATTTTTTTGTATAATTTCAGGGATTCGCTGTATGAGTTCCAGTCAGACACTTTTCTTGTGCTTTTTGCAAGGTAGAAAAGTTTTTTGCTAGCCTTTCTAAGCGGTCCCAGTGCTGATGTCCACCAATGTGCGGCTTTTTCTTGCCTCTAGGTTGTATAAGAAGGCAGGAAGCAGCCATAGCCTTATTGAGAGACAGGGTGAATTCTCTGACTTTCATGTCAAGCTCGTTGGTGTCACGGGGAGGACTTGAAAGTTCAGAGGATAGCGTTTCAGGCAGTATTCCTCTGTATTTTGACCAATCAGCTTTCCGATAATTTCGGAATGCTGGTTGGCTGGGAGGAGCATCACTCAAGCTCAATTGGATGTGCCTGTGTTCTCAAAATTAATGTTCAGACTATTCATCCAGTTCTTTAGCATTTGAGTGATGTTGTCGAAGATAGGAGTGATATCTGGCACTTCCTGTCAGTTTCTGGTTATAAAAATGGGCTCATTGCCAATGTTGCAAACAATGAGGTTAGTACTTATAATATAATCAAAAAGTAACTCATCTCTACCGTTGATGTCGGTACTGCCCCAAACCGTGTGATTTGTATTAGCGTCGCACCCGATGATGGGGCCAGTTTTTAGCCTTCCGCTTCCAACCCGTTCCAACTTATCACCAGGGAGAGAGCCACATGATTTTGTCCAGGATATGCCGATGCCAGCCAGTAGGAACCTTTGGCAGTCTCCAGTTTGACAACGGTTAAGGCAGGGTCGCTGAGGTTAGGACGTAAAAATGCATACGTTTCTCTAATACAAGGTGGAGCAAAATTAATCATCTAATTTTGTTTTTGAATTACTTTTTTACTGAAAAAGAAAAATGATTTTAAGTGATGGAAATTTTTATTTGGACCAATGCAATTGTTTCTGTTAAGTGGAAAAGATACGGTGTCGATACACATTTGTGCCCGTTTTATCGCATTTTCCATGACTTTCCGTAAGTTTTCTGTGATAACTGTTCGCATTCCTGTCGAATATTCTCCTCAAGGGCTGCGATTGTCTTAGGTTAGTTGGCTTAAACCCGCGACTTCAAGTAGCCCCAAAGGAAGAAGTCTGAGATGGTTAAATCGGGCCATCTTGCTGGTCATGTCAAATCGCCAAAACGGAAGATTACGCGACCAGGAAACGCTTTCTTCACAATATCCATTTTTTCTTGTGCTGTGTGTGCGGTTGTACCGCCTTGGTGAAACCACATGTTCACCAAGCCCCGCTCATTCAATTCCGGCAGTAAGAAGTCATTTATCATGGCCCTGTAGCGGTCGCCAGT
The DNA here is from genome assembly GCA_963966105.1 of Volucella zonaria. NCBI lineage: Eukaryota > Metazoa > Arthropoda > Insecta > Diptera > Syrphidae > Volucella > Volucella zonaria. The sequence continues at coordinate 65,996,286 of OZ014532.1, read as the reverse complement.
AATAGTGACCGTATTGCCGATGGCGTCCTCAAAAAAATACGGCCCAATCACTCCTCCCTCGTGGATATCGCACCACACAGTGGCTTTGAGTGGATGTAATGGGTCTTCGTGCATCACACGCGGATTTTCAGTACCCTAGACACGAAGATTTTGTTTATTGACGTAACCGCTTAAGTGAAAATGCGCCTCGTCGCTCATGATGATTTTCGACATAAAATCGACCTCTTCGTTGTTGAGATTGAGGATGGCTTTACAGTAATTCACACTCGACTGACGGTCAGAATGCATGCAATGAGAATGTTTAAGTCTTTCACTAAAATTCGCTGTAAGGTCCGTCGGGTGATGCCCACACGATTAGGAAATCGACGTCGAAATTCACGCTGCGCTAACACCACCGACCGATTATTGGCCAAAAACATCGACACAATTATTCCATGCTCTTGCGGAATATAGCACTCCATTGCTTATCTGTTTGTATACTGCAGCTGTCTAGTTCCCAAATGTCGAATATGATTATCGTACGAGGCCATTTGCAAAAATTATTCCGTCTTCCGATAGGGTGATTAATTTTGTGCCACTTTATATAAATACAAGTTCTAATCTTACCTTTGTCTCCTATATAGAGCGGAGCGTTGACAGATATCACAAGTGTGTGAGTCCTCCGATTTTGAACAAGAGCTCATCTTCTTCCTCTGATAGTGAAGGATCTCTTTTTAGTTCGTCATCGGTTTCCATTTCCAACAAAGTGTCAGAAGGGGAGACGGACGGCTTAGTCGTCGCCTCGCATAAATTGAAGTCGTCGGTATCCATTTCAGGAAAGCATATCGACGCTCCAGAATCTAAGATTGAATTTGCAGTTTCAATTAAAGGAGAAGGAGGATGCTTACCAGCATCCAGCTCACCATTTTTATAAATTCTTCGGTGAATTGACTCGAAGCCGATCCGAATCATGTCGTTAGTCTGCGCTAGATGGTTAAGGGGTTCCTAATTGATCCCAATTAACGCGCATCTATAAAGTCCTTTAGTTCTTCCAGTTTCGCGACTTTCCAGTCATGAGTCAGAAGGGTCGGGTGGCTAAGGCTGATGATTTCCAGAATGCTTTCCGAGGAGGTGAGTTCGGCTGGGATCCAGGTGCGGGTACTAGGTCTGCTGGGGATATCCTCCTTAGGCACGAATTTGAATTTTGCATCTGGCCAAACCTCTCCTAATCAACCTATGGCTTTGGTTTAAAAATCGATAGATCTTTGATCAGCACATAAGATAAGCTTGACGTGGCCTTGGTGCCAGCCAGCGTCTGTTGTGATGGGAGGTGGTCCATGGTTTTCCTGAATGATGGCCAAGAAGTTATCCTAAAGCTTTAACTACCACCCTTCAGGTGTTATCGATCCGTCGGTGCCGTTTTTGTCGATTACCGCCATAGTTATTGCATTCGAAGATTAAGTTGTTAGGGATGTCACAGCAGAAGGATTGGAACTTTTGAATTTATGTAACCAGTTGCCAGAGGCACCTACATAAATTCTCATATCGAAATTAATAATCAATTTTCTGGATTCGGTATATTATGCGAATGTAAACAACTTATTTATCGGTGGGACTGTCAGAAAATAACTGCCATTCTGAAACTATCACATTAAAGATTTTCGGGTCAAATCGAATCTCGAACAAACAGTTTTCAATAAAGTTGAGAAGAAATGGCACCATAAACCATCCAGATCCTTTGGAGCAATTTAGGTATTTGGCTCTTAAGAAATAAATAGGAACCGATGAATGCTCTCGTAATTCCTTAGCTCTTTTGTCACAAGAAACGACATCTCTAGCGATAAAATTTTAACTGAAAAACAATTGAAAAAAAAATATCTGCACTTACTGCAGATAGAGAGCAAAAAAAAAACAAATATTAATAAAAATAAGAAAATCCAATTAAACTTTTGTAATTACAGGTAAAAGGAAAGCAAGTTAAGATATTTATCGAGGATAATTGCATGGAACTTGGGAACATCTTTTTCAGAAAGTTCATCCTCCTGTTTACGCATACACAGGTAGAATACTATGGTGAAAAACAAACGACGTCATAAAATTGAAGAAAAAAAAAAAAAAAAAAACCCAACCGTTCAAAGAGTTTCACAAGAGCACTTCATCTTGAAAGGTGTTCTTACGATGAAACTTTAATTGCCCGCTTAGGTGCAATGTAACCAATAAAAATCTACGTAAACAACTTCATGTTTAGACGAAGCTAAAGAAAAGATTTTATAGAAAAGAAGGTACACGATCCTGCTAGACAACTCAATTCCCTATGCGCTTGCCAGACTGAATTAAAGTCAGGCGGAAGTTGAAAAGGCGGCAACCAATTGCTCCTTAGCACACTTTTCGTGTTAAAAAATAAATCTATAAAAATTCCAATGTAACTCTGTATCCGTTGATGTATGTGTGAAAGAGCACTCAACGCATGTGAGCAAAAAAACTTTATAATCCTTGTATCCTCTGCTATTTTTTATTTTTTTTTTTAACTAAGGATTTCTTCAGTGGGAAAGTTGTGTCTAAACAATTAGAACCTACCTAGGTTTAGTTAGACTGAAGTTGCCAATCCAGTCATCTACGAGTACACTTCTAGTCATTTTGATATTCACACCGACAGTTTATCATATTGCGTTTAAGGACATATCGTTTCCCAACCTAAATATCCAATGATTTGCAATACTTAGATCTGGTGAAATCCATTCTAAGAAGGAACTCTGGTTGTTGCTGAAATGAAACACACGAGGCTAAAGATCAAGGGAGAATGACATTTCTTTAATGTGTACATCTTACTGACATTGGTTGTGCAATACTCCTAATGTAGCTCATGATGAGCCGTATTTTGGTATCATTGTGATGTCATAACATGGCTTTTTCTTATTTTGTTTATTTACTTAACTTAATCAAATGTTGATAGTTTTATAGAATTCAGTCCTAGTGTTGGCAATAAGCTAAAAACAATTCAAATTTATACTTCTATGTTTCAAACTCCAGTACTAATTTCATATGTATTGTATTGTAATTAACTTAACAATAAAGTCAAAAATGAAGATAATTCAATAGATGCAAGTAATTCATTGGATACGATACTGTTTGCTTTCTATTTCTTGTTGAACGTCTAAGAATTATGGTATTCGTCTTTGTCGTCACTCCTGATAGGCATTCGAGTGTTGCAGCAGTCGCTTCTTCTTCTTTTCTATCTGTATTAACTTTCGTGATGTTATTGTATGGCTCACCCGCCCCTGATGTTTCATTAACCAGTTTTTTTTTTCTAAGTTAATGTTGCTAGTAATAGAATGTGATTTATTTTCGCTTGATTTAGATAGTGCTATGATGAGTTTCGATATACTATGTTCGACTACCTAGGTTAACATCTCCCTGACATGGTTTGAGATATTGACGATTACGGATAAGTGTTTTTCGATTTACTTCAAGAGAGTATGAGCTTGGTGTAAGTTGTTTGTGGATAACACCTTCCGAATACTTTGAAACATCCGGCTTTAGATTAACTGCTCATAATTCAACTTGCGATTTTGTGGATTTGTCGTAGTATTCCTTACTTTTAGTTCGACGCTCAATGATTCTATCTTTGATGTTAGTAGAAACTTCTTGGAGTAGGTTCCTAGTTAAGACAGGTAAGCTTATTCGAAGAGACCTTGACTTCATCCTTTGTGCTGGTGAATATCCGATGGAAATCGTTGCATTTCGATGTCCCAGAAGAGCTTTCCAGTAGCACTGATTTGACTCTTCACATTTTTGAATTAGTCGCTTTACGATTTTTACAGTGGTCTCTGCTTTCCCGTTGCCACGGGAATAATATGGGGAAGAGTTTATGTAGCTAAAATTGTACTCAGCAGAAAAATCTAAAAAAAAAATTGTTATTGAAGTTGTGTGCGCCATCTGTGATTACTTTTTGAGGAATGCCATATTTAGCAAAATTGATTTTGCGAGCCAGAATGACATCATTTGCAGTGGTGCCTCCTAAAAAGTTAACTTCAAAAAAATCTGAGTAATGGCCAACAGTTACTAAAATATTTCTTTTTCTTCCTTTGTACGTTGCTTCACAAAAGTCCATTAATATTCGTTGAAAGAGAAATGATGGAATTTCGTGTGTCATCATTGGAAATTTTGGTTGTAAGTCTGATTTCATGACATACGTATTACAATACCAAATAGCATTTTTTATGTCTTTTGTTATACATGCAGTGTTGTTTTACTCACATAAGATGCTGCACTACAAATGTCCCATACATCACCACAAAAATCTTACAACACCTCAAAAAAAATTTTTGTCATACTTCAATTTCTGTTATACTTACTACTCTTATATTTTCCCTTCAAGTAAACGAAGTATGCGCTGGCTCATGGATTGCGACTGTCCTATTTGTTTTGTGTGCTGTAACATTTTTGTTTCTTTTTACGTTATATGGGGCATGAGATAATACAGATCAGTTCATTCTGCGACAAATTTGAACCGGCAATCATTCGTGTTTCGTATTTATCAAAAAGTTCCCGCACCACACCACCGTGTAGGGCTTCCATTGTTCCGATTTGAGTTGTTTTGTTTTGTTAAGTTGGTAAATCTATTGTTGACATTCCTTCTAAATCTTAGCATCATAGTTTGACATTTGCAAAAGTTACGGAACCAAGAATACATCTATCTCTTTGTGTGTTGGCGATTTTTTACAACTTTAGAAATGGATTTTAATTTGCAACAACGAACTTGTATTAAGTTTTGCGAAAAAAATGGATTTAATGGTGCGCGAACGTTGGAAATATTGGAAAAGTGTTTCTCTAAAGAAAACGGCCGTTTACCAGTGGCACGAGCGGTTCAAAAGTGGTCGTGAGTCAATCGAAGATGAAGGACGCAGTGGCAGACCATCGACATCGAAAACCGACGAAAACATTGATGAAGTAAAAGAAATGTTAGTCAATAACCGCAAATCAACCATCAGAGAGGTAGTGGAGGACTTGAACATGAATCAATTTCTTTGCATCAATTTCATGCAAAAAAGAGACCGTGCTGAGGTTGCAAAAGAGATGATTTGTGAAGCTGAATCCGATCCCACAATCATCCAAAGCATCATTCCTGGAGACGAGACGTGGGTTTATGAGTACGACACGCAATCCAGACATCAGGTAAGTGAATGGCGTTCACCAAATGAGTCGAGACCAGAAAAACCACGTAGTTTTCAGTCAAAAAAGAAGGCAATGCTCACGGTTTTCGAGGATTACAACGGTGTAGTGCATCATGAATTTTTACCAGAAGGCCGGACAGTAAACAAATAGTATTATTTGGGCATTATGAGACGTTTGCGTGAAGCAATTCGCCGAAAGAGACCAGAATCGTGGGCAGAAAGCTCGTGGATTTTGCACCATGATAACGCGCCGTCGCGGTCGCACAGTGCCATCATTATTCGTAATTTTTTGACGAAAAATGTAACAAATACGAGTACCATCCAACAGCCACCGAATCGACCTGATTTGGCTCCCTGTGACTTCTTTCTGTTCAATCGAGTTAAAAAACCACTACGGGGAACGCGTTTCAGCAGCCGAGAGGAAGTAATGGAAAAATCGTAGGAAGCACTGATGGACATACCGAATATAAAAAATGTCTCGAGGATTGGATCAAGCGCTGGCATAAGTGTGTTGCAGTCGATGGGGATTACTCTAAAGGGGACAATATACATAGATTTAGATGAATGAACTTGTATTACCAATTTTGATCAATGTAGTATATCACATCGTTTGTGTTTCTTTGCGTACAAATATTTTACTATGTGAGTATAACATACATACATATTATTTATTTATGGGTCAGTTATGTTTCAAATATCGTATGTGCAGTGCATGCACCTGGGGGATCAAGGTACATGTTGCTACATGGTGCTGTATTACGGAAAATATGTAAAAATTGGTAATTATGCATAGTCAACCAAGCCGGATAACGCATTATCCGCATAGTTATCCATATATTTTAACACTATGCATAATAACCAACTGACCAAATTGGACATTGCACATAAACCGGTACATATTTATGTATGTGGGTGCTAGCTTAGTTTTATTAATTTATGTTTCTGTATTCATCTATGGTAGTTTTTGTTATTTCCTTGTTGTAAGACTGCATGTTTTGTTTCGGCAGTGGATAAGAAAATATGTTAAGAAGTCACGTATTTATTATTTGGCCTAAAATCTTTTCACGTTGTTCAGACGTTTTTAAGTCTATTCATGATGAAATGTCAATGAATACTGAACAAAATGTTACATGGACATGACATTCGTCATACGTGCTATGTCCGAAAACTCCTATTAAGAAATGTACCCTATATTGGATCACCCTTCAATATCGGATCATGTCTCTGCTCGAAACATGAGAAAATCAATAACACCCTGGGGCTACACTGCGATAATATGTTTTTCTAATATCTAAAAATGTTTATATTTTGTAATAGCATGGCCGATGATAGAAAAACATCAAAAGCATGGCAGTAATTTATTGACTGTTCGGAAGTACAACATATTTTTATAATTGCAATTGTTATCTTTGGCTTTGTTAAAACTACAAATTAATTACTTTCCTTGAAATCTTTATTTAAAATTAAGATAAACTATGTAAATTGAACTTAATCTACATAAAATGTAAACTAGTAAACGTAACGTAAAGTTCTGATTTTGCTTTGTATGACACTTAGTGTAATAATTAAAGATGGAAGTTATTTCCGGAAGAATAAGGTCTCTTTGCTGTTACACAAGACAAGAAAATACGTGTTTTTATTAAACTGCATTTTTCTACCCCCGTATTTTACCCTACACAGATTAATCTAGGAAAAATAACCCTACACACCCCAACATTTGGTCCTTCGAGCCGGATATTTAACAATTAAAGATTTGAAAAAATAAAAAAATAAAAATCAGAAAGTGCAAAGTGCAAGGACAAGTACAAGTGCGCAAAATGAAAGTGCAAAGTCCAAACGCACAAAAATCCATATACATATAATATAAAAAGATTAATATAATAGACAAAACATTAAACAAAAGAACAAAAAATTAGAAAGTACAAGCAAGTGCAAGTGCAAGGACAAGTGCAAATGCAAGATATATGTATGGATATATGGAGCATCACGTCGTACAGACAGCTATCTTTCTTATTCTAGAAGTGAACTTCAAGAACGCACTTGGTCTTCAAGCTAAGATTCGACGAGGAGAAATTGAAGAAGGTCTGGAAGAAGAAGATTTTGATGAAATTTTTGATCTGCTTCAAGAAACATATTTCACTTACCTACGTGAATTGGGCGATGCTATCGATAATGCCACGTCAGCATCTGAGGAGAAGACAGGTGCTTCTTGTAATGAGATTTCATTACCCCAAATTAAAATTCCACATTTCGCCACAAAATGGCGGGCTTCAGAAACTTCACTATTTGAAATCGTCTCTTGACGGTGAAGCTTCTCGTTTGTTGCAGCATTTAGGGTTGTATTCTGGCAATTATGACAAAGCATGGGAACTGCTTGCAGCCAGATACGACCACAAGCGAGTGTTAGTAAACGCTCACTTCCAACTTTTCTCTGACCAGCAGCAGTAACATAAAATCTCTACTAGACACGTCCCAGGAATGTTTCCATGCCCTGGAAAATTTAGGGTTGCCGGTTAGTTCTTGGGATGACATGTTAATTTATATACTGCTTCAGAAATTACCTGCCTTTACTCATCGTTTGTGTGAGGAGAAGTTAGGCAGTCCGAAGGAGTTGCCCACACTAACACAATTTACAGAGTTCCTGGAAACACGTTTTCGAACCTTGGAAGCAGTAACTGGAACGAGTGGCACAAATGGCAGCGGTTCCTCTTCACACAAAGCTGTTACTGTAGAGAAGAAAACGGTGTTGCACGTCGGGAAGAAGCAGTTTCCGTGCCAGGTGTGTGGAAGAGGACAACATTCCCTTCGATCTTGTCAGAAGTTTATTGATATGGAGATCTGTGAACGATCCAAGACTGTGGACAGGATCGGGGTTTGCCGGAACTGTCTCACATATAGTCACCGGACTAGTCAACGTCAAAGCAGTGTGCGCTGCTATGACGTTGCAAACAGAAACACCACTCTCAGCTGCATGCCAACTGTGGAGGGTCAAATATCGCAAAGGTCAGTACTAATCCTACTAAAGGTACACAAACTTTCTACATAAAATCCAAGATTAACCAATCTGTCTCTCTTGGGGTAGATCAACCAAGTGTAACACAGCCGTTGTGAAAGTAAGGTCTTCAAAGGGCAACTATTATCATCTTAGGGCGTTAGTCGATCCTGGATCGGAAGCAAAGTTTATTACTGAATCCGCTGTCCAATTATTAGAGCTTCATCAGCGACGAACGTTCATTGAGGTATCTGGATTGGGAAGGGTGAGCAGTGGTTCATGTCAACGATATGTAAATCTTACCTTTGGTTCACTGGTAACGCCATTTGAGACGAACACCCGGTCTTTTGGCTTCCAAGCCCTTAGGTCTGCAAAACTGGGAAGATATTCAGGACTTAAGGTTAGCGGATCCACAGTTCGACAAGCCTGCGACTGTTGATATCCTCCTAGGATGAAAGATCGCCAATTGCACAGGAATCAGAGTTAGGTTGGCTTCTCCTTGGTAAGACAATTTCGCAAAATAAAGAATCTGTCCATAGCTTCTTACAGATTCTCGATAACGACACTTAGCTGCGAAGATCCTGGGAACTGGAGGAGTTGCCTTTCAACACTAAGCAAACTGCGGAAGACAAAACATGTGAAAAGCATAATATAAACACAATAATAAAGATGACTGATGGTGAACATCAAGAATCGCAACCATTTAAAAACGGATGTAGGCCTGGGTTTGGTGCCCCGAATTTAAGTGCCTTACGTAGGTTTCATCAACTGGAAGGAAGATTCCAGGAAAACCCAACACAGCACAAGGAGCATTCCAAGTGCTTAAAGGAATGCAAAGAGCTTCGTTAGATGGCAGTAGTTGACGCAAAGAATACCATACTGGATACACGACACCACGCGGTATTCTATGTGTCAAGCGCAACTACGAAACTACGTCGCAGTCCTGCGTACTACAAGCGTTTTGTACGAAACTGCCGGGCACAAGCTAGAAAAGAGACAGAGGTCCACTAAAGGTAGATGCAATCGGCGAAAGACTTGTGGCAGTTCCTCAAGGGTAAGTTACCTTGAGCGATGGGAGCGGATAAACTCAAAGACCAACGACTTTTGTGGAAAGTGGAGTCAAGAATATCTGCCCAGGATGAAACAGCGCCCGAGGTGGACAAGACGGAAGCCGGAACCAAGACGCAGAGACTTAGTTTTCATTACAAATGAGAGACTACCACTGTTGCAATGGCGACTCGGACGAATCATTGGCACACATCCCAGGAAAGACGAACTTGTCCGAGCAGCTACGATACGAATTAAAACCGTATTATTTAAACGGTCACTCAGAAAGCAAGGAATTTGAACGACACAACACAAAATTTATAAGACATACACTTTAAATAAAAACACATAAAATTAAAACCATTTAGTTTCATTTTAACAATAATTTATTATCTTAATTAAATACAAATAATTACACTTTTATTCATCTTAGATTTCCTACACAGCACAACACACGCACATAAATACAAACAGTCTACTCAATATCACACAAATCATTCATCCTGGACAACGTTGAGAGCGACTTTCCGAAATCCCAAAATGCCGACGGGAATTGGAGAATCAAAACCCCGACGGCATTTGAAGGTTCCAACTGAACACTCAACGTTGTCTACTCATAACACAACACAACCTATCAACAGGTATTAATTTTTAAAATATTTTCACAGGCAACACGATTCAAATATAATATGAAATAGTAATATAAACATCTTAAAACAAAATGAAACAAAATTGGAAGTGAAAGTAACGAATTAAGTTAAAGCAAATACAAAAAAGAAAACATCCTTTCTAAGGAGACTGTGTCTGCTGTTAAGACTATTTTCTTATTATTATATTTTTGTTTGTTTACATACATATTTTGAAAAAAAAATATTCTAAAGCTTACAACACTAAAATATAACAAAATTTTGTAATAATATAAACATTTTAAACTTATACAATAATTTTTAATATAAATGCCATAAACTAAACAAAAAATATGTAAAAAAAACTTACTCCAGGTGAATTGCAACAACAATTCGATAGGAAGGCGGATACAAACACTAATTTGGCCATCATTGCAATAACAAAACGTTCGCGAAAATTTCGTCGCACATCGACGCACTGCACAACCAAAAAATGCGTACGCGGAGAACAGTTGCTGCACAAATTACACCACAAATTGTATGCAATTTGTTGGGGAAATAAATTATTGAACTTTTTTTTTCAATTCCCATTCCTTTTTTCTTTTATTTTTTTTTGCACTTGCACTCGAATACCACTTTCGCGAAAACAATAACAAAACATATGTGTACATCAAATGCACACACAAACGCACATACGTATATTGAATTGTGTTATCACGCCGGTGTAAACAATTCGAAACGAAATCTAATTTTCGCGAGGGGGCAGACAAATAAACAATTAAATAATAACACGTACCTTTTTATTCACAATAAAACTAAAAAAAAAAACAGAAAATGGTAAAACCAACGAAAACAAAAAAAAAAACCGAAAAACACACACGAAACGCAAATTGACCCAGTTTTGATCAATGATCAAAACAAACTATTGCACTAGGCAAATTACCCACATTTCATCTCCCTTTGTTGTTCGTTTGTTATATCGTCATCCTTATCACCTCCATGTAATGTTTCAAATTATTAACTTACACGATTTTGTTTCATTTACATGTAGATAGTCAACACACTCGCACTCACGCAATCACACAACACACAACTCTTATGCCAAAAGAAGTACAACATACTCCAATTGCAATTGGCTACAGTAACTTGGCGTCTCCACAGGCAATATTCGAGGCAATAAATTGCCATTGGCATTGCCATTGCTTTAAAATTTCCTAGTGTAGACGCTCAAGCAATGGCAATGGCAATATTGATTTCCATCGCAAAGTCAATGAATTTGACGTTTCAAAGTTTTCAAAATGGCGAAAAGTGAAAAAAGAAGGCTTTTAATAACTTAATTGCTCGGATGGCACACACACACTTGTTGTTGAATGACATAATTACATTTGACATTTGGAATATTTGGATATTGCCAGAAATGAAATCCCCACCTAAATTTTAAGTTGCCATTGCCATTGACATTGCCTGAAATATTGCCTGTGGAGACGCAGTGTAAGGTACATGATCGAGAACACTTGCGGACGAAAATCGTCCATCGGGCGGGAGCATGTTCGGAAGTACAACATATTTTTATAATTGCAATTGTTATCTTTGGCTTTGTTAGAACTAGAAATCAATTACTTTCCTTGAAATTAAAATCTTTATTTAAAATTAAAATAAACTATGTAAATTGAACTTAATCTAAATAAAATGTAAACTAGTAAATGTAACGTTAAGTTCTGATTTTGCTTTGTATGACACTTAGTGTAATAATTACAGATGGAAGTTATTTCCGGAAGAATAAAGTCTTTTTGCTTTTACACAAGATCAAGAAAAGAAGTGGGTTTATTAAACCGCATTTTTCTACCCCCGTATTTTACCCTACACAGATTAATCTAGGAAAAATAACCCTACACACCCCAACACTGACCTTAAAAACTATAAGGCAAAGTGCAATTTTTGTGGCCAAACAATGTCGTATAAAGGCGGTGGTCCATACAATTTAATTCGCCACACAAAAACACGACATTCAACCGTTTTTGCAGCTATTCGTCAAACGGACACTGCTTGTGAAGTGGAGCCTATTCCTCCTATTCCTTCATCTTCTGAGCCTCAGCCTGTTGCAACTAATGCCACAAATGCACCAGAAAGTGTCTCGAATCAACTTCCTTCTAAGCAAAAAACTATATAAATTTCCCAATATTTGCAGAAACGGCAATCTGCCAAGAAAAAAGAAAATTTAAACAAATGTTTGGTTGAGCGAATAGCCAAAAATTACTTGCTTTTTAACATGGTTGAAACTAAAAAGTTTAAGCAATTTAGTAGGGAATTAAACCCTAGCTACCAAATACCCCCTCGTAAGACACTTGCGAATGTACTTTGAACGAACTATTTCAACACGATAAAAGAAAAAGTTCACAATTTGCTGCAACAATCAAACAATTTGTTGATTACGACTGACTGTTGGACCTCTAAGCCAAATGATAATTACGAGTATATAGCACTTACAGCTCATTTTCTTGACGAGAACTTAGAGCTAAAGTCATGTATGTTCGAGTGCAACCAATATTCAGATCGTCACACAGCAGAAAACCTTAGCAGGGAATTGAGAAGGATGTGTGATGACTGGGCAATATTCTACAAAATTGTTGCTGTAGCAGCTGATAATGCGCATAACATTAAAGCTGCAGTAAGAGCAAGTAATTGGAAACACATTCCTTGCTTTGCGCACACACTAAATCTTATTGTGCAAACTGCATTACAGGATATAAAGGACACACGAGTTAAAATAAAGTCCATTGTTGAGGTATCTCGCCGAAGTACATTGGCAATTGAGAGGTTAAAGGCAATGCAGAAAAACTTAGGAGAATCCGAACTCAAACTTAAGCAAGATGTTGCCACACGTTGGAGCTCGAAGTTTGATATGTTTGAGAGAGTACTAACGGTAAAAAATATTTTGTTGTCCACAATAGCTATAGACTACCCAGAAATGGAAAATATTAATAACCAAAACATACTCGTAGAAGCCTTAAAAACTGCCTGCGAGTCCTTAGTATTTTTCAAAGACGTTACGGAAGAAATGAGCTCTGAAAAAAATGTGACATTATCAGAGGTAATTTTAATATTTCATGCCCTCAAAGAGCAATGTGTAGAATTTCTAAAGAGGGACACACTTCCTCAATGTCTGAGTAAAATGGTGCAAAGTCTTTTAGACGAATTGACTGACCGATTTTTTAATGTGGAAGACAACAACATTCTTGCAGAGAGTAAACTGCTCGACCCAAGATTTAAGAGATATAGCTTTGTAAATGAACACTCTTTCACTAGAGCATGCAATAACGTGAAAGCCTTGTTAAGCAGTATCCATATAATGTCTATGCAGCAAAATTTTGAAGAGGAGCCAGTGTTGGTAGCACCGCCCCCGAAAAGAACGCCTAGCATTTGGGACAATTTTGACAACGGTGTAAGCGAAATTATAAAAAAATGCAAATCCTACGGCGGCAGGTATAATCGAAGTTGACAAATACTTTCAAGAGCCGCTGTTGCCACGTAATAGGGACCCATCGAAATGTTGGCACGATAAAAAAGATGCTTATCCAAGACTTTACAAAGTTGTAAAAAAATGAATGTGTATATTATAGTCGCGATTTCTGTCCCATCTGAACGTGTTTTTTCAAAGGCTGGTCAGACTCTGGTTGAAAGAAGAAACAGACTAAGTGGGGAAAAAGTATCCCAGTTGGTGTTTTTGATTTCCAATATGTAACAGATAAAAGTACGTACATATACTTTATTTTTTTTTAAATTCTTGCATAGATTTTCATTTGAACTATCTCTCAATTAAAGTATGTATTATGTAATATAATTTACACTGGCTCCAAAGATTAGGTTAGGTTAGGTTAGGTAAGAGTGGCTGTTGGAAATACCAACCCACTTAGGCCTATTGGCCCATTGTGATGCCACGTGGATCTATGATCTTCTTACTACTGGAACCAGTTTGAGCTTTTAATAAAGCGTAGGAGACTGTTAACGTCTATTTTTTCTAGATCGTTTAGGTCGTTGTAGAAGAAAGCTCCTAGGTGAAGCTTCCTTCTCTGAGAGAGAGCTGGGCATGTGCAGAGTAGGTGGGGGATTGTCTCCTCCTCTTCCTCGTCCATGCAGCTTCTACAAAAATCGTTAGTAAAAGCGCCAAGCCTTCTTGCGTGCTTGCCTATGAGGCAGTGTCCGGTAATGACACCTATTATGGCGCTGAGATGTTTCCTTTCTAAGAGGATCAGACACTTAGATCGACTCAGATCCAGCTTTGGCCAGATCTGTTTTGTCGCTAGACATGTTTGTCCAGCAGTCCACCTAAGGTCCGTTCTTTTATTGGCATCTAGCTTTAGTGTTAGTTTGCACGTAGCGATTGGTATACCTATACTACCTTTGTCTGGTAGGACAGGTAGAGTGGTTCCAATTTTGGCGAGTTCATCGGCTCTGCAGTTCCCTGGAATGTCTCTGTGGCCCGGCACCCAACAGAGGTGAATGTTGAACTGCTCTGCCATCTCCATGAGAGATGATCGGCATTCAAGGGCAGTTTTAGAACACAATGAGACCGAGTCCAGGGACTTGATGGCGGCCTGACTATCCGAAAATATGCGGATATCCTTTGCAGATATCCAAAGATTAATCGGACACTGAAACAAAAGTTGACTGGAAATGACTGAAGTTCATTTTCTTCAACCAATGTACCTAGGAGGATTATAATGATTTATACATTTATGTTTTCATTGAACAATAAAAAATTATTTAGTAAAAAACAAATTACATTTCAACCATACAAAGCTCCTCTTACTCCATTTAATCACCAAATATTTTCAAATATCCCTTCCTACAAATTTTATATTTTTTTCCTAAACCAACCATAAATTATTAAATTTTTACACCAAATATTTTATTTTTTAACAATGTTGAAAGGTACTTTCCAGTTTCGTACAGGTATCTTAAATAAAATACATATGTACATTAGGGTGTCCTTTATTTTTCAAAGTTAATATTTTCTAACGCATACGCTCCAATTTTTTTCATTTGACCATAAAATACTTGAAAATAAAATTTTATCTTCTTGAATCGCAGCAACCCGTGCCGAGTTGCGCGCGAAATATATGCTCATACAATTTACGAGGATAGTCCCCATTTTTGTTCTATTTGTGATTTGTTTGCGTTTTATCTGTAAAAAACCACAGGACGTTTATAAGCACCGCGAGGAGAAATTTCAAAAAGATTTAGATAATTTGTTCGATATCGCACACGCTTATGCTCTAGAAAAGATCAAAATAGAGGAAGACAAAATTGTTCTACAAAAACAAAGAGAGCTACGGCGTCCGGATTGTTTAGCGGGTGTTGACAAAAAGTTAGCTGAGAAAGAAGAACGAGTAAGGCAGAGAAAACTAAAAGAAGGGAAAAAGAGTAAAGTCTTTGACTGCCAAGAACTTCTCGACTTCATACGATGGCCCACCTCAAGATATTCACGAACAGTCTATCAGTTCTGACGAAACTTTGGATGAAAATTTGCCCTCCACTTCGCAAACGCAACCCGTGAGTTCGCTGTCTATCACAAAAAGAAGAAGGACGTGTTTTATTACGTAATAAGTGTAAGGGATTCTTTTTACACATTTCAATCTGTAGTAGAAGCACTTGATCTCAGTTGTGAAGATTTTACAATGGACAAGTCTTCTATTCAAAGAATTCGGATCCAAATGAGAAAAGAAAGAGCAAAATCGGTCAAATCTGATTTTCAGAACAACGTGCCTGAATTTTGACTGTTCATTGGGATGGAAAACTGTTGCCAAGTTTAAATGTGACGGGTTCAAAAGAAGAACGCCTGCCAATTCTGATTTCATTCGGAGAAAAAGAACATATATTAACAGTGCCAAAACTCGAAATTCCTACTGGCAAAGACAAAGCTTAAGCTATTTTGAATGCGATTTCTGATGGGGACCTCTAAGACAAGATAAGAGAATTGTTACTTTTTGCTTGCCGTCATCATATACGAGTATATGAACTGGTTTTGAGATGTGTATTTGAGTCAAAGATCCGCCAAGTTTCCAGCAGTCCAGTTATCCCGTTATTTGAAAAAATCAGAGACAATTGGAAGAACGTTGATCCAACTGCTTTCGAAACATTCTGTGAGACGGTCATTAACGAATTAATTAACTATTATAAAAAAGAATTACTGAAACCAGAAACGATTATCGAGAATTGATTGAATTTCTTTTGTTTTTTTTGGAGAAGACAATGAAAACAATTTAAAATCAGACCTCCTGGCGCAATTTAGCAGTAAAAGCCCTGAATCAAGATTTATGCTTCTTAAAAGCATTGAAGAACTATGAAACAGTCGACAAGGTGATTACTAAAGCAGCTCTGACCAAGTTCAGTCAACACTTATGGTATTTATCAGAAGAAATAGCTTTATTTTCACTATTTGATGATGAAGTTAATACACAATCCAAAGCTATTGTAATATTGTATCGAATTTACAAAGAGAAAGTTTATATGATTTTTGGAAGAGATATGTTCCATCAAAGGAAGAAATATCTGCCTCATTGGACGGTGAGTTGAAGAAGTGTTTTTCATTCTATCCCTAGAAAAACTGTTAATTTTGTTAATAAATAATTTTTCTTATTGTTGCAGAAAAATGTTTGAGTGATTTTGTGATCATAAAGAGCACAAATTTGTTATCGCGGTTAAAAATTGATAACGCTTTTCTGCAAGAAGACATTTCGTCCTGGGATCAAATTCCTTCCTTTCAGGAAGCTAAACAAAAAGTTATGCACTTGAAGGCAGTCAATGAGACAGCATAACGAGCTGTGAAGCTCATGGAAGATTTTCATGGTTTAATTACTGCTGATGAAAAACAAAAGCAGTTCTTGTTACGCTGTGTTCAAGAACATAGAAAGTTGTACCCAGATTGTAAAAAGAAAAGGAAACTTTGAAAAGAAAGTATCCTGTATAATTATACAGTTATTTAGTTTTTATAAATAAACGCATACCCAAATTAATCTTCTACTGTGTTTTTATTTTAATATAGGAATTTTGTTCTTATATAGCTTATATGCCACTAGATGTTTTAGAACCGTTTATATAGGAATACATTGAGCCTTTGTCGGCACGGGTTATCGTTGTTTTATAACCTTGAAATTTTGCACGTGTTTAGCGTTTAGTATTATTGAAAGAATGAGGGGGTATGCGTTATGAAATTTAAAACGAAAAAAAAATCGACCATATAAGGGACACCCTAATGTACATATAGAAACAAAATTCCAAAGTATTTAAATTTTGCCAAATCTTCACCATTCATTCACATATGTGACACCACTGCAATGCCATCCCAATTTGGACGTATGGGAGCCATACGGATGTGACAAAATGTACACCTCAACTGATGTGGGACATTGTACCACCTCACTTTCCAAAATGAGTACCTCATACAAAAACTTTAAAAATACGTGTCCTACCCAACACTATATACCTGGCTAAAAGACAGTTTGTCTGGACTTCTCAATATATGATTGAATTCCAGTGTGACCATAGTTTAGTAGATCGATATATTTGCGAAGAACATAGGGGATGACGAATCGGTGCCCTTTCATTAAAATACCAGATTACACCGATAGTTCATTTCGTACTGATTGGTATTGGTTTGTTTCCTTATCCATCGTTTTAGACTTCCAGCCATTACATATGTATTTCCTTTATCACCTTCTGCAGAGTCACATCATTAATTGTTTCCTTCAACAATTCATCCATTTGTTTATCATCACAACCTTCCTTGGGAGTTGTAAAATCAGATTCTATCTGCCTTAAAATGTGGTGGATTTTCAAGACTTTTTCATTGTCGTTAATAATCTGACTGTTAGTTTGAGTGTGTAGATGCGATAGTAGGTCTGCCATTAATAATTGCTTGCTAGGGCAATAGTGAATGTCTATATCATATTTCCAAAGTTTTAGGCTTAGTCTTTGAATACGCTTGGTACATTTATGAATGGGCTTTTTGAAAACTTCTTTAAGAGAACTCTGATCAGTTTGAATTTTTATGCTGTCTCTACCACTTATGAATTGGTCAAAGCGCATACAGGCATATACAATGGCTAGGAGTTCTAGTTCGCATTGAGAATAATTAATTTCTGTTGATGTCAAAGATTTTCTTGCAACATTACAGCACCTAGTCCTTGTCGTGAGGCATCAGTTCGAATTACCACTTCTTTCGTCATATCATAGGATCGAAGCACCGGAGCTTGGAAAATTAAAGTATGGATATTCTTAAAATCATGGTCATGTTTATCGTTCCACTGAAAAGATTTTGTTTTGACGATATCGCGCAAGTTTTCTGTAATTTGTTTTTTAAATTTACTGAGATACGTAACCATGCCCAACAATTTATGTCTTTCTTGTACATCCGATAATCTGCGCATATTGATGATAGCATCGATTTTGATTTCATCTGGTTTGACTCCATTTGTTGTAAAAACATGTCCATAAAACTTGGCTTCTTTGATCGCAAGCTTCATTTTATTTCTGTTTAGTTTTATATTTTCAGATTTTAGTTTCTTAAATAGTTTTCTTAGATTTTGTTGCGTGTGCGCTAATTCATCAGTTTTACCTTTACTATTAACCAGTATATCATCAGCAATAGTTTCTACATCTTCCAGCTCTAGAACAATTTCATATTGTTTTTGTTGATAAATTTCAGCGGATGTATTTCTACCAAACGGTAACACCCTAAATCTATAGCGATTGATCAAAGCAAAGAAAAAGGCATTTGATTTCACGGTTGTAAGATAGACAATGAATATTTATTTCATTCCAACTTAAAATGTAACGTATGTATAATACAAAACAAGAATTGTGATGCAATCTGATATGCGAGACGCGCATTCAGCTAATTTTGGTGTGGCAAAGTTAATTTTAACAAAAGTGTGTACGGCAACCTGAGATGCGAGACGCGCTCTCAGCAAAATTAAGTGTGAGAAATATCACGTAATTTAAGTTATTTGTCTACTTTGTAGACAGCGATTCAAAAGAGTCCGGAAAGTTGTTATATCCATACATGCCAGTAATCATGGATAGCTCAGGTAAGATCTCCTCTATAGTTGGCATTTGTTACTTTTGACGCTTAATGGCTTGATTGGGAGACTGTGAATCAAGGCAAATACGTATACTCTTATCTTTCTTTTGTTGGATAACTATATTAGAAATCCAATCAGTGTGAGGAGTCATTTTTTCAATTATACCCCATGCTTCCAGCTGATCTAGCTCTGTTTTAAGCCTTTGCATAACTGACAGTGGAATTGTTCTAGGCTTTTCTTGGACTAACATTGCAGAATCATCAATTTCGAATCGAATTGGAGAGGATATTCCGCGCATCACCCTCAAAAATGCACTTGAATTCAGACAACATATGGGGTAATATGAAATTTTCAGACTGTGGTAGTGTAATTTTGTTTATCTCTGCAGTAACTGCGACTAGATACAGAGCTTGACATACATTGGCTGATAGAATTGGTTCAAAATTTCCTTTCACCACTTGGAAAGAAAGTTTATCCTGTTTGTGGTTCTTTTTACACTTTAAGATAGTTTCAGCAATTGGTCTAATTTAATTTCCTGAAAAGGGTTTGAGCTTCACATTGGAGGTCATAAGTTTCGGAGCTTTAATGAGCAGGAGCAGGAAGCTTCAGTATCCCAATAAACCAGCACTTCCTGATACTGGCCTTCAGTATACATTCCGATCTACACAAACTACCTATCATTTCAACAGCTCTAATGACATCACATTTAGTCTCACTTGACTCAGAATATTAATCTCCACAGCATCTGATATTTCTTTCTCGCCTCCCATACCAATTTTTCAGTTTACTATATCTCTTATCATTACTTTTGTTCTTATCACCTACTCTCTGTGGACAGCAAGTAGCGAAATGATTTTTTGTTCTGCAAATATTGCATACTTTACCAACTGCTGGTAAAACATGTTTGTTTCCACAGAACTTACAGGTCTTTTTACATCTTCTTCTATACTAACAGCAGCAGCAACATTGTTATTCAATCACTTCATTTTGTAAGGCATGCGCTTGATATCGTTTAGCCATATCAATTGCTTTTGAGAGTAGCAATTCTTCGTCGTAGTGCCTCATAAGGTCATCTCGAATTTTTTCATCATGTAATCCAAAGATAAATTGATTACAAATAAGTTTGTTCTCCAAATATCCAAATTTACATGGTTTAACTGCAATCAGTAAACGACTCATAAAAGAATCAAGTCACTCACCTTCTTCCTGGCACATGTGGGTAAAGACAAAACAGTTGTACCGTGATGATATAGTAGGTGTACATTTTTTTTTCCACAGCCTCCAGAATTTTTGTAACAGACTCTTTTTCCTCCTTGGCTATTCTCTCCATGACCTGATTGTAGTGATGAAGTCCATGATCATCCATGTAGATTCCATGTGTGCATGTTGAACATCATGTGGCTTATCAAAGAGCGATTCTACATATTATTGTAGAGTTTTTCCACAGTTGTGTGAAGAGTTTGGTGTTTTCTTTATTTATCAAATCACCGTTATTCGCCATCAAATTTTTCGATTTGATGCCATATTTTAATTAATTTTTAGTTTAGGTTATACTTCTGATACCATGAATTGAAATACACGAGGCTAAAAATCAAGGAAGAATGACATTTCTTTAATGTGTACATCTTACTGACATTGGTTGTGCAATACTCCTAATGTAGCTCATGATGAGCCGTATTTTGGTATCATTGTGATGTCATAACAATTATTTTCCACGAGCAAAAGGTGACGCAACCAGAAAAATTCGCAGTTCAATCGAACGGAATTAGGATATTGCGGAAAACCTACGTCCAAGAATATTTCGAAACTCTAAAGACGACAGTGGCCCTTATCACCTCTCTGATGTTTCGAATCGAGAAGCCTGGCAATGTCAACAATATGAATGATGATGAGTGCAGAGAATGTTTGCATTCTAGCGGAGGGTTGCGATATGGATAACGGAACTCTTAGAGTGAAGGGATCCATGCAACAAACCATTGTAGGGCTAGGCAAATCTGTGCCGAAAGTCATGGAAGCAAAGGCTTTCCTGATGCCTTTGGGCACCCAAAACCTGGAACTCAGAATTCTACAATGAAAAGTAGAATATCTACTCTGACTAGGAAAGAAAGAATCGGGAAAGCAAGGAAGGCTCTTATTGTGGTGTGGGCTTAGACAAAGCACGTCGAGACAGTTCAAAGTATGACTCTTGTCCTTATCTCCAGAGACTTCCAAATAAATGCAGACAAGAGACGACTAAACCATCGCTTACTTAGACCTAGCTTCATTATTCCAAGTCTACTACTGCATCTCTCTATAGCAGGTTTTCCGTGTTGAATACCAAACCTCACAACATATCCATAGAGGAACTATGGTTGTGAAATAAATGCAACTGTGGTTTCGCAATATGACAAGCTATCGGGAAGAATGAGAATTTGGCTTTACTCGTATGTGCCGAACTCACTCTCTCCGACTGGAAAGTATTATCAAAAGTATTATCAGACCAAAGGGACATCGAATTCAGAATCGGATGCGAGGTCTAGACCATAGTGAAGAGGAAGAATCCGCGGAAAACAAACTGCATACGGTTTTAAGATGAGATCGGAGAGTCTCTCAATGCTCTCCATAAACTTAAAGCAAGTGTTTCTACCTAACATGTGGAGCTAGGGTAACATATGGCGGATTGCAGCTTCCATGGTTACACGCAGATATACAGTGACTACCTAAGAAAGCCCAAAAACTTTGTAATTTGACTAATTTTGAGAAGAATGGAATCAATGCGGAGTCAACAAAAAAAAAATGTGAAGCTTATTCCGATATCGAAGAGCACCTCTTATAAAGACTTTTGCGAAAAAATCGAAATACTTGGTGAAATATAGCTTTCTGGTTCAAAATCCTCGAAATCACTCAGAAAACCTGGCAAATTAATCAGTACCAGCTTAAAACTAGCTCCTATCAACGAGGCTGCCAGTGAGCTGATTAACACAACATACCGTATCAATCGGCATAAATGACTACACGCTCGCAAGGAGCTTTAAATCTGTCAGTCTGACCACTTTCATGTCGAAGCGCGACACGGACATAAAGGCAGCCTCCAAATACATCCGAGAATCCATGTAATTCGCAATGAACGCAATCTGTTGTAGGTTTACCGAGTTGTGACCGATACCTGACCCATTCTTCTTGCATATCTTCATCAATTTCCTCATCCCAGCTAACCTCCGCTTTCCAAAGGCGTTGAAGAAATATCTTCCCCATTACTATAACAGCCCTAAGGGATCGAACAACCGGGCAACATCCGCTAAAACTGTCCTTTTGGTAATCACATTGGCACCAAGCACCCCTTCCAATGGGTTATGAATTGGAACTCATCCTAGATAGGCTCCCACATTATGCCAAGCGCCTTGATGACATCGTTATTATTTATACGCAAAGTTTTCTCGCGATCTGGGGCTGGTATAGTATCCATCACCCTAACCTCGTTAGAGTACCATTTCTTCAGCTCTAGTCCGGCTCTGAGTTCAATCTCGACACGAATCCGTTCAGCTTGCAGGTGGCATGGTATGGTGCTGACGCTGTCCCATACGTAACAGTAATCATTCTAAACACACCAATATTTGTATTTGGATCTGATCGCCATAAAATAGCCTGGAAGTTGGAATCAGTAGGCTCCACCAAAATTTGCCTATAAATTTTTGGTACATCTGCAGTCAGGCATATTTTATGCGAACGGAAGCGAAGCGAGATGGAATACAAGTCCTGCTGCACTGTTGGACTCACCATTAGGATGCCATTGAGCGACACATTTTACGATGTTCGGCAGGACGCGTCGAATACAACCCGCAATTTAGTCGACGAACTGTCGGGGCGTAATACCGAATATCCGATATCTCATCCTTTGGAACAGGGGTATCTTTATGAACTTCTTCTATGACTAAGAATTGCTCGAACATATCTTTGAGTGAATGATCTGTAGTTGTTGTTTGGTCGTAATCACTAGTATTTGCATTCGAACTGTCCAACAACAATCCACCCAAGCACAGTACTTTGCAATGCAGGAAGGTCTTCTCCCAACTTTATTTGTCCATCAACCAAAAGATCAAAAAATATATCGGCTCCGATGAGCATATCGATGCGTTGAGGCCTGTTGAAGCTAGGATCTGCTAGCACAATTTCCAAAGGAATGCGCAAATCCTTGACATCAATATAAACATCAGGTTGATCTGATGTTATACCATAGATGACAATATGCAAAAATTTAGGCTCATCTCAAAGTTATTAGCCTTGATTTAGCCGATGTCAATGTTTGTTGACGGCCGCCAAAATGTATGCTTCCGATACCACTTAGATCTCCGTTGAAATTTCTGAGCTCTAACTGCAACCTTTGAGCCAAATGTTCCGAAAGTGAATTTACGAGTAGCTGCGAATCCGAGTCTAAGAGTACCCTAGTAGGAATGTACTCACTGCTCGCTCCTTTTACATCTACCACCGCAGTTGCCAAGAACACATGACTTGCATTGCTGTACGTTGATAGAGTGCGATGTTGATCCGGCTGGTGCATTGCCATCGGAAGCACTTGTCGTCGTTAAAGCTGAGGATTGGGCCTGGAACCGTTGCAGTATTTGATGATGTGGCAGACTACATATTGTACACTTCGATGAAGAGCATTCCTTTACGATGTGTCCAGATTTTAAGCAATTTACGCATAGCTCGAGACGCTTGACTGCCCGAAATCGATTTTATGTATACGGACAGGCTGATGAACTTCTTACACTCTGCTATTGCATGATGGGACATATTGCAGAATGCGCATTTAAGATCGGCCAGAGTTAATGTGTTGACGTGACGGTTCTTATTTTTTCCTTCATTAAGAAGATGCCTGAGGTTCTTTTATATCGAGATGTTGGCTCCTTCTGTTGAGAAACAATGCACATTCATTCCACGTCGGCAACGTATTCAGCTCCACTGTGTCTTCTCACTTCACGTATGTCTCGTGGT
Source organism: Volucella zonaria (assembly GCA_963966105.1). Classification (NCBI taxonomy): domain Eukaryota; kingdom Metazoa; phylum Arthropoda; class Insecta; order Diptera; family Syrphidae; genus Volucella; species Volucella zonaria. The sequence goes on along the minus strand of OZ014532.1, from coordinate 65,972,411 downwards.
CCAATTTCAGAGTTGCAATGTGAATTAATAATGCGTTGACAATATCTGCATATGTTCCTAAGCTCCTCAACGCACCAATATACCCTTCAACTGCATCAACAAAGCGACGAAGTTGAGTTCCTGAATTTGACACTGCTGGTAGTTGATAAAATCCTCGAATGTGGATTTGAAACACGATGCACTTGTTGTCGTATCGTCTTTTTAGCAAATCTAAAGCTTTAGCGTAATTGGCCTCAGTCACGTCTAGCAATTTGATTATTAATTTGGCTTCCCCTTTGAGGTACTCGTCCAGAAATATTTGAAACTTTCTAATTGTTGGGATGGGCTTTGAACCTATGTCCGCATTGAATTGTTGTATAAAGGTGCTGTAAGACCTTGATCCCGGAATTTATTCAGAGAATTTAAAATACAAGTTTATTCATCTAAATCTATATTGTCCCCTTTAAAGTAATCCCCATCGACTGCAACACACTTATGCCAGCGCTGGATCCAATCCTCGAAACATTTTTTATATTCGGTATGTCCATCAGTGCTTCCTACGATTTTTCCATTACTTCCTCTCGGCTGTTAAAACGCGTTCCTCGTAGTGGTTTTTTAACTCGATTGAACAGAAAGAAGTCACAGGGAGCCAAATCAGGTGAATTCGGTAGCTGTTGAATGGTATTTCTTGCATTTTTCGTCAAAAAATTACGAATAATGATGGCACTGTGCGACGGTGCGTTATCATGGTGCAAAATCCAAGAGTTTTGTGCACACAATTCTGGCCTCTTTCGGCGAATTACTTCACGCAAACGTCTCATAACGCCCAAATAATACTCTTTGTTTACTGTCTGGCCTTCTGGTAAAAATTCATGATGCACTACACCGTTGTAATCCATGAAGACCGCGAGCATTGCCTTCTTTTTTGACTGAAAACGACGTGGTTTTTTTGGTCTAGGCTCATTTGGTGAACGCCATTCACTTGCCTGATGTCTGGACTGCGTGTCGTACTCATAAACCCACGTCTCGTCTCCAGTAATGATCCCTTTGATGAATGTGGGATCGGATTCAGCCTCGCAAATCATCTATTTTGCGACGTCAACACGGTCTCTTTTTTGCATGAAATTGAGGTCTTTTGGCACCAAATTTGCTGCTACACGACGGAAACCAAAATGTATTGGACGGATCCATAGGCAATGTTCAAGTCCTCCGCTATCTCTCTGATGGTGAATTTGTGGTTATTGACCAACATTTCTTTTACTTCATCAATGTTTTCGTCGGTCTGCCACTGCGTTCATCATCTTCGATTGACTCTCAACCACTTTTGAACCGCTCGTGGCACTGGTAAACGACCGTTTTCTTTAGAGAATCGTTGCCGAAACAGTTTTCCAACATTTCCAACGTTCGCGCACCATTAAATCCATTTTTTAAGCAAAATTTGATACAAGTTCGTTGTTGCAAATTTAAATCCAGTTCTAAAATTGTAAAAAATCGGCAACACTCACAGAGATATATAGATGTACTCTTAGCTACGTAACTTTTGCAAATTTCAAGCTATGACGCTAAGATTTTGAGAGAATGTCAACAACAGATTTACCAACTTAACAAAAAAAAAAAAACAGAACCGAACAATGGGAGCGCCACACGGTTTCGGGGTGGTATTCCGTGTATTCTCCTGCGAATGTTGGAGGCTTAATTTTGGGAGATCATCGGACGAGGAAGTTTGCGATTGAGAGTGAATAACCGATTTGGCTGAAACTTGATTCAGATTAGCAATGCGACTAAGGATTTTCGATTTCAGTGCACAATATATGCACATATATCTTCAGTGTCAATGGCATCTTGAGGAAATTGGCGATGTACCCTTCTAACAACTCCAATCGGCAATTGAGATCGATAACACTTAGGTCGTCATTTTCATCTATTATTTCTCTAATCCGAGTTATACATATATCCTTTTCTGGATGCCCGAGATGATTTTAATTGCTCCATTGTAGGTTCTGCAGGCATTTTCAAATTGCTACGAATTCGCTTAGGTTTTGATATTGTAAGTTTGACGTTTCAACGATTCACTGCGATTCTAACTTTGTTAGAGAGTGACGAAAACGGCTTCTCTCTAATGGGTGAGGATGACGATGCGAAAGTTTTTTTTATGGCTAAATCTTTGCTGGAAAGAGCGCGCAATATGATAACTAGATAATTAGTGCTACTCTGTATTCCGACGAAAGGGAAGACAACAACTTTCTGGAGGCGAATTAATTTCTACGGGTTGATCCTTGTACGCAGCGGGTGACGGTACAAAGCGAGATAGTAAGATGATAATAATACAGTCGATCCTTATCAGAAAATAGAGTGACAGTGATCGCGAGACGATAACTAGAAGACTGTCGAACCTTATACGAAACAAAAGGGTGACAGTGATGATGAGACGATGACTAGAAGACTGTTGAACCTTATACGAAACAAAGGGTAACAGTGACAGTGGTAACGTTGTGCAAACGAGATGGTAAATCGCTTCGATTTTTTTGAATCTTCTCGAACGAAATCAAAAGAATTTTTTGCACATGGTTATGTCTACGATTTTCAGGAAAATGTACGAGGGTTGTCTGAAAAGTTTCCGACCGCAAAGTAAAGATAGCGGCACTCGTCAATACAAGCTAGTGAATGTTAGTTGTGCATCTTTTGACAGTTACTTACCGAAGTTTCAGTCATTTTGGAAGCGCAGTTTTTAGTTGACAGTCGTTTAAGTGAGTCGATGTGAGTGTTTTTTTGTGAAAATGGAAAAAATTGAGTATCGAGTTGTTATTAAATTTTGTTTTTGTTTACGCCTACGCAAATCAAAAATGAGTTGGATTCTGTGAATGGGGACTCTGCACCATCATTTACCAAAGTGAAAAACTGCAACCACTGACGATAATATTGCTAAAGTTTACCAATTGCTGCTAGACGACCGCCGAATTAAAGTGAGAGAGATAGTAGAGGTTTCAACGCTCTGTTGGCGCAGTTTAGGAGCAATAAATCCGAGTTTTGGCACCGATTAATTACTGTAGATGAAACTTGGATACACCATTATACGCCCGAAAAAAAAAGTCAGTCAAAACAGTGGACTGCAAAGGGCGAGCCGGCTCCAAAAAAAGCAAAAACTGTTTTTTCGGCTGGGAAAGTGATGACGGCTGTTTTTTGGGATAGTAAAGTAGTTATCTTAATCGATTATCTTCAAAAAGGAAAAACCATTACAGGAGCATACGATGCATCATTACATGTCAAGCTGAAGGCAGAAATTGCGGAAAAACGGCCACATTTGCAGAAAATGAAAATCCTGTTTCGCCAAGACAACGCGCCGTCTCACACCTCAGCGGTTGCCATGGCGAAAATCCATGAATTACGGTTTGAACTGCTTGACCATACGCCTTATTCATCAGATCTAGCCCCAAGCGACTTCTTTTTGTTCTCTCATCTAAAAACTGCGTTCGGAGATTTTCGTCAAATGAGGAGGCAATCACTTTTATGAAGAATTATTTTGCAGAGAAAAACGCCAAGTACTATTTGGACGGGTTAGAGAGATGGGAGCATCGCTGGGAGAAATGTGTACAGTTACAAGGAGACTATGTAGAAAAATAAAAAAAAATTTGAGAAAAAATGTCTTGTATCATTGTTCGGTCGGAAACTTTTCAGACAACTCTCGTGTATAAGGGCAACGACGTTGCACACATCTGAGTTAACTATAGTATTCACGAATTTACAAACTTTTGCTAAAAGATCCGGCTCGAATACCAATGTTAGGCCGAAAGTAAGCAAAAACTCAACGATTTGGTTTTAACAATATAAATTTATTGCTCTCGACCTCGACTATCATACAATTCGTGCCTTGGCTTAACCTTTGAATCATGTGGTTATCATGACAGGATGTACTTGCATGATAGTAACTTTGCTCTTGCCCAATGTTCTATTCAGTTTTTGTTTCCTTTCTGCTTTCTCATTTGCTTTATTTTCGAGTTCACTTAGACTTTCTTTGTTTTACTGGGCAGTAAGCAGACTTCTTTGATAACCCAACGAAGGCAACCTTTGATTAAATGATCTCTAGGCCAGATGGAAACTGAGTTCAGCCTGCAAAAGGAATACAGTTTAATAAAACTAAAATGGAGCGTTGAAACTACCCTATATAAGTTTTATTCCCTTCGCTTAATGCATGGAAACTCTTATTAACACGTATTCAAAACCACTGTACTGCAATTGGTTGGTTACACGACTTTTTCCTTCCAAATACGGCTACTTGTTAACCGAAAAACATATTAGAAGTGTTCCCACTTAACATACACAAATCCTCGTGGTTTCCCCCTTTGCATTAGATGATTATTATTTAACAAATGCACACAGAGTCAGTATTTCCCAATGAAGAAACTCATCATATTCGTAGTCGGCTTCCGGTTCCGGTACAATTTCAAAACAGCCTTTTATTTTGGCCATTCTCCGGAAAGTAATTGATGCAAATATTCCCAATATCGAAAATATCGTTTGAAACGTTACAAATTTCATTGGTATAATCGAATCAAGGATCCGGGAAAAATCTACAAAAGCACTCCTATCTTTTAATTAACGCCAATTTCGGCATAATATGGGCAAACAGATACGAGCACAATGTGTGTGTGGGTCAGCTCTCGAAAACGAAAAGGAACGGCGAACTTCCGCAAACATTTGATTAGAGCAGAGAATGTTTCGCCGACAAAGAGGATCTCAACTATCTGATGTTCTATGTAGTTCTACTCGATTTGTAGTTCTGTTTATGCAATGCAAATACCACTACACCCAACAACATACGAATAGTTTGTTAGCTTCCAATGTTATCATTCACTAGGTGGACAGATAGGTTGGTTCGTAGGTACGTAGGTAGTTACGAATTGGTAGGTACTGATTCACCAGTGGTCGACTTGAATAAGCCTAATTTATTCATAGCAGAACCGCATGCACACAATCAGAAATATGCATTCAAAAACAGGTGAGCTTCCTCAGACCCTTGTCCGCAAAAACCAACCGACCAACGACTGGTTCTATCTACCCAGCCGACTGACCATAACGTATGAAGTGAAAATCAAGCTTATATTGTTTAGGAGCGACTTTACCGCCCGACCTGTCCGCTGCCGCAGCCCCATACACAAGTCCGATAGTCTGACAAAACCATAAAAGACCACCGACCATACGGATCCGGGTATGAAGAATCAAAAATTGGTCAACTCATGTAGTACTGGAGCGGACCACGGTCGGTTTGCCGACCGGCCGGCGCAGTAGGATTTTTGGATTTTCTCCATCTATCCGTAACCGGAAGACTAAATTTGAATATTTTGATGAGATTTTAATCCAGAATGTACGTGTGTGATGTGTATGTCGGATTTTGTCGAGTGGTAGTGCAGGATGGATATTAGGTAGTGGGTGCTGGACGAAGGATGGTTGTGATTTGAATATTTCATTATCGGACAGATTTTGACAGTGAGTGCAATTTTGAACCACCCCTGACCAGCCACCCAGCTCATTCGGTGAGGTGTGAATTTTCTCTTACCAAATCACTGGTTCACTTACTCGGAGGCTTCTTCCAAGTGTAAAATAATGTAAGAGTACTTTGGGATCGGAGGTAGTTTATGACTTTGATATAAACAATGCACACTCCCACAGTAGTGGTTTGTATGCATTTAAATTTGCAGTGTCAGCCTTGACATGGGTCTGGGCTTGAGTTTGTAGATACGAAGTATGAAAACGCCAATGAATAGAAATATTGTATAATGATGACTGGGCTTGGTCTAGGTATTTCAGGTCTTCTTAGTTTAACATATGGGTGTGGTTTATCAAATTTTAATTTGCCTCTATTCAGAGTGAAGGTGTAGAAAGACTTGCACCCTCCTGCCAGTCATGTAAGAGTGGTAGTGTTTCGACTTTGTTAATTGAGGATGAGCTGCTATGGCAATTAGTTGTCATTGATAAAAATGTGGTGAAACGTACGCATAATTTGTTTAGTCTTTCAATGTGTCCTTATTCGAAGAAAGGTAACTAAATATTCTAGTGGAAATGCTGGTTAATTTTTACTTTGTCTGTTTAAATATGAAGAAACATTTTTGGATTGTTAATCTAATCATTTATTTGGAGCTGAGGACTTAAATTCTTCATTAATCTTTCCTATGAAGGAAAGGCGTTTGTTAATTAGTAGAAAGGACATATTCATACATGTGTACATGTGCAAACATAATTATGTGTGTATATATAACACACTGTACGTGAGCTCTTTATAGATTTGTAATTAATTTTAAATATAATAGATAAGAACGACAGGAAAAAAAAATTAAATAAAACAACAACGGTGTGAGGTAAAAAATTGATTCTGCCTTTATTTAGAAGCTATGTACGCTCATGCCATTCTCTGTGTGGAATAGCGCATCATTCAAAAGGCCGCCTCGGCTTCCCTGGCCGTGCTTCAAGCAGTTCAGTTCAGTTTAAATGCATTTTTATTTTCTTAATTAATTTACTCTTACATGCTAGACAAAAAAATGCTTAAAAATTAGCTTAAATAACTTACAAATAATCTTATACTAACTTAATGGCCCCATGCTGGCACTCTAAGTTAAACCTAACATTTAAACTAAGTCTCTCGACGTATATTACAGTTTATCTTTAATTTTATATTTACATTACAGCTAAAACTAAGAAAATAGATTTTAAGCAAAAACTTAATATATGGACATAGTGTTATAAAAACCTAAAATTAAAAACTTACAGACTACTTAAAAATATATCTTAATCTGCTTAACCTACTTACATCTAATACGTACACACATATATACATACATATATAGTTAATATATACACATATGTACATATATATATGTATATATATTTAATTTTTTTTTTTGTTATTTTTTATTTTTATTTTTATTTTTTTTTTGTTTTTATATATTTTTTTTTTCTTAAAAACTAACTTATACCTACTTAAAACTACGTAAGCCGGCCATGGCTAAAAAACAAAAAATTAGGCTGACCGACGTTGCTTCACATAAAGCTACCTATTACTTGAAGAATTCGATGACGAAACCTCGCCTCCTTCAAATAGCCACCAAAATTGTTGGTGCTGCCGAGCAACATCCCTCATGTCGCGACTCCCTACCGCCCTACTGAACCGGAGACGCTCCGCACTGCCATGTGCGACGTCTCTGTCGTAGTTGAGTCGCCTGTCCGCAGCTGTTCGAGCAACGTGGAAGATTAGCGGCACAGCCAATCTGTCCTGGATCAGACCTTTGCTATCAAGGTAGAGGAACGCTTCTGGAGGAACATAGCCATCAAAGCGAACTCTCTCATGATACATATAATTAGGGTAGTAAGCCCCAGAGATCAGGTTGTTCGATGTCATTGCTCTTGCAATGTGCCTTCGCGTCAACTTAATAAAAAAATTGTCCACTCTTATTAGGTTCGCCCTATTGTACAAGACCTCATTGCGATAGAATTTTATGTACTCAGATTCTGGTGTTCTGTATAACCGAAGACAAGCCCAAAGGCAAGCCGACGATAGAGAACTTTCGCCAATTCTTTCTGGTATCCCTAGAGGCCCCAGACAATGGCGTCCTAAACAGTATGGTTTCCGATTTCTGAAAGTTGATTTTCAACTTGCAGTCATCGCAATATTGTTTAATTTTGTCGAAGTCACGTTGCAAAAGTATGTTAATGACCTCAATTTTTTGACCTGATCTGTACGCGATTAAGTCGTCTGCGTACGCTATGCTGTGGGGAAGTTAACCTATCAGATCACTTGTGTAAATGTTGAATAGGATCGGCGAATTTACCGCACCTTGTTGCAGACCGTTTTTAATGTTAAATGTTCCAGCAGAGGTCACATCGCCATTCTTCACGATGAACTGTCTACTGGAGAGCATATCAAAAAGAATATACAGAAGTGGTTTACTAATGCCCAACCTATCCAGCTTGAAAAAGAGTCCCTCTAACCATACGGTATCGAAGGCTTTTTCCAAGTCAATCAGGCAGGCACCAGTGCACTGTTTTTTGCTTTTGTTCCATTGGATATCAGAAACCAGTTTAGACGCGGTATGAATGATATCATGCCCCGCCTTGAAACCGAATTGATTATCCGGAACGATATGTTTGTCCTCAACCCACTTAGTCAGGACTCTATTGATCAACTTCTCAAAAACCTTACTGATGTTTGGAAGAAGACTGATCGAGCGGAGATTCGCTGGATTGGAAGTATCTTTATTCCTTTTGGGAATAAAGTTTTCCAATGCCCTTTCCTTGGTGATGACATTATTTGCCATATTCTCGTCACTGAACTGGATGAAACCCGAGTTCTCGAATCGCCAATTCACAATTTCATTTCGAAGGCAGAAGTTGTGCACAAGAACTTGACTCTCCAGGTCGTGGTTCGGGCCAATGATGTCATTCGTCTTGTACACTTCTTGGAAAGTCGCTCCTATAGCCTCTACCTTCTCCTGCGGATCCTCGATCACAAAAAAGTTGTCATCATCAACTGCCTCATTTGGATCTATACCTGCTGCTGCAAGTATTTGTTCGTTGTTCGTCGTTCGGGCGATTTTGAGACATGAAAGGTCGTTTTGATTATTTCTCCGAAATATTTTATTTATTTGCGGGAACATATTCGGGTTGCTGGTGTTCCGTGCTTCAAGCGGTCGGTACAATATGTGAGGCTTTATTCCGGCAATAGCGTGTCGAATGTTGGCCTCGAGCTCGTCCAAAATGGCTTATTAGCGTAGACTAAGGACTTGACTTAGCTCTAGAGAAAATAATCGAGTAGTGTCAAATCGCATGATTTCGGCGGTCAATTGATGAACGCTCGCCGTGAGATGACCCAGTCGCCAAATTTCTCCTTCACAACTCTGAGCGTAACGTCGCTTGCATGGCATGTAGCGCCGTCTTATTTGAACCACAGCTCAGATATATCGATGTTGTTGAGCTCTGGCCACAGAAAGTCAGTTAACATCGCTCTATACCTGAGACCATTTACGGTAGCGGTGCCACCTTCCTCATTTCAAAAGAAATAAGGTCCGCCGCCAATCTTTGTGGGTGCATTGATGGCTGCCGGAACACTTGTGGATTGTGTTCGCTCCAATAATAATCGCAATTTTGCTTGTTGACATAGCCGCTGAGCCAAAAATGGGTCTCGTCCGAGAAGATAATTTTTTGTCCAACATTTCCAGGGCCCAATTATCGAACTCACGACGTTATCTATGTTCGTCCGGCTTCAATTCTTGTGTCAGCACAATCTTACACGGATGTAGGCCACACTGAAAGCATCGGTTCCCATTAGATCACCGAAATTAAGCAGTGTTGGGCGCGGTAGTACGTAGGTGGATGACCACATGGGAACTCAGTACTCCGCGTGCTGTTGACAAAAACGCGCCACATGAGCAAAGTACCCCAGCGTTAAATCCCGGACCCTACAAATTAATTTGCATCGTTCCCTTGATAATAATAATAATAATAATAATAATAATAATAATAATAATAATAATAATAATAATAATAATAATAATAATAATAATAATAATAATAATATTGTCTGCCACGAAGGTGGTCAATGTACCTGTTGTACAAAGTCTGGCATCCCGGCAATCAAATAAAAACCGATTTAAAATAAGTAATGTTAATACCTAAATGTTTTTGTGTCTTCAATTGTTTTTGAACAATTTGACAAAATGCCACCGTTTCTGGTTGGTTGACAAATGCCATCAAATGTCATTCTCATCACTTCTAACCGTAATCAGCTTTAATTTCATTAACAAAAAATGTAGTTTCGATTTATAACTCGAGCAATTCAGTTTTTTATTTTATTCGTCATCGTTATTCCATTAGGCACAACAACAGCAATGGCAACTTTTCGTGAGGATCTTATTTTTGCTAAAATTAAATTATTCAAAAATGGTTTGCCCGTTCCTTCTGGAGCATCTAAATAGTATATCTTTTTTTTTTGTTTTATTCAATGCTGTTAAGAACCTTATCGAATTCGAATTTATGCTCCATAGTCAGTCATCTATTCACATATTGCAGAAGCCTGGTTGCTCAAGGTTTAATACTTACTTAGGTGGTGCTACAGTCCGGGGTGGACCTGGGCCTCAACTAATAAGCCTCTCCAATTAGCGCGGTCTTTGGCTAACTGCCTCCAGTTACGGACTCCCAGTTGGTTGAGGCCCCGTTTTACTTGCGTGCGCCACCTTAGGCGAGGCCTTCCTTTACTACGTTGTCCCTCCGGATTAGAGTAGAAGATTCTGCGGGCTGAAGTGTTAGTGTTTATTAGCTCTACATGTCCCAGCCATCTTAAGATGGATGTCGCTGTACAGCTCGTAGAGTTCATCGTTGAATTGTCTCCCCCAGAATCTGTCAACGCATGCGGGACCAAATATCTAACGAAGAATTTTTCTCTCAAAACGACCACGGATATCTTCATACGCTTTAGAAAGGGCCCATTCTTCGGAACAATAGAGCAGCCGTGGGATTACAAGGGTCTTCTATAGAGTTTCCTTTGTTGTTCGGAATAGGGACTTACTACACAGTTGCCTTCTCAGCCCAAAGAAACAGCGATTGGCAAGCGTTACACAAACCAGTCAGACATGTTTTTCTTGTTCTCCCTATTCACCTGTTTAATTAATTTTCGTCAAATTGCATTTTCCGTTTCTTAACCCCCAGTGCTTGAACTCATTAAATTTTTTTGTCTACTGATAGATTTGAATGCATAGCCCCTAACTCTAGTAAATTGCAACCAAACAATACAAAAAAATAAAAATAAATAAATTAAAAAAAAATAAAACCAATAGTTCGACCTACACAACTAATTTATCTACTCGATCGTGTGTTTAGTGCAACATCACCCATTTCAAAAAATAAACATGTCTTGCGAATTGTGTAATCGATGGCAACAATGCTGACTAGGTAGCTAGCAAGGGCATCTATGGGAAAGCCATTCATGCCGTTTGTGTCGGGTTAAACAAAAGAAATATGGTGTTTATCAAAGAATTCTCCGATAACCTCCTTTTCTTCTGTGATCAGTGCATGTGATCGCATGTGATTTTGGCAATAAAATGCCTGAGCGATTCAAATCACTCCTACAAAGACGTACTTGCGAAAAAGATTACGGACAAAATTTCAGTTATTGAAAGCAGTCTTAAAAGTGTTGAAGAGTTACGTAACTCTATGCAGAACTCAGCCGATCTAATAAATTCCAAAGTAAAGCACATGGATAAACATTGTATTGTATTGTATTGTCTTTATTTATTTATTTATTATTCTAGGTACAATTTGTAGAAGTATGGATTACATAAATTCAAAAAATAGTAAATTTCAAAAAAAAGCCATAAATTCAAAAAAATACACTGAAATATAAATAAAAGGAACAGTCTATAGCCAAGTTTAGAACTACAGCTAGTAGCGAATGTCCCATCAAAAATTCAAAATCAAATATATAACATAATTCTAAAATGAGCGTGGGAGAAAAAGAAAAAAGGATTGTTTTTATTTTAAATATAGTCGTTCAATTTGTTGGAGGTTAAATTCAAAGAGCCATGTTTTTACTTTAGTTAGGAAAGGTAACAAATTACGTATACATCGGATGAAGTCGGGTAGCTTGTTGAAGATTGTCGGAGCTACTATCAAGAAAAACTTTTTAAAATGCATTTTATTGTGCGATGGTACAACAACAGAGTTATTTGAATGGATTCTCAAGTTATAAATAGAATTTCTTCTAACTGAAAGATAGCCACTTCTAATAAAAGAAAGTTTTAGTACTTTATAGTAGTAGAGATGCCTTAAGGGAAGAATTTTTAATTCTTGAAATAAAATAAAGCTGTTATGGAATCGATTTTTCTTACATATAATACGTATAACATGTTTAAGAGCGAAGAGCAGAGCGTTAATTTTGTTAGCATGAGTTCCACCACAACAAGTGATACCATACTGAATCTTAGAATGCACGACATCATTCTAGATCATAACCAGTAATTTTTTTGAACAATATGAACTGAGATTGTAAAATTGTCTGGAGCAACATAGCAAATATTTTTTCAGTGCGTTAGTATGATCGACCCAGTTTAATTTGCTATCCAAGATCACTGCAAGATACTTAAAGGATTGAACAAAATCTATTTTAAAACAATGATTGGAGCAAGTTTCACTAGAATTAAATGTACTGGTGCTCGATGCAGAATTAGTTTCGAGTTTAAACTTAAGACAGTCAGAAGCGTGATAAAAAAGATTACAATCAAGCAGAGTAGAAGACCGTGATAAATTGAAATACATCACTTTAGTCTTATTACTCAAAATCATACGATGCTGAGCAAACCAGCGTCTCAAAAGATCCAAGTCAAAGTTAATGTCAGCTATTAAGTTAAGTGGAGATTTACTTGCGTAGTAACCTTTAAATTTCTGTAAAAAGATGGTCCAAAAACTGGCCCTTGTGGTACACCTACCTTTAAGTTACGTAACACACTGTATTTTCTTTTAATTTTAACATGCTGTTTTCTATCAGACAAATAAGAAGCAAACCAATAATACAAACAACCACGAAATCCAGCTCTATATAGCTTACTTAAAAGAATAGGATCTACTAGATCAAACGCTTTAGTTAGATCAACAAAAAGGGCAGCATTGAAGAAACTTTGGTAGATACCATCATAGACCTCACTACTAAGTGCGTCTTCAGTAGATCTGCCAGCTCGAAATCCAAAATGACAATCACTAAAAAATCGTTGTTTATTTAAAAAATCTAAATTTTTAATCTAAAATCCTTTACATGGCTTTTTCAAATATCTTGGAGCAAACGGGCAAGAGATATATCGGTCTGTAGTTATTAAGACAATAAAGGTTGGATTTTTTATGGAGCGGAATAACTTCAGCAAATTTAAGTGCATCAGGAAAAACTCCTCCGAAAACGCTTTTGTTAAAAATGTGAACTAAAACATCCACAATATTAAATGCTATCCTTTTTAGAATAACATTAGAGCAACCCTCCGCTATAACAGTGTTGGAGTCTTTTAAGGAATTAATAATTTTATATAATTCACTTGAAGAAATGGGATTAAAACAACAGCTTTCACCAAAAAAGGTATCACTTACTAGTCCCTCGTCAGCAATAGTAGGATTGTTTTTGTCAAATACTTCAGTAACTAAATTATTAGCTGTGGAAACAAAGAACTCATTGAAGTGATTATCAACTTCAGTCGGATCCAAAACTGTCAAATCATTCACTGTCACAATTAATGGTTCGTCTTGACGGACTTTGCGATTTAAAATTTTGTTGACTACGCTCCATTCCCCTTTTAAGTTGCCTTGGTTTTTTTCGAGTTCAGACAAATAACAATTTCCTTAGATGTCTTTATCTCAACTGAGATCTCCTTACATAAGCTTTTGAAAGAAGTTTTGAGTGCACTATTGAAAGGATATTTCTTACATTTAAGTCCCAATTTATTTTCCTTGTTTATTTTTCTTAGCAAAGGTCCAGATATCCACTCTTTTAAACGTCTAGATTTGTAATCAGAAGTATTTAAATTAAGAGTACAACAGTCAAGCAAAATCCCTAATTTGTGTAAAAAGTTATCAAAAGCTATAGAAGGGCAATTTTCGTTATAGACATCAAAGCGAAGAAGGAAGCTAAGCCTGTCCAAATTAATTTTTTTTAAAAGGTTTGCTAGTAATTGATTTATTGCTTTCAATAATAATGTCTAAATAGTGAAGACTTATCATGCAATGATCGGTGATACCGAAATCAGCTAAAGAACTCACAAGACCACAACTACGAAATCTACCACTTCTAGAAAAGATATGGTCAATGCATGTACTAGAGGTGCCACATATGTGCGTTTGCTAATCAATACAATAATCCAAACCATTAGCAGCCAGTAACATTAGGTAACTATTCAAAAAATTAGCCTTAGAGAGGGGATCAATGTTAATATCACCCAGGAAAATTAAGTTTTTAGATTTTTCATTCACGAGTAATTTATTGAGTTCACCAAGGAAAACATCTCATGCAGCCTATAGGCACCAACAAAGACAGTTTTTTCATCTTTTAAATAAAAATTACTTTTTATAATATCCGTTAATTGCAGATTAAAGTTAGAAACTTCTGAATTATTGTACATATTTTTAATAAAAACACCGACACCACCAGACGAATAAGAATTATTGCTTGTAGCAAAAAAGTCATAACCCGGGATTTTATAGTCATCTTTTTCACTATCGAAAATCCAAATTTCGGAAACATAAAGTCAGGCTTATTTGAACACGACTCAATATGCAGTACCAATAAATCAAAATTAGCGCAAAGACTACGAATATTTTGGTGAACTATAAAAAAGCTGTTAAAAATTAGATCATTATTCTTTTGTTTTTTTTTCTTTTTCTTTAATAAAAAACCTACTTGAAATTCATTGTAATACCCTATAAATTTACTTTACTTATTTACTTAAACTCTTAAAATCTACATTATATACTTAACGCCAGACTTATACATATAAAACTTAAAAACTGTTAGCTTAGCTCTATTTAAACTGTACAAATTAATACTTCATAGTAGTAATTAACGATTTGTATTGCAATAAACTTTAAAGACTACGTGATGTTATTTTCCTCGGACTTTTTTAACGAATTATTTTACAAAAGCTACCTGAGGATTCTTGGTTAATTTGAAAGATAATTTGCAAAATATTTTTATCAAAGCTACAAGACGAAACAATATTAATTTCAGGATCAAGTTTGTTTAAGTTAGCAAAATGCATTTGATTAAAGATTTCTTAAGTTATCTATACAATTAATTTTAATAACTTTATCACCTTCTGATTTTCTCATTACCAGTTCTGAATTATTGAACCATAAATACTTGTAGTGTTTAATTTTTTTTATTTCCTACGCAGTTTTCCGAAGTTCCGTGGTGTGAAAAGATAAACTATGGTTTATATAGATACAATTGTTTTTGTAATCGTTTCCAAATAATTTAGCTATCAAGCGCCTTTTATTTGTGACGTACTTTTCATAAGCTTCAGCTTTGTATTATATGAACAAAACTTAACACAAAGAATATCCGCTGATTCAGTACCAGCAGTTTCTGTTTTTATTTTTTTTTATGTAAATGTTATCAATTTGATCTTCATTAATATTTACATCCAGTCCGAGAACAGCTTCAGAGCTTTGTCTAAACCATTAGACTTAGTTAGATCAGGTACTGCAACTATTTCTACGTCTTACCTAAACCAGCTAATACGTTAGCAAGAAAATCCAATTCGCCAAGACCCGTCTTCTCTTGCCACAACAAACCCAGGTCCACTTGGAATTTTAAAACTAAAGCCCCCCTCCCATACTCCAACTCTCTCTATTCCACATTCAATCAAGCCCCAATGTCAACGTGCCTCTTTCGACTTAAACCCTACGACTCAAACTCCCAGCATTCAACCCCCAACACACACGCCTTTCCCTATTTATTTCCCAAATTTCGATCTCAAAACCGGAGCCAAATATCTCAATTTCATTAGTTCCCATATAATAAATCCCTCATCTGAAAATGCATCTAATGTCCCTTCAATTACCGCTGCTTCGCCCTTAACATCTTCGTCCACTAGCCCCATTTTTGACCCCCTTCTGCATCCCGCAGTTAAAAGAACTCAACAAACTTTTGATACAACAGAATGTCGTTATGCCATTTCTAGAAAAAAGACGTACGTGAATATATGTACGTCTCCTTCTAGCGTCTCTCCATAACAAATTCGACTCAGTTTGCTATGAACGAAAAACTAAATCAAGTGTGACGGTCTCCATACAGGAGGAAGGTCTCTCTACTGACCTCACAAGTCTGAGAAACTTATATAACAACTTCCACGAGATTTTCAATATACGGGGGCGGATTAAAACACAGATTTTTTGATAAAAAATAATTTTATTTTTCAACGTAGTCTCCCTATATACTTTGTCCAACGCTTCTCCAATTTTTTTATTACTTCCAAAAAAAATGATTTGTCGAGGTCCTCAAAATAGGCCTTTGTTTGCGAGATGACTTCATCATTGGAGTCAAATCTTTTTCCACCAAGCCATTTCTTCAGGTTTGGGAACAAGAAGTAGTCGCTCGGAGCCAAATCTGGAGAATAGGGTGGATGAGGGAGCAATTCATAGCCCAATTCATGGATTTTTGCCATGGCAACTGCACATGTGTGCACCCTTGCATTGTCTTGATGAAAAAGAACTTTTTTCTTGGCCAAATGAGGTCGTTTTTTTTTCAAATCGTCATTGAATCGGTCCAATAAGTTGGCATAATATTCCCCATTGTCAGTCAATGTGGATTATCCCGCGCGCATCCCAAAAAACAGTCGCCATAACTTTATTGGCTGACAAACCCACCTTGGCCTTCTTTGGCGCCGATTCACCCTTAGAAACCCACTGTTTTGACTGTTGTTTGTTCTCTGGTGTGTTGTGATGGATCCATGTTTCGTCCACGGTTACAAAACGGCGCAAAAACTCCTCCATATTGCGATTAAACAACACCAAACCCTGCTGTGAAGTTGTTACACGATTGCGTTTGTGGTCGACTGTGAGCAAACGCGGCACCCATCTTGCGGAAAGCTTTCTCATGCCCAAGTGATCATTCAAAATTGAAACCACTGAGCCATGCGAGATCCCTATGGCTTCCACAATCTCTCGCACTTTCAATCTTCGGTCGGCCAACACCATATCGTGAATTTTTTCGATTGTTTCGGGTGTAGAGACCTCAACTGGGCGTCCAGGACGTTCGGCATCTTCAGTGCTTGTACGGCCACAACGAAATTCAGTAAACCACTTTTTTACCATTGAAATCGATGGTGCAGAGTCCCCATAGTATTTATCAAGCTTAGCCTTGGTCTCGGTAATGGTTTTTTTTCGCAAGAAATAATGCTTAATAAGCACACGAAATCCACTTTTTTCCATTTTCTCCTCAAATTAGTGAGTAGTCTGATAAAAATAGCTGTCAAACACAAACTAACTGACGCAGCAAGTTTAAATTTTGACAGGAGTCAACTGACAGATGCTTGTTGACAGGAGCAGTGTTGCTGTTTCATTAAAGAGGTCATAATTCACGGACTTATTGACCCGCCCTCGTATCTCCCCAATAATTCTCGGACGACCATGCTGCTTTCGGTAACTATGGTATGTGCACTCAAAAAGGATCTCACACTTTCAACGCAGCAGAGCTGGTAACGACAAATTTTTTCGTCCCTAACATGCTACCATTGCTAGTGTTTCAACCATCCACTCCTACACCCCCTCAAAATAACATTCCTCTAACCTCCTACTATCAAAAGATTAAGAGGACTGCGATCTAAGACCCGGGCCGTCTTGCGACAATATGACGCTCTCCCATTTGAGGTCTACGCTCTGACCGAAACTAGTCTAATTCCCGATATAAAGAATCAGGAATTATTCCCGCTTATTTTCAATGTTTTTCGAGACGACAATCTTACCCGTCCAAAAGATGATTATCCTTGTCGAGGTGGTACTGGGCGTCCACAATGACCTAAACTCTTCTCTAATTGCGATTTCTACTTCTACTAAGCTTGACAACGCCTCAATAAAGATAACACTCGCCTGCAGGTAGCTGTAGGTTATGTGCTTTTACATCCTACCGGCACAACCTATCGAATGCAACCAACTCGCTATCGATGCAATTTATCAAATAATTAACTTATCCTTATATATCGTATTCGGCGATTTCAGTCTACCTCAACTGCACTGGACTCGATCAGATGATGAACCTTTTTTTTATCGCAAACCCTAACTCGAGTAAAGAATGCCTCTTCTTGGATATGCTTACAGACTCTAGCTTATGCCAAGTTAGTGGGGTCTCCAAATAAATGGGTAGGCAAACTCCTATGTCTCGCTCTGTCCTCTTTCACTATCGACCATTGATAACTTTCACCCACCACTTCTTCTTTCTCTTTTCCACCACTCTTCTATCCAGTCTACCCACCCCATCTGCAGCTGCCTCTTCTTACGACTTTCATAAAGCGGATTTCCGCAAAACTAATGCATATCTTAGTAAGTGTTCTTTTGATTTCGCCAATATGTCCCTTAATGGTGCTCTCTTTATTTTATTCAGAGAATTATTCAATTCTATTTTTCTCTATGTTCCCTTTTCGCGCAATACGTAAAACCCCATCAACGAGCCCGCATGGTATAATCGTAGACTTGGCTTTTTACGTACCAAGAGAATCAAATTATGTTCGGTTTTCCTTCGATCCAATTCTTTTGCGGACTATTCCAAATATCTCGGGTCACACCTTCACTTTCCCCAGCTTTATAACGCTCTCTATGAGCCATTATCCATAGCTGGATAATGCGTAATCAAGGCTTATAAACGATCCTAAGTCTTTCTACCAATTCGTTAACTACAAAAAAAGTCTGACGGTTTTGCTCCGTTACTCTCATATGAAAACATATAATCAGCGGATCCGCATACCATAGCCAACTTTTTTGCTACTTTTTTTAAGCAAATTCTGGCGGCAGTAACAAACTTCGGGGATTTGAGTGCTGTCTGCCAGCTCTTTTACAACACCCTGACCTACTGTTGGAGATCTCTATATACCTGATATTCAAGTTCGTTGAAGCAGCTCATATAGAGGCAGAACTAGTTCGACCTAACTGGAACTGTGCCACCGTTAATTCCATCCTTAGAATTCGTCCGCTGCCGCCCGGAAACAGGAGACAGTACCTTGGTGAGATGGCACTCTCGTCAGTTTAATACACTGGAAGTTGTAGATAAATAATTGTTGGTACCCACTTCTCTGATGTTTATTGAAAAGTTTATTGAATGTCCACGACGTATTGAAGTGCAATTGCTTGGTGATAAGGCTGGAAATGCCGTACTTTTGTATGAACGTGATTGTTCAGTTCAATGTCGTTATCAGAGGATTTTTGAAATTGCTCCCACTCCAAGCTACCCCATGTAGTACGTAACCGAATGACTAATGCAGCTGTACCTTTGGCTAAGCATGTTGGCTACGAAAATGCTGGTACCGTCGAATTCTTGTGCGACGAAACCGCCAACTTCTACTTTATTGAAGTGAATGCGAGATTAAAAGTAGAGCACACAGTAACAGAAGAAATTACCGGAATCGATTTAGTACAATCTCAAATCCGCGTTGCAGAAGGAATGACTCTTCCGGAACTTGACTACACTCAAGAGACCATCAAATCCCGCGGCAATGCCATCCAATGTCGTGTGACCACCGAAGATCCGGCCAACGATTTCCAACCGAGCACTGGTCGCTTAGAAGTCTTGCGTTCTAGCCAGGGTATTGAACTCTGCCTCAACATTTGCTGGTGCCATCACCTCTCCATACTACGTCAAAGTTATTTCACACGCCTATGGCTTACAGAGCTCTGCATCGAAGATAAATCGCGAAATTTCTGAATCCCGGATCCGTGGTGTCAAAGCAAATATCCCCTTCTTGTTGAATGTATCGGAGAATCAGAAATTCCTCCACGGCGTCCTGGATACCTACTTCATTGATGAGCATCCAGAACTCTTTAAATTCCGAATTTCCCACAATTGGGCTCAGAAACTCCTCAACTACATTGGTGAAGTACTCGTTAAAGGCCCACAAACACACAAATACATTGGCCACAAAACTAAAGCCGATGTTGACCCACATGTACCATCTGTGCCACTAGACTTATCGCCAGAAGCACTCGAGAAAGAGGAACGCGGCGAGGCTACAGTCACTGAACCATCAAAGGGACTTCGTGATATTCTAAAATTGCAGGGTCCTGAAGCCTTTGCAAAGGAGGTCCGTTCACGTAAGAATCTCCTTCTTATGGACAGCACTTTGCGAGATGCTCATCAGTCTCTTTTGGCAACCCGCGTTCGGTCACATGATCTTTTCAAGATCTCTCCTTATGTTGCCCACAAATTCAATAGCCTGCACGCCTTGGAGAATTGGGGTGGTGCCACCTTTAATGTAGCGTTATGTTTTCTTCACGAATGCCCATGGGAACGTTTAGAAAATATGCGTAGACAAATGCCAAACAAATGCCAATGCTGTTGACTACACAAACTGCCCTGACAATGTAGTTTTCAAGTTCTGTGAACTTACTGTCCAAACTGGCATGGATATCTTCCGCGTGTTCGATTCATTGAATAACTTACCAAATTTGATCTTGGGTATGGAAGCAGCCTTAAAAGCTGGTGGTGTTGTCGAAGCAGCTATTACTTACAGTGGCGATGTCAGTGACCCAGCTAAGACGAAATATGACCTGAAATACAACACAAATCTTGCCGATAAACTTGTGAAGACTGGAACTCATGTTCTATCAATCAAATAAATTGCTTATTACAGCCATCCGTGATCGTCATCCCGATATTCCAATTCATATTCAAACTCACGACACCTCTGGAGCGGGTGTAGCCTCTATGTTGGCTTGCGCTAAAGCTGGTGCCACTGTCATTGACGTTGCTGTCGACTCAATGCCCGGCATGACCTCACAGCCAAGTATGGGCACAGTTGTAGCCTCACTTCAGGGAACTTAACTTGATACCGGAATTGATCTCCGTGATGTATCAGAGTAGTCCGCTTATTGGGAACAAACACGTACCCTTTACGCGCCATTCGAATGCCCAACAACAATGAAGTCTGGCAATGCTGATGTCTACTTGAATGAAATTCCCGGTGGTCAATACACCAATCTTCAATTCCAGGCCTACTCTCTAGTCTTGGGTGACTTCTTCGAGGATGTTAAGAAGGCATACCGTGAGGCAAACATTTTGTTGGGTGACATCATCGAGGTTACTTCTTCGTCAAAGGCTGTCGGTGATTTGGCGCAATTCATGGTCCAAAACAAACTTACAGCTTATCAAGTGCATAAAAAGGCTGAAGAACTCTCTTTCCCAAGGTCTGTGGTTGAATTCCTACAAGGTGCCATTGGTACACCATTCCGTTCGCGGGTACGTAAGGATATGCCACGCATTGAAGGATGCCTTGGCGAGCAACTTTCTCCACTCGACTTCACCGCACTTTAGACCGAATTAAAAGAATCTCACCCACAAATCAGCGATCGCGACGTTATGTCAGCTGCTCTCTATCCTAAAGTTACATCCAATTACCTTAACTTCAGAGAGACTATGGACCTGTTGATAAACTGAATACCCGTGTATACTTGACCGGATCAAAGGTCGGTGAAGAGTTTGAAGTTAACATTGAAAAGGGTAAGACTTTGAACGTCAAGACTTTGGCCGTGGCTGAAGATCTTACACCAAATGGCGCACATGAAGTGTTCTTTAAATTGAACTGTCAATTGCGGTCAGTCCTTATCCGTGAAAAGGAAGCTGTTAAGCAACTCTTTATAAGTCCAACTAAAGTTGTAAAATTTTATTAATTTTGTTTTGCCATGAAATTGTGTTTTGTTTTACAGTACTTGTTAGTTTATTTTTTATTATTATTATTATTATTATTTAAGTTTAACCGAGAAAATGTATATGAGACAACAAAAAAAAAACAAAATAAATAATTTATTTTTCTCTGAAGGTACTCTTTTAAACACCCTGTAACTCAGTGAGTGTTGATGATAGACTCCCATCTCCCATACCATTTTATTCGTAACATGAACCAATGAGTCATGTCCAAAAATATCTGTATCCCAAGCCGGACCACCCTCTAATACAGTTGATCAAAAAATTATTCACACCCCCCATAAAAAATTACATATTATTCAATATCTTGAAGAAAACAAATTAAATTTTTTTGAAAAAAATATATTTGTTTAGTAATTCAATAACAATTTTGATTTAATAAATAAAAAATAAAATTAGAAAGACCTCACTTTTTTACGACAAAAAAATACTACCCCACGTTTAATATTTAGTGTGCCCGCCTTTGGCCTGTATTACAGCACGACACCTTTTCGGCATAGATTCAACCAACTTATTTGTAATATCCGGCGCTATGTTTTTCCATTCATTTTCAATCACAGTTTTTAAATTGGCGATGTTTGAAGGCCCAGACTTTGAAACCCGTTTTTTCACAATAGCCCATAAGTGCTCAATGGGGTTGAGGTCTGGTGACTGAGGAGGCCAATCCAATACATTAATATTTTTGGCGGAAAACCATTTGGAAACGATTTTGGATCGTTTGCTTTGAATCTCCGTCTTGCTGGAATACAAAGTTGTCATCAATTCCCAATAATTCAGCGTTTGAAAGCAAATTGTCTTGCAAAATCTGGAGATAATCTTCCTTTCTCATAATTCCTATGATGAAATTTAGATTTTCACAGCCGTCCCAAGACATGCAACCCCAAATCATTTGGTTTCCTAAGTAAAATTTACGAATAACGTATCATGGATACCATAATAAATGGGAGAAGGGACCTCCACCATGTTTAACAGTGGATCATAAACATTCTTTTTTAAAACGCCCTCCTTGCTTCCTCCAAATGCGTGTTATATCGTCAGAACCAAAAAGTGGAACTTTGCTTACATCCGTCCAAATAACTTTTTCCCAGTCCTCAGGAGACCAAAGCACCTTTTCTTTAGCCCATTCAAGTCTTCGTTGTTCATCCTTTTTGGAAATGAATGGCTTCCTAATTGCAACTTTTCCTTTGTACCCTGCCGCATTTATGCGGTTTTTAATGGTTTGACTTGTAACTTTAACGTTAAATCCATCTTTAATGTCAACTGCGATTTTGTTTGCTAATATTCGTCGATCTTTCTTGACCTCTCTTAAAATAACTTCATCAATTTTGGTCGTTGTTTTTCTTTTACGCCCCCTGCCACCGAGATTTTCAATTTTTCCAGTTTCTTTATACTTCTTCACAATAGATGCTATAGTATTTTTATTAATTTGAACATGCTTGCTTTTTTTTTATATCTCAATCCCTACTTATGAAAATTCACAATCTTTTGCCGAATATCACAGCAAATTTCCTTTCCTTTGACCATTTTTAATACTTTTAGACTTAAAACCGGCTTCAAATAAACTGATCACTACACGCTCTCTTTTATAAATAAAAATAATAACCAGGCCACCCGAAAATTAGAATTTAATGTATGGGGTGTGAATATTTTTTTGGCGTAAAAAAGGGAGATCTTTCTTGGTTTATATTGTATGTTTAGTATTACAATTTTTTCTTTATTATTTTTACTTAAATTAAAATTGTTAATGAATTACCAAACAAATATATTTTTTTCAAAAAAATTTTTTTTCAAAAAAATTTAATTTGTTTTCTTAAAGATATTAAATAATTTGTAATTCTTTATGGGGGATGTGAATAATTTTTTGACTAACTGTATGTAAGCCTAGGTATACCTAACATATGTAAATGGAATTAGAGGTTTTCAATGATGGTCAAGCGTTTCAGGAAAACAGAAACGTTAACACTTAAGCCTCTGCCTCATTCAATTTCTTCTTTCATCTTCACGTGGCGAAGCCTGGGAGCCTGGGAGCCTGGGAGCCTGGGAGCCTGGGAGCCTGGGAGCCTGGGAGCCTGGGAGCCTGGGAGCCTGGGAGCCTGGGAGCCTGGGAGCCTGGGAGCCTGGGAGCCTGGGAGCCTGGGAGCCTGGGAGCCTGGGAGCCTGGGAGCCTGGGAGCCTGGGAGCCTGGGAGCCTGGGAGCCTGGGAGCCTGGGAGCCTGGGAGCCTGGGAGCCTGGGAGCCTGGGAGCCTGGGAGCCTGGGAGCCTGGGAGCCTGGGAGCCTGGGAGCCTGGGAGCCTGGGAGCCTGGGAGCCTGGGAGCCTGGGAGCCTGGGAGCCTGGGAGCCTGGGAGCCTGGGAGCCTGGGAGCCTGGGAGCCTGGGAGCCTGGGAGCCTGGGAGCCTGGGAGCCTGGGAGCCTGGGAGCCTGGGAGCCTGGGAGCCTGGGAGCCTGGGAGCCTGGGAGAATGAAAGTACGGTGCCTAAACCCGAGGAAAAGTCTTTGATGGTGGCAGACGAGGGTGGTGGGAGAGTGTTCGCACTAAGGCACTTCTCCTTGGTCAGGACGGCGGCGAAGGAATTATATGTGTATACGGATTAACGGCGGCATCCACGGTAAGTTTTAACTTCTTGGTGCACACCTCCACCTCCTTTTGGACCTACTTCGACATATTCACAGCTGAGTTTTAAAGGAAGCTTCACGGTTGTAAGTAGGGATGGCTGCGCTTAAAACCTGAATTGATCAAATACGGTTCCTATTCCCTTTGAAAGGCTAATAGCACCAAATCGTTTAGCCAGAGCCTTTGCCCAGCGGTTTCATTTAGGTTTAACTTCCCCAACACGGAAAAATAATCCCAGTTCACAGACAACTAAAAGCCTCGAATACGGACGAATATGGTTTTTAATTAAAAAAAAGAAAACATTGGTTTCATTATATTGCATATATCCAATATATTTATATGAAGAAAAGTCCTGACTCATCAACGCCCAGCCCAAACTCTTGCTCCTAGAAAGCTGAAATTTTGCACAGAGGTTCTCTGATTGATATATTCAAGGAATAAGGAAGGATATTTCGAAATTCAACGCCTAAAGGGATAGATTTTGTATAGAATATTAAATAGACATTTCGACTGGAAACTTCGCAGGAGTACTCCTCAAAATAAATAAGCAAACAGATATTTCGTGATTCTCCAAAATCAACCCCTTAAAGGGTGAAATGGGATAAATAAACCTACAAATCGATTTGGCTGTTGTTATTTAGGTTTTTTGGGACGTTGATTGCGAAAATGGCATTTATTTTGAAGTCCAAGATGGTGGACATGGCATAAAATTAAAACCCTATCATGATGGAACCGGGTTTCAGAGTTTGTATTGGTAAACAATTTTAAACAGACTTTCCAATTCGAACCTTCGTAGGTGTACTCCAGTAAAAAAAATAAGTAATTATTGTATTTTCTAAAAATCGACCCCTTTCTCTTTAAAGTTGCGCTATTTCCGTAATATATCTAATATATGTAATATATATATAACAATAATAAAAAGTATGTAAGTGGGTAATTGTAATCAATAAACTTTCACTTCAAAGTTAAATGCTCATTATCTTCCACCTTAGTCGAACGAGTTACGTAGCCAATAATAATAACAACAACAAAGAACCAACCAATGTCACCCTAACAACACAACAACAAGAAACCAACCCAGCAATAGGACACCACCGGATACAACTCCGCAACAATATTTTAAATTAAATACAAAATTGTAATTCTTAGAATTGAAAATGTGAATTGCACAGATGAAACTCTCTCATACATTTTTGCAAGCTAAGCGTCTGGCGACATCCGGCAGATACGAGAGTTCACCTTTGCAAGTTAGGTGAATATTTTTATAAAATCAATCTTGTTTTGTCATTTGGAGAAGAAGGTTAAATAAAATTATATTTTTTTAACTCCCGCGTTTTCGCTCCCATATAACTCATGCGTCGCTTCCCGGACTTTACATAAGCAACGCGAGAAAGCGGGGCTACTTACTTACTTAGGCGGCGCTACAGTCCGGGTGGACCTGGGCCACAACCAATAGGCCTGCTCAACTAGCGCTGTCTTTGGCTAACTGCCTCCAGTTGCGCACTCCAAGTTGGTTGAGGTCCCCTTCTATTTGCGCGAGTTATGAATCCCAACTTAGCATCTATCCAACTGGTTTGCAACATGTAGACTCAGTAACATCACCAACAAACTGCTGTATTCATAACCCAGCAACGTGTATATGGAACAGCAGACGACAAGTGCATTGAGCATACAAGCGAGATAACACGGCAATACATCTGCACATGATAGAAATAACCGCACCGCAACTAACAACTAAGTGAGAGTCTACAAGCACACCACACATACGAGTATGCCCACTAATACGTACATTCTTTTACACAACAAAAATGTACAGTCTAACGTTAATTTAGTTTTATAAAGTATCATAGAGTCAATTTTGTAAGAGCATTCAATAAAAGCAGACATTGATCAACATATTATTATAAATACATAATTTGTTTCATTAAAAATCGTAATTACGAGTATAACTCGCGCGCCACCTTAAGTGAGGCCTTCCTTTACTGCGTTGTCCCTCCGCATTAGAGTCGAAGGTTCTGTGGGCTGGAGCGTTGGTGCTTATTTGCTCTACATGTTCTAGCCATCTCAAACGCCCAATACGTATTTTTCTGACCAGATCAATGTCGCTGTACAGCTCGTAGAGTTTATCGTTGAATCATCTTATCCAGAACGCATACGGACCAAATATCTAAGGAAGAGTTTTTCTCTTAAAACGACCAAAGATATTTTCATCCGCTTTAGAAAGAGTCCATTCTTCGGAACCACAGAGCAGGACTGGGATTACAAGGGTCTTATATGCATAGAGTTTCCTTGGTTGTTCTGTAGAGAGCCTTACTACATAACTGCTTTCTCAGCCCAAAGAAACAGCGATTAGGAAGCGTTATTCTTCGTTTGATTTCTGAAGAGATTTCCTTTAAAGAGGTGATACTCGTAGCAGAGTCGAGGTAAACTAATTCCCTTACTACCTCAAAGTTATAGCTGTCGATTGTGGTATTTCGGCCGATTTGTCGGCCTTCTTGTTGACAGCATATACTTTATTTTGCCATCGTTTACCACTAGACCCATTTTTTGCCGCTTCTGATCTTATACTCGCAAATGCACCAGTGACAGCTGGCTGTGTTCTACCAATAATATTAATATCGTCGGCAGATGCAAGCAATTGAACAGACTTTTGAAAGATCGTGTGTTTTGGCTTGTGAGCTTTGCACAATTCTTCCAAGTATGATGTTGAAAAAGTCGACATGACAGCGCGTCGCCTTGTCTAAATCTTTTTTGACAACCAAGGTCTCGGTCAGGCCATTATCGACCTTGATGCAGAAGCGATATTTCTCCAACATCATCCTGCACAAGTGGACGTATTTGGCATGCAGCGATATGCGGCTTTAAAATCGATAAAACGGAGGTGAAAACTTCTTGGGTTTGGCGGCAGTGTGAATATTTGATCAATTATGGGGTTACAGAGCCTAAAACCGCAGTGATTTAGTCCAATCAGATCGTTGACAAATGCTTTGAAGCGCTCGCACAGTAGACAAGATCTTATACTATATGCGATGTTTAGGAGACTGATACCTCCATAGTTTTATTATTTTATTATTATTATTATTATTTCTTTATTTCATATCAAGAAACTTAAATATGTGTAAAGTATAATGTACCATAAATCATGTCAATATTGAGCTTTAAAGTTTTTGAATGAAATAGATTTGTACAATCTGTTGTCTAATAAAAGACAAGAGGCGAATGTACCTATTAGTTATATAAAATGAAATTCATAAATCTATTGATGGGGAAAACAAAAAATGGAAATGAAAGATTCAATTACATACGATACATTTTGAAAAGAAAAATTACATACAATTTTAAAAACAAGAAAAGAAACATAAAATATATTACATCATTGTAATCACCACAATCATCTATTCCAGAATGCTTAAACGAGAAAAGCCATTTTTTTATACTACTTAAGAATACTGTTTTCACTCTATCACACCTAAGTTTTTCTGGTAAATTATTAAACAAACGAGGATCAGTAACATAATAAAAGCGTGAAAAAAGTTGGCGCAGTTTAGGGGGTCTCTTTTCATGTGAACCGGGCACAAAACGCTGAGGCTCCATTTATCAGCCACACATTCATCTGACCAAATCTTGGAAACAAGTTGGTGTACGCTCTCTACCAAGTCATCTCCACCTGCCTTAAATAGTTCGACGTCCGTAGACCGTCCAACCCGTCAGGCTTGTTCGACTTGAGTTTAGATATTTCTATTCTCACTTAATTTTGGTCAGGTGGACGGAATTCTTGACTTGCATCGTCAATATTGAATGGTTCGCTCTGGCAGACAGCGGAATTTGTTTAGTCTTCGCCGTTTAGCAATCTGCTGAATGGATTTTTCCATATCCTCAGCACCGACAGTGACTCTACTACAAGGTTTCCTTGTTAATCTCTACAGGCTTCCGTTCTGGTCTTATTACCTTCAGACGTCCTTTTTACTTTTTGTCAAAACTTCCGAACATAATTACTGGAGTTGCACCTCCCTATTTCCTTCGTAGAGCTCACGAGCCGCTCTCGTTCTTTTGTGCAGCGCCATGGGTCTCGTGGTGATGGGCAGGTGAAACCCAACAGTGGAAAACCGAAAAAAGTTTAGAGGAGCCAGGAATGACTGCAAAGTCTTTCTTAAACGTGAACAATTCCAATACGACAAAAAACTGAGGTGTCCTCCTTTCCAATTTTGGCACTAAAGTCGCCTAGGACGATTTTAACGTAATACATCGGACATTACTCGTAGGTTTTGTCGAGGAACTCGTAGAAACTTTCGTTAGCAGCATCGTTCTTTTCCTCTGTTGGGTCGTCAGCGCATATAAGGCTGATGTTAGCGAATTTACATTTGATACGGATTGTTATAAGGTATTCACGCACGGTTCCAAAGTTCAAGTCTGTCGCTTCCAACAAACCCGCATCCATATAGACGCTTCTTACTTTCCCTATAGCAATCACAATAATAAACATCACAGTTTTTCATCTTTCTTTTGCCCGGTCGGAATGACACCGCACTTCCTGGATGGCGGTGATATGTACTTTATAGCAGTCTTGGGCCTCTGCTAATTGTTCGGCTGCAAGCAGACTGTTTACGGCCCGAAAATTCCACGTGCAGATCCGAAAGTTGTTGTCCTTTGTTCATTTTGCACTGTCATCAACAGTGAGTCCGTCCTTATCCGAGGTTCCTGGTCGCTCCGTAACAATAACTTTCTTACGTGGTTGGACAGTTAGCCCCACGCACAACTCCAACCTGGAGGGCCAGGAGCCAGTAACCCTCTTCGGGGATGTGAATGCTGCCGTTAAGGGCTCATCCGCCACCAACTCTTTTTCAATACCCTGACTTAGTATTGGAGATCTCTACAGATCTGGTATTCTAGTAGGTGAAAGCAGCTCATATAAAGATAACACTAGTTTGACCTAATTGGAACTGTGGGCGCCACCGTTGAGTCCGTCCTTGGAATTCGTCCGCTCCCGCCATGAAAGTATCTTAGTGAGATGCCATTCCGGCAGAGCGGATCTTCCTCCAGCCTACTCACCGAAAATTCGATACTGTGGCTGGCCGTTCGGCTTCAGTTCTTGCACGAGCTGTATTTTGTAATGTTTTAGACCAAGATCATTCCACGTAGTCAAGTAACACAATCCCAGTTGCTGCGAATGGCGACGAATGGACAAATCACAGTCTTCCTTAACATAAGTCTTTCCATGATAAAATGGCAATGCTAACTGAGCATGTTTGACTTTGACACATATCACGAGCATTTAAAAACCAAAAAGCAAGAAATCACCCTATATGATGTTTTTTTAGGGGATGGAGTGGAAACGAAGGTACTTCAAAGCCGGAGTACTTCAAAGCGGAGCACTTTGAAGTCATGCACAAATATTCGACCGTCATTCGAATATCAACGATGCGTTTGTTTCGGAGTTGTACGCAGCTTCTTAAAAGCAGGCTTTCCGTAGAGTAGTTGATCTGGTTGCTTATTGATGGCAATTTTCGTCTAAATCATTGGTTGATTAGAAAAATGTCTTTCGTCTGTTAGTTACTACGTATCTGCTGCAAGCTGATGCTATTATTTTATAAAACGAACCTACCCCACTACAAAATAGTGACCTTTACTCGTGTTTTTCTTGGATTTTTTGAAAGCATAAAGCTTAAAATTGTGGCTACACTTGCACCTAAATAACTACTATCATGAAAGATATTCTAGATATTGATTGTATGGCAGCTCAGAACCAAGTCATATTCAAATCCACTTCAGTATTACCTGGCATTGTATTAAAAAACTTCAACAATTTCTAACAAATACTGCTGATTCATAGAAACTTCGTCGACAACTACACATTTCGTATTCCTCCGAAAGTTTACTCACTTCCATAGTAATTGCCATGAAAACATAGAGATCTGACATTCATATTTCCTGGTATTCTATGATAATCCATTCCAGGAACCGGCTTAAGATATATATTCTTCACTTGTAAACGTCACGCTTTTACTAAAACAACACCAGCAACTCAAAAACAAAGTATTCAAAAGTGAACGAGGGGTTGCACAATTACAGAAAATCTTGCCCCTTTAGTCCGGATACTGTGGTCATTGTAATTTGGAAGCACTCTTTGATCTCTGATCTTAAACTAATGGTGATGGCTAGACAATTTGAGTCCTGAACTGTCATGACATTTATATGCAACCTATTCAACAAACACTCATACATACAAAGACGCGCCCACAAGCAGGAAATATCTTCTCCATCTTTTTCTCTCAAATATTATGGCATATGTGTGCCACTGACAGTTAAGAAAATATCTTTCCCTCAACCCCAGTTTGCTCGTATAGTCCTGTTGTCGTCGTCCTCGTCTATCTCATTGTCGTCGTATCTGTGCACCAGAATCACTAGAGACCAAAGGCGAAAATTAAAAAAAAAAAAAAAAAAAAAAAAAAAACGTAAACTTTTCCAGTACTTTAATCGGAGCACCCTTAATCAGCTGAAAATTCTACTCGTAGAGCTCTGTAAGTTTTGAAGTTTTGAACGAGCACCTTCAAACGTCCCCTTTTGTCCTTTGGTCCGGGCATTCCAAAAGACAAAAGATTCCGGCTGAAAGCATTCGCGTGACACTTGAGTATTTCATACCGAAACGAAACACCGCCACTGGTAGCTGCCTCCATTCGGCTTGGTCCGGAAGTCACTATTAACCACTACCGCCGCCGTTGACATCATGACAATAAAAAAGGTTTACGTGAACTCTGGATTGAGGTTGGGATTGGTATTTCAAGAGTTAGATGGTGTAAACCAGCACCTCATATATGGAAATGGAAACCATATGCAGAAGCGCGCACGGATAGGCAAGAGCTAACGGTTAGGTAATCTTTTATACCTCTGACAACAATACACCCATTGCCGGTTGTGGATGGCATCAAGCCATACCATGGGTTCCTAGACAATGGCGAGGTGTTTTGAAATTCTTTGAGAATTTCAACCCCCATCCACCCTCAGGTGAATCCAGTCAGGAAACGGACTTGATACATAGGGCAGAAAGGTTTATTATGGCATAAGTAACGCTCCTGAAATATAGATACTCGTAGTTCCATGAAATAAAAATTATGATTCACTTCTTTCTACTGGGGCTTTTGTGAGCATTCACAATTCACCTGTTCTATGCAGTCTATCTACGGGTGGGTACCTAGATAGACTGCAGTGGCAGTGTAGCACATTCAGTGACAGTTAACAAATGAGACTTGGAACAATGTGGAAGGGTTAATTTTATCATCGTGACCATGTCGTCATCATCATCTTTGGTCGTCCTAGTCATTTCATACCGGTCGTATGCAACGAAAATAGAAAAAAAAAACACAGAAACGAGAAAATTTTAACAGAAAATCTGAAAGATAAATGCACGGAAGGATATGTATGAAAGACGACGACACAAAGGACATTGAATGTGCAATCTGAGATGGTCAGGACTGAGACTAATTGGAAGTCATCTAGAAATAAAAAGCATAATTGGTAGGACACAGGCTATAGTCAAGAGTCAAAGGAAAAACTACGGCTACGTATGGGCGAATGTCGACAGGATGTCCTTTAATTTATGGCAACATTTTGTGCCTTTTTATTAAATGTAACTGTATAGGAGCTTTTGTTGGCAGTCGCCAGGATACTCGTACTTATTTGGACAATTTGAAACCGGTCTATGTAACCCTATAACAAAGATGGCATGCACAAACGTTTTTGCACGCTAACCGGGCTTGTAAAGACCTTTTTCAATGTGGGAAGGGATCATGTGTCATTTGCAATGAAAAGGGATTTTGAAAATTTAAATGTTCAAGGAGAACATTTAGAGAGTTGAAAGATTGAAGATCTAACAAAATGCTTTTTGATTTGATTTCTTTCTACTGATGACAATATGCTGTTTCATGCGGAAAGTCTTAAGTCTGAACTGAGGTGGATGTGGTTCAAGTTAAGTGTTACCCAGTAATTGTCCGATATATAGTATTGCTCTGCTATCAATAGTTTCTCCTCGAATGAATTTCCATTTTGTCTCCAACTATGCAGGTACAATATGGAACTCGGAAAGTTTTCAATTTCTTCATTGCCACTGGGTAGGCCTTACCCCAAGGGTTTTCATCCGATCCATTGCAAAGTTCGTTGAAACTGCTGTGTTTGCTGGTTCTAATTACCATTTTTAGTTTTCTTCGTTCTAATTTAGTCGTCGTCGTTATACCTACTGGCATATGGATAAAAGACTCTTCATCAAATGTGCTGGTCTTCCAGTGAGTGCTGACTTTCCATGTTGTTCTACTCACAAGTGAATTATTTACAAAAGTGAGGACGGTGCTCAAGCCTGCTCCATTCCGCTGTTCATTGCCGCTGTTTAAAAGTACTGAGCCCAGGATCGTGAATGCCTCTAATAGTTTGTTTCCCCTCCTGTTTCTTCTCGCACAGGCCCATTACGTGGCCCATGCGTTGAAATCTCCGGCTATGATATCTGGCTTCCGACCTCTGGCATCTATAGTTAGCGCATCTAGCACACTATCGAATTCTTCAGCCGTAAGGCTAGGTGGGGCGTAACAGCTATAGATGTTGTAGCCGTCGATTTTGACCCAAACAAAGTAGCACTCAGTGCTTCCTTCTGCTTCTGGGTAGAGTCGTTTTCCTCAAATTCATATTGCAGCCTTACCCGTGTCATCCGCTATCCACACCGTATTGTCATATTGTCGATACGGTTCACTTGTGATTGCTACGGCTATATCTAGGTTAGGTTAGGTTAGGTAAAAGTGTCTGTTGGAAAGACCAATCCACTTAGGCCAATTGACCCATTGTGATGCCACGTTTATCTGTGATCCTCCTACTCTTGGAACCAATTTGAGCTTATTATGAAGGGTAGGAGACTGTTAACGTCTATATTGTTTAGATTGCTTAAGTCGTCGTAGAAGAAGGTTTCTAAGTAAAGTTTTCTTCTTTGGACGAGAGCTGGGCATGTACAGAGTAGGTAGAGGATTGTCTCTTCCTCCTCCTCGTCCTTGGAGCTTCTACAGAAATCGTTTGCAACGGCGCCAAGCCTTCCTACATGCTTGCCTATAAGACAGGGTCCAGTGATGACATCTATGATGGCGCTGAGATGTTTCCTATTTCGATAGATCAAACTCTTAGAGCTACTCAGATCGAGCTTTGGCCATATCTGTTTGGTCGCTAGACATGTTGTTACAACAATCCGCCTAAGATTTGTTCTTTTGTTAGCATGCAGCTTTAATATTAACTCGAACGCAGTGATTGGTACCTTTTCCGGTAGAATAGGTAGAGTGGTTCCAATTTTGACGAGTTCTTCGGCCTTACAATTCCCTGGAATATCTGCCATCTCTCAAAGAGATGATCGGCATTCAAGGGCGGTTCTATTCGAAAAGATACGGCTTTTCTTTACAGCTATCAAGTTTTTCTTTAGCCAGGACAGGACTTCTTTAATCGTCAAAATTTCCGCCTGGAACACGCTACAGTGATTTGGAAGACGGAAGTTAAGATATAGATTAAGCTTATCTGAGAAAACAGCGCCACCCACCCTACTATCAGCCTTGGATCCATCTGTGTAAAAGTGGATTGACTTGTCATCCTTGAAAGCATCTTCCTCCCAAAAGAATCTAGACGGGAAGCTTACATGAAAGTCTTTGTCAAACCGAAGTTCATGTATAGTGTAATCCATGTCCTCTGCGAGGATTCCTGGTATATTAAGAATATCAGCGCGCCCAAATAATTTAGTTGTCCACTGTCTAATTGCTTTAAAGCGAATAGCTGCGGTCGCAGCTACTTGCCAGCTGAAGATATCGAGGGGTGTCAAGTGAAACAAAATATCCAATGCCGCGGAGGGAGCGTAACACAGGGCTCTGCTTATAGGTACATAGACATTCAGTTCTTTGGACTCTGCTTAGTTTGCTACAGTTGACTGCATTGTTTAAAGCCATCCACCAGAAAACCACCCCGTAGATAAGTATCGGTCTTATAACCGAGGTTATGCGAGGTTGAAGACCCCATGGCTTTTTTGCAAGAGAATAAAGGTCCTGTATCTTTCTTGACTCTTTCTTGTTAGGTTTCCAGTTTAGTTTCCTGTCAAAAATGAGACCCAGTTATTTCGAAAAAGACTGAACTGGTACCGTTTATTGAGGGAGGGCCTGTGGTAGGAATTTTACCATATATTTCCTGGAAAAGAGGAGAAGATCGGTTTTATGGGGCTTACTCCCAATACTCAGCCTGCCTAAGGCTTACACATGTCAAGATTTAGCTTTAATGGCGTTCTTTAATGGCGTTAAGATGCTTACAACGTCATCGGCATAGGCAATCACCCTGCTACCATTCGTTTCTGGGTATATCAGCTGTTTATAAACCACTAAGTTTCAGAGAATGGAGCTCGGACACCACCTTGTGACGTACCTCTGCTGACACATCTTTAAACAGCTCGTCATCATAGGATTTGTAGAGAGGGTTTTTCTTAGACGCGATGCATCAGAGGTTTCTGTAATTTTATCACAGAATGATCTCCAGGATTGTCGCTTTACATTCCTCAGTTATTTTTTATATATTTTGAGGGATTCTTTTTGCAAAGTTGAGAAGTTTTCTGCAAAAGCTTTTAAGCGGTCCCAGTTCAGCTTTTTCTTGCCTCTAAGTTCAATAAGAGGGCAGGAAGCAGCTATAGCCTGATTGAGAGCCAAAGTAAATTCCTTGACTTTCATGTCAAGCTCGTTGGTGTCACGCGGGGAACTTAAATATTCAGAGGATAGTGCTTCTGATAGTATTCCTCTGTATTTTGGTCAAACAGTTTCCCGGTAGTTCCGGAATGCTGATTGGCTTAGGGGAGCATCACTCAGGCTGTATGGATGTATCTGTGGTCTGAAAATGAGGGTTCAGACGATACCATTCAATTTGTTAGTATTTGAGTGATGCTGTCAGAGACAGGAGTGATATCTAGATCTTCCTGCCGGTTTCTAGTTGGTGGGCTCATTGCCAATGTTGCAAATACGATAAAGAGGTTAGAACTTAGAATATTGTCAAAAAGTGATTCACCTCTATCATTGGTGTTGGTACTGCCCCATATCGTGATATCGTGATGATAAGGCCAGTTTTTTGCCTTCCAGCTCCCAGTACCATCCTTTCTAGCTTATCTCCAGGAAGAGGGCCCACATGGTCGCGGCCAAGGTAAGCCAATGCCAGCCAGTAGGAGCCTTTGGCAGTCTCTAGTCTGGCAACGGTTAAGTCGAGGTCGCTGAGATTAGGAAATAAAAATGCATTAAGGCAACGTTTCACTAATAAAAGTTAATAAGATTGAAATACGAGTCGTTGGTTTATACCCAATTTATTAATATCTATATCTATTTCTCTATGAGGAAACTTATTTATGCAACCATTCTATAACTCTGAATCACAAGAACTAACTTCTTGGCAACATTCAGTCTGCCAACTGTTCCGGGCCAGTTATTGCTGTACTGCTGGTTTCTCTCACACCAAACGGTGTCGGTATTGTTACACTGTAAATTTGCGCGCTTGCAACTTCTGTTGTTGCTAGCTCACTTGAATAGAAAGTGGTGATCTTTATGAACTCACAGCAGTGCTTGGCTTGGGTGTCGTTTACTCACACTGGTGTGAGCAGCTTGCTGTTGCTGGGTTTCAACCTGCAACAGAATCATGTCGTTTGTTGTCCATAACATATACATAACTTTACTGATCTTACCTTTGTCTCTTGTATAGAGCGGAGAGTATACGGGTGTCGTAGGTCCACGAACTACGCCTTCTAAAATCCATGGTTCCTGGATTAGGATAATGTCTTCTGCGTTTTTTGAAAGACGCAGAATGAGTGCGGCCGAAACCTTTTTTTTGTGGTGGAGATTAATCTGGGGAAACCTTATCATCGCTACAATTTAGCAGAGTAGTCTCCACCACGGTGCTGTTTAAGTCCTCCGATTCTGAACATGTGTCCAGGATCTCTTTTAATTCGTCATTGGTTTCCATTTCCGACAGTGTGTCAGATGAGGATGCAGATGGGTTAGTTGTCGCTTCGGATAAATTGGAGTAGTCGGTATCCATTTCTGGAAAGGATATTGACGTTCCTAGATTATCTAAGGTCGAATCTGCCCATCCTTTTCATAAACGCTAAGGTGAATTTGCTCGAAAGTTTAGTCTGCGCTAGAGGGTTAAGGGATTCCTTATTGATCACAATTAAGGCGCATCTATAAGGGCTCCTTAGTTCCTCCAGTTTCGCGACTTCTGTGATCAAAATGGTACTGGTTCTCTTTACAACAAAATAAGATACTATGAATTATACCTCCTAAATTAAATGTTACCAATGCCCTAAACCAAATAAATGACGCACGTTCAAGTGGTCTCTAAGGTTAGTTATTAGTGGATTCATTGAAAAAGATATGCCCTACTCGATATCCCCAAACTCACAAACATAATCTGGAGACACTGTACCAGACTCACGCAGTGATTGAGTATTCTTCACAATGATTTCAGCAGGAGTTGGGAAATTTGTCAGATCTACATTTTTTTAATATCCTGTCAATCTTACCCACTAACCAGCTGCTGGAAATATTATTTAATAGAATTAGAGAGTTTTTATACTCGCAGATTGACTTGTTGAGTTATAGCCGATCATTCACGAGCGTGCCACAGCCATCTACTATTGCATCAAGGATGCCAACGGGGCCAACTAAACTCCTTACATAGGCTTCGGAAAAGTTTTTAAATATAGAAGGACATGCTTCCGTAAAATATTCTTAGTGCGGATGGCTTTGGAATTTAGCCAATTTTGACACAGTGCGGGCTATATCTGAGTCGATATGATCGTTAGATATATTAGTCCTTCAAGTAAGGCATAATACAGTTTTATATTGACATCGCAATAGTTCCTTTCTTTACA
Organism: Volucella zonaria; assembly: GCA_963966105.1. Taxonomy (NCBI): domain Eukaryota; kingdom Metazoa; phylum Arthropoda; class Insecta; order Diptera; family Syrphidae; genus Volucella; species Volucella zonaria. The sequence goes on along the minus strand of OZ014532.1, from coordinate 65,935,487 downwards.
TTTCTGGAGAGTTGTTCCACTGGACAGTAGTGTAGAGGCTTCCCTATGTTCCAGTATATTCTAAGAGTGTAGAATAGTATAGTGTTATTGTACATTGTCACTCGGAATTTATATAGGCGCTCGAAAACGATTGCGAAATGTTTTTAGTGCTCGTCATGACTTGTTGTTTATATCTGACGGACTATGGAATGATTTGGAGTTTTTGTTTTTGTCGTTCTAAACAGCTAGTAACAATTTCAATTGACCACCGGTGGCCTTGATGATGTGTCGAAAATCATCTGGTATCCATATTGTTGGTTACTGCGCGTTTTCGCAACTATGTCGGGAAGCTCTCTGAAAAGATCTTCGTTCTGCATTCTTCTTTTACTGCTAAGTTGCAGTATTCCATAAATGACTGCATTTTGGTTGCATTATATTCGGTGCAACTTTGTGTAATAAACAATCAAACGAAAGTTGTGTAACAAATATCCATCGATTATATGGTGTATAAAAGCCCAGCGCACAGGCGTTCGATTCCTAAAGTTGGATGTTTGAATAAAAAAAAACTCATTTATAATGTACCCCGATACGTTGTCCTTCTGCGCCAACCAATCGGTAGCGAATTTCGTTTACATTTTCAATGAACCAACTGCTGGCCAAAAACGAATGTCCTGCTAACCACTTTGTTGAGCAGAAATTGTCAAAAGCGCCACAATATATCTGTCAACCAGTCTAGCCGATGTTTAAAACTGGAATTCATCAAACCCAAATATGTGAAAAAGGAGAAATACCAAAAAACAAAAAAGGCAACCCGTAATAACAGGAATCCAAAAGCAGAATGCGTAACCAGACGGGGAAGAGAGAACAACTGCTGGGTGTTGAGGCCAGTCAACAGTCAATTCACCCGGTAAATTGGTGCGAAAGTTCAAAAAGCCGAAACGCGAAGTCTCCCTGCCCCACAAACTCAATGGTAAATTCACTCCGAGGACACTTATGATGTTCGCTTCAGTCGCAGTGCACTATGGTACTTATATCGTACTAAAGGGGCAACATAGTAACGAATATTTACCCGAACCAACTGGCCTGACAGGCTGCTGGGTTTTGCCCACTCGAAAATTGAACGGGACACCCTAATGGACGGAGTTTTTAATGCAATTACAAGCATGTGCACTGGCCGAATACCTAATAGCGTACACTGTTTATAGTTGGGACATTGCGACCCGACAATATTCATACTCGTCTCTGGGGTCAGAGGCGAGCACTTTCAGTCCACAACACCATCCCTTAATTGGGCATAAGAGGGTGTTGGCTGGGCTGTATGCAGATACAGCAGTTAAGTTCGGTGTTCAAAATGGACCGGGAACAGTTGGTACGTGATCGTGCATCTAATTTGATTTCGGTGCTCTCTCGCTCTTTCTGTGTCCTCAGTTCGGTGTTGCTTGGGTCCTTTGTCGTTTCGTTTTGCAAAAAGACTCTATGAGCCGTACAAATGCTGCACCAGGCTGTGTGTATGTGTATATATGCACTGGTCGAATGCTATTTGGAGTTGCCATTTGCCAATGCCCACGATGCATTTATGTCCATGAATGAGGCTTTCACTTTAATGGAAATTTAATAGCCTCAAATTGCAGTGGATCCAGTAGATACTCAACGCCGGCTTTGCTTTTCGATGGGGCAAAAGTAAAGAGAAGTAGCTAACTGCTATTCACTTCAATAAACCTTCTACCCTCGTTTGGATTTATTTCACAATTAAATGATTGCAAATTGATTTCGAGAGCGAATTTCACTTCGTTAAAAGATTGAAGGGAAGTTGTTGCCGCCTTTCATTGGGATTGCGGTAAATTGAATTGAGTGAAACTTCTTAATGGATGACTATGTTAATTAAGAAGGGAAATAGTATAAACATTCCCCACTCTCAGTTATTTTTTATTTATTTTTTTATACTTTATACTCGTTCGCAAACAGGACATACTCGTATATGTACGTGTCCACACCGTGGGTTAACCTCATTATTCAATGCACTCTGCAACCAATTATAATGCATCCGATCCGACTTAAGTTGGATTATATTGGACGTGGAAACCTGGCAAATGAGATTCTCCCATTTGAAGAACCAGAAAATGTTTTTTCATTTATCTGGAAACTGATCTGTCGCTGTTTGGTTTTGAAAAAGCCTCCAGCCTTCCCATGGGTAATGATGCTGTGTTGGCTATGTTTAGTAGCTTAAATCCCGCAGCAATTTTCCAGTTCATCTCTACACTGGTGTCAAATATCATACTAAATATCGGGGTTGTAATGAATTTTACTTTGGCCAAAATGTACAAACCAAGTGACTGCTCTAAGGTTGTTGAGTCATTCGATATTGCTGGAGAAAAATAGTAAATTTGGCTGTACTTATTCTCTGGATTAGAAAGTAGAAATTCCAACTTTCTGGTTAAAGGAAAGGTATGTCAATGGATACCTTGGACCGCTTACTTTCAAGAGACCTAAAGTTGAATGGCTAGACTCGGAATTAACTGCCAAAAACTCTTCTGATCGCGCATTGACTGTCTGCTAAGCGATAGAGGGTATATACCGACTTATTCCGAAGATTTGGTCAGAGGAAAGAATGTCTGACCAGCATCGTTTGTTTGATCCGTAAGAAAGAAGACCATCACTGAGACCTTACATGTCAAAAAAGGACCTAAGACTGAGGTATAATTGACTAATCATAATTCTCAGCACGCTTAAACGTCAACGGTCTCAGTTTTTAAGTAAGTTGTAGTAAGTCGTTGAATAAAGGGAGTCCATTGAATTAATGAACAATTCTAATTTCGAACGCCTTGATAACCAGCAAACAAAACTTTTGAAATCATACCTCTTCCAAAAATTGTTCTAAAATCAATTTGCCTTCAATAACTGGGCCTCCATTTTCTGAGAATTACAAGTATTGGCCAAGATTCCGAGCCTTATTCACGGGTTCGGTCGACAGCAAGCCAAATCTGACCGCAACTCAATAATTCCATTTGATAAAGCATATCAATATTTCAGATGCTAATTATTCCAAGGCATGGGATACGCTCGAAAAATGCTACGACGGGGTGAACTTAGTAGTGCAATCGTTCCTTCAGACAGTCCTTTTGCTTCCAATTATAGGTCTATTCAATGTGCAAACACTCCGCAGTATTACCGTCGGCGCAGACGAAATGTTTCGCGGTCTACGGGTAGTAAACCAAACCAATCGCGATTTGTGGTTAATCTTTCTATTACTGGATAAGCTCGATAGTGAGACAAACAGCACCAATATTGACCATATTGAATTCGTACAACTAACGTTTGGCGCATTGGAATTATGCCAATCATTTACTCGTTCCACGACATCACGAATAAAACAACCAGGTCAGATTAGAGCAGATTTAACCAAAGCGTCGGAAAATAATTCGCGATGTGTCATATCACAATCCCTCTCTTTTAATTGCCTTAATAGAGGCCATTCATCTAATGGATGTGGGAAAGCGCCCGAGGTGATGGGTAAAAACATAGACGACATCATTCTACATATGCTTCGCATAAACCCCTACATGCCCACACTAAGAATACAGCCGGCATAGACATATACAATATTTATTTACAGACAGCATGAGACGACGAACAACTCACATACTTACGGAACACATCACGCCACCAACAAAGCATATACAACATAACAGGACACTAACTGACGATCACACTCTACTGTAACTCAAACTCAAGTACATAAGAACAGTACGCAGACAGAAGGGGAAAAACACATAATAAAATCCCGCATCCATGATCGCAAAGAGAGTTTAGTTTTTATCCAACCTTCAGTGTGTGAAGTCGTTCCGTGAAGAGTTTAAGAAAAGTAAAAGTTGTCAATAAACATATAGTAACAATCCGAGTGTTTGTTTTATCTCAATTAATCCTTCATGGATGTAGGTCGTCATTTCGTTGTCACGTGTGCAAGTCTCGTCACACCATGAGTATCGATTCAACCATCAGTTCGTCACCGGAATCAACATTCATAAGTGTAAATTCTTAGTCGTCGTTTCTATCTGTATCAGCCGCATTATTCGGAAACCCAGTCCACTTCTCATGCTGCTGCCTGACTTTAACTTTCGAAAGCAAACCATTTTGACTACCATCCTCGCTAAAGTTCAATACAATCGGGAACGATTGGATACCGGGTCTCAATCTTCATTCATTCTCGGATCGTTTAACCAAAGACTTGGAATTCCAAGAACTTATGCCTGAATCCCTATCATGGCCATTAGAATAACTCGTCATTCTCAACCTAATTCAACGCATTTATCGATCGATGCTTTCGTCATTGGTAAGTTGACATCGGACTTACCATCAAAAACCTTTGACATATCGACATGGAAACATGAATCTCGCTGATCCTTATTCTAACCTTTCTAATGCAGTAGAAATTCTTCTCGGGGCGGATAAAGTGTGCTCCATTCTAACTTCAGTACAAATACAAGCACCAAGGGGTAAACTAATAGTACAAAATACTTCCTTCGGTTGGGTCATTTCAGGAGAGCTATTCGATCCTAATAATCGTAGTCTACAATTTCCATCCTTCCGTTCAGCTGTTGATGTTGACACCCTTCTCCAGCGGTTTTGTGGGCTACAAAAAGTCGCTCCTCATCTTGCTCGTAATATTTTAAATGACCCAGCTGAAGAGCATTTTCAAAAAACACTACAAAAAATATTGCACATAGTTGCTCTTCCATTCAAAACACTGTGCCCAAGCTTCGCAGATATTCTGCAGTCAGTAGTCTTGCGTTTTCACTCGATGGAACGCCAGTTTCTTCGCAATCCAAACTTGCACCAACTGTACTCAAAATTCATGCAGGATTAATTGGAACTTGGCCGTATGGAGATAATTCCCCGTGATGAGATGTCGAAAAAAATCTCCTGCCAATTTTACCTGCTTCATCACACTATTCTGAAGCCGAAAAGTTCATCGACAAAAATTCTCTGATGGGCTCGATAAAAGGCTTAAACGGACAATCACTCATGACCGCTCACAGACCCTCGTTAATTTTATTGGATCCTGCTTCTGACGTATTATCCTTTCGTTTCATATTTTCTAAGTCGCGTGTCTCGCTAATCAGGAGAATCTTGCTATCCGAAATAGCGCGTATATTCAACCCAATAGGACTCCTTGCTCCTTCGGTAATCCTTTTCAAGATCATATTTTAGAAGCTCTGGTCTGTTGACTTAAAACTGAGTTAGGGTGATACCTAACCCCCCGATTGAATTATCGCGAACAGCTGCTGTGGTTTGAACGTGTTAAAGTTCCACGAAATATGTATTTAACAGAAAAGGTTAGTAAACTTCACGGATTTTCGAAGCGTGCAGCTCCTTTGTATATGCTCTCTCCAAATCTCCCTCCGATAGCATTACTGCAAAAATCGTCGCCGCAAAACTGAAGTGGGCCCGCTCAAACCAGTCTCCATTTCTCGCCTCCTGCTATGTGGTGTGTTGTTATTAGCCCGTTTATTACCACTAATAAAATCGTCGGTAAAGGTTAAAAGTGATGTGATTTCGAGGTTATGCTGCGTTGGCTCCCTTCACTTCACCTCCTCGTCGATAGACTTCAATTGGATAGCGGATATTTTGGAGACCACACCCAGATACACTTGGCGCTATGTCCCATCAGAAGACAATCCCGCAGATTGTACTTCCTCGGGGGTTCCCTAAACTAATTAACCGTCGTATCTGGTGGTCAGACCTATCTTGGACGTCTCTACCTAAAGCTCATTGGCCCAAATCGGACCATTCCATATGTGTATCCGACGTTGAGTCACTAGAAATGGAGAATTCAGCCGGCTGGCAGGATCCCGTTCTGGTACTGCTTACGAAGGATAGCTGCTTACATCATCAGATATAACACGGATCTCAAACCTTCCACTAGTGTTCAAGCGACGAACGGACTGACAAATTTTATATGCCATGATTGCCATCCTACGGTTTGTACTATATAATTCAACTTTTTCGAAAATGACAACAAACCATCTGACGGCGAAATCGAAGTTTCTAAGGTATTCAGCATTTTTGGTCAAGGAGGAGGTATCAAACATGCAATCGTTTCCTTTTGTATCAACCACCCGATAGTACTCTCCAACAAGAATCTTATTTCTTCCCTCATTATTTCAGGCATTCACCATAGATACCTACACGCTGGGGAAACACAGGATGTGATTACGCAGGGCCGACCGGTAGGACATCCAACCCTTATATAGCCTCCATGTATGCATGGCAACCTAGGCGATTCATCTCAAACTGGTGGGTGACCGTTCATCCCAGCGCTACTCAGATTTGTTTCCCGCCGTGACAAATGCACAAACATCTATAGTGCCAAGGTACAAATTTTCACGGAGTACGACGGTGCCTTACGGAAATGCATATATAGGTAATGGCACATAGTCATAATGGCTTAAAATCTACCGCGGCTGCTAAGGATGGCATACTGCGACACATAATTCTCCCATCTGCGTTGCACTTGTTGTCTATTTACGTACCCATCAATCCAAAAATGGACTTCATTCGAAAAGATCAAATTCAATGATAGATGGTCCAAAGGCATCAATTGTTGTGTAATTTGGATTTTATAGGCCGTAAAGAGCCATAAGTGAGGCCCAGTTATTGATTTCGACGACGAATTGAGGTGGCTGACTGGTTTTGAACACATTCGCTCACAGTGGTGATGATTTGGCGTGTACGTGCTGGCCGAACGTGCTGATTTAATCCGATACCGAATCAGTTTCTTCAAAACGAAATTTTACGAAATGTTACTTTTACAGATCGCAATAAGATTGAATATGAAAAATGCGTTGTTGCATGCTAAGCCATACCATGACTAAAATTGCCAAAGAACGTATGACATCTGTCAAGAAGATCTACCACAATGAATTCAGCAAATGACAATTGGCCAACATCCACACCATCTGTTGGCTCATCCTCTAGTAAAAAACGGCTCAGGTGCGAATAAGGGCAAAACGAAATATATCCTGTCACCTGCACAACATCGGCCAGTTGGTTTAAGTTAAAGATTTTTTTTCAATCTCGGTTCCGCTAGCAGTCCAGATGGTTACAACTCATTAGAAATATGACTACGAAGGCAGCTGAGTAATAAGGCGGCACTTTCAATAAATACATCCTGACTGACTCGAACTGCAACCAAATTCAGACTGCTATAATTTCCAAACCTTTCATGACAGTGAGCTTAAATTTTGACACATGACAGATAATTTTATTATTTACAAACCTTTTAAACGATTTGCGTCTCAGTTGTGTTGAAAAATTTTTATCCGCGATGGAATTCAAACGTGATAGTGTGATTGCTTTATATGTATTTGGCTGGAAAACCACAAGTAGCTATCGTTAGAGCCCTCCAGCACCTCAACGTGAATAAATCATTTGTGTCTCGAACAATAGCTCGTTACCGTGATACTGACAGCGTTGCAAAACGCCATGGAAGTGGTCATAAAAAAACAGCAACATCGGCAGAAATGGTTCGGAAAGTGAAGGCTCGAATTGAGCGAAATCCGCGTCGAAGTGGAAGAAAAATGGGTCGTGAGCTCAACATATCGTTGGAACGGATGCAACACATACTGAAAAATGAGCTTGGGCTCAAGCCATTGAAGTTCTACAAAGCACACGATCTTACACCGCAACAGAAAAAAATTAGAATCGAAAGAGCGAAGGAGTTGCTACGCTTGCATGAAAGTGGTGAGTTACCGAATTTGGTTTTTTCCGATGAGTCGCCATTTGTTATCGAGCAATATGCCAACAAACAAAATGACCGAGTTTACTTGCCAGAGAGGTCTTTCGAAAATGTACACCTTCGGACGGCCACCAGAAAGCAGGCAGCACCAATGGTGATGGTTTGGGCCGCCATAACCGCCGATGGTCGCTATCCGCTCGTATTTTTGGACCGTGGCGTCAAAACTAATGCGATCGTATACCGTGAAACTATCTTAGAGGCAGTATTGAAGCCTTGGGCAAACAATCATTTCGGTCGGAGACCGTGGACATTTCAACAAGACTCGGCACCGTCTCACAAAGCGCGCGTCAACCAAGATTGGTTAAAAAACAATGTTCCATATTTCATTTCTTCGACACAATGGATTGCAAATTTTCCGGATGCAAATCTGTTGGATTTCTCTGTCTGGGGTATTTTGGCGCCATTATTAGCGCCAAACGTGGACATATTGAAAACTACTGATACAATTTGAAAATTGATGTATTTTCCAAAATTTTTTGCTTTGGCACAACAAAATTTATCAAAAAATAAAAACATTATAGCATTTTAAAAAGTTGGAGTTCGAGTCATTCACCCTGTACTAAGGAGACTACTGTACGAGTAGAAGCACTGATCAAATAAAGAACAAAGCCAAAAGGAATAAGATAAAAAGAGGGCTAACGGTGGTAGCGACTAGCGAGTTAATTGTAGGCGCACAGACGCAGACAATTTTAGTTTGAAGTGAGGTTTTATTTTTACGTCATTTTCCTTGTGTTATTTCCACTGTTACACTACGCAAGACCCTACTCATTCTGCTCTATCAAAGGCGAATGGAGACATCCCTGATCGCCTTGAGCTAGATTATTCTAGTAATTTTTGATCTCCTTTGCTTGAACGCAAAGATGGTTAGGACATATGTATTTTAACTCTCCGGAAAGAAAACGCAATGGAGAAAGACCTTGCCATCGGGAACAGAACCTCAGAACTCTAGGGCTGCGGAACTGGTGATAGTTGGTGAAAGACACCGCTTACTGCCTAACTTGGGACTCAGCAGTATTTAGTTAAGTATGGGTAATCACCGGTAATGGGTTTTTTTGATTTTGCGATGTGTAAAAACAAGACTACATATAGCGTAATGGTTCCATAGCTCACAATTCAAAATAGAATTTAATAGTCTTCCTAAATGTCTACCACAATGATCATATTGCAATCGAGACAAGAAACTTTCTCAAATTTGGAGACTCGAAAGTTTAAAATCATCAACAAATATATCATCAACATCAATCTAGAAAATCAATCGGAGCAGTGCCAAACAGCTATTAAATATACCACTTCTGACGAACTCCGTTTACTTTCAATGAATTCTCAACGACCCATCTACTTTAGCCGAGTGAGTCCCCAGTTACCTGAATGCCTTATCGCATACGTTAAGAACCCTCCTTACAGTATGCAAACAGCAATAAATACGATCTTCAATACCTTCACTACGTCTTTACTCAGGGTTCCAACAAAATACCACCTATGTGACAACATTAGCGGTTATGCGAAATAACCTTAGTCGCCTCACCTACGAGTAAGGCTTTGCTAGTCAAAAGCCTACAGAAACAGGGATTGGCAGGCTGTCGTTTGATTTAGATACAATGTGGTTCTCAGAGTAAACTGCAGAGTCTACCTACGAGTATATACAATTTTTTACAACTCGGAGGTTATTGCTGCCGATGGTGACATCTAATTCAAGACGTCTATACTGTATCTTTTTGGGTGTTACCAGCATAAACTTAATTTTATATTCGCTCACAACCAAACACTTTTTACCGGCTTCTCTCTGGATGCTTGCAATTGTTCCACCGATAGCACGCTGTGCGCTTCCTATTTTGTCGATATCAGAATATGCAAGTAACTGTATTAATTTCGAAAAGGACAATATTTAGATGGCACAAAGTCCGAGGTGGGCCAGGTAAAGTCCCTCTCCTCCAACTAGCGCTGTTTTTTGCCAACTGCCTCGAGTTGCTCATACAAAGTTCGCTGAGAATCCCATTCAACTATGTGGGACGAATTCGTCCTCCACCGCGTTGTCCCCCCAGTTTAGAGTCGCAACTTCCGGGTCATAGAGATCTATGGTAATATGCGTTATCATAGCTCTTCTGATAAGTTCGAAATTGCTGTATAGTACATATGTACATACAGCTCTAGAGATGTATGAGTCCGTATTGACAGAATATGGGTTGATCTCATTTATCAAAGAACCAACTAGACCAATATCTAACACATGTCTTGATGATGTATTAGGTCGTTCCTTTAAGGTAGAAACTGATCAATGCGCTGGTCTTAACTCAGAACTTCAATTTACCGATCACTGTATGATAGGTGAAGAAAATTAGAAAAATGCCACCAAATAAAACGCGCTTGACTTCGTTATAATATTGCAAACTTTATTGTATAAAAAGTTAGTTCGTTCGAACGAGTATGAAAGTTGGTTACGGTGTGTGAAATTAGGGTTGGGATGCGTTTTATATGGGAGCAATAGCAGGTGTGGTGAATATAATTCTGGGGAAATTGGTACTGTTGGGGAAATTGGTACTGTTGGGGAAATTGATACTGTTGAGGAAATTGGTACTGTGATTAAAATGGTACAGTTAGTCAATTATTGTTTGGCGCTAACATTCCGTCCGCCTTGATGGGTTGTAGATCATCAATCACCGTCTTCCAGTATTTGGGCGACCTTTGCTATAGGACGCCGATAGCTTCCGGAACTAGTCTTCAGTTCAACTACTCGTACCTTCCCGTTGCCTCCCTTGATGGCCTTAGTTACTCGAGCAAGTTCCCACTTGGGGTTAAGTTGTCTTCGTGGACCATCAACAGGAGCGAACCTGAATATTTTTGACGTACTCGCTTAACTATCGCATCCAAAAGTGTTGCTAGATTGCAGAGACACGTTGCCATCTATTAACATAGGAAAATTCATCATTAGGAAAATTTTGTTCTTGGAAAGAATTGATCGCAGATCCAATTAGAAAGTGCCCTGGAGTTAGCGCACTGATATCGTTGGGATCTGAAATCACTGCAGTGATTGGCCTCGAATTTAGAATGCCTTCGGTTTCAATTAGTACTGTCGCCAGTTCCTCGAATGTAAATAGCACGCTGCCCAAGGTCTTGTAGAGAAGTCCCTTTGCCGACTTCACAGCTGCTTCCCAGAGTCCTCCGAAGTGCGGCGCTCGAGGTGGGATGAACTTGAACTCGATCACCTTCTCTGAAGCAAAACTTAAGATATTGGTTTTATTATGGGATGTAAAAAATTTGTTGCGAAATTCTGCTAATTTGGTCCTAGCTCCTACAAAATTAGTCGCATTGTCGCAATTGATTTTTGTTGGACAACCTCTTCGCCCTATAAAACGCTTAAGTGCTGCTATAAATGCATCGGATGTTAGATCAGAAACAAGTTCCAAAAGCACAGCTTTTGAAGAAAAACAGACAAAGACTGCTATGTAGGTTTTATAGGGTTGCTTCCCGCGAATCTTCCATGATGTCAGTATCGGGCCACAGAGATCCACCCCGCAGACAGTGAATGGTCGGGTGGATGTTAACCTATCCTTGGGTAAATTTCCCATAATTTGCTGCAACAGTTTTGGCTTATACCTTCTGCAATTGACGAATTGCGCACAATCTGCCTAACCACTATTCTTCCATCTATGATCCAAAATATCCCTTACGAAGCTGAGCAACGCCTGCGAACCAGCGTGAAAGTTGCTACGATGCACGTACCTTACATAATTTTTGACGAAAGGATTGTCGTTTGGCAAGAGCATAGGAAATTTTTGATCGAGCGCTATATCAGCATTGCCTATGCGACCACCTACCGTGACTATACTCCTTTTTCCTGTTTCGTGCAAGGCCGGGCACAACTTCGCAAGTTTTGGGTTTGACGTAGATCTTCCAGCCTTAATTTCTGCTATATCCTTGGCGAAGTTTTGTTGTTGGATATACCACACAATCATGTAAAACCATTGACTGTAAGATGAGCTTATGCATCAGTTTTGACGAAATAAGGCTGTCAGCGTATGAACACATCAACATTGGCGCGCGCTCAAGAGATTTTGTGTACCCATAAAATGTAGCGCAGGCGAAGGAAAATTAGGTAGGAATGTTTGCACCTTCGATTCGCGGTTATATTCAGCATCAGCTCAGAAATCAGATGGAGAATTACTCTGGCCAATCACTGTTTCTTTGACCTCAGGAGGCAATTAAGTAACAAACCTCTACCTTCTATGACCAAACTGGCTTTATATATACAGTGCTCTATGGGGCAGAGGCTTGGACCTTGTGGAAATCGGATGAAGAATGAAGAAGTACTTGGCCGTTTAGACGAAAAGATTCTGTTCGTTATTGTCGGTCTAATTTATATTGGCAGGAATACAGGATGAGATTCTATCACGAACTGTACGCGTTATGTATCAACATCGGTCTGGTCAGGAGTTTATGGTTATGTTGGCCATGTTTGGCTCTGGCCAAAAGAGTCTTCGGGTCCAACCGAGGGATGACGCATCAAAGGATGACCTCACGACCTATGGTGACGAACGCAACATCAACCCAACTTGTAGTGGATGCTGCTGGTGAGAGATCGTGCTAGCTCGAGAGGCTTGTCGATTTGGACCCACTTTCAATATGGAGTGCAAAGTAAGTAAATAAGTAAGAACTGGTCTCATTCCTGTTGATGGTCTGATGTCATGTAGTGTGATATAAATGCGAAACCTATCCAAAATAGCATGTTCGTATACGTGATTTTTCGGCACTTAAAATTAGCGAACAGTTCGTACCTGAAAACTGCTTTCGGACATCAGTTTATGGAGAATCTAATACGATTCAAAGGTTTCGCAGAGATTAGAAACAAAATAACCACACCGAGTTCAAGCATAATGACAAGTATGATAGTTGAAGAGATGAAAGTGAGAATTCGTGACATAATCTACATTTAAGAGCATGAAGCATTTACGAGGGTAGTCCCTCAAGAAGTACCTGACCTAACACAAAAAAATTGGGGAAAAATATGTCTATTTCTCTGCGTAGTCTCCTTTTACGAGGGGCGTTCAACATATTCTCGGTATCGGGGTGAAGCTGTGATTGTATATATAAATTGACTTTTTTATCAAGTAATACTATTATTTTAGTGCATTCGTGTAAAATTCCATATAAATGTGATTATTAATTCGCGTTTTATCTCTAGTTAAACAGAATCATAATGGCAACTGAGACGATGATGGTGAAAATTGAGCATCGCGCTGTAATTAAATTTCTCACTAAGCAAGGAAAAAGTCAAAAAACTATTCATGAAGAGATGGTGGCTGTTTACCAGGGTTCCGCACCTTCATTATCAACTGTGCAAAAGTGGTCAAGTGAGTTCAAGAGAGGCAGAGAGAGCATTGAGGACGACCCCCGCTCCGACGCCCCGGCTACTGCTCGTACGGGAGAAAGTATCAAAGAAGTCGAAAAACTTGTTCTTGAGGATGCCCGAATAAAGGTGAAAATGATGGCAGAGATCACCAAGCTTTCAATTGGTACCATTCACACCATTCTTCATGACCATCTTAACCTTTCAAAGGTCAGTGCAAGGTGGGTGCCACGAATGCTCACAGCGCCTCAGAAAAAAGTGAGAATCGCATGCTGTAGAGAGCTTTTGGAGATGTGTAGTGAGAACGCGGACGGTGTTATGGATCGAATTGTTACTGGGGACGAAACATGGGTCCACCAGTATGAACCTGAAAGCAAACAAGAGTCCATTCAGTGGCATAAAAAAGGAACAGACCCCCGAAGAAGTTCAAAGTCACTCCGTCTGCCGGGAAGCTCATGGCCACAGTTTTTTGGGACTCAAAGGGAATCTTGCTCATTGAGTACAAAAAAAAAGGTGAAACCATCAACGCCACATCCTACGCTTCCACTTTGCATAATTTGCGGGAGGAAATTAAAAAGAAAAGACGGGGTAAACTCGCAGCGGGTGTGTTGCTTCTTCATGACAACGCTCCTGTTCACACGGCGCGAGTTTCCAAGGCTGCTGCGCGAGATTGTGGTTTCGAAGAAATCCAACACCCACCCTATAGTCCAGACCTTGCCCCTAGTGATTATTTCCTGTTTCCGGATTTGAAAAAATGTCTTCGTGGAAAAAGATTTTCGGATGATGAAGAACTCAAGTCGGCAATAAATGGAGGAGGAGGAAATTTATTTTTTTGAGGGTTTAAAAAAGCTTATCTCAAGATGTAACAAATGCATTGATGTTAGGGGAGATTATATTGAAAAATAAAAACAATTTAAATTGAATTCGCATTTTCCTTCATGTCGATGCCGAGAATATATTGAACGGCCCTCGTAGTTCAATAGATTTTTCTCAGTGATGTTCAATAGCTTTGATACCCTGTTTAGAGCAAGAATCATCGAGCTCCTTAAAATAGCCATCGACCACAGACTCCACCTCTTTACTGTTGGCAAATCTTTTACCACCGAACCAATTTTCAAATTCGAAAATAGAAATTAATCCGAGGGGGCTAAATCTGCCGAATAGGGTGAATGAGGAAGCAATTCGAACTTTAACTCATTGATTTCGGCCATCGCGATGACGGATAAGTGAACTGGTGCATTGTCTTGACGAAAGAAAACATTTTTCTTCGCCAAATGCGGTCGTTTTTTCTTGAAAATTATCCCACTCGGATCCCAAAAAACTGACGCCATGACCGTCATGGAACTGTCTTCGCCTTCTTTGGAGCCGATTCACCCCCTTGAGTCCATTGTTTTGACTGTTCCTTCGTCTCGAGGGTGAAGTGATGGACCCATGTTTCATCCATGGTTATTGTTTGGGACAAAACCAACCGATTAATTAAGTCAATAATATGTATACCATATTGTATTACCTGTATATTACATTATCAACTTAACTTAACTTAACTTGCCTATGTAAATTGTAAATGAAATCTATCTTTAAATGTGTTGCATTATACAAGTGGCCGCATATTTTTCTAACTTAACGTAACATACAAAATCAACCTATTGTTTGATATCTGCTTGAATTTAATTCATTGTGCTAATGCCTTATCCTAAATCTGTAATCTATGTTTTTGATTAGTGGTCAGTGATGTCATGTCTGCATGCACAGCATCTTAATAAATAATACATGTTCGATTGCCATCCCAATGTCGCAATGCCTTACAACAACAATTAGTTGTTTGTGCAAAGTGGTGAGTGGGCAATAGAACCATGATGGTTTCATACGATCTTACATCTTACATCTTTATTTGGTTTAATATATCACATTGGTACTGTAACAGGCACATTTTACATTATACAGGGATTTAACGTTATTAGTTTTCCTCTGAAATATTATTTAGTGTATCTTCCAAGTACAATAAATAATAATAGGAAAGTTGTTTGGAGGACAACACGAAAGCTAAAACCTCCAATTACAATTCTCTTCATAGATAGTAACTATATTATACAAATTGACTAGAGCATAATAAAAATTAATTATAATTTGAATAAAGAAATACATAAATTATTAATTCAAAAGAATAAATAGAAAAAAAAACTTAAATAAATAAATAACTAAATATACAAACAAATAGGTAAATTAAATATTTTTTTCTTCTTTTTTTAACAAAACAAATAAATAAAAATAAACAGTAAGGTTGAACATAAGGACTGAAACGAATAATATCTATAAATTTTAATACGGGCTATATTTCGAATGCGTAAAAATTGCAATCCCATTTTGTACCCAAATTAGCCTGTATATTCTCCAGTTTCAGTTTGTTATTGATTTTAGTTCGGTACGGTTTAAAATATTTATAAAATATGAGTCAAGAGGAACGCCATAAAAAGATCATCGACAAATAGCTCGAAAATACTTCGCGTCCAAATCATTTCATCGCAAAAAATTTAAACATAGCACGCAGTACAGTGGATGCTGTTATTAAACGATATTTAGAGACGTTGACAATTAAGCGAAAACAGAAAAGTGGAGCTAAAAGTGGAGCTAAAAGTGGAGCACATGATACAAATTTGGACAGGAAAATAGTGGGTACCATCGTAAAAACCGAACTATGTCATCCAGAGATGTTGCTCGGAAATGTAATACCAACCAAACAATGGTACAAAGATCTAAAAAACGTAACGGTCTAAAAACACGAAAAAAAACAAAAAATACCAAAAGTTACTGAAAAGCAAAAAAAAGTCATAAAAACACGAGCCCGAAAGCTATACGAGTTGATCGGCAACAAGAAAGCGTGCTTGGTTTTGGATGACGAAACTTATGTCAAAGCCGACTTTACTACTCTTCCAGGTGCGCAGTTTTACAACTCGTTTGAAGCTGAGATTCTTCCGCAATCAACAACATCGATTGGGACGGAAAAATTCGGGTCAAAATATCTCGTTTGGCAGGCCATTTGCCAATGTGGACACAGACGCTCATCGTTTATTACAACGGGAACAATTACCGGAGAAGTGTACATTAACGAGTCCCTAAAAAAAAGGTTGATTCCTTTCTTAAGCAAACACGAGGGTTCAACATTATTTTGGTCAGATTTAACTTCAGCTCACTATGCTCATGCGACGTTGAGCTTTCTTGTTACTAAATATGTCGACTTTGTCCCAAAAGACATAAATCCACCCAATGTTCCACAGTGCCATCCCATTGAAAGGTATTGGGCTTTGGTCAAAGCCAAATTGAGGAAAAATGAGCTGTTTGCAAAGGACGTAAAAGATTTTAGTGCTAAATGGAAAAGAGCGTCCAAAAAGATCACGGATGTAACTGTCACCAACCTTATGAAGGACATTCGAAAGAAGTGAGGAAAGGATGGGAACCCAAATAATTTTTTTTTATTTTTTGTAATTGTGAATGAATTTAATAAAAACATAATTTTAAAGCAAATAAAAAAAATTTACATGAATTATGAAAATATTTGTTTTGTTTACTTTGAATTTTCCAAATTCAGTCCTTATAACAAGTAGCAATTAAATAACTGATTCATTAATGTGAATTTAATTCGAGTTCAATTGACGTACTAAAGGATTGTCAGCAAAATTATAGTACAGCGGTTTAAAAAGTTTTCGTTGAGTTTTTTTATTCTAGAACATATAGGTTCAACGCTCGCTTTCCTGTGGATATCTGAAGTGGAATGATGCTAAGGTAAGTTGAGCATCATTTTTAATATTTTGTTTTGACAAATTTGTAGTTTTTTAAGGTGACATTTAGCACAAGTACCCCACAGCTGACACCCATATACAATAATAGGATTGCGTGAAAGATGATTTTATGAATTATCATTTTGTTATGAGAAGAGAGTAATGACTTCCTGTTTATAAATGGGTAAAGCATTTTAATTGTTTTCGTTAAAAGTAAGTTTAGTATCGAGATAAACGCCCAAATATCTCACCGAGGATTCCCATGGAATGTGTACTCCATTAAGTTGCAGCTGGGAACTAAGCAAAAAGCAAGACTTTTTTTTTTGTAAAATTTCCATCGCATTTCTTAAGTTACTCTCAATGTCTAGAGCAAATTCATATGATGAAAATATGGCGGCGTCGTCAGCAAAAATAGCAGCACCACAGTTTGGTAGCTCTGGAAAGTCTGATGTATACAGATTAAACAGTATTGGGCCAAGAACAGATCCCTACGGCACGCCTGCATTAAATAATTTCGGATTAGATTGGCTGCTATTCACGAACACTTTAAAAGAGCGACCGGATATAAAGCTATAAACTATTTTACAAATATATATAGGGAAAATAAATTGAATCATTTTAAATATAATACCATTGTGGCAGACTGTGTTAAAGGCTTTTTCCAGATCGAGTAAAACCATTCCAGTAAACTTACCTATTATACGATTTTGCTTAACATGGTTAAAGACTCAAAGTACCTGGTGCGCAGTATTATGATATTGTCTGAACCCGAATTGCTCGTTTGGATATGTATGATTATCGGTAATGTATTTAACTATTCTTTCTTTAAGTACTTTTTCAAAAATCTTGCTTAGACTACTAAGCAAACTTATAGGCCTGTAGCTTTCTATGTTTTCAATAGGCTTTCCAGCTTTTAGCATATGAACGATTTTAGCTTCCTTTCAGGCTTGAGGGAAGTATTCCATTTTAGGCATACAAGAAATGTAAGATAAATATTTTTTATGGTGTCAATACCACCTGTTTTTCTAATATTTAAGCTTTTGACAAAAAACAATATGTCTTCCTCCATTGCATAACTAACATTAGAATTGCTCTCAAGATGGGTCTTAACTGCGCTGTCTACATACGCATTAGTTTCTAAGTCCCCAAGGTTTCTAGAAATGGAGTGATTCTTTAAAAAGTTTAATACGAGAGCATTAGCCTTTTCAGTATCAAAAAAATATGTCTTATCGGAATCCTTTAAAAATGGTATTTGTCTTTTTTTATTCTTTACAATCTTAACTATATTCCAGAAAGGCCTACTACTTTTGTCAAGTGCATCTAGTTTGTTGTTCCATTCTTTATTACGATGTTTCGAAATATTTAAGGCAATAATTTTATTCAAAAAAGAGACTTGATATCTAGACTTGTGTAGACTAAAAACAAAATTAAAAGAAAAAAAAAATGCAAAATATTGTTGTTGCTCTTCACTGCAACCCCTTTCACTGTGGTACTTGATGGGCAGGCCAACAAGTATCCTTTTTTTTTGATTTTGTGTTTCATACATCCTCTTATCCTTTTGTCGGACCTATGTAAACATACATAGGATTCGGTTGTTGTTTCTTTTTCCTTTCGGGGTATTATTTTATGATATCACCACTGACCCATTGTCTTCATACTTTTGTTGTTTTTTTGTATGGTACACGCTGCACTCTTCGTTTCCTACTATCACTACGCATTTAATTGCATTTGATAAGTTTTAATTCTTTCTCTTTGGTTATTTGCGTAGGGATTGAATAGTAGATTTGTTGGCATTGTCCATTTTCTTCAAAAGAAAAATGGAGTGGGGGACGGTATGCCAGCGCCTTACGCGTCTTCTATTCTAATGAAGATTTTATTTAGTAGTGAGACTCCAGACAGTAAAGTGCTAGTGGAAATAAAAGAAAGTGGTGATACAGAAAAAGATCTGAGAGGACAAAGAGGACAGTTGGTGAGTTAATCACTGGGTATTTATCAGCTATGTATTTTATTTGTAGTTATTATTAACTTTTGTTTTTATTTATTAAGGTGTTAATTTATATTTGTTTCATATTTTAAAATAATTTACTGATTACCTTTTATTGGTATAATATATTAATATATTGCGATATTTATATTGTTGATTATAGTATAAAGTATTTAGTAATACTATTTTGTATGACGGAGCTGTCAGATGATGGAGATCGGAAGTGCGT
Source organism: Volucella zonaria (assembly GCA_963966105.1). NCBI lineage: Eukaryota > Metazoa > Arthropoda > Insecta > Diptera > Syrphidae > Volucella > Volucella zonaria. The sequence goes on along the minus strand of OZ014532.1, from coordinate 65,916,380 downwards.
ATATTTAAAATTCGTTTTAATGATGCGTAATGGAGTTAGAAGGTCCAGTCTTGTAGCGCGAATGGGGGCACGGGGGTTTACCTCTCCATTCGATGTTCCTGGATCCACTCTTATAGCGCGGGTGGGGGTATGGGGATTTACCTCTCCATTCGTGACTTATGAAGCCCCCTCTTGTAGCGCGAATGGGGGCACGGGGGTTTACCTCTCCATTCGATGTTCGAGGATCCACTCTTGTTGCGCGGATAGGGGAACGGGGATATACCTCTCTATTCGTTGCTCATGAAGTGGGCGGTGCTCCACATTCGCATATTTCGTTGGAAGGACTTGTCGTTGTTTTGCGCTTGTCCGTCCGTTGGTTCAACACTCTGAGAGTGTACGCGATCGCCAGTCGTACGACATCCGTGGTCACCTCCTCTTATTCGCTCCCGAAGTAAGGTTGGATTTGGTTGTAGACATGTGCCATCTTGTATTGTAAAATACTGATGGTTAATATCACAATCAGAAAATGGTTATGATTTATCAAGAGTGCGTGAATTTATTTGTATTTGTGCCAAATGGAGTTAGTGGATCCACTCTTGATCCCCGATATACCTCTCTATTCGTTGCTCAAGACGTGGCTGGTGCCCTTCCATGCACACTCTTACGAGTATTTAGATGAACTTACATGCTAGCTGTTTGGTCATACTTCTTTCTCAAATACTCGGAGTGTGTGGTTTTAACTGCTCAGCGTATCGCGATCGCCATTCGCACGACTCTTGAACCTATCTGGCCTCGTAGCATTTCGATGTGAAAATTTGTAACGGAGCACATGTGTATAACCATCAACCAATCCGATTATTTATTATTAATATGCGTACTACCTACGCGTATACGTTTTCTCTTAAGTATGAGTATTAGGTATTCTCATTTGATATTTAGTAGAGGAGCTAGGAGTACTCATGGGTGTATTTTTATCTCATTCCAAAAACAAAACAAATGACGGAACCCAAACGACCAGAGCAGCCCTATTCCCGCTATACTAATGCTATATTGTTATATAATTCAATAATAAATAAATCAAAAAAAAAAAAAAAACATCTCATTACTTTAGGTCTTATACTTGTTTCTTAACTTGATCAGTTCTAAGTTCTGGGAAGGAAGCTTGATGTTATAATCACTTTTTATTTTTTCAGGCATAGCATTGTCAGCAGCATCTAATATTTTGGATGTAAATTCGCTTGTAATAAAATCAACATCTTCAGCGCTTGAAATACGTTCCAAATCTACTGAAATGCTACGTAGAGTTGAACTAAGTTCTGATCGGAATTGCGACCAATTGGCATTTTTAAAGTTTTGAACATATTGCACTGTTTTTTCCGCAGACCATCGAAGCTTGCGAAAGACGGGAATATGATCAGAACTTAGGTTATATATCACAGTAGGTGGTGTAATTAAACTAGGTACATTACTAACAAAAAATTCTAGGACAAACGGACGACCACGAGCGCTACACGGGAAAAACGTTGGACTTGGAGGAAACAAAATTGAGATTGGTAACATAAATATGTACAAAGATTCGAGAGAATGTTACCCCAAGAGTTTGCTTTTAGGCACCTCCAATCTCTGTGTCTACAATTGAAGTCTCCTCCAATAAGGAATTCACCATTCATTCATATTGTGTCAGTGTAATGTTCATACTTTTTGACTATTTTTTTAATATCAATGCACTTTAGCCCGGCTTTCACTATTTCGACTTTAAGTTCATTACGTTCCATGTTTCCCATACCATAAGGCACAACTTTGAACACTCATGCACCTTTAAGATCATGCGAAAAAAATTGGCAATTTTCTTCTTTAGTTTTTTATACGATTCCGTGGATTCGCATACAATTTTATGCGATTGAAAGTTTTTTGATATAATAATCTTGAATATTTAATGATTTCAACAAATTGTGCAGATGTTTACTAGATTTGTGAAGCAATTTAACAGGTGGAACATAAACTTTTTTTTAACTTCACTAGAAACAATAGTATCTTCCATATCTTCATTGTCACTGTCTGGCAGGCATTGAAGAGGACTCCAGTAGTTTTTTCTGTAGTTTTTTTTATTGACGCTCATAACGCTTCGAAATTTTTTATCCACGGACGAACGATTGTCCTCGGTTTCAGGCGATCGAACGCGCTTGGGTGGTTATAACAGAACCTAACCTCCCGCCAACAAAGTGGGTATGGGAACGAATTGAATCTGTCAACCCTGGTGCCGATCAACACGTACGTGTCGCCACTGTGAGAACTTCCACCGGAACATGGGTTCGTCCTATTTCAAAACCACCGCTTCTGCCGATGTCCAGAAACTCGTTCCAGGGGGGCCGGGATGTTTGGGACTAAACGATTAATTAAGTTAATAATATGTATACCATATTGTATTACCTGTATATTACATTATCAACTTAACTTAACTTAACTTAACTTACCTATGTAAATTGTAAAAGAAATCTATCTTTAAATGTTTTGCATTATACGAGTAGTCGCATATTTTTCTAACTTAATGTAACATACAAAATCAACCTATTGTTTGATATCTGCTGGAATTTAATTCATTGTGCTAATGCCTCATTCTAAATCTGTAATCTATGTTTTTGATTAGAGGTCAGCGATGTCATGTCTATGTAGAATTTGATTGTTTGATTTTTTTAAATAAAATTTTTAATTGCACATTTCTTCGATTTCGTTTGTATTCAACATCGGTGGTATTGTAAATTTTCATTTATCACTCAACATAATTTTGGTCCTTCTGTAGCCGAATTAACAATTGAATCGTGTGAAACACTAAATTTAATAAATATCGAACAATCAAAATCAAACTTTTTATTGAATTGCATGTGCATGGTACTTTTTTTTTTGGTGTTTATACAAATATACGAGTATATAGACATTGGATGTACAGGAAATCTTCATGTGTGTAAAATTGTGGTAAGAAATATTAAAATACATTATTTTTTGAGAGAACACAAGGATTCCCTCGTGACTGTTTCTCTCTGAATTATATGATATTGTCAGAGTTTCGGTGCGGTTTAGCCTGTATTTCACCAAAGGTTTTCCTATATTATCATATTTGTACATTAGACTGAAATGAATGCTTGAAAACAAAAACGTGGTAATGCTAATGCCTGAATGAAAAGAATCTACCGATTTAGAGATGCTAGAAGTTCGGTTGAATAGAGTGGTGGAAGCATGGTCCGAATATTCTTTGCTTCACTACGACTGTTTGAAGTACGTGGAGGAAGATGAAATCGGGGAGTATGAGCAAGATTTCGGTGTTTACGAAAACAAATATTTTGAGGCTCATTCGGGTTAAAAAAAGGCAATTCGCGAAAGACTAACTGCGGAAACACCGAAATCAGACGATTCGGCCCTTCAACGTTTGTCTGAACAACAGACCACATTTCTTAAAAATTTAGATTCATCGAAAAACACATATATTCTAATCGAGTTTCTCGAACTCCGGTGTGAAGCGTTGGAATCATGCCATTCGTTAAATCGTTCTACTACATCGCGCGGAAAACAATCGGCTCAAATTAGAGCTCATTTAGCCAAATCGTCAAAGAACAATACCCGTTGCCTCATGTGCAATAATGATCACAATCAATTTCAGTGCCCTAAGTTTATTGCATTAGATATTAATTCGCGTAGAAACTTTACGAAAACTCAATGGGTCTGATTTAATTGCTTTAGAACAAGTTATACATCGAACAAATGTCGATTAACATTCTGGTGCCACGTCTGTAAAGCTCGCCATCAGTCGCTCGTTCACCAAGATAATCCAAAACATCTTTCGTCGTCGTTTCCCACACCCATAAATCCAAATCTTTCCCAGTCAGCCTCATGGGTTCGGCCTGCTTCGGTACAGCATTATTCTTCGGAGATCCCTTCCACGTCTCTCGCTGCTACCTCATTGGTTAATAATCATTCGCTTGAATCTAGCATTCGACAGCAAACTACTTTGCCTACGATTCTGGCTAGAATTCCAGATAATCGATTGTCGTGTTTTATTGGATACAGGGTCTCAATCGTCGTCCGTTACTGAATAGTTTGTCCAAAGACTTGGGCTTCCGCGGATTCATGCTCGTATCCCTGTAATGGGATTATCGCCGAAAGAAGCGGGATATACAAAAGTGTGTGTTTCAATCAAGCTTTCTTATCGATACAATTCATCCCTTTTATCGGTTGGTGCATTCGTGTTAGCTAAATTAACTTCAAATTTACCAGCAAAATCATTTGACGCAAACTCTTGGGAATATATTCGTAAGTTAGATTTAGCCGATCCTAATTTTAACGTGTCCAGTTCGGTTGAAATTCTTCTCAGAGCTGATAAAGTCTGGTCTATTCTCAAAGGAGATCAAATTCGTGTTCGACATGGCCGGCCCATAGCTCAAAATACTTCCTTCGGTTGGGTCATTTCTGGGGAACTGTTCGATCCAACTGGTAGTGGCTGTGCATTATCAGCATTTCATTCAGCTGTCGGCGTGGATGCTCTTCTGCAGCGGTTTTGTGAATTGGAAGAAATCTCCCCTCACAAGAATCGTGATATTGTCAACGATCCAGCAGAAGAACATTTTCAGAAGACCGCTTCTCTCGCGCTAGATGGTAAATACGTAGTTTCCCTACCGTTTAAAACGCCTTCTCCAAGATTCGCAAATACCCTGCAATCGGCAGTTTCACGTTTATATTCAATGGAGCGGCGATTCCGGAACAATCCCGACTTGCATCGACTTTATTCCAAATTCATGCAGGAGTATCTTGAACTTGGCCAGATGGAAAAAATCCCCAGTGATAAAATAAATAAAAACCCTTCGCAGCAGTATTACCTTCCACATCACGCAGTTCTTAAACCCTCCAGTTCGTCCACAAAACTTCATGTCGTATTTGATGGCTCGGTGAAGGATTAAAACGGGCAATCATTGAATAACCATCTTTTAATAGTAGGTCCTCCAATACAACGTAATCTAATCGATATATGCTTACGGTTTCGGCAACATCGTTTCGTTTTTACGGCCGATATCGTAAAAATGTTTCGCCAGATATGGGTCCACGATATGGACTTTCAACGCATCGTTTGGCGTAAAAACCCTAATGACCAAATGCAGCACTATCATCTACGAACCGTGACTTACGGTTCAGCATCGGCTCCGTTTTTATCAGTTCGCGTACTGCAACAAATCGCTGACGATGCTTCGCGAATTTTGCTAAATGACGTCTACGTTGATGATGTGATGACAGGCGCATCTTCCGTTAAAGCCTTACTATATTTGCAATCTGAACTCATCTTCGTAAATGGAGTTATAATTTGCAAATCATCGTCGTGAAGATTGTGAGTATTCGTTCGTCGATCCTGAACATGCCCAATCTCTAATCAAAGTATTGGGAATGTTTTGGAACCCTGCAACTGATGTGTTTTCGCAACGCGTAACCCAAATGAAGCCATATACTATGTATATTAACAAGGAGAATATTACTTTCCGAAATAGTACGCATTTTTGACCCGCTAGGACTTCTCGCTCCTTCGGTAATATTATTTAAACTCATGTTTCAGAAACTTTGGTGCTCTGATTTGTAACTGAGTTGGGATGATCCCCTACCCTGCGAACTCTGGATGCATTATCGTAAACAGTTGTCATCGTTCGAAAAAATTTGTGTTCCGCGGAATGTGTTTCCCTCCGACGAAGCTATCGAACTCCACGGTTTTTCGGATGCTTCCGAGATAGCCTACTCCGCTGTTGTCTTCGCTCGCTCAATATCTTCTATTGGTGTTGTTAATTAGTGTCAGAATCATAACCGGTAAAACAAAAGTCGCTCCTCTCAAACCGGTCTCCATACCCCGTTTCGAACTCTGTGGTGCGCTTTTGGTAGCTCGGTTGCTTAATCTCTTGAAATCGTCTCTAAATATCGAAATCGTAAAAACATTCGCGTGGTGCGATTCGGAAATCGTGCTACATTGTCCTTCGTCATCTCCTCGTCGCTGGACAACCTCCGTTGCCAATCGCACTGCTGCCATTCTAGAAGCGGTACCTAGATACTCTTGGCGATATGTTCCGTCGGACACAAACCCTGCTGATTGTGCTTCTCGTGGTGTTCCTCTCTCTGATCTTTTTAATCATAATATATGGTGGACTGGTCCTCCCTGGTTATCGATGCCAGAAAACCATTGGCCTTCATCGAACCATAGCAGACTGTCAATCTCTAAGAATGGAGGAAAAATCAGGTTCAAGGCATGCACTCGTCACGTCGCTTTCGAGACCAATATCTCTAATCGAGCTATTTACGGAAATTTATTCAAATTAATGCATTCGAAAATGATATACTATATCTGCGTACTAAAAACCAACTTCCTGCGAAGTCGAAGCTCTTAAAATATTCAGCATTTTTGGACAGCGAGGGATTACTTGGGGTTGGCGGTCGCATAGAACACGCAAGTGTATCCTATAACATAAAACATCCTATAATTCTTCCCAAAAATAACACTGTTTCGTGTCTCATTGTCTCAGAAATTCACTAACGTTATTTACATACTGGAGTATCTGAGACGTTCGCATTTGTCCGACAAAAATTTTGGATATTGGGAAGTCGAAACCTCATTCGTAAAATCGCTCATAGATGCAAACCATGCCTCAAGCAGCGAAAACGCACCAGTCAACAGATCATGAGAGATTTTCCATCTCATCGCATCCAATAAAGTCGCCCATTTTCTAACACAGGTTGTGACACCAACATTATGGTTTCGATTCAACGAGAAGGTCTTCCTATTAAGCCATTTGAATTGGTGCAAATTTTCGTTCGCTACCATGAGAGTTTCGACATCTCTTCCGATGAAGTTCATAATGATCTTTCCACGCTGTCTTCGCATGTCAGCTCTAAACGTCTCTCCCACTTGCAAAGAACTCCTTCAAATTTTAAAAACTATTACAGTTCCTAACAAACTAAATCCTGTATCCTCCAGTCCACAATGCCTGTCCATTTACTACCAAAATGTAAGAGGTTTGCGCTCTAAAATCTCCGTCGTATATCTCAATTCTCAAAAGTTTACCCTATGACCTAATTGCTCTTTCTGAAACAAATCTAATTCCGGACATTAATAACCTTGAGCTTTTTCCTCCAAATTTCAACGTTTTTCGAAAAGATGGATTTGAAAGAGCTGATAATCCCTATGGCTGAGGTGTTTTACTAGCAATCCGGAACTTTTTCTACGCAACTCCTGTTGATATTCCCCACACTGACAACTTTGAGTTAGTATGTGTCAACATTACGCTCCCCAAACGCTGTCCTTACGTACTTTGTTGATACATTCACCCATCCCAACCAATTGAGTCTTATCGACCTGTAGTTCACGCAGTGGATTTTTTGACTGATAATGCACAACCTGAAGACTGTATTATTCTAGTAGGGGATTTCAACCTCCCTCAACTTAAATGGGGGCCTTCCGACGATTCGTCTCATTTCGTCTCTCTTAAGTCGTCCTCAGAAATAGAAATTTTGATGGTGGACTGCCTAACCAACTCAAGTCTATAACAGATTAGTGGAATACCCAACACAATGAACAGACAACTCGACCTTGTCTTGACATCCGATTCAGATAACTGTGTCGTTTATAGGAGTGATCATCTTCTTTCTACCCTAGACCGCCTTCATCCCCCTTGTCAATTATATACTCATATGAAAATGGCAACACAAGTATCGATGCGGAAAATGCATTTTCATTTAACTTCCGAAGAACCGACTTTAACAAACTTAAAAACCTCATCAGCAACATTAACTTTGACTTTATTGCTGAGACGACTAATATTGATCTTGCCCTATCAAAGTTCTATTCGTTAATTTTCTCCTGCTTTGCCCAATCGGTTCCATATACCTTCCGAAAGGACTGCATGTCAGCTCCTCCCTGGTACAACAAGGAGTTGCGCTCTCTCCGTAAGCTGAAACTATTTAACATGCATACCCTAAAAAAACCTCGTGAAGTCGCTGATGTACTTTTTATCCACCAGTTACTGACTGGAAACATCGAGTGCTCTAAGATCTGTCCCACTCTTCCTGATCCGAACTCACCGCACCAACTAAGGTCACTTAGAACCCATATCTAGAATGTTGCGTATAACGAACAACTACGCCGAAGTCTTTGACCTAAATAGCAGCAAACACGAAATGAAAAAAGCACTGGTCAATATACCACTCCCTTAACATCTCCCTCGTCCACCATTTCTCCTCGCCCCATTAGGTTAAGAATACCTTTGTTAGTTTGAAGACTACGCTGGGCCACTGACGATCAAATTGTCCCGCTGTCGCAAACCAAAGATGTCCAAGGCCTATATAGCATTATTCATATGTATGTGCACAAAAGCTGTCCACCTGGAACTGGTGAGCGACCTTACCACGGATGCGTAGATTTTTTTCTCACCGCGGTAAGTGCACATCGATTGCACACAGAATACATCACGACATACAGCGAGTTAACACTAACATCAAACTTGGAGACTTAGTGGTCATAAAAGAACGTAACCTCCCGCCAACAAAGTGGGTATGGGGACGAATTGAATCTGTAACCGTGGTGCAGATCAACACATACGTGTCGCCACTGAACTTCCACCTGAACATTGGTTCGCCCTATTTCAAAACTTGCGCTTCTGCCGATGTCCAGAAACTCGTTCCAGGGGGGCCGGGATGTTTGGGACTAAACCAACCGATTAATTAAGTCAATTATATGTATACCATATTGTATTACCTGTATATTACATTATCAACTTAACTTAACTTAACTTACCTATGTAAATTGTAAATGAAGTCTATCTTTAAATGTGTTGCATTATACAAGTGGCCGCATATTTTTCTAACTTAACGTAACATACAAAATCAATCTATTGTTTGATATCTGCTTGAATTTAATTCATTGTGCTAATGCCTTATCCTAAATCTGTAATCTATGTTTTTGATTAGTGGTCAGCGATGTCATGTCTGCATGCACAGCATCTTAATAAATAATACATGTTCGATTGCCATCCCAATGTCGCAATGCCTTACAACAACAATTAGTTGTTTGTGCAAAGTGGTGGGTGGGCAATAGAACCATGATGGGGTCATACGATCGATCTTGCTTATTCTCTGCCACTTGGATTACAACCGCTGCAGACATCACATCTTAACCCTAATCTTAACAAGCTAAGTATACATAAATAAAATACATATATGTAGAAGTTGATTGTTTGACTTTCCTAAATAAATTTTGTAATTGCACATTTCATCAATTCCGTTTGTATTCAACATCGGTGCTATTGCAAATTTTCATTTATCGCACAACAGTTATAAATCGACGCAAAAACTCGGCTTTATTGCTGTGAAACTTCGTCAAACACTCGATTGAAACATTCTCACGACGGTGTTTTTGTTCCATTGTGAGTGTTTAGGATTTGAAATGGGAATCCTATATCAACAAATCCGTGCACTAACGCCTGAATGCATTACGTCATAAGAGAAAGAAATCGCCAGCTAATCATCGACGCTGATACACACGCTAGTGCAGTTGAAGAGAAACCGTAGACGAAGACATTTAAGAGCTTGCTTATCATTTAAATACTTTTTTTTGGTACGTAGAATCATGCTCGTATCACAGTTGTACTTGAATAAAAACAATAAAATTAAATAAAAGGTTTCAAACAGTGAGTAATCGCGGCACCCATCTTGAGCACAGATTTCTCATATACAATCTTTGAGTCAATATGCGATGTACAGCGCTTTTTGAAATGCCTGCCATATCTGCCATTCAATACCATTTTGTGGATTTTTTTCAACATTTCTGGCAAACCCACCACATTTGGTCGACCACTGCGTTGTTCGTCTTGGCAACTCGTATGGCCTCGCTTAAACTCTGCCACCCAATATTTTATTGTTGTAAGCAAAGGACCAAACTCCCCCAGAGTAGAATCCAGTTCCATTTTGACGTTGGTTAGATTAAGGCCTTTCAAATGAAAGTATTGAATCACATAACGACGACCAATTTTTTCCATATTTGAAAATTCATTGAGAGCTTTCACTAGTGATGGCTGCCGAACAAATAAGAGCCAACATGGCGTCATCAAACTTCAAATTTAAGCTTCATAAGATTGGTATTTCGACAATTGTCATTCTTTTTAAACAACAACCGCCATCTATACATGGGTCTACCCACGTAGTATTGCCAGTTCTAAAGACAATCGAAATGATTGTAGTTAACAAAGTTGTGTTAGGATTGGGTAGTGCCGAGAACTTACCTACATATTCCAATGAGCTAAAGCCAAGCAAGCGCGGGCTGGGCAAAATCCTTCTCTTCTGTATCAAGAAACACTCCATGGTCGACTGTACCTCCTTAAAAAGCTGTATTTCGTAGCTAAGGCACTTACCTCCGAAAATGGAAAGAGTGATAGCTTTTTGAGTTTCTTAAACAATTCCGTAATCTTAAATTGTAAAAGGCCATCAAATCGGAATAAAAATGACGTCATCCAACAGTTTTGAATGGAGTACATCTTTTACTACAAAAGATAGATTGAAACATAAACTTTAGGTCTGGTCAGGTCACCACTTTAATCCTATTTTGAGATGAATATTTTGTCATAGACAAATTGTCTGCAGGATCTAACTTATCAGTGCAATAGATACTACACATGAATTTAGAGAAAGATGTATGATTAATGATTTTTCCAAATATCAAATGTGTTGGAAATTTAAGACCTACCGCCATAAACGCTGCCACTATTTCTAGCATTCAACAATCAACAATCTAACAGCACTCAATATATTGGAAACTAAGCCTTCTGTCTAAGCAGGGGACTAACGGACCAACCGACCAGCAAACTGGCCAACCAATCGACTATCGAGCCATTTGAAAACAGACCGGCAATAGTCGATGCTGTTGCTATTCCGAATAATTCAGTGAAGCGTGTGACTAGAATAAATAAATTTATTTCGCTCAGAAAACAAAAGTGGCATCCATAATGCAAATTTTAATGAAATTGGGACACGTCCATTCGAATACAGGATACACAGGGATATATGGTTTGTTGCAGGTCCTATGACAGCAAGGACACAACAAGTTTGTGGATATATTAGTGCGTGGAAAGTGGTAGCGGCAGCCAATCGATTATTTCCCTTTGCGATTGTGACAGGAGGCATACACGTAATTACGGAATGGTAATTAGCTATTGAGATTAATATTAGATACGCGCGAAGGGAATGATCCGTTCAGAGTTGTGGAATAATACCTGCCCTGGCAGTTGTTGATGAGCTAGGTGAGATATTATATTGGTGCGCACTACTCGTATCTATCCCTTGATGGCAAATAACTGATGGTTTTATGGTGGATTTGAAACATAAACTACCCAATTTGGGTCAATTGATAAAAGTAATGGCCCGTTAATGTGATTGACTTGTCATCGATATGCATAATTTGAAACTGCTTTTAGATAGACTGGCAGTTATTGAGCTACGGCGCTTAGGGTAACCAATTTGAGGTTGACGGTTCCCTACGAGTAGGTTTTGGCTACTCATTGAAGGTTAATTAGTTTGAAAAGATTTCAAGAATTACTAGACACGGTCATATAATACATAGTATAAATCATGAATTGAGGGACGAAGTCAAATTCTGTTCCGAAGGACACTTTTTCAGAAGCAGCCACATAGCAGCCCATTGTTGATCGTCGTGCACTTTCGTGGTTCCGGTTTTTTATTCTCAAAATATCGTTGTCTCTAAGCTCAAGATAAAACAAAAGCTTGATGAAGCTGTTCAGAACATAAATGGCGCAATCATCAAGTGTTTCGAAATGGCATATTCAGGTAGTAAGCAATCCTGTACATAGCCCGTTTCTCCGTAGAATGTAGATCTTCAGCGTCTTTGTAAAGAATCCAGAAAACTTTTAAACTGGTCATTTAAGACTAATTTGGAGGAAGATTGGTATCTTTACAGATCAAAGTAAAGAGCGCCTCTTACAAAGCCTTCTGCGAAAAGTTCGAAACTATCGGTGAAACAAATTGGCCGGTCAAAGTCCTCAACAAGGCTGGAACCACGCAGAAAATCTGATGAAACCTGTACTGACTCGAAGGCAGAGACTCACTTACCAAGTAATCTAATCGGAACCTGCTCATAATCAGCTCCTATTAACGAATCTGTTAGTGAGCTAAAAAACACACCACGCCATAGCTGGTATATTTCACCGGTTGTGGTGACGGATGAGGCCATTAAACATGCTGTTGCCTCCTTTGATAGCGTCAAGTCGCCTGGCACGGGTGGTATTTACTACCCAGTTATGTTACAAAAAGGTATAGAGCAGCTGCTGGTAGTTCTAAAGAGCTAGCCTGACATCGACATATGTACATACCAGAACCTTGGCGACGAACATTGAGAGTAGCCTTTATACCGAAATTCGGAAAGGAGTACTACTCGCTCACTAAGACCTTCAGACCTATAAGTCTGACTTCCATCATGCTGGTAGGCATCGAGAGAATGTTTGAGATCCATGTGTGCAAAACCGCCTTGCGAATGCATCCCCTGTCGGCGATGCAACACGCCTATCAACGCGGATGATCCTGTGAGAGTGCGTTTCAGAATCTAGTAGGCAGATTCATTGGGCATTTTTATCGATGTGCTTTTGACAACGCAACTTTTGATGGAATGTGTAACTCGGCCGGATAACATGGCGTAGACGAATCAAGCAGCAATGCTGGTGAATAGGACATTGATCGCAGATGCTGTTTGCGGGCGTTCTGTTTCCACTGCCATGATGTATGACTCACTGCTCAACGCGATCAATGCGCTCAATAGCTCTAACGTCTACGCACGAGCATACGCGGATGATATAGCTGTTAGGTAGTGTCTAGCGACTGTCTGCTCTAAAGCGCAGGCAGCCAGAGACGTGATCGACAACTGGTTCACTAGTAATGGGCTTGTTCTCTTTACGTGAAGGAGGATCTGACTCATCTAGTGCTTAAAAGCATCACCATCCAATTCTCCAAAGAAGCTAGGTATTTAGGTGTCATCGTGGATAACAAACTTCTCTAGACTAAACGTGTCACATTGCAAGCATCTAAGGCGCTGTCGGGCTTCTGGCAGTTCAGAGGAGCTATCGGCAAGACATGGGGCCCGTCACTGAGAAGGGTCCTTTGGATCTACATGCCTATGATAAGGCCAATTATATCCTATGTGCCGGTTGTCTGGTGGAATAAGCTCTCGCAAAAATACATGATTGCTGCTTTTACCAGACTCCAAAGAACGATTTCCCCCAGCACTCCTGGCGCATTGATGAATCTCCTGCACTCTCAAAGCTTTCGGTTTAAAAAGCAGTGGTCTTTGGTACAACACGCACTGGAGCTGTGATGACCTGTCTTATGACTGTGGTCTTATAGATGTTCCGTCCGATGCAATTACACCAGAACGGTGCCGTGAAATAACCCCGAGCGCAATTACAAAATTCGGCTTTATTTGGCTTTGTAAAAGTGAAAAAATGCCGAATCGGCCTTTCGATCGCATCGAATTCCCTCTTTCCAAGGAGAAGTTTGTGTTTGGCACTTGCCATCTGCTGGAACATATCAAGAGTAGCAATCATCTCAGTCCACGACTTCGCATGCAGTGTTGTACGACACGATTAACAGTTGACTACAAATTCACGCTGGAATTCGTCTAAGCCTGAAATCGCACAGAAAAGGGCCAGTTGACGAAGAATCTTAGGCAGACAGGATTTTATATGCGATGTTGTGGTGGAGGTAGCTAGCACAGCTCAAGAGATCTCACTTCTTTGTGATTAGACAGTTAAGATTCCAGTCGTCTGGCATGCTTTCGTTGACACAGATTTTAGAGATAAGTTGACAAATGCTATATATCCAATCATGCTGCTTTAAATAAATCGGAAGTAAAGCCATGGGGTCCAACAGCGTTGTTAGACGTAATCTTCGAAATTGGTGTCCTGATTTCATCTTGGTGTGGTGGACAAAAATTAATATTTTTAGCAACAACTGGCGTTCTACTATGAAATTTCCTTCCCTCTCCTTGCAGATTTTTGTTCCGAAATTGCATATCGTTTTATTCGATAATGGACGGTGACGATGGAGAATGTACTCTGCTCCACTAAGGTCGGTGATAACAAGACCGATACTCTTTTACTGTCAGAAATTTGGACACTGACGAGAGCGGATTAAAATGCTCTAGGGCGCTTCGGGAGAAAAGTTGAAGGAAACGGTTCAATACCAAATTGTATGGGCTGTACAGCAATGTCAACCTCGTCAGAAGAATTAGGATAATCCGTCTTAGAGCAGTAGGTTGTCTAGAACGTATCGACACCAGCGCGCAGGCTGTACTTTGTTGCTCATTATAGCGGCGTATTTTTCCTTCATAATATCTTGAGGACAAACAAGGCCGATGTTAACGAATTTAGCCCTAACATGTTTGAAGTTAATGACTTTATTCTTTAGTCTGTGTCCAATGGCATATATCAGATACCGTAGTGGAAGGCGCAGTCTTTGGATGCCTTTTTTCTTGATGGTAGTTATATGAGCCGTATTGGCTAAAAGACACCTGTTCTGTCCAGCCATGAAGGTTGTTGTCCTCGTGCAAATGTATGGGTCATCAACAGTTAAAGCAATCTTATCCAACGCTAGAGTGGTCATCATAACATATGAACTCCCTTTCCCAGAAGCATGTGAGGCGAAAAGCTTTTTTAGCTTTCTTTATTTTTCTAAGTCTGTCAAAGTAGGATCATCAGATTCATCAGTAACGTAACTGAGTATCAAGAGACTTTTTGTGTGAAATCCTTGCAGAAGGCAGGGATGTACCACTATAATTACAAAATCTATCCTTTGACACATATTTCTCAAAGTTTTTTTTTTGTTAACAGCGCGCGCTCAAGGCACCGATGTACTTTGGTTTTAAATGTCTGAATGTTACAATGACTAGGAAATAGAGACCTGGGCAGGGCTTTCGACAAGCGAGTTGTTCGACTTAAGAACGAATCACAATATTTCAGAGTACGTCCGAAATTGGCTTGAGGGTATACTGATGAGCATTCATAACGAGACGCATGTCATAGTTGGAGGTTTGAAGAGGCGGAATACTACTGGCGGTTTATATGGAGCACTGGTGGTAGAAATATTGATAGAACAGAGTGAGACGTGGGGCATTTCGTCGGTGTTCGACGGTGTCCATTGACTGGGTGATATTAGCAGCACTTATGAGTGTTATCGCGCGGTTTTGAATCGTAACAAGTGCAGATATGTTTTAGGCGCCGCTGACCAGATGTGTTCTCTGCACAAGAATTTTGGGCGGGTAAGTGCCTTATATATTGAGGCCACACCAAAAGGGAAACGTGTTTCTTACACCGTTTGAGACATTTCGCAGCATCAACTTCATTTCTCAGACCTGCCGCCGAATACTGAGACGCGCTTGGGACCTAAGCTTTATGAAAAAAGAACCACACTGTTGCATACAATACTCCTATGTCCATATTTCTTCACTTTGGGTTTCTGAAACCTTCACCCTAAAGCTGAAATCTGGACTCAGTTCAAATGGATACGTACCAGTAATTTTTGTTAAACTGATAAAATCTATCATTGCTGTCAGCAGAATCCATCACAAACACCAACAAAACCAGCAACAGCAATAGTGCAAAAAGTCCACGAAACCATCTTTTAAAGCTAAAATTTGTTGATGGTGTTTTAACTTGACAAAAAATAAATAAAAAAATCGGGAAGTCTGCAATGTTGATAAAGCAACATGATTGATGGAGGTAATGCCACAACTCGACTGCTTTCCCGGCAGAATGGGACGTTTTTTACGTCCGATTTTGTTGGTTTTAAATTTTTTCTTATTTTCTTTTTTTCTTGCTCTTAAAAATGAGGTGACGTGATGATGGCTGGTTGACGGATTCGACTGGCTTTGAACCGTGATTTAATGTTCGCCCCAGTTTGTGTTCGCGTTTTATGTTCTCACCCTGTGGGTGAGAATTTTGAATTCAATGTTGGAAATCAATTCTCCTAGCGCCAAGGCACTGGAGTAAGTTTTGTTTCTGGCAATGTATCGTGGTTCTAGGACAGAGGAGCAGGAACAAAAAAAAAATTCACTTAGTGTTATCTTTTTGTATGGGCAACCAAATCCGCACGCCTACTTTGGCGAAATGAAGTCAATTATTACAGTCGATTAAACTTCACATGGCTCCCGGAGACTCGGATTCTGGCAGTAGTACACTCGAACGTACGAACATAAAACAAGTCGATAGGAGATCCTTATGGAGAACGTAATGATTTTGCACATGGAAGGATTTTTCTTGTTCTTTATCTATCTGCGATTGGGTATTCGTATCGTGAAGTTCGCGGGGTTACAACGCCCTTAATCCTTCCTCTACTGGGCTATACAATTTGGCGAATATTTTTGTTGGCACTCTTCTTGAAATTTTTTCTTTTTTTTTCATTAACTCCGTGTAGTAGTTGTCGTGGTTATTGCTGCTGGAGGCTTATGTCATTCGATAAGATTGCGCAATATTTATTGCTTGTGATTTTCGAATGCCTTCATACAGCAAATGTTCATGGTAAGATGGTTCGCTCGTAAAGATGTGTTTAACTTAAAAAAAAATGCTCATTCATCAATGCGGATGCTGGCGTACATTATTCATCGTTAAACATAATCGACTTTATGAAATATTAAGGCCTTCAAGTTAACCAAAGATCATAAAGAAAACTGCAGCCTTTTGAACCTCTCCAGGCAAGAAGCATTAAATATAAAATTGGACAAATGCAACATCCTAGTCATTAAAACCATTCCATGCTCCCACGTTTGTCAATGCCGTATCAGTATTTGCTTGGAATTATTTTGTCATAAATGAGTCAAATACCACTATCGGGAAATGTTTGGCTTAAAGAGGACTATCATGCTACTATCAGAGTAAAGATGATGTGGAACAGTCAACCGCCGTAGTTGCAATATCGACCGCACTGTTTTGCTGCTAGATAATACCATTAGCGTATCATAAGTTCGCGTCAGACTAATGGCAATAATAATGATAGCTGAACTCAAAACTTGGAATAACCCAGTAGTTACTGCCCCCGTCCGACAAAAACGCAGTGAGCAATCAGAAAATTAAATATTGTATTGGAAATATTTTGGCGCTACTTTGATGAGACTCGATATGGACTCTCAACAATGGAAATACTTTACTTACTTACTTTACTTACATCTAATGTCGTTTTCAGATGTGACAGCAGAGCTGTGGTAAACAAAGTCCCTTACTACCTCAAAGTTATAACTGTCGATTGTGGCATTCTGATCGATTCGTCGGTGTTGGGTGTACCTCCTTGCTGTCAGCATATACTTTCTTTTGATCTCGTTTACAGCTAGACCCATTACTGCCAGTTCTGTTCCCATACTCGTAAACGCACCAGGGACAGCTCGCTGTGTTTTACCAATAATGTCAATATCGTCGGGGTATGCAAACAATTGAAGAGGCTTTTGAAAGATCGTACCTCGTGTACTGGCTTGTGAGTTTTGCACAATTCTATTTAAGTTGCTAAAAGACCAAGCCCCTCGAAATAAAATATTTCGGAGGAAAGATCAAATCGACCTTTCATGTCTCAAAATCGCCCGAACGACGAACAACGAAGAAATACTTGTAGCAGCAGGTATGGATCCAAATGAGGCAGTTGACGATGATAACTTCGTTGTGATCGAGGATCCACAGGAGAAGGTAGAGGCTATAGGAGCGACTTTCCAGGAAGTATACAAGGCGAATGACATCATTGGCCCGAACCACGACCTGGAGAGTCGAGTCCTTGTGCACAATTTCTACCTTCGAAATGAAATTGTGAATTGGCGACTCGAGAGCTCGGGTTTCACCCAGTTCCGTGACGAGAATATGGCAAATAATTTCATCACCAACGAAAGCTCTTCGAAGGAAGAGCTCCAAACGATCTTCGAATCACTCAAAAGTAAAAAGGGAACCGATGAAATACCGAACATTGTGCTTCGACATATCCCACTAGAAGCGGTGGACATTTATACCACCCTGTTTAATAATGCAATGAATAATGCCCATTATCCAGCGCATTGGAAAATTGCGGTGGTACATCCCATTCCCAAAAGGGATAAAGATACTTCCAATCCGGCGAATCTGCGCTCGATCAGTCTTCTTCCAAACATCATCAAGGTTTTCGAGAAGGTAATCAATAGAGTCCTGACTAAGTGGGTTGAGGACAAAAATATAGTTCCGGATAATCAATTCGGTTTCAAGGCGGGGCATGATATCACTCATGCTGCGTCTAAACTGGTTTCTAATATCCAATGGAACAAAGGCAAGAAACAGTGCACTGGTGCCTGCCTGATTGACTTGGAAAAGGCCTTCGATACCGTATGGTTAGAGGGACTTTTCTTCAAGTTGGACAGGTTGGGAATTAGTAAACCACTGCTTTATATTCTTTTTAATATGCTCTCCAGTAGGAAGTTCATCGTGAAGAATGGCGATGTGACTTCTGCTGGAACATTTAACATTAAAAATTCATTTACTCAAGTGACTGATAATTTCACTTCATCATGCCATAGCGTACGCAGACGACTGAATCGCGTACAGGTCAAGTCCAAAGATTGAGGTAATCAATGCTAAAATGATAAAATTAAGCGATATTGTGATACCAGAAAGAATTGGCGAAAGTTTTCTATCTTCCGACAACACGGACAGCCACCTGCTTGTCGAAATGTAGTGAGATACCTTGGGATCTGGCTAGATCAATATCTGTATTTTAACAAACATATAGATGTTGCTCTGGCCAGAGCTAGAGGTGCTTTTGCCCTTACAAAGAGACTGTTTTATAACAGCCAACTCGATGCGAGGGTGAAGGTGATCTGTTACATGGCCCTTATCAGGCCCTTGCTTGTATTTGGATGTCCCGTATGATTCAACGTGAGAGCAAGTCTATTGGAAAAGATTCATGTGTTTGAGAGGGCTTGTCTTAGGACTTGTCTTCTCTTATACAGAATACCAGAGTCTGAGTACATAAAATTCTATCCTAACGAGATCTTGTACAATAGGGCGAACCTAATAAGAGTGGACAATTTTGTTATTAATTCGACTCCAAGGCATATTGCAAGAGCAATGACCTCATCGAACAACCTGATCTGCGGGGCTGACTACCCCAATTATATGTATCATGAGAGAGTGCGCTTAAATTTCTCTTTAATGACAGCAGACAGCATGGTGTTTTGGGAGCATTAAATTCTATGCTGTTAGTGGTTTCCCAATTAGTAATGCTGTTAATATCAGAATTTAATAAGCTTAACATACGCTGTCGTTCACATTCTACAGACAAAGAAAAGGGACGCGAGTCCGGGAACGAATATGAAAAGCAGAGAGCACTGTTGTCAGCAAAGGAATTAATTAGATAACAAGTAGCAGACAAGAAATCATTGTTGAAAATTAGAAATAGTGTCGGAGACAGAACGGATCCCTGTTGCACACCAGAATTTATTTTGTGAATATCAGTTTTGAAATCATTCAAGACCATTTGAATTGAATGTTGCGAAAGATAATTTCTAATCCATTGAAGAAAAGTGTGGTCGATCCCAAAAGCACGCATTTTCGAAAAAAGAGCCTGATGCCAAACTCTGTCAAAATGCCTTAGAGATATCAAGTGCAACAGTCTTGCTTTTGCCAGATTCACCTTTTTTAGGGATGGGCTGGACAAATGCTGTTTTCCATCTCCTCCGAAAGAGTCCTGAAGAGTAGGATTGATGAAAAAGCTTACGCAGTGCTTTCGCAAGCGAAGAAGAACACCTCTTCAGAAGTAAGGGATATACTCGTATACCATTTCTACCATCGGGTTTGTGAATGTTAAGGTCTTTAAGAACTCTTGCTTCTACACGAGTGCGACAATGGGTTTGTCCCATTGAAGATTCGACGAACTCAAACGTAGTACGCAAAGTGTGCAGCAAGCATACTGTCCTTGTCCAAAGAGCTGACAGCTGAAATGTTATTATAAATTAGTGTCGGGATAAAGGATGAGGCAAAATTTCTAATGTTTTTGACGAACGACTACCTTACTACCCTTGGAAAATTGTAGTATTTTTTGCCTCAGTATTTAGTCGCATTGGAATTTCACACGCCGGCTTGTTTAAACTTTTTTCGGTTTTCTTCTGTCGGGTTGTTCTTGAAGGATCGAAAAAATATTTCTCTAACTACGACGGCCTATTTACAGCTCAAGTCGTACCATGTTTCTCATTCCAAAGAGAATGGTGTCTGTGATCATATCAGCAGCGGCATCCACGTCGTTATAGAGGAAACATAACGACCAGTTACGATTCCAAAAAAGCTGTTCAGACCGCTTCGTGCCATAAGTACCATACGGTACTTTTAGGAATCTTTTCTCTAACTGTGTGGTCGGTGTACGAGAAGTTAGCTGATATGACACAATGGTCCGACAAGCCTAGAGGGGAGAGCACATCAACGGTGTACTTATCAGGTTGAGAAGTTAGAAACAAGTCCAGAGTGTTGGCGGTATGACTGTCAACGTCTGGTATTCGTGTGGGCTCATTTACAAGCTGGGTTAAGTTATTTTCCGCAGCGTAGATCTCAACACACCGTCCTTCGTGTGTTGTCTATCCAGAGTATCGAAGCCACCCAGAACTGTGTATCGCCCGTAATAACGATTTCTGTATGAGGATACAGGGATACAATTCGTTGAGTGGAGTCAGAGAGCACATCAAATTCGTTAAAGGTGGAGCTGCTGTCCTGTTTGGGTCTCCTGGAAAGAAAGCAGTAACGGATAATTTGCTTACGGAGATGGAATTTTAACTACATGAAATTGAATTCCTGATTGGAACAGGCACTACATTGTGGTGGAGTTTAGTAAGCTGCATCACTACGCACTTAAATGGCGAGACCGCGATGAGAGAAGAATAATGGCACTAGTTCGTAGCCAGGTAGCTTCAAATCAGAGTGATCTGAGAAGTGTGGGCGGGGATTTACCTGTGTTTCACTAAGTGCTAAAACAGCTGGTCTATATTTACAGACGTGGACGTACGCAGAAAAGTGATTACTTTTTAGCCCGCGTATATTGGCATTATACGTTTTTTTTTTTTTTTTTTTTTTCTAAATAAGGAGCACTTGTGTGTGTGCAACTGTCGATGGTCAGCTCGATCTTGCGTGGCATGATAAGCTCAGTAATGGACTGCTGCTTCGCCTCGGGAGAATGCTATTCGTATATTGTCGATTTCCGAATAGCCTTGAAAACGTTTTCTGACCATATGCCCCAGAAGTTCTGATATCGGTTTCCGGGACACAGAACTCAGTAACGAATTCTAAATTAGGACTTCTTCCAAAAATGTTTTGGTAGGACAATTTTCGGGTCCTGTATATAAATAACCTCAACACTGACCTCTTGTAAATGCATGAAATATGTATGTACATTACCCAGAATTGAAGCCTTTGCGCAGGTAGTCAAAAAAGCAGCCCCGCAAAAAACGACTTCAAGGGAAAACAGCGATAAGAGTAGGATGGT
Source organism: Volucella zonaria (assembly GCA_963966105.1). Taxonomy (NCBI): domain Eukaryota; kingdom Metazoa; phylum Arthropoda; class Insecta; order Diptera; family Syrphidae; genus Volucella; species Volucella zonaria. The sequence continues at coordinate 65,894,858 of OZ014532.1, read as the reverse complement.
TCGGAAGGGAATGTATGCGAGCAAGAGAGACTTCGTTTGCGTTTCTACGATTATTTAGGATAAGAGCAAGGTTTTCAGTGTTTTATACGTAGCGGCAAACAAACATTACAAAAACCTCTGTCTCGTGATAAAAAATGAATTTCTAACAGCACTTACGTAAGAATTCAGCAGGATATTCAGGATGATTGTTTCCATAGCGCGATTATTTTTTCGTTGTGAAGGGTGTTCTTTTTATAGGTTTGGTTTTTAAACTGGCAACACTGTTTCTTTAGATTGTCAATTTGACAGTTTAAAGTTGATTTGTGGTTAGTACAATGAATAGATTTACGTCAGAACAAAGCGTGAAAATTGTGCAAACTTATTTTGAGAACCATGGTTCGGTTCGCCAAACTTATTGTTCGCTACGTTCATTTTACGGTCGACATAATCGTCCATCTGAGCAAGGTATTCGGAACACGATGAATCGTTTTCGCACTATGTACACTCAAGTGGATAATACGCATCCCCAAAGACGACAAACAGTGTGAACAGAAGAAGTTATTGCCGTTGTGGAGCGCAGTATTGAGAAGTATACGAATCAGTCGATTCGCCATCATGCACAGCAATATTGTAGCTATGCCCATCCACTTTGTGTAAGATTTTACGGAAAGACCTTTGCTTGGAAGCTTATAAGCTCCAGATTGTGCGAGAGTGGCAGCCGCGTGACCATTATACGCGTTGTAGGTTCGGTGAATGGGCCGGAAACATGATCCAGCTTGATCCTTATTTTCAACGCAAAATTTTGTTCTCCGATGAGCCCCATTTTTGGTTAAATGTATATATATGTAAACAAGCAAAATTGCCAAATTTGGAGTGAAGAAAACCCAGAAGCCTTGTCGAGACGCCCTTACAACCATTAAAGTTTTTAAGTTTTAAATGCATTTTATTTTCTAAATCATTAACTCTTACATACTAACAGAAAATGCTTAAATGCTAGTTTAAAATTACTTAACAACCTTATACTAACTTACTGGCCCCACACAGGCGCTCTAAGCTACTCTAAATTCTTATATTTATGTCTTTCGACTTTATTTACATTTTACTTAGGAATATTTATTTTCTATACTTAAGGCTAAGAAAAAAATTGTTAACAAAAACTTAGCATACGGACATAATTTTTTATTTTTTATAAAATCTTAATATCTAACTTAAAATAAACCTTAGTCTACCTAACCTACATACACAATACACACATACACACACATAGACATTATACACAATTACATACATATACTAGTATATACCTTTATATATTTCTTAAGTGCTAACCTAAACCTATGCAAGCTGGCCATCGCTATTTACAGAGCAAATAGACTGGTCAGCTCTGCCTCATTAGTGAGGCTGGTCCGTAATTGACGGAAACGACGACGAAACATCTTCTCCATCATTCAACCACCAGAAATGCTGGTGCTGCTGAACGACATCCCTCTTATCGCGATTCCCCACCGCCCTACTGAACCTGAGACGATACAACCATTAAAACTCACTGTTTGGTGTGCTTTATGGGCTGGTGGAATCATCGGCCCATATTTCATTAAGGCCGACGCAGGCCAGAATGTTACCGTCACTATAGAAACATCTTCGTTCCTCAGTTGAATGGCATTGACGTGACAGAGCTTTGGTTTCAACAAGATCTTGCAACATGCCACACTGCTCGCGACTCCATCAATTTGTTGCGGGAAACATTTGCTGAGCTCATGATCCTGTGATCTCACACCTTTAGATTACTTTCTTTGGAGGCATGTGAAGTCACTAATCTATGCTGACTATGCCCTCTTTTGTATGAAAATAATGTGGCTTTAGTCTGGGATGGGACCAACTTGTGGGAGGAGTTTTGTATGTCAATGGGTGTGAAACAAGGATGTGTCTTAAGTACGTCTCTATGCTTATAAAAGGAGGAATTGAGTTGAGCGGGAGAAATATCCCAGCACTTTTATTTGCACATGACATTGTTTTCCTCGTAGGTACAATTGACTCCATCCAATTAATGATTAACCGACTCGAAAACTACTGCGGAACTTGGAACCTGTCAGTGAATCTAACTAAGGCGAAGATGATGATTTTTAGAGAAAAACGAGGCAAGTATTTAAGGAGGAAACATTGGAAATTTCAAGGAGATCAAATTGGAATAGTTCGAGAATATAAGTATCTCGGGGTCTTGATTACAGCAAACCTCAACATGTTCAAGTACCTACAAATGAAATTAACAGAATCAAAATGGGCAACTTGTGCGGTTGGAGAAAGTATTCCGTGCAACTGGAAAATCTATTCTCACAGGGAGAGAAAGCATCGGGGAAACAAAGACGGCTCTTCTCCTGTCGTGGGTTTAGACAAAGCTTCTGTCGAGACTATTAAGATTAGGCATGACTCATGTCCCTATCTACACCTTGGAAGGGTTAATTTCCACGACGACCAACCAAGTACTCATCTACTCGTATTTTGTGTATTCAGATCAACATTCCAAGTCTGCTAGAATATCCCTATGTTGGAGGCTTTACGTGTGAAATACAAAACCCCACATAATATCTATTCAGAAACCATGGGTGTGGAATAAACGCATCTGCGGTTTCGGATGTTTAAGGGGTTTCCCAACACCATATGATGATCGATTAGAAAGACCGAGAACTTGTTTTTGTGTGCCGAACTCACTGTACTATTTTGCAACCAAGACTTATTTGCTGCAGACATAAGCTACGAAACAAACGGAAGATGGCACAAATTCGTCGTTGCGTGCGCTTATTTTCCCTATGATTTTTTATTACCACCACCACCAAAGGTGGTAGCCGAACTTACTGAATACTTTGATTCCAGGAGGATGTAACTTATCATATGCTGCGACGCTACTGCTAGGAAAACTTTTGGGGTAGTAGCAATCAGAGACAATCATCTCCTGGATTTCATACTATCGTCTGATCAGGCTCTCAACAATGTTGGTTCTTAGCAAATATTTTGAAATGTCATGTCCAGCTAGTAAGCAATCCTGCAGATCGGCCGTTCTGCCCGTAGAATGCAGATCTTCAGCGTCTTCGTAAGGAATCCAGAAAATTTCTAAATACTCGTTGGTCACAGATCGAAGCAAAAAGATGTCAAGAGGCTTATTCGGATTTCGAAGAGCGCCTCTTACAAAGCTTTTTGCGAAAAGATTTATACTATCGGTAAAACCAGTAGGCAGGTCAAAGTCCTCAAAAAGGGAAGATCAACAAGGCTGGAATCACGCAGAAGATCTGATGGCAGCTATGCCGAGCCGAAAGCAAAGACTTTCTGTCCCATCTTAAAGCTCACTTCTCACGTAACTTAATCCGAACCAGCACATACCCAGCTCCTATTAACGAACCTTTTACTGAGATGAATAACACAACACGCAGGTATATGTATTTCATAGATTGTGGTGACGGATGAGGCCATTAAACATGCTGTTGCTTCCTTTGATGACTTCAAGTTGCCTGGCACCGATGGCACATACCCAGTTATGTTACAAAAAGGTATAGATCAGCTGCTGGTAATTCTGAAGAGAATTTCAATGCTAGCCTGGCACCGACATACATACCAGAACTTTGGCGAACAGTGAGAGTAGCCTTCATACCGAAAATTGGAAAGGAGAACTACTCGCTCGCCAAGAGTTTCAGACCTATAAGTCTGGATTCCTTCATGCTGAAAAGCATCGAGAGAATGGTAGAGATTCATATGCGCAAAACAGCCTTGCGAATGCATCCTCTGTTGGCGATGCAACACGCCTATCAACGCGGAAGATCCTGCGAGAGTGCGCTTGAGAATCTGGTGGGCAGAATTGCTGGCGCACTCAACAAGAAAGAATACGCCTTGGGCGTACTTTCGATAACGCAACTTTTGACGACATGTGTAACTCGGCCAGACAACATAGCGTTAACGAATGTGTATAAAAGTAATGCTAGTTAAGAGGATATTGATTGCAGATGTTGAATGTGCACGAATGGCAGCGTTCTGTCTCCACTGCTATGGTGCGTGTTGGTCGACTCACTGCTTAATGCGCTCAAAAGTTCTGACGTCTATGGACAGGCGTACGCGGCAGCTGTACTGTCTGTTGGATCGTGTCTAGCGACTGTCTGCTCTAAAGCACAAGCAGCCTTGGACGTGATGGACTATTGGTGCTTCAGTCAGTCCTTTCAAAACTGAGGTTGTTCTCTTTCCGAGGAGGAGAAAGTTCTCTGGTCTGACTTATCTAGTGCTTAAAGTCATCACATCCAATTCTCCGAAGAAGCTAAGTATTTGGGTGAACCTCAGCTGCATGTGGAATTTTCGTAGCACTCCTGGCTCTTCTCTAGACGCATTGATGAATCTGCCTCCCCTCATATCACAGGCTGCACTTTCAATGCCATCATCCGTTTAAAAATAAGTGGTCTTCGGTTCAACACGCACTGGAGCTTTGACGAAGCTGCCTGCCGACAGTCGTATGATTCTGGTCTCATAGATATGCCATCTGATGCAATGACTCCAGAACTCCTCCAGAAAAAACACGAAATCGACTTTCCATGTATCCAGGACTAGTTTCGGCCAAAATCTAAGCGGGAAAGGAATGCAATCGTGTCTTCGCGGACGGCTCCAAAACCGATCTATGATGTGATTTCACTTCTCGTTTGGAAAACTTGCTTCTGTTTTCCAAGCGCAGATATACGTAATCCTGACGGTATCGAATTATATTGTGAAGAACCGGTGGAGGGAGCTAAGCATCTTCATCTATAACGAGAGCCAAGCTGCGGTTAGAGTCTTGCTGGGTCCTCTTTCGAATTTTAAGCAAATTCAAGAATGCAAGACATGGGTCTCAGGTCACAATGGGCTTACGGGAAATGAAATCGCTGATGAACTTGCCAGGCAAGGTTCACAAGTGAGTTTTCAGAACCAGAACCTACGTTAGGTCTGCTTTCGTCCTTGGTTAAGGCTTTCATTGACAATTGGGTTTTAGGTGAGCACAGCTGCAGATGGTACGACTCCTCAGGATGCTGGCAGACCAGACGAATTCTTCCCGACGTCTTGTTTTCCCTCACTAGGAAGGACTGCAAGCTCCTTACAGGCGTCGTGATGGGTATATGTTAGTGTTACAACATCCTACGACGCTTACCGTAAAAGTGATGACGAAACCACAAGGCACCTTCTCTGTGAATGTCCAGCCTTCGTTCGCATTAGGCTGCAGGTACTCAGCTCTGACGTGGTGAGTGTTGGTCGTTTTCCGGAAGACAGAGAAATTTCATTATAAGGATCTTACAACGACTACAATGAACTTTCTCTGAGTGGATAGTTGGGGCTATGCTGAATCTTGTTTAGGTGTCCTCGAACTCTTCAAAAGATTTTAGGAATTTTCTCAAATAATTGGTTTTCTTATTTTTTGAAAGGGTTCTGCTTAGGTATCCTGCAGAAAGTCTATACTTGTTAATCTATTTTTCAGGTTGAAATGAGTTACCTGTTCGTTTATTGTCATCATCGAGAGTACGATTTCCCAAATTTTCACTTGTTGGAAAATATTCAAAATGGTTTATTCACATCAGTTTGTGTACCTTGTTTTCGTGAATATTAGATAGGCTCAGGTACCGAGTTGAGTAGATTTTAGAAAAGTACCTCCTCTTATCCCGAAGGTTGAGAGAACTTTTGATTAAGCATCAAATTAATAATGCATCTTCTAACAGAAAGTGCAGCCAACTACCTTACCCGCCAGTTACACATGTCATAACCTCTCACGAACCGAATCCCAGTCCAGGAACAAGCACACGTAATTTATTCAACTGTAACGTAGGTAGAAAAGAACCTCCAAAGAAATCCTTCCGACTTCTGGTACGAATACTCCTGCATATGTGCATTCCCCTACGAATGTAGGATATCCACTTGGCTCATATAATAATTACATAATCAAAAATAGTAAAATGTTGATGGAATGATGCAATCGTCTTGGATATGAATATGAATTTAAGTGTTTGGAAAGTAGGGGATGTGGATAGGGGTAGGTTTACTTTACGGTTCCTGTTTAACGTGCTAGCCCCGGGAACAATCATTTTTAATATAGAGGTGGAATAAAATTTTATGCAGAATTGTTGAATCCATGGGGGAGCATATACTGGCATTTGGAATGCCAGTGAGAATCCAGCGCCCAAATGAAGGGGGTAATGCATTTTTAATGAAATCACACATGCATGCATGGTTGGCTGATGATGAAATACGCTCCTTCTACTGGAGTTCTAGAATTCCAGAGCCTTGTAGTGCGCTTTCGAGTTCTACTTGGTATTGTTAAATGTATGTACTATGTTCGGTTCGATGGTAAGGGATGTTGTTTTGATTTCCGAATTTGTGTGCGGCTAATAGCTGGCAATATAATGCCCTTTGAATTTGGGATTAATTTGGAAAATATTAAAATTTGGATTTTTATCAGCTTTGAATAGACAGCAAGATAAAATTCTTCCCCTGATATGGAACAAAATCACCAAGCCAATGTGGTGGTTGGTTTTATGGCAAAAAAAATCGCAGATTAAATTTGTGAGAAATTTAATACAATGAGCCATGTTTATTATAAATATCACATGGCAGAGACATTCGAGTCATTAACTTGTCGGTATACTAACCAAATGTACGTCCTTACACCCTTGCCTGCAAAATTACATTCTTCTAAAATAAGGAGCTACGAGGGGGTAGGGCTCGGCGGAAGAAACTTTTTTGATATAGAATTGATGGTGACGTTTAGGCCAGGAAAATTCAACTCATTTTCTGTGTTTCTTAATCAGGGATGCTGAGAAATTAACCCCTAATAGGTCTAGGAAAATCATAACCAGGTACTAATAAATGATTGTATTGTAAAAATCATGCCACATCACACCATAATCTCACTATAATCAAACTATCAGCAATAACCAATCATCATCAACCATGTCATCTCCATAATGATGACTGGAAGATATAACAGCTGAACAAGATAGTCAAACGGAGGTAGTTGCACACACCAGGCAGTGCAACAATATTTTCACACACTGTTTTGAGTTTTATTAAATACCGCAATTCAGGCTCCCAAAACTCAACGCAGTGGAATTATAATTTTGGACAAAAAACTTAACGTAGCAGAAAGAAACAAAAAGACATATGGCGCACTAGTATGGTAGACAGCAGCAAACAAGAAACGACTTAGTGAAAATTAGCGGCAGTTCAAAGAAGGGCTTCCATACCCATTACAGGTGCACCCCGTAACACTCTTACGGTAGCATTAGACACCTTTCTCCACCTACTCGTAACCCCGCTTAATTTACAAATCAAAAAACTTGCCGGCAACAGTGCGAGACTACTCACTAATTTGGGTTACTTCAAGAGCAGTAGTTTTAGACACGGAGGGAAGCTATTGCCAGGCAATCCAATTCTATCGGATGAAATTCCTTCCTTGATCGACTTCGACATTCCGTATGGTATAATACGAGTATATCCAGAGAGGAAGGACTAGCAAAAAAATGCAATAATCACGTCAAACGAAATTGCAATTTTCACAGACGATTTGATAACAGAGGAAGGAACAGGTTCTGGTGTCTTCTCAGAAGACCCGGATCTAAGAGTGTCTATAAGACTACTCAACGCAAGCAGTGTCTTCCAATCAGAGGTTCTGGCTGTCCTCAGGGTGGCTGAGCTAATGCAGATGAGGTCGGTATCCGAAAGAGATATTGCTATCTATAGGATGACCAGATAAGAATGATAGGAAAAATAATTTAAATAAAACAACAACTGTATCAGATATAAAATTGATTCCGGCTCCATTTTGAAGCTTCGTTCATAGCCTCGGCTTCGCTGGCAGTGCTTCAAACGGTCAGTCCAATTTTTGATAACTCGGTCCAATATGTTCGGTGTTATTCCGGGAACAGAGTGTCGAATGTTAGCCACGAGCTCCTCCAAAGTGGTTGGCTTGTTAGTGTCGACTAAGGACTTGACGTAGCCCCAGAGAAAATGATCATGTGGTGTGAAATCGCATGATTGCAGCGGCCAACTGATGAACGATCGCCGTGAAATGGCCCAGTCGCCAGATTTCTCCTTCACATTTTCGAGCGTTGCGTCGCTTGTATGGTATTTACCCACGTCTTATTGGAACCACAGCTCGGATTTATCGATGTTGTCGAGCTCTGGCCACAGAAAGTTGGTTAACATCGCTGTATACCTGTGACCATTGACGATAACGGTGTTTCCTTCGTCATTTCGAAAGAAATAAACTCCAATGATGCCGCCATGCCATATACCGCATCAAACAGTCAATCTTTGTGGATGCATTGATTCTTGGCCGAGCACTTGCAGAGTGTGTTCGCTCCAATAATGGCAATTTCGGTTGTTGACATAGCCGCTGAGCCAAAAATGGACCTCGTCCGAGAAGATGATTTTTTGACCAAAAACCGGATGTCGAGCCAAGAGCCCAATTAGCGAACTCACAACGTTGTCTGTGGTCGTCCGGCCTCAAGTCTTACGGCAGCACATTCTTATACGGATGTAGGCCCAAATCTAATCGCAAAACCAAAGTGGTTGACTCTCTAACTATGCCCAATTCAGCTGATCACCGCCGCCTCGACATTTCTGGGTCGCTGTCGACTGGCCGCTACGGCGGCTATGTTTTCTGAATTTCACACCAATATCTGCGTAGTTGGTGGCTTAAGATCCAAAATAGTGTATTCACGCTCAAACTTTTCCACGGTGCGATGAATTACCTGCACACAGAAGCCATGCTGAAGACCGACCTCACGACGAAATTCACGTTGCGTATTTACAAATGATTCGGCATTTCGATAAAATTTCTTAAGAATTTCCCCACGTTCGGCAAACGTAAAACGATTGTATCGTCAGCCTTTTTTTTAAACGGAAAATATAGTCGTACTTGAGTTTGTTCATATAAGCATCCCCTCACTGTGCCAAACCCAATAAATTGACCCCTTGTCTAAAATAAACCTTTTCGCCTTCCAGTCGTTCAATTATACCCACTAACTTTTCTTAAATACTCACAACAATACCTGTTTCTACCAAACGTCCTTCCGAATTCTTATTTCCTCATTGCACTTTCTCCATCAGCTCCCACTCTCCCGTTCCCCTTTTCTTGTGGTGAATTTGTTTCTTTTGTCCTAGAGAGTGTTGAGTATTTAGAATTATGGGGGAAGAGGTGGAAGGCCTTACTAAGTTTACTTATCATTTGGGAGCCCAAGTTACCTACTCCTAAATGGCGGCAGGTAGGGGAAATACGGCACAACAATCGAAGGTTGCCTCTCAGACCCCAGCGCCTAGAGCACCGGAACCTGTAACTGACATGCTGGCTATCTTGCTCTCTATTCAGGGAATATTGAATCTGTGGTAATCTCAATTTTGATCTTTTAAAATGTGATTACAAAAGTCACTTACTCTTAGATTCTGCTGCTGCTTGTGGCTTGACTTTGAGAAGGCCTTCGACACCGTATGGTTAGAGGGGCTTTTCTATAAGTTGACCAGGATGGGCATGCGGAAACCCCTGCTATTATGATTTTCGACATGCTTATGGGAAAGAAGTTCGTTGTTAAATGTAACAAGGTCTTTGATATTAAAAACGGCTTACAACAGGGGGCTGTGATTTCTCCGATACTGTTTAACATTTACACAAGTGATCCAGTTGCTCCCTCATTTGTATTTTGACAAACATATAGGTGCTTGTCTTGTTGGGACCAAGAAGGCTTTAGCTCTGACAAGAAGGCTATTTCATAGCACTCAACTTGTCTCCAGGGTGAAGTTCATATGCTATGTGGCCCTACTCAGGGCAGTTATCGCGTATGGTTGTCCCGTGTGGTTCAATGTAGCGCCGTATCAGATGGAAAGGATTCGGGTGTTTGAAAGGCAGTGTCTTAGGACCTGTCTCGGCTTGTACAAAATACCAGAATCAGAGTACAAAAAATATTATCCCAACAAAGCCCTTTACGATGGGGCTAATCTGAATCGGATTGACAATTTTCAGATTAAGGTGATGCGATGACACGTTGCACAGGCAATGACCAACGATAATATCCTGATCTTTGGGGCTTATTACCCCAATGAAATGCACCACGAGAGCACAATTCTATCGGACTTTATCTCGCCAGAGGCATTTCTCTATATTGATGCTAAAGGGTTAGTGCAAAGCAGGGATGGTATACCGGTAAGTTACCATCGCCACCGCGGTGCGCGAAATTGGGATGGTGACCACCCTGTGCGAGGTGGCATTTCTATCTGCTTCACTCACACTAGTCGAAATGGCGTGTTTATCCGTCTCAATCACCGCGACACTGCCTGTCTCGCTCACACTTGTTACTCATTTTAACTTATTAAAAATAATTAACTATGAATCGGGTTTCTTTAACAAAATATTCTTTTTGTCCTCAATTAAGCGTTAGTCTAGCAGGTGTCATACCATTTTGGAATCCAAACTATATACGCCATCTTTTAAAGTTACTTGACAAAATGGCGCAGTACATTTTTAGAAAAAAAAAAAACGTAAATAAATAAAGAAAAGAATAAAAAAATTTGATTTAAAAATCACAAAACGTGAAAGAAAAAGAAAACTAAAGAAGTGAATTTGTTTTTATTGACCAAATTGTATAGCGTAAGGATAGGGTGTTAGAGTTATGTTATTTTTTTTTTTAATTTTATTTTAGGTTTAGTTTTGCACGCGGAAATAAAAAAAAAAGGTTTTTTATATTCTTTTTTCTATCATCTTTCTCTCATCCTGTCTTTTATAGTAACGTAACGTAACGTCTGTATAGTAACGGAGCTTTCTCTTAACTGTCCTTCGTTCTTTTTTAATTTTTTTTGGTATTCTGGCACGACATAAAAGGGCAACTGAGGGCAAGAACCAACCCAATCCGACCAACTTGAGCCGAGCAATCGCGAGCGTGACACTGCTATCTACTCCTGCACCATGGATGCCTCCGTGGCTGACTACACTCCTTGCATGATGTATGATGAAATTGCAAACCTTAGTGTATATTTTTTTACAGCTGGATGTCATTGGCAACTTTGACAGCTGCTGAAACATAACAATTGGAAAAACTATCATTGCTATCTGGTCACCCATTACATCGATAGCCAGGCCGAGTTCCATTAAATTAATGGAATCGATAAAAATCAATTCTGATATAGTCAAGTGCTATCGCGCAGTTCTCAAGGCATTATGCAGTCAGAACCGGGTGAGACTGTGTTGGGTGCCAGGTCATTGCGGTATAGAGGGAAATTAACAAGCGGATGTGCTTGCAAGAATAGGAGGGATATTCGATAATAGTGTAGATATAGTTGCTAACATCAAATCACCCCTTTGCATAGTAAGGGGCAATATCGAGGAAAAAATTGTAAAGACTGCTAACCTAAGTTGGTCAAGTCTGGAAGGAAGGATATCCAAGGCTCGCTGGCCACTTTTTGATGGCAATAGATCTAGGGAGTTAATAAAATTAAACAGGGATAAGCTGAGGACAATAATAGGAATCCTGACAGGACACTGTCTCCTGCGGAAACACGAAAAGAAACTCAAATTGTCAAATACGGACATTTCGAAGAAATAGCTCGCAGTCGAAGGAAATTTATAGGGAAATACTTTTTCGAGATGGCACGAATTTCAAAGGCCATCTTGGCTTTTGCAAAGAAATTGGATGTTTCACTAGGGCGATTGTTTAGGTTTTCGCCATTTGAATATAAATTCAGCTAGTTCCACAGGGATCGCGATGGGCCGTTTTGGAGTCTGGTGTCTGTGTCAGGGCATATCCATTTTTAACCTGTTCTAACCTAATCTAACCTTTGAGTTTTGCGCTTTAAATTGAATTAACATTTTTAATATTCAGTTTCCTACATGATTACATTATTGGAAAATTTTTCCTACATATGACGCCCTTCTTCAATGAGATTAATCGATTTCGCAATGGCAGTTTGTTTTTTTTATTTTGATTGCTCAAAACTTTTGAGGAGCAAACATCGACGTGGATCATTACTTCCGTCGAAGTCGGGTCTCATGGGATAACTGCAAGGCTTTTTAAATACCCGATCGTTATTAATGCGCATGCTGGAGGACAGGGTTACTTGGTTCTTTTTGTAAACAACAATAACAGGAATGGCTTAATGAGAGTATGTTTTGAACATAACTTAAAGCATACCACCTTGATCAAAATTTATTCAGAAAATTAATAACACAAGTTTATTCGTCTAAATCTATATTATCCCTTTCAAAGTAATCTCCATCGACTGCAACACACTTATGCCAGCGCTTGATCCAATCCTCGAAACATTTTTTAAATTCGGTTTTCGGTATGTCCATCAGTGCTTCCTGCGATTTTTCCATTACTTCCTCTCGGCTGCTGAAACGCGTTCCCCGTAGTGGTTTTTTTTAACTCGATTGAACAGAAAAAAGTCACAGGGAGCCAAATCAGGTGAATTCGGTGGCTGTTGGATGGTACTCCTATTTGTTGCATTTTTCGTCAAAAAATTACGAATAATGATGGCACTGTGCGACCGCGACGGCGCGTTATCATGGTGCAAAATCCACGAGCTTTCTGCCCACGATTCTGGTCTCTTTCGGCGAATTGCTTCACGCAAACGTCTCATAACGCCCAAATAATACTCTTTGTTTACTGTGTGGCCTTCTGGCAAAAATTCATGATGCACTAAACCGTTGTAGTATAATCCATAAAAACCGTGAGCATTACCTTCTTTTTTAACTGAAAACGAGGTGGTTATTTTTGGTCTCGGCTCATTTGGTGAACGCTATTCACTTGCCTGATATCTGGATTGCGTGTCATACTCATAAACCCACGTCTGGTCTCCAGTAATGATTAATGTGGGATCGGATTCAGCCTCGCAAATCATCTTTTGTGCATGCAATGTCTTGGTCGAATCCATAGGCAATGTTTAAGTCCTCCGTTATCTCCCTGATGGTTAATTTGCGGTTATTGACCAACATTTCTTTTACGAGTACTTTATCAATGTTTTCGATGTCGGTGGTCTGCCACTGCGTTCATAATCTTCGATTGACTCATGACGACTTTTGAACCGATCGTGCCACTGGTAAACGACCGTTCTCTTTAGAGAATCGTTGCCGAAACACTTTTCCAACATTGGCAATGTTCTCGCACCATTAAATCCGTTTTTTACGGAAAATTTATTATTATTATTATTATTATTATCAAGGGAACGATAGAAATTAATTTGTAGGGTCCGGGATTTAACGCCGGGGTACTATGCCCATGTGGCGCGTTTTGCCAACAGCACGCGGAGTACTGAGTTCCCATGTGGTCATCCACCTACGTACTTACCGCGCCCAACACTTCTTGATTTCGGTGATCTAGCGGGAACCGATGCTTTCAGTGTGGCGAGGCCGTTGATATACAAAATTTAGTACAAGTTCGTTGTTGCAAATTTAAATTCATTTCTAAAATTGTAAAAAATCGCCAATACACACAGAGATAGATGCACTCTTGGCTACGTAACTTTTGCAAATGTCAAGCTATGATGCTAAGATTTAGAGAGAATGTCAACAACAGATTTTCCAACTTAACAGAAAACCAGAACTCAAATCGGAACAACGGGAGCGCCACCCGGTGGTTATTCCGGGAATGGTGGTATGGCTTCAACGGTTGTTCTTGACGAAGCGCATTCTGACTTGAACACCGGGAATTTAGGGCCCTATCTTAGCAATAATGCGCTAAATTTTCCTTCCTGAATAATATCAGTATACACCAAAGGCTATACTGATATTAATCTAGTAATCTAGTGGCTTCAAATTGCAGGATTTTGATAAGCAATTCACAGACCATTTCGAGATATTGTGTTGTCTTTGAGTCGAGTCCACAGTAAGCCTGTGGCTTCATGGGCACGTGGTGCTATCCGGCTGTAACACATATCATCACGATCAATAACATTTATATATCTGAAAAATAATCAGTGATCAATGTATGGCAATGAGCTTCATTAAAACAAAAGCGCTGCCCTTATTCATAAAATAAACTACGAATCGTAAGCTGGAACGTCAGCAGAATGACTGGCAAAAGTTGCTAACTACGAATCGTACTATAAAAATATAAAATCGATATATTAATTCGTTCAAGTAAATAAGTGGCAAAATGTCGGAAACAGCGTATGAGCTATGTGAACATAGTACGTACTAAACGTATTATTACGGACGGACTGAAATAAGAAAGGAGTTGCCATCATCTGGACAACTGAACTCCCAGATATGATCGTAGGCATATCAAAAATTACAGACCGACAAAAAGCTATTGTACGGCGAGCAAGAGATTCAAAAAATATTTAATAAGGTAAGAGAAGAACAACCACCGAAAGCCAGCAACAGTAAGAAACTTCACAGTTGGCAAGTGTTGAATGATAGTTGTACGTCCAGCTTTAACATACGTTCGCAATGTTAGACGACGCAAAAGAAGTAGTTATAAATTTAAAATGATAGTGACAGAAATGAAAATGTAACTAATATCAGCAGCTGCAACAAAACTTGCTCTAGTAGAAAGAATGCGCTTTTGCGGAAATCTGTGCGTTAAAAAACCGATAGCTGACAAACTTCAGTCTGAGTAAATCAGCTTTTTTCGTCAAGTTCAACGAAGGTCGTCAGAAATTCTCATTTAAAAAGCAAAAGACGCTCAACTTCTAGCCAAGGTTTGAAGAAGATATCTACTTAGGCGGCGCTACAGTTCGGGGTGTACCGGGCCCTTAAATAATAGCACTCTCCAATTAGCGCGGTCTTTGGCTAACTGGCTTCAGCTGCGCACTCCAAGTTGGCAAGGACTTCCTCTACTGCCTTCTCCCTCCGAATTAGAGTCGAAAATTCTGCGGGCTGGAGTGTTGGTGTTCATTCGCTCTACATGTCCCACCCATCTCAAACATCTAATGCGCAGTTTTTTGACCTAGTCGATGTCGCTGTACAGCACGTGGAGTTGAATCGTCCAAATATCTTAAGAAGAATTTTTTCTGAAAACGACCAAGGACATCTTCATCCACTTTAGAAAGGGTCCATGCTTCGGAACCATAGACCAGGACCAGGTTGTTCGGGAGAGGCCCTTACAACACAGTTGCTTTCTTAGCCCAAAGAAACAGCGATTGGCAAACGTTATTCTTCGTTTGGTTTCTGAAGAGATGTCATTCTCAGATGTGATAGCAGAGCCGAGATAGACAAAGACTCTTACCACCACAAAATTATAGCTGACGATTCTGACATTCTGGCCGATTCGTCAATGTTGGGTGTCCTTTCTGGTTGACAGCATATACTTTGTTTTGCTCTCGTTTACGGCTAGAGCCATTTTTACCGCTTCTGTTCCTATATTCGCAAGCGTACCAGTAACAGCTATCTGTGTTCTAGTAATAATATCAATATCGTCGGTGTATGCATGCAATTGAACAGACCTTTGAAAGATCGTACCTAGAGTGTTGGCTTGTGAGTTTTGCGCAATTCTTTCAAGTATGATGGTAACGAGGTCACATGACAGCGCGTCGCCTTGCCTTAATCCTTTTTTGACATCAATGGTCTCAGTTAGGTCATTGCCGACCTTGAGCAGCAGCGAGGTTTCTCCATCGTCATCCTGTATAAGCGGACGAGTTTGGCAGGGATGCCAAAACTAGGCACGGCTCTTTTTAATTCGTTTATGTAGATGCTGTCATATCCGGTTTTAAAATCGATTCAAAGGTGGTGAGTATCGATCTGAACTTCTTGGGTTTTCTCCAGGATCTGCTGTAGTGTGAATATTTGGTCAGTTGTGGACTTAGCGGGCCTAAAACCACAATGGTAGGGTCCAATCAAATCGTTGACAAATGGTTTCAGGCGCTCGCACGATACGGTAGACAAGATATTAGTGCCGTATCGTGAGAGCCTCTATAATTGGCGCAGTTTAGAGGGTCTCGTTTCTTGGGAACCGAGCAAACGACGATGAGATTCCATTCATCGGCAAACATTCATGCCTTAAATAGTTCGGCGGGTGGACCGTCCGGTCCGGCAGGCTTGTTCGACTTCAGTTTAGATGTTGCTATCCTCACTTCATTTTGCTTGGGTTGAGGGAATGCATGACTTGCATCGTCAATATTGAATGGCTCGCTCTGCCCGATAGCGGAATTTGTGCCGTCTTCGCCGTTCAGCGAAAATGGTTTTTCCGTATCGTCACCGAGATTTCCTTGTTCATCTCTACAGGTTTCCATTATGGTCTTATTAACCTAACACGTTCTTTTTACCTTTTGGTGAAACTTCCGAACATTATTCCTGGAGTATCACCTCTCAATTTCCTCGATCGTGTGCTACTCATGCTTTTTCTATTTTCTCCAGAGAAGCCGATGTTCTTCCCTCCTCTTTTCCTCGTAGAGCTCACGACCCGCTCTCGTCCTTTTGTGCAGCTCCGCTTTGTAGTCTTGTTATTTTGCTGCATGTGGTTGCCGGCACTATTCATCAAATCGGGTGGTGGGCGGGTGAACGTCAGTTGCGGCATTTCTGATGGCTTCTCGGCATCTAAGCCACTAATCTTCAGCACTTGATTCTGGCTGCAAATGACTTCTCGAGAGATTAAGAGATACGCGAGCTGGCGGCTTGTTCCAATTTTAACCGTTCAACGTTAAATCTCTTCATAGTATTTCCCCGTTGTTGTGGCGTCTGAGATATCCATATACGTGGCTCGGCTGCAACTAGGTAGTTGTCCGAGTCTATGTTGGCTGCTCGGGATGTTCGGTCATCTAAAATACTTGAGGAGTGCCGCAAATTTATCCAACCACACAAGCTTTGCAGAAGATACTTGGAATACAGCTGCCAAATCCTCCAGAGTTATATCATTCATTTTAAATATCAAAGTGCTTCTTCAAAGGTGACATATTTGCTGCTCGGGGGGCACGCAAATGTAGTTTTTTTCATGGCCAGAGAACCTTGTTAGTTCACTTCAAAGTTTTGTATAAAGTGCCGCAATAAATTTTTTTTTCACTTATTTCAAATCCTAAGGACATTCTTAACAGAGGGCTTGTTAGGATATTCTCCATGCGATACAATGAATTTACTCTCTCCTAGGAACTTAGATATTTTGCAAATTTAATCAATTGCTCCATGCGAAGATGTCGTCATAGCAATAGGAATATCTGACAGAATGAACTGTGTCCTAAAGCTGTTTATTCATCAACACATTTGCTAATAAAGCCCCGCTGTGCTCTTTCCAATTCAATTCCCATGTCTTAGATCGCGCACAAAATCCTGCTATAAAACATTATTGAGACCATGAGCCAGCGTAACAAACTCGTAAAAATTGAATTGTATATTTGTTAATTGCTGTTAGAGATACTGTCCACTTCCACTAGTCGAAGCATCCAATATTGGATTGCAGCAAGCTGGATGGATATTTTCCGGACGTCAACACATGCATCCTCCACTCAGTCCATCCGTCTCCGCCTCTGGACATTTTAATAATGCGGTGTCATAAAATTTTCATTAAGAAAATATGTTGCGACCATTTAATAGCTCGGATTTATTGTTACGAGTGCATATAGTGAAATTTTTTTTTTCTTATTTCTCGACGATGCGAGGGGGTTAAATCATGCGAATCCTGTACTGTACTCGTATGGTACGGTACTGAAAGTTGGGGGAGGCATTTGGAAAGTGCTCAAACGAATTATGAACATTTTAACGCCAATGTACACAGTGAGGCGCGTCCGTACATAGATACACATGTACTTATGTAGGAGTATATCAAACTCTATGCTCTTGGACTTGGACGTGTCCATAGTAAAAGAATTTATTATGAATTTTTACGAGTATGCTTGTTTCGGTTTGCAGGACCTCGTCATGTTGCCTGGAAGAGAACGAGTTCCCTTTTGTTGAATGTCGGTTGTTAAACACATTTTTTTTTCCAGCAGATTTTTGTTGTTTTTTTTTTGTATTTGATGGTGTTTTTATAATCACTCGAATGACAAAAAGTGTCAACTTACTAAAAGTATACAAGCAGGCGAGGTCGGTGGTTGAGTTGAGGTACTCGCAGAACACCACCCTTTCGGTGTTGTGCTTGTCCATTTTTCCAGTCCAGTGGAAGTCATATTGTTGTGTAATATTTCGTGGACCGTTAAGCATTGTAATGTCTGTCCTATGTTAAATATTACATTAACAAAGTGTCATTGGGCTTGATTAAATTTTCCAATGTTAGACAACAATGGGCGTCGAAAGCAACGTTCTTAATGAGGAAGTTTCCATTTAAAATAGGGTTGACTGGAGCAGAGGGTGGTTTATTGCGCTGCAATGTTTGGCGATAGTGATACTGAGTTGATACTTATATTTTGCAATGGTGCAGAATAGTTTTACGATGCAATAAATCTTCATGTTGTTGATTTGGTCTTCGGAGGGTATGATTTTATTGGACCGATAAAATGTCATGATCATTACTCTCTAATGTTAGTTTAAAGAAATTTGGTTAATTACTTAAAGAGGTTGTAAGTTCAGGGCTAAAAATCTATGCTTCAGTATAAAAAAAGGTCCCAAATATTCCTATTGTGCAATTCTGAATTGAGTAGAATGTTTAACTTAGAAGTCAACCTTATCATAAGTTAGTTGAATAGCAATGAACAACTGAAGACTCCGTACAAGGAGTGATGAAGAATTCGAAGGCGTTGTTCCCGATGAACTTTTCATTGATTAATAATCAGCATAGTTCGTGATGTTAAATGCAATAGCCTTGAATTTTCATAGGTAAGGCCACTGACATACCACCTTGATCAAAAAGTTCAATTCAGAAAATTAAAAGTACAAGTTTATTCATCTAAATCTATGTATATTGTCCCCTTCAAAGTAGTCCCCATCGACTGCAACACTTGATCCAATCCTCGAAACATTTTTTATATTCGGTTTTTCGTATGTGCATCAGTGCTGCCTGCGATTTTTCCATTACTTCCTCTCGGCTGCTGAAATGCGTTCCCCGTAGTGCTTTATTAACTCGATTGTACAGAAAGAAGTCACAGGGAGCCAAATCAGGTGAATTCGGTGGCTGTTGGATGGTACTCCTATTTGTTGCATTTTTCGTCAAAAAATCACGAATAATGATGGCACTGTGCGACCGCGACGGCGCGTTATCATGGTGCAAAATCCACGAGTTTTCTGCCCACAATTCTGGTCTCTTTCGGCGAATTACTTCACGCAAACGTCTCATAACACCCAAATAATACTCTTTGTTTACTATCTGGCCTTCTGGCAAAAATTCATGATGCACTAAACCGTTGCGTTGTAATCCAGGAAAACCGTGAGCATCGCCTTCTTTTTTGACTGAAAACGACGTGGTTTTTTTGGTCTCGACTCATTTGGTGAACGCCATTCACTTGCCTGATGTCTGGATTGCGTGTCGTACTCATAAACCCACGTCTCGTCTTCAGTAATGATCCTTTTGATGAATGTGGGATCGGATTCAGCCTCGCAAATCATAATTTTTTCGACGTCAACATGGTCTCGTTTTTGCTTTTTTGCATGAAATTGAGGTCTTTTGGCACCAACCTTTTTACGAAAAATTTAATACAACACACACAGAGATAGATGTACTCTTGGCTACGTAACTTTTGCAAGTGTCAAACTATGATGCTAAGATTTAGAGGAAATGTCAACAACAGATTTATCAACTTAACAAAAAACACAGAACTCAAATCGGAACAATGGGAGCGCCACCCGGTGGTGTCCCCCGGGAACTTTTTGATCAAGGTGGTATGTAGGTGAGGGTATTTGTTCCCTAAGTTTATCGAATCACCACCATGACGGTAACAGTCGGCAAAAGTATTTTAAAGCTTTGAGGAAGGTTGAACGGAAATTAGTGGATTGGTCCTACTACAGGATTCAGACTAGATCCATACTCTATTTTCTAGAGAGTAATTAACTTAGGGTCAGGCTTATAGGCTGTATTCAAGTTAGTACGGGGCTGGTGTGTCAGACAGTTCTATACTTTTATATACAATTCAACTTCCTAGAAACACATTTTGTTTCAGTACATCAACTACATGCTTCCTTTCTTTGGCTACCTCGTTCTGCCAGGAAGAGTTACGAGTCAAATATCCTAAGGATCTGAGAGAAATACAGATGACACGTCGAACTAAGCGCCAAAGACACCTAAACAAGAGGTATAAACCTGCTCCCCCCATAGCAACGGGTCATTAATTGTAACTCCGAGATACGTTATAGTTTTAACTACCTCGATTGCGTTGTTGGTAGCAGGCATTGGACTGAGGTCGTTTTGATGGTAAATATTGAACATTTCGTCTACCTTCTCGTAGTCCTTTATCGAGGCACCATTTCGAAACTGTGTTGAATCCATCTTAAAGTATAGATAACAATGACAGTTTTTCCAATTGTTATGTTCCAGCAGCAGTCAAAGTTACCAATAACATCTAACTGTCCAAATATTCAGAAAGGTTTGTCATTAAATTATTAAAAAAACATCGAAATTCCGGGTCAGCTGTGAATACGTAACGTGAATTTCGTCGTGTGGTCGGTCGTCATCATGGCTTCAGTGTGCAGGCAATTCGTCGCACCGTGAGTACACTCTTTTGAAGAGAACATAGCGGCCAGCTGAATTGGGCATCGCCAGAGAGTCAACCCAGCTTATTTTGCGGTTGCATTTGGAATTACATCCATTCCTATAAGATTGTGCTGATGCAAGAATTGAAGCGGGATGACTACAGACAACGTGGTGAGTTCAATAATTGGGCGCTGGAAATATTGGCCCGGATTTTGGCCAAAAAATCATCTTCTCGGATGAGGCTCATTTTTGGCTCAGCGGCTATGTCAACAAGCAAAATTGCCGTTATTGGAGCGAACGCAATACACAAGTGTTCGGCCAAGCATCAATGCATTCACATAGATTGAACGTTTGGTGGACCTGCTCCTCATCCTCGAAGGCCAGTCTAGGGCCTAAACGGAGGAATTAGGAGAAAGAGCTCTAGCAGTCGTTGCTATATGGGGAGAAAGCGTTGGGGTAAATATGTCACAGGATAAGACGGTTTCAATGCAGCTTAAGTCGGCCTCCTGTGATACGCTTGAACACATCTAACGACAAGGTCACATATCTGGGCATAACGTTGGGTGAGCGTATGAACTTCATGCCTCACCTGATTTAAATGAGACAACGCATGCTGAGTGCTGTGGGCCAGGTAAGGCGCATATTGCAGTCTGACTGGGAGCTTAGCACACATTCTGTGCGTATCATATATGATGGCCTTTTTGCTCCTTGTGCAACATATGGATCACCTTGGCTTGCCAAAGAGTCGCCTTGCTTGGGTGTTCACCCGTGTGCCACACACTCTCCACAGAGGCAATGCAGGTGTTGTCGGGAGTGCTACCTCTGGATCTGGAAGCGATACGTCGTAGTATTGCTTTCAAGATCAGAAAAGGTCTCTCTTTAAATGAGCGAGATTGGGTTTCCCCGGCAGAAGTGGATGGCCTATCCCTGAGGCAGCGTAAAACCTTGCTACTTCCATGTGTTCTATCTAGATGGCAATTAAGATGGGATGCTAGCGAAAAGGGTAGGGCTACTTACGGCTTCCTAAGGGTTGTGCTGACCATGAGAGTATTTCCTGAACGGAACTTTACCCTCAGTCTGGGCTCTTTGTTGAACGGGCATGGCTTTCTTAATGCATTTTTGGATAAAAGAGGGATTAGCGGGGTTGCGAGCTACTCACGTGGAGCCACTTATGAGGACTGGCTTTCCTATGTGAGTGTCCCAATTACTCAGGCATTAGGAACTTGCAGGCTATGGGCATAATCTTTAATGATGAAAGAACCCGTGGTTTTGCAAAAGACGTTTTTAATAGAAGACGCAGTAGGCTGATAGCGGGTGGAACTTAAGAATGTTGAATATTTTTTAAAGGCCGCCAGTCCTGGGCTGTAAGGTGCCTTACTGGAAGTGACCGCAAGGTTGTGAAGCTCGACCGGAAGCTATATCCTGGTACCACGGGAGGTCAGGAACCCCCGAAACTATGGTTCCGGCCTGACCTAGGAGTTGGCCCCCTTATGTGAGTATCGTGGTGGCTGTAGGCTTGTACCCAAAATCGCGGGGAGAGTAGACCGAATGGAGCAATGGAGCTTGGACATCTCATGGCTTAGCATATGTTTTAGTGTACTACGACCTGTGCTAAACCATGAGATTGCTATAGAACCAACTGGTCTGCTCGATGTGGAGTTGCATTGCAACCGGGTGCCATGACCCACAGAATGGCGGAGAGTTTAGATAAGCCTCGACCCTTCACCAAAGGGGATGTTCGTGCCTTACACACGACTTCGAATCTGGTACTGGTGGTAGTACTTGTACTACCCGAAGGGCGCTTATCAACGCATTGTTTTGATATCTCGTGCGAAGACGCACCGTAGGCTTAAGCCTTCACAGCAGGTACCTACGTAAAACACAAGAGACATCTGACGGTTTGGTGAGGTTTATGTCATGGCGGCATCATCAGATCTTATTTCTTTCAAAACGAGGAAGGAGACACCGTTACCCTCAATGGTATTTGTTCTAAAGCGATATTAACCGACTTTCTGTAGTCTGAGCTCAACAACATCGACATATCCGAGGTGTGGTTCCAACAAGAGGGCGCTGCATGCCATACAAGCTTAAACTCAACGCTTAAACTTGTGCAGGAGAAATTTGACGACTAGGTCAACTAACGGCGAGCGTTCATCAATTGGCCGCCGGGATCATGCGATTTGACACCACTCGATTATTTGCTCTGAGGTTATATCGTGCCCTTAATCTACGCTAATAATTCAACCGAGGCCAACATTCGACACGCTAGTGCCGGAACAACGCCTCACATATTGGACCGATTTATCAAAAATTGGACCGACCGCTTGAAGCACTGCCAGCGGAGCCGAGGCAGCTATTTGAATGATGTGCTATTCCACACATAATGGGATGAACGTAGCTTAAAATAAAGCCAACATCGATTTTATATGTCACACCGTTGTTGATTTATTTACATTTTTTTTCCTATCGTTCTTATCTGGTCACCCTGTAGCTGCGACTGCAGCTGTTCGCCTTGTTAGCGACCACGCAGTGGAGAAATAAATTATTTGGCCGTGCTAATATTCTAAATATACTTGGAGCCCTTCTAGAGAACATCGATTGCACTATATCTCAAATGCGGTTTGTCAAAAGCATCCCCTCCATTTCTTCCTAGGAAGAAGATGCTTTCATGGATGGCAAGCCAATCCATTTCTATACAGATGGATCTAAAACCGATACCGGGGTTGATGGCCGTGTTTTCCTAGATAAGATCTAAGTCTTACCTTCCGTCTTCTAACTTACTGTAGCGTGTTCCAGGCGGAAATTTTGGCGATTAAAGAAGTTCTGTCCTGGCTGAAGGAAAACGGCAAGCTATATCCCATTCCTTTCAGATTGTCAGACCGCTAGCAAGTCCCTTGACTCGGTCTCACTAAATTCTCTGCTTTCACTCCCGATCATTTCTCAGGGAGATGGCAGAGCAGTTCAACGATCATTTATGTTGGGTGCCGGCACAGAGGTATTCTAGGGAATTGTAGGACCGGTGAACTCGCCAAAATTGGAACCACTATTCAGAACAAGGTAGCATCGGTATACCAATCGATACGTGCAAATTTATGTTAAAGCTGGATGCTAACAAAAGGACAAACCTCCGGTGGACATGTCTACTCACCCAACAGATCTGGCCAAAGCTGGATCTGAATCGCTCTAAGGGTTTGATCTATCAAAATAGGAAATATCACAGCGCCATCATAGGTGTCATCACTGCTACTGTCTCATAGGAAAGCATGCTAGAAGGCTTGGCGTCATTACAAATGGTTTCTGCAGAAGATGCATGGACGAGGAGGAAAATGAGGTTACAATCCCCCACCTACTCTCTACATTGGGGAGTGCCGTGTCGACCACCGCCGATTGCACATGCCAACCAGTGCACTCGTGAATCTTTCCGAACTCGCAGTATTAAAACAAAAAAAAAACAAGTAGCGCAGAAAAGAACGGACAAAAATATTACACAGTGCGGGTGTACCACCACTCCCGCTCCTGGCCGAAGTACTATTGCTTGCACTCAGTCACTGCCATTGCTGTATTTGTCATACGGCAAGGGCTGAGTGGCTGAGTGGCTGAGTGTAGACAATAACTGATGGATAGCGGGTTGCGTGAGTGAGAATTTTGTTGGTGTACTGTTTTCTATTGTTGTAAGGGCATAACACCTACAACAATTGGATTCGGTAAGCCAGCGTCAGAATTTTCACGTCTCAACCTTGCTTCGTCGATGTTTGTGTGTGTGTGTTTTTATTTTCTTGCAATGACTTGGTAATTTAAGGTGAACATTACGAACATCCGCGGGCTAAAAAGTAAACACTTTTCTGCGTACGTCCACGTCTGGAAATTCAGGCCAGCTGTTTTGGCACTAAGTGAAACACAGGTAGATCCCCGCCCAGACGTCTCAGATCACTCTGATCTGAAGCTACCTGGTTACGAACTAGTGCCACTATTCTTTTCTCATCGCGGTATTGCCATTTACGTGCGTAGTGATGTAGCTTACCAAATTCCACCACAATGTATTCCCTGTTCCAACCCGGAATTCTATTTCATTTGGTTAAAATTCCATCACCGTAAGCGGACTAACCACTATTGCTTTATTTACAGGAGCCCTAAACTGGACAGCTTCGACTTTAAACGAGTTTGATGTGCTCTCTGACTCCATACAAAGAATTGTATCCGTGTATCCTCATATTGAAATCTTAATTACGGGAGATTTCAATATACACAATTCTGGGTGGCTTCGATATTCTGGACATACAACACCCGAATGACAGATGTCACTAGTGTTTAACGTAGGTACCTGCCGTGAAGGCTCAAGCCTACGGTGCGTCTTCGCACGAGATATCAAAACAATGCGTTGATAAGCGCCCTTCGGGTAGTACAAGTACTACCACCAGTACCAGATTCGAAGTCGTGTGTAAGGCACGAACTTCCCCTTTGGTGAAGGGTCGAGGCCTATCTAATACCTCAGCCATTCTGTGGGTCATGGCTCCCGGTTGCAATGCAACTCCACATCGAGCAGACCAGTTGGTTCCATAGCAATCCCATGGTTTAGCTCAGGTCGTAGTAGACTACACATATGCTAAGCCATGAGATGTCCAAGCACCATTAGTTCTGCTCTCCCAGCAATTTTGGGTACAAACCTACAGCCACCACGATACTCCCACAAGGGGGCCAACTCCTAGGTCAGGCCGGAACCATAGTTCCGGGTGCTCCTGACCTCCCGTGGTACCAGAATATAGCTTCTGGTCGAGCTTCGCAACCTTGAGGTTACTTCCAGTTGGGCACCTCACTGCCCAGGACTGGCGGCCTTTGCCACTTAGGGCTTCCCTAACTTTACACCCGAAGGACAGTTTGTTAAGATCTTTGCTGCGGAAAACAACTTAACGCAGCTTGTAGATGAGCCCACGCGCATACCAGGCGTTGGTAGTAGTACCGCCAACACCCTGGACTTGTTTTTAACTTCTCACCCCGAAAAGTACATCGTTGATGTGCTCTCCCCTCTAGACTTGTCAGACCATTGTGTCATATCAGCTAATTTCTCGTATACTGACCACACAGTTAGAAAAGATTCCTAATGGAACCGTATGGCAATACGAGAAAGTCAATTGGAGAGGATTTAACACATTCTTTAGGAACTTTAACTGGTCGTTATGTTTCGTCGATAACGACGTGGATGCCGCTGTGGACATGATCACAGAAACTTTTCTTTTTGGAATGAGAAACTTTATCCCTCATCGGATGAAATGTATCAAACCAACAGAAAAGGCGTGGTGCGACTCGAGCTGTAAGGAGGCTGTCAGGGTTAGAGAAATGTTTTTTCGGCCCTTCAAGACCAAGCCAACAGAGTAAAACCGAAAAAGGTTTAAACGAGCCAGGAATGATTGCAACGTCTTTCTTAACTGTGTGAAATTCCAATACGACCAAAACCTGCGGCAAAAAAATGCTGCAATGTCCCAAAGGCAGTAAAAACTTTTGGTCGTTCGTCAAAAATATAAGAAATTCTGCCAAATCCTCCATCCCAACGCTCATTTACAAAGACATTCCAGCTGTCAGCTCTTTGGATAAGGCCAATCTGCTTGCTGCACACTTTACGGAGAGCTCAACACTCCCAGATTGTGCTTTGTCGCCGCCTACACTTGAGTGCCTCGAATCTTCAATAGGACAAATTCACTTTCGCACTTGGGTAGTAGCAAGAGTTCTTAAAGATCTTAGCATTCACAAATGGTATATCTCCCTCCTTCTGAAGAAGTTTTCTTCCCTGCTGGCAAAGCCACTGCGTAAGCTTTTTCAGCAGTCCTACTCTTTCAAACTCTTTCCAAGCAGGTGGAAACAGTATTTGTCCAGCCTGTCCTCAAAAAAAGGCGAATCTTCCTCTCTCACCTCCTACTGACCCATTGCACTTACGTCCCTTCTTTCCAAGATCATGGAAACGCTGATAAATCGTCAGCTCATGAAATATCTCGAAACACGGAAACTTCTTAATGACCTGCAGACGGTTTTCGTAGCAACAGGTCTACTGGGTAATCTGATGGTATGTCTCACCGAAAAGTGGAACCAAAGCGTACATCAACCTGGCGAAAGCAAGATATTTCTAAGCCATTTGACAGAGTTTGGCATCAGGCTCTTTTGTCGAAAATGCGTGCTCTTGGGATCGACGACTATCTTCTTCAATGGATTAGAAGTTACCTTTCGGAACATTCAATTCAAGTTGTCTTAGATGGTCTCAAATCTGATATTCATAAAATAAATGCTGGTGTGCCCCAGGGCTCCGTTCTGTCTCCAACAATCATTTTAATTTTTATCTACGATCGCTTATCTGTCACTTCTAATCAAATATCACCCAGGAAATGGACACCTTCGAACACCGACGAAATGTCTCGTGTCTCACTTTGTTTTATCGCTATTTCTACCACCAGTGCTATATAGAAATCGCAGTAGTGTGGGATTTCAATCCCAGTGAAAACACTATCGACTTTTTATTGCAATACTTTATATTTATTTAAAGGGAAAAGACAAAAAGCGACCGGCCAGCTTGAGCTTTGAGCCAGTTCAAATAAGACTCAAATACTACTCTACTGGCTTGCTGGATTTTTAAAAAGGTAACGGTCGACTCTGGCTTGTTTGTCTCGATCTGTGTGTTTATTCGTTGGTCGCGGTGTCGTCGGTCCATATCTCGTGTGCTTGCACTATATATGCACCGTTCAGTCGGCTGTGCTCTTGTGTTTTTTGTTGTCTTTCGAGTGGTCTTCGTTCCGTTTGGCGACGGATGATTTTACTGTTCTGTCGTCTTTTGGGTATGAATTGTGTGCGTCTTCTACGTAATTATGTGTGTGTGTGTTATTTATAAGTTTGTCGTACATTCAGTAGGGTATCTCTGCGTCGGTCTGGCTACCTATCCCGCAGTAGCATTCCGCCCTTTCAAACCTTTAACCGTTACACTCGTCTCGCTATGAATTCTCATCAGTATACCCTCAAGCCCTGCCGAGCTCTCTATTTCCTAATCATTATAACATTCAGACATTTAAAACCAACGTACCTCAGTACCTGCCCTTCTTTCCTACTTAAATTTCCTTTGCCCGCACTGTGTGCAAACATTTTAAGAGTACCTAAAATGAATTTCCACTTAGTAGTTTTCGTCTACGATGACTTAATGACTTAAGCGATCTAAACAATATAGAGGATAACAGCCTCCTACGCCTCATCCTAAGCTCAAGTTGGTTCCAAGAGTTGGAGGACCACAGATCCACGTCATCACAGTGGGCTTGTTGGCCTAAGTGGCTCTCCAAGAGCCACTCTTATCTAACGTAACCTAACAGACACCCAAGAGTGGTATGTGGTATGCGGTATGCGATCCTTCATGCTTCTTCTACGGCAGTTTCCTACCCGGGTTTTCAAATTTCTATATGCTTATATATTTGCAGGCACGCTCGTCTCGACTTAGAATTTTGAATGGTGCAAAATAGTGGCAAAAAAGCATTAGCTAGAGCGGGGGCAATACTCGCAGCTATATAGGCTTTGTGCCAGGACTCAAAATATCTTTCATCACAATCAATAAGTATGCGGCAAGATTTCAGGATGTGCTTTCCAAAAGCACTAGAAAGTACGCTTATATTTGTAAGATGGGCGTTCAGCGGCAAACCATATCACAAGAAATTTTGTTGCCTAAATTTATATAAGACGAGCAGTGAAAAGGATATCTTAAAACATTTCTTAACGAAGAATTCCCGCGCTGTAAAACTTTGCCTGCTTATGGGCATGAAGAGGGAATATCAGTTTCAGATGATTATACTGTAAAAGTGGTGAGCGGAGGACGAGTAGTAGGATCACATCATATACTCGTATCTGAACAAAAATTTGCGATTTTGGATTCCATTTTTTAACCAATAAGCTCCTGAAAGGTGCTCAGCTTCCCAAACAATGGACGTTTCCACTGTGTATAGGTAAAGGCTACATGAGAAACTACAAGAATTACCGATCGGCTACGCTAATGTCACATGCAATGAAAATATATGCGCGAGTTCTAGGCATTAAATATTGTAAAATAATTAGGCACTAGCCAATGTGACTTCGTGGAAGGCAGATCGACATACGAAGCGTTTCACAGCTACGGAAAACGATGGAGAAACATCTCGGCACGGCGAAAGATCCATATATCTTTTTCGGTGATATTGAAAAAATAATTTTATAGAGTTTCGAGAGCCTTATTGGACAACGCTAAGCTTTCGAAATTTACATGAGATGTATGTATATAAGAATGCTACACAATATGAACGATGACATTAAAACGAAAGTTAAATGAGTATCGAAAATAACCCACGATTTTATGGTGAAGGTTGGAGAATATCGGGGTGGCCTTCCAGATCCATTGGGTTTTAATGTCCTTTAAGATTTTTTGCTCTATTTCGACGAATCCGGAAGGACTTCACCGGCGACAGCATTTAATAATGTGATAGAAATGGGGGTTGCGAGAGTTCATTGAGTGAAAGAAAAATGCCGCTTAACGAAGATAAATGTATCAGGAATGTCAACAGCTACTCGCATATCAAAATTAAACGTATTCGCAGAAGTTCACATTAAACAAATTAAACTTAGTTAGAAAACTGCATGTTGAACGTGTTAACAGATACTGTCATGCATAAAGACGTGGCTTGTAAGATACTGTGAGAAAAGAAACAAAAGCTAACGTTCTAGCTCATGTTCAGGATGAGGCTTCTAGTCCTCATTGACGAGGTGATACAAAATAGAGAGGCATGTAGAAAAGTTTTAAAATTCTCAAACTTAGCCAATATCTTACCACAGAGGTAGCGATCCACGGTATCATCATCATTGTCACAACAAGTATCGCAGGATGTTGTGTCGCCAGCAGAGTATATTGCTAAACAAAAGCGTTAAGCCTGTGATGACACCAGTAAACTGCCTGCAGTCTTTCCGACTGAGGGACAACAGGAAGGACACTGACCTCTAAGCGAAGTAGAGACGCATACGTTTGGTCAGCCGTTAACCTATTGCGGTTATGCTCATATGAAACTCAACTGTTAATGGAAGCCCTGGTGGACAAAAGGGTGGTGAATGCGATTATATGAGAACACAAGCGTTCTCACTCTAGCTTCACATCATCAACTCCTACTACTTACCTCCACGTGGTAACTGCTGGATACCTAGTACCTCGACCTAGTACCCCTGTGGTAGGTCGTTAAA
The DNA here is from genome assembly GCA_963966105.1 of Volucella zonaria. NCBI lineage: Eukaryota > Metazoa > Arthropoda > Insecta > Diptera > Syrphidae > Volucella > Volucella zonaria. Next base: position 65,865,126 of record OZ014532.1, on the reverse strand, counting down.
GGCAGCTGTCGTGCGAAGCACTATCTCCTGTTTCCCGGCGGTAGCGAACAAATTCTAAGGATGGAATCAACCGTGCAGCCCACAGTTCCAGTTAGGTGTTATCTCTATATGAGCTGCTTCAACTTACACTAGGTCAGGTTGCTGGAAAAGAGTTGGTGGCGGATGAGACCAGGGCCAACGGCAGTACGCACATCCCCCAAGCGGGTTACTGGGTCCGGAAGTTGGCCCGGCCTTTTTTGTGCTAAGGGTCCCAAAAAGGGCCTAGCCCTCCAGGTTGGAGGTTGTGCGTGGAGTTAGCTGTCCAACCACGTAAAAACGTAATTGTTACGAAGCGACTAATAACCTCGGATAAGAACGTACTCACTGTTGACGATCCTACAAAACGAACAAAGAATAGTAACTTTCGGATCTGCACGTGGAATGTTCGGACCTTGAAAAGGGTCCGTCAAGACGAAAAATTAGCGGAGGAGCAGATATCATCGCCATCCAGTAAGTGCGGTGAGTTGGGCTGGGCAAAAGAAAGATGAAAAACTGTGATGTTTGCTACGGTGATTGCTATTGTATGATTTGTTCTAAGCAGAAGATTTAGGCAAGAAGTCTTGAGCTTTCGACACGTGAGTGAATGCCTTATAAAAATCCGTTTCAAAGGTAAATTCGCTAACATCAGCCTCATATGTGCTCAAGCCCTAACGGACGAAAATGACGATGCTACCAAAGAAAGTTTCTACGAGCTCCACGACAAAGCCTACACGACACCACGCCTGGAAACGGAGTCAGGCTAATCGATTTCGCCGCGGGACGTAAAGTTACTATAGCAAGCACTCGGTTTCCTCACCTTAATATTCACAAGGGAACATGGCAGAAGCCAGATCAGCAAACTGTCAACCAGATTGATCGTGTTGCGATCGACGTAAGGCATTCTTCAAATATTTTAGATGTCCGAATATTCCGTGCGGCCAACATAAACTCGGACCACTATCTAGTTGCAGCCAAGGTACGTCTACGGATATCTCAGACGCCACAACAATACGGAAATACTATGAAGAGATTTAACGTTTAACGGTTGTAATCGCAAAAAGCCGCCAGAACTTTTGCCGTTCGCGTATCCCTCAACATCTCGAGAAGTCATTTGCAGCCACCATCAAGTGCTGAAGACCAGAAAAAGATGACGAGAAGCCATCAGATGCCGCAACTGACGTGCTGGGTTTCACCCACCCACCACCACCCCTGATTTGATGAAGAGTGCCGGCAACCACACACAGCAAAGCAACATGACTACAAAGCGGCGATGCACAAAAGGACGAGAGCGGCTCGTGAACTTTACGAGCAAAAGAGGAGAGAAGAACATCGGCTTCTCTGTAGAAAAAAGAAAGAGCATAAGAAGTGCGCGATCAAGGAAATAGAGAGCTGCTATTCCAGGAATAATGTTTGGAAGTTTTACCAAAACGTAAAAGGAACGTGTCAGGGTAATAATACCCAAACTGAAACCTGTAGAGGTGAACAAGAAAACCTCGGTGACGATATGGAAAAACCATTTCCGCGGACTGCTGAACGGCGAAGATGCCACAAATTCCGCTATCGGGCAGAGCGAACCATTCAATATTGACGATGCAAGTCATGCATTCCGTCAACCCGAACCAAATGAAGTGAGGATAGTAACATCTGAACTGAAGTCGAACAAGCCTGCCGGACCGGACGGTCCACCCGCCGAACTATTTAGGGCAATAGGAGATTACCTGGCAGAGAGCATACACCAACATATTTTCAAGATTTGGTCAGATGAATGTTTGCCCGATGAATGAAATCTCATCGTAGTTTGATCGGTTCCCAAGAAACGAGACCCTCTAAACTGCTCCAACTATAGAGGCTCGCACGATACGGCACTAATATCTTGTGCGAGCGCCTGAAACCATTTGTCAATGATTTGATTGGATTCTACCATTGCGGTTTAAGGCCCGCTAAGTCCACAATTGACCAAATATTCACACTACAGCAGATCCTGGAGAAAACCCAAGAAGTTCGGATCGATACTCACCACCTTTTAATCGATTTTAAAACCGGATACGACAGCATCTACAGAAACGAACTATACAGCGCCATGTCTATTTTCGGCATCCCGCTTATGCAGTATGACGATGGAGAAACCTCGCTGCTGCATCAAGGTCGGTAACGACCTAACCGAGACCTTTGATGTCAAGAAAGGATGTAGGCAAGGCGACGCCCTGCCATGTGACCTCTTTAACATCATACTTGAAAGAATTGTGCAAAACTCACAAGCCAACACACGAGTCTTCAAAAGTTTTTTCAACTGCTTGCATACGCCGACGATAGTGATATTATTGGTAGAATACAGCGAGGTGTCACAGGTGCGTTTGCGAGTATAGCGACTGAAGCGGCAAAAATGGGTCCAGGTAAACGAGGGCAAAACTAAGTAAATGCTGTCAACAAGAAGGCACTCCCAACATCGACGAATCGGCCAGAATGTCACAATCGACAGCTATAGTAAAGGACTTTGTCTGCCTCGGCTCTGCTTTCACATTCGACAAGGATATCTCTTCAAACGAAGAATAACGTTTCTTTGGTCGGAGAAGGCAACTCTGTAGTAAGGTCCTCTCCCAAACAACCAAAGACTGATACCAGTGATATGAGATTCCAACAAGATGGGGCCATATGCTCTATTGAAGGGAAAGTTCGGTAATCGTGTAATCTTGAGAGGTGGTCGAATGGCCACCTCCCTCATGTAATTCAACGCCGTTGGATGACGTTAAGTCGTTGGTTTATGCCAACAATCCAAAAACTTTAGAGGAACTCAGGAACGATATCAGATGTGCTCGCTGTAGTGGGATCAAATTTCATTCTTAAATTTTACATGTGTATTGCACCTGGAATGAAGTTCAGCCCGATATCTCAATTATTCTGTGTTTTACTTAAAAACAAATTAGATATGTCCTTATTCTAAAACCCGATATATCCTTTTGAAGGACCGATGCAAGTTTTTCTGATAAGAAATGAAATTAAACGTTTTCGTTCTCCAGAAGAACATCAGCGCCGCATCCTTAACCGATTTTGAACACATCCATGAAATGCGATTTCTTTTTTTTTTTTGTTCGGCAATAAGTGGTTTGTTGGCATTCCGTCAAGCATGCCTTTAAGGCCAGTGTCAAAAGACAGTCTTTGCGTCAGATGACCAAAACTCCAGTGAGTGTTGTACCAAAGACCACTTCTCTTTAACGGAATCTGACGCAGCCCCTAATATGAATGCCAATTGCAAGGCGAAGTATATATGATATATTAGTGCATCTAAAGCAGGGCCAGACATGCTAGGGAAAACCCATATACAGCGGAGACAAACCGTTCATTGAAAAAAGCAGCAGTGCCGTATTTTCGTGACTCTATATACTACGTACACTACACTTTTGAGATACTTGAGCATACTTATTTGCTCTGGAAAAGATGGAGGTCAGAATGGTTGTATCAGTGGTAACGCGACACCATATATCAGACATTGGTCCACATATTCAACTTCTGAATGTTGCGAACGTTCTACTTGGTAGTTATTCTCTAAAGATGATAGTGGGCTCAAAACGAATCGGGAATTCAAGACTTATAGAACGTGAGATTCGCAGCAATAGGCTACCGAGGGGGTCAGCACGGTGGCGGATAGCTGAACGGCCTACAGCGACAAAAATGGAGGGTGTGACGGAAAAAACACACAAGCCCAGTGAAATTTTTACGACAGGGTGGGTATATATGCCGCCCATAAATAGGCATTTTGTCCCCAAAGGCAAGGCGTTATGCGACCCGTACCGAGGCCTGAATGGTGCTGGGGACATAAAATCCATACAGCATCGCTAACGGAGCCCTCCAGATACCTGGTGCCCTCTGGTTGTAACTTAGCCTTACCAAATTACAGGGGTCCCTGATGTGGTGGACCTCCTTTCCCCCATGCTCGTGTTTACAAACAAATAAAATAGGAAAAAAAGAACAAAACGCAGGTGTCAAAAGAACAGACGAAAGTCCGCTCAGAAGAAGTGGCGCACTGATATGTTCACCGCCGTTAAAAATAGGACGGAGCAACTTAAGTAGAGAGCATGGGTATACAGACGCCGTCTACACCACTATTAAGCGAGCAGCAACACAGAAGCGAGCAGCTCGGTGAAACACTAACTAGCGGTTTGACGTCCGAAACCAACAAAGAAAGAGAGAAGCGTGAAGACTTAAAATCCCTGGGAAAAAACATCACGGCGCTGGTGGAATTTATCAAAGGGAAAAATAATGTTCACAATGAAATAAGGAAGCTTGCGTAGACAATACAACTGCGTGGTATAAGGAGAAAAGGATAAAATAAATAATATTAAAATATACAAGGCCACTCAAACAAGCCACATACCAGAAGTGAGCGAATTGGCTTCTGCTCCCCAGTCGTTTTAACAACTACCAGAACCCAAGCGAAAAAGGACTAGATCAAACATCGAAGTATCGACACCATCATACGCCGACATCGTCACGAAAAATGGAGCAACAATGGTGAAACAAACCGCCCATAAGGGCCAAAGATGGGAAAAGCAAACGAAGAAGACCATGGGTCTGAAGGCGAAACCTCTAGACATTGAGCCAGGCGTAGAAACTACAAGACGTAAGGATAAGAAAGCGGAGTGGACAAAAGTGATGGAAAAAATTACTTAATTATTGTAAGAAGACTGGCGAAATATCCTATTGTGATATACTCAGACAGGTGAAGATCAAACAGGAGTTAAATGGACTAGGCTCTGATGTAACTCGCATAACGAAGACGGCTAATGGAGAATTATTGCTTGAGCTCAAGAAAGCATCGGATGAGAGAACCTCAGAGCACCGAATAAAAATTGGACAAGTTCTCGGAGAAGTTGCGGAAGTGAGGTGCCTAACGCACGAGGTGCTTATTGAATGCAAAGATTTAGATGGCGTCACTACAAATGAAGAGATCTGCCAAGCCCTGTCCAAGTAGTTTGAGGAATTGCGAGGTACTCAGGCCTTAGCCATTAAATCCCTGAGGTAGGAAGAATAAAAATCGGATGGACGGTATGCCGAATACGGGAAAAAGTAGTACCACTACGATGCTTCAGATGCCGTAACTTTTGGCATCTTGCAAAGGTGTGTAAAAGGACTGTGTCCAAGGGCTGCAACAATGACCCAAGATGCATTGTTTATGAAGAAAGAAGAAGTAGCAATACCAAACACGAACTTCAATATGCCCTGCATACCAAGAAGCTGCAAAGGCCACCAGAAGAATATGAAACTGATGCAACTTAACCTAAATCACTGCGAAACGGCACAGGATCTTATGACACAAGCTGTTTGAGAGTTGGAGATTGATGTGGCAGTAGAAAGCGAGCAGTATAGGAACCTTGATGATAAAGTTTGAACAGCGGACGCCTCAAAGAGAGCTGCTACTTGGCCTTGCGGAGACTACGCATTTGAAGAAAGGATGATGACACCTGGAATATAGTTCGTCCGAGCGAACATATATACAGTTGTTGTGCATCTCCAAATGGAACACTGGAAGAATTCCAGAGAATGATAGATAGGCTCATGGATGATGCTATATGTCGTACTCCATCAATCATAGCTGGCGACTTCAACGCATGGGCCCCAGATTTGGGCAGCATACGGACCAATAAGAGAGGAGAGGCTCTGCTAGAAGCAGTATCGTCACTTGACGCAGTACCGTTTATTACGGGCAACGTGCACACATTCACCAGAAACGGCGTAGGCTCTAGAGTTGATGTAACTTTAGTAACAAGTTCCCTAGTAAGAGGATCAAGGTGGAAAGTCAGTAAGGACTACACCCACAGTGACCACCAGGCCATTTTATTTGAAGTGCAAGCAAGGAGAGTAACCCAGAAGCGACATCTAAAGAAGGAACAACGAATGGGTTGGACAACAAGCACACTGGACGAAAACACCTTTTTACTGATCTTTGGAGAATCCACAATAAACCCAGTAGCAGTAAACACGATGGCTACGGAGTTTACTAAAACAGTATCTAGGTCTTGCGACGCATTTATGGTACGGAAAACGTCAACAAACCGCCGGCTACCAATATACTGGTGGAACCAAGAGATAGCAGAGCTACGCAGCAAGTACCACAGAGCTAGAAGACTATGCCAGCGATCCAGAGGTCAGTCCTCCCACCAGGATTTACGGTTGCAATACAAAGATAGGCGTAGGGACCGTAAATTAGCCATTCGAAGAAGCAAAAACAACAACTCTGCGAGGAAGCAGATATTAATCCCTGGGGTACCGCCTACAGGACGGTCATGGCAAAACTATAGGACTCTAGGGCACCCCCACCCTCATACTCTTTGCAGATGCAAAAAATAGTGTCGGGATTATTTCCACCGCATACACCAACAGAGCATATAGAACCACCCCAGGAAGTAGGTGAGATCCCACCAGTTACGCAAGCGGAACTTCTGGATGTATGCAAACGATTTAGCAGTAATAAACCATAAACCACCTGGATTGGATAGTACACATAACTGGCGGGGTTCCACAAGGATCAGTACTAGGACCTCTCTTATGGACCATTGTGTACGACAGGGTTCTAAGACTTGGAATCCCAATTGAGGCTAAAATCATAGGCTTTGCAGATGATACTGCAATCGTTGTGGCGGCGAAACACCTAGAAAAAATAGAAGACATTGGCAATGAATGTGTTCGAAAAGTTAGACGGTGGATGGCAACAGTTGGGTTAGAGCTGGCAGAACATAAAATGGCAGCAGTTCTGGTAACGAATCGCAGGGAAAGAGAAACAATCACCATCAGGGTGGACGATCACGATATAACATCAAAACCGGCTATCAGATACCTAGGTATGATGAACATACATACAACAGACTATGTGCTCTGAGAGTTTGCAGTGCATATCGGACAGTGTCAAATGACGCTATATATGTCATTGCGGGAATGCTACCAGCAGATATACTGGCTACTGAGCTACAAAGGATCTACGATGCCATAGTTAGGGAACCCGCAGTTTCTGTCAAAGATATCAAGCTGGGAGAAAAGCAGCGCAGCACAAGTGCGAGGCAAGAGAGATGAGACCAGTCTACAAAGGGGAAATGGACCTACCGACTTATACCCGATAATCATAAATGGGTAGAACGTAATTACGGAGAAGTAGATTTTTACTTAAGTCAGCTCCTAACTGGACATGGCTACTTTCAATCATATCTATACAGGTTTGGCCTGAAGGGATCCCCTTCTGCTTAAACTGCGAAGCGGCCAGGGAAGATGCACAGCACGTATTTTCCACACTTCAGAACAGAACGCAGAGAACTAGAGGAGAAAATCGGAGAGATACCAACTCCTAAAAACAACCTAAGCCATATGCTAACATCAAGTATAATATGGGATGCGGTGAAACAGGCTGCGGCAAAAATAATGAAGGAACTTCGGAACTTCGGAACTTTTTGGAAAGAGTCAGAGAGAGCACTAAAGAAAATCAAACCCAGACGGCATCTCTAATACAACAAAGAACAGTAAATATTGTACACAATGTCGAACCAGCATACGGAGAAAGAAGGGCGTAAAGTGCTTACCAGCCCCGCGAAGTAGTAATTAAGGGCAGTTCCACGGGAAGAGTGGTAGAAGAGTGCGGGGTGTGGGTTAGTACCTAGGCACACCCCTTGGTGCCACCAAAAAAAAAATGAAAAATTAGCTAGCCAAAGAAGAAGCAGGTGTATATAGGTGTATGGTCAAGATATAGAGCAGCGTCCAACGAACCATGATTCGGTGGGAGAGACTTGTAATTTGGTGGTTTACTAATGAAGCTTTGCTCTTCGTAATTGCAAATGGTTAGGAAAAATTTATAGGTATAGCTAGGTTCCACAAACTTCCGTAAACCATCCCGGTGGAAAAGAACTCAGCATTAGGGGGGTCTAGCCCGTGCGAACTTTAAGGTGCGAGAGCTTCAAATTAGTGTTGTGTCAGCCTTGTTTCTGTGAGATTTTTGGAGTGGCTTGCCATTTAAGTAACTCAATATTCCTATCTCTTACAAAGGTGTGGATAGTGGATATGGAATCAAAAGACGGGCTATTTAAGGATCATACTCCATTCGGTGAGCCAGCTTGTACACACACATATATAAAGTGTCGTAATGCTGAGTCTATCGTAACAAATGTTTCCCTCGTTTGACGAGCACATTTTAAATACCTTAAACTGGTTGTGTTGTGATAATTTGATTTCCTTCAAACATAATATTTTATCCAGATATTTACTCACAGAATTGAGATATAATGATCGTCAGAAGGGTATTATATGCAACTCATCTAGGAAGCATACTTTGATTTTGAATATCGCTCCCAATGTCATTACTCTCATTAGCATTAATCACTTTATTCTTTCCGGATATGCTTCACATCCCATCATAATGTTCTTCATTTATATGTATGCTGGTATGTGAGGGTCTTATTCATTTCTATAGTTTACCGCTCATTCCTTTCATATCCTCTATTGTTACCTTCGCCCTTTATGGTTTCCATAGTATTTTCATACCTTTTCTACCTTTCCGGGTGCCTTAAGGACACAACCACCCACCCACCAAAATCATTTAAAATTTCAATTAAACCCATGTCCAAACCTAGACCCAAAACCAGCCAAAAAACCCTTTATCCATTGAGTGTAAATGTTGCTCATCATCTTCGATGAGACGACCACCGCCACATTGTCACATAATGACCGCATCTTTTGTTTGGTGTTCTATGTCTGTTGGTGTGCGTTAAAGGGGTGTTTTGAAGCTGCGACACCCCCCTATTACTGTCATCTGTACTTTGAGCTTAAAAGGGCATCCAGCCAGTTCTCATCCCTATGTGTGCTACATAAAATTGAAACTAATTATATTACACATCGTTTTGTGACCATCTCGTAGATAGTTTTCACTTAGGGGGTCCACCGAAGGAACATAGACAAAGTATTGATGGTGCGGCAGCGGGTTATGCCACTTTGCTTAGTCACACATGATGACAATGACAATGAGTAAGGCAACATCATTTGGTCGCTAGGAACGAGAACAACGACATGAAGGACGACGACGATGTTGTTGATGATGATGAGCAAGAAGACCGAGATGATGATAATGGAAATGATGATCCTTAAGCCATTCCAGCGTTCGTCACCGTTGAAGCTCTATTCTATAAAATTCAATATAGGAGAGCAACTAGCTTTAATAAAATACCCATCATCAAATTTAATGAAGTAAGTTTTGCAGGACCCCAAGGCGGCCGCCGGAGTGATGGTTTGACAGTGTGGCACGACATGAGGAGCTGACACTCTGTATGGGTAAATAATTCAACACTTCCTTGTGCTGCCAGTGGTAGAGTCGAAGAGCGACGACTTTGGGCATCCTGTTCTGGCCCCGATACAGTCACTTTCGTCTTACTCCTCAAACTTACATACACACCTCCATAAAGGGCATGCATGGATATGGATACGAGTATAGATACTCTCGTACATAAACAGATACTGGAATGAATTTTGTTAATTTCGTACGTTTTGTTTGTACAGTCATTAATTAAAGCCAACGTCAATATTTGGGAAAGTTGCTAAAGACGAAGGAGATATGGGAAACAAAGAGCGAAAGGGATATACTGCGTCCTTGCCGGCATATGCTGGTATTGGAGCCAGCGCCCTGGTACACTGGTGCTGATGCTACAGCTGGAGCGGAGAATACTACCATACTGATGATATGGATGTTGGTCGGTAGAGATGGGGTGAAGTGTATTCAAGGAATTCAATGGCAATGAAAGTAGACAAAGTTAAAGTAGATGAAGAAGTGGTATTTGGTGGTGTTTGAGTGACAAAGCGTTATCTCGACTTTTTTCTTTTTGTTTTCGGATTTTTGTTTTGTTTCTTTTCTTTGCTCCTTTGAATGCTTCTTCATAAAAACGGTTCAATTTCACATACCATTAAGAGAAGGGCACGACATATGTACATTTGTATGTACATAAGTGGGTGGAGATGGGGGTCAGCTGGGTTTAATTTTATTACTTCCACATAAGGAACCCAAGAATCCGATGCAGATGATGGTCTCAGTCTCGGCGATTGGAACAAACTTGATTAATGATTTAGGGCGACAACTTAATTGACATGAGAATTAGATTTGCAGTTCTTTGCCCTAACACATACATACCTATGTAGACATACATATGTACACATAATAAAAGGCACACTTTGATTAATGCATCGGTGATAGGCTGCTGAAATTTCAAATTGTCTTTGAATGTAAAGAGTACGAAATGTTAGCGAACCAAAAGTCTTGTGAAACTTCAATCTTAGAAAAATTCTTGTCCTCCGTTTCCGACTCAGTAACAGACGATCTTAGGCTCTTACTGTATGTCATATGTCTGCATGATTATAGCCTCATCGGAAGATATTGGCTTGGTCAGCTATGGGAAGAGGGGTCGCACAGTAGTGTCATAGTAGGTATTCTAGAAGAAGATCAAAAATGTTTCCAATTAATACAAAGCATAACTCTGAAAGACAACAAATCTGGAGAAGACTACCTATACTTTTACATTCTATTGAAATTGGCGAGCCTTATACACACATGGTGCTATTCATACGCACATTTTGGCGATGGCAGCCGTAGAATCATAAAGTGGTCGTCATCTTCTTCTTATAAAACAAAAATGAGAAAATTGAGCGGGGCAGCCGGATTAGATTGCCTAAATGGCCCCAACTTCGCTATGTACAGTACTGCAACAATAACTATGCACCAATTGTGCTTATTTTACCTCTTCTCGATAGCCGCTGGGTACTGGTTTCCTCATACAACCAGACTTTTATTACCTTCCAAAGTTTTAAGCACGAGTGTTGAGAAGGAACACTTAAAAATACTATAATTCACTGTCAGAAATTACTGAACCTTAGAAGGAGGACGTTTGGCAAGATATCTGCTATATGGGCTCCTTCATCATACGATATTTTGAACTGAGGACAGAAAGGGTTTTCAGGACTAGTGAAAGTATTGAAATATTGAGGGTGCCGAATGAGCCCTAAATGGGTCAAATGCAGCTCTCATGCCCCTGATATCGGCTACTGACTCTTTTCGCCCAAGAGCTCCTCATAAAACGGCCCGGACCTCCAAGTTGGCGGTTATGCGTGTGGTTAACTACCCATTGATGTAAAAAGCTCACTAATGCGAAGCAGCCAAATTTACTAAATCAACTGTTGACGGCACTGCAAAACGAAAATAGGACAATGATGTTGGGATTTGCCCATGAAATGTTCAGTGCTACAGGAAAGTAAGCTAACGTTCCTAGAAGCTAGCATCAACTTGCACCATTACCTTGTTGTAGCGAACGTAAGGATGCGGATATCCGTAACAGCCCAAGGCAAACATCGAACGGCTACCGCCAACATGGAACGTAGAAGACCAGTGGCATCACTGCCAAAGAGCAATAACAGAGTCAGAACCTAGAACCTGATGTACTGATATTCGATAACGACTGCAGATAGGCAAATCTGGAAAACAACGAATGTACAAAGCGGACCTGCCGAAAAGAACGAGACGGTCTCGAGAGCTCTACGACCAGAAGAGAAGGAAAAAGAAACAACACAAAAAGCACTCGATTGAGGCCTTAGAGAAGTGTGAGCCGAAGTCGGAAGTTTTACCAAAAACATAAAACGAACCTGCCAAAGCTGTAAAGCCCGAACAGAAATCGACAATGATGAAGAAGGAAACCTCATAGTAGAAAAACAGTCGGTGTCTAGAATCAGGCAAGATAATTACTGCTGAGTGTTCAACGGTGATGGCGAACAACACCCAACAGTTAGTGTTGAAAAGCATTACTATAAAAGCTAGTTCTCACTAGTGCCCCATATCTGGCAATACTATCGCTAGTTAACATATTCATTGCAATGTCAAGCTTCTGTCAGAATTTTTTGTAATAAAACGTGTTTCAAGCAAGAGGTTACGTTTCTTTCTTTTCGCTTCTTCTCAAGTTCTCAAAAAATTGGCTACCCTTGCGGGGAACCTGATTCCTCCGTGTAAAATATTTGTGTTTCTTAGTAAAAAGGTTTTTTTCAAAGAACAAGGGCGCTGGCTAAGGAAGAATCTATTGCGAAGCTAATTTGTAACTTCTCATCTAATTCACAAAAAGTCGCCAAGGCGAAGCAGACAAAGGGATACTCCGTGGACAGAAGAAAACTCCTGGACGACTACTAGAGCAAACTCCATGATGCTCATGATTGCATCTCATCAACGTTTTGCCAAAATTGAATCTGGGTATTGCGAAGCCTTGGGAGAACTCAATGATCTCATAGACGAGCTGTCCATGCCTGCGCATGATACCATAGGTATGTCTCATTCAACACCGACCCGTCCCGTCATTAGCGGAGGCAGCAACGTCAAGTCAACTTTGACAAAACTTCAGCTGCCTAGCTTCGATCGTTTGGATCGTTTAACGAGTGGCTGAACTTCAAAGACATGTTTACCAGCTGTGTAATCAATGATACATTTTTCTCCAATGTGCAACAATTACATTATCTCAATTGTAGCCTCCGTGGTAGTGCTGCGAGTGTGTTGAAAAATATTCCGATTAGAGATGACAACTTTCAGACCGCTTGGGATATTTTACAAAGTCTATATGACAACAAGCGCAAGCTTATTAAACAGTACCTTCGTGACATCGTAAAACTGACAATAATGACTACCGAATCGTCTTGGGGCTTACGTCAGGTTCTTGATGGAAGAACTGAAGCTGTTCGGGCTCTGAAGCAACTAGGGCGGCCAACCGACTAGTGAGACGATTGGCTAATTTTGCATGTGACAGAAAAATTGTCATAATTAAAGACTGGGACACTTCACTTGATAGCCTGAATTCCATTCCCACATACGCAGAGCTGGAAAAGGTTTTGGACTTCAATGACTGGATGCAATGGCTGCATTCTCTCGGAAAAATCTAAGGGAAATCAACAAAAAACCATCCACGGCCATCAAACAAATGTCAATCGATGTCCAAGTTGCTTAGGTAAGCATGTTCTAATGTTTTTCTCTGATTTTAGAAAACAAACCCCAGCACAGAGACTGACGCTCGTGATGAAAGCGAAGGTGTGCAGAAATTGTCTCAAAGCTAACCCTACACAACAGCACTGCCCATCGGATTTTACCTGCTTAAGATGTCACCAAAACCATCACACAATGTTGCACGACAGCATCTAGGTTCAAGAACCCAACGTAATCACAAACTACTTGCGGATAAACAACACCTGTGACCCCCGTCACCCTCGTAATTCACTCTGTGAATCTGTCCATGAAAATTCACTTGCAAAGCTAGTACGATCTGCTACTGGACATCATTCAAAACTTCGAGCTCTTTTGGACAGCGGTTCCCAAGCTTCATTTATTAGTGAATATGCGGTTCAACAACTTCATCTTCGACGAACACGGCTTCTTGTGCCGATGACTGGGGTAGAGGGATCGAGCGTGGTTAAATTAACAGGTCTGGTTCTCATTTTCGACAGGAAACTAAACGGGAAACCTAACATTCAAGAAAGAGTTAATAAAGCTACAATAGTTTTATTCTCTTGCAAAAAAGCTATTGGGAGTAAATAGGGCTTTCAACCTCGCATAACCCACTGGCTATACATCTCGGTCGTAAGACCCATACTCACTTACGGGGTGGTCGTCTGATGGACGGACTTAGAAAATGCAGTCAACTGCATTAAACTAAGCAGAGTTCAAAGAACAGTATGCCTATGCATAATCGCAGCTTGAGGTCTACCCTCTCTGCGGCATTAGACATTCTGGTTCATTTGACACCCCACTATATTTTCAAAAATAGTTTCGACTGCAGCTATCCGCCTTAAAGCGGCTAAACAGTGGACAAATAATTCATTTGGCCAAGACAGCATTAGGAATCCTAACAGAGAACATTGATTACACCATAACTGAACTTTGGTTTGATAAAAACTTCCATGTAAGTTTCCCCCCTAGATCTTTCTGGGAGGAAGATGATTTCATTGAGGACAAGTTAATCCATCTCCACACAAATGGATCTAAAACCGATAGAAGGCTTGGCGGCGGTGTTTTCTCAGATGAGCTAAATCTAAGCCTCTTTTTCCGTCTTCCAAATCACTATACCGTGTTGCAGGCGGAAATTTTGGCGATTAAAGAAGCTCTGTCCTGGCTGAAGGAAAACGTGATATCTGCAAAGGATATCCGCATCTTTTCGAATAGTCAGGCCGCTATCAAGCCCCTGGACTCGGTCTCACTAAATTCTAAAACCGCCCTTGAATGCCGATTATTTCTTATGGAGATGGCAGAGCAGTTCAACCTTCACCTATATTGGGTGCCGGGCCACAAAGACATTCCAGGGAGCCGATGAACTCGCCAAAATTGGAACCACTCTACCTATTCTACCGGAAAAGGATAGCATAGGTATACTAATCGCTGCGTGCAAACATTAAAGCTGGATGCCAATAAAAGAACAGACCTTAAGTGGGCTGTTGGACCAACGTGTCTAGCTACCAAACAGATCTGGCCAAAACTGGATCGGAATGGCTTTAATGTCTGATCCCCCTAAATAAGGAACATCTCAGCGCCATCATAGGTGTCATCACTGGACATTGCTCATTGGCAAGCACGCAAGAAGGCTTGGGGCCTTTACAAACGATTTCTGTAGAAGCTGCACGGACGAGGAAAAGGAGGAGACAATCCTCCACCTACTCTGTACCTGTCCAGCTCTCTCCCAGATAAGAAAACTTCACTTAGGAGCTTTCTACTACAACGACCTAAACGATCTACAAAACAGTCTCCTACGCTTCATCATAAGCTTAAGCTGGTTCCATTAGTTAGAGGATCATAGATCCACGTGGCATCACAATGGGCCAATAGGCCAAAGTGGGTTGGTATTTCCACCAGCCACTCTTACCTACCATACCCACTTATATTTAAAAACCTTGCGATCCATCGGCGGGTCAATCAGACTCCATGTTCCATTTTGTCTATGAGCTTCCACTTCATCATCCATAGCGATTTTCCATTTCTCAGCTTCATCTGGCTGTAGAGCTTCCTTATATGTATGTTGCTGGTTCCCAGCTAGTGCTAATAAACGCATAGCCTTCACGAATATTTGCATACATTTCGGAATTCAATCTTTCACTGCTCTGAGAATGACTTCGAAGCTTGCTCCGATATGTTGTCAATGGTTCTTTATATTTTCTTTCTTCAAACCCTCCTCTGGACATGTACTCTTCTCTTTCATTTCCTTATCACGTTCATGTGCTGAATCAAAGTGTTTCTTCTCAGAAGTGGATTCATTCTTTGCTTTCCTAAATCCAAGTTCGTTTGAGAAATTACTCAGTTTTAAATCAAGTTGAACGACTGAATATCCTTTGAATAAAACATCTCTTGGAACCTCGATTTTGTTTGATCCATATATCCATACACGAAAGGCTTTAATGTTCTCTGGATATCCCACAAAAACTTCAGGTCTAGATTTTTTATCAAACTTTTGTCTTCTTTCGTTAGGAATGTGTACAAATACTTCACTTCCGAAAATCTTAAGATTATTAAAAACTATTTTTTGTTATTGTTTGTATATGTCTTTTAATGGACTTGGACCAAATTGGTTAATCATAGGAACAGCCGTAATTACTGCTTCCGCCCAAAGCATAAGCGACAAATTTTTAACATGGAGCATTTTTCTAGCAGTTTCAACTATAAATCGCATGTCACTTTCAGCCTAATCATTTTATTCCGGTGTATTGGGAACCGTAGTTTGGTGAGTGATTCCATTTCATTGAAGAAGTGTCTCAACTTTTTTGTTCTTGAATTCCGAACCGTTATCGGAACTGAGAAATTTCCTTTTATGATCAAACTTTGACATAAATCTAAGATACTTCTTAATCACAGCACACGACTCTGAAATTTGAAAAATCTTGCTTGAATAGAATAAAGTATCTTGATCCAACAATCGACAAAGTTTTCATTGGGCCACAGAGATCAGTGTGGACTAATTCACCTGTCTGCTCAGCCCAACTGCTAATAAATGGAGATCTATGCATCTTTCCATGTTCGCACACATCGCAAACAAAATTTAAACTATCGACAAATTGAATTTTATTTGCTTTTTAAACAGTTCCAATCTGACTAGCACACATACGTCCAAGTCGTTCATCCCAAGTCCGAATCGGTTCAGCCTTCAAAAAATAACATGCAGAAAGTTCCTCCTCTTGTTGTCGAAGATTTTGAATAGCGGTTGCAACGTATGCCGGCGGCAACCAGAGAACCATCAGATTCATTTATTTTACACTTCTCACTAGTGGAAGTTAAATTATATTTGCTATCTAAAGCACTGCCAGAAGGAAATAAGTTAATTTTTCGTCGGGACCAAAGTAGACATTCACCAGCCGCTTTCTACCCATTCGTTATCGTTAAACGCTGTGATACTGATTTCGCCCTTTCCATACGCCTTCATTTCGCTACCATTAGCTATAGTAATCGGTACTGGGTGCTCTAGTTCAATAAACTTGCGAAAAAGTCCAGTTTCCTCCATGATTAGCCGTGGCCTGAGATTTTCGATGGATTGATTCTTAATATCTGTAAATTCCCAAGCACTAAAGAAGCGAGAGAAGTGATTAGCTAGCGTCATAAAAAATCTTTGCCATAAGTATCGATGGAGAGACTTCTTCTCCGACATCACGCAACTGTTGCACAAGTCTCCGTAATTTACTCATATCCGCAGCTATGTCATGTTTGAATTTTTTTGAAAACTATAGAAATGCTGTTGAAGTAGATTTATACAATACTTGCATTAGATTTTTGCTCGTAGACTGAGCAGAGTTTTGCCCACATCTCCTGTGGCGTTGAACAATTCAATGGTTGTTGTACAACACTTGTAGCTATGATATTTCGTGCTTTGGGATTTTTGGCCTTCCATTCTTTTAGATGTGCAATATTAGCAGCATCAGCGCCTGTTCCATCCAATGGTTTCTCCACCGCTCCAGTAACCACCTAGTATAGATCACCACCATCAAGCAGGATTCTCAATTGGAATTTCCATATATTCTACCATTCCACAATCTTAACACTATGACTGCGATATTAAAGCACGCATTTTCGACAAAAGAGCCTGATGCCAAACTCTGTCAAATGCCTTAGAAATATCAAGTGCAACTATCTTGCTTTCGCCAGACTGATGTACGCTTTGGTTGCACTTTTCGGTAAGACATGCCATCAGATCACCAGTGGACCTGTTGCTAGGAAAACCGTACTGCCGGTCATTATGAAGTTTTCGTGTTTCGAGATATTTCATGAGCTGACAGTTTATCAGCGTTTCCATGACCTTGGAATGAAGGGACGTAAGTGCAATTAGTCTGTAGGTGGAGAGGGAGGAAGTTTCGCCTTTTTTAAGGGCGGCCTGGGCAAATGCAGTTTTCCTTCTTCTCGGAAAGTGTCCTAAAGGGTTGGATTGATGATAAAGCTTACGCAGTGGTTTTGCCAGCGTGGAAGGACAGCTCTTCAGAAGAAAGGGAGTTGTACCATTTGGACCAGCGGATTTATGTACATATATTAAGATCTTTAAGAACTCATGCTACTACACGAGTGCGAAAGTGGATTTGTCCCATTGCAGATTCGACGGACTCAAGTTTAGGCGGAGACAAAGTATAATCTGGGAGTGTTGAGCTGGCCCCAAAGTGTGCAGCAAGCAGATTGGCCTTGTCCAAAGAGCTGATAGCTCGTATCGCCATACGGTTTTTTTAGGAATCTTTTTTCTAACTGTGTAGTCGATGTACAGGAAATTAGCGGATATGACACAATGGTCCGACAAGCCTAGAGGGGAGAGCACATCAACGGTGTACTTATCAGGGTGAGAAGTTAGAAACAAGTTCAGGGTGTTGGCGGTATGACTGTCAACGTCTGGTATTCGTGTGGGCTCATTTACAAGCTGGGTTAAGTTATTTTCCGCAGCGTAGATCTCAACACACCGTCCTTCGGGTGTTGTCTGTCCAGAGTATCGAAGCCACCCAGAATTGTGTATCGCCCGTAATAACGATTTCTGTATGAGGATACAGGGATACAATTCTTTGAATGGAGTCAGAGAGCACATCAAATTCGTTAAAGGTGGAGCTGCTGTCCTGTTTGGGTCCCCTGGAAAGAAATTAGTAACGGATAATTTGCTTACGAAGATGAAATTTTAACAACATGAAATTGAATTCCGGATTGGAACTGGGACTACATTGTGGTGGAGTTTGGTAAGCTACTCGTATATCACTACGCACGTAAATGGCGAGACTGCGGTGAGAGAAAAATAATGGCACTAGCTCGTAGCCAGGTAGCTTCAGATCAGAGTGATCTGAGAGGTGTGGGCGGGGACCTACCTCTGTTTCACTAAGTGCCAAATGAGTTGGTCTGTATTTGCAGACTTGGACGTACGCAGAAAAGTGATTACTTTTTAGTCCGCGTATATTGGCAATATCCACTCTGAATTCCCGAGTCATTATAAAGAAAGACAATCACAAAAAACACAGACATCTGCGTTACTAAGCGCAGATGTTAAGTACAAATTCAGAGTTTGTTTACCGAATCAAATTGTTGTAGGTGTTATGCCCTTACAACAATAAGAAACAGCACACCAACAAAATTCATACCAACAGCCCGCTATCCATCGGTTGTTACATACACTCAGTCATTGCACGCGCTGTATGACAATCTAATACAGCAACGGCAGTGAACGAGTGCAAGCAACAGTTTGACCAGGGGTAGGAAGATTGTGATGCCCGCACTGTGAATGTGAATTTCGGTTTCACTGGATTCGCGCGTTGTTGTCGTTTTTTTTTTTTCTTTCTCCACGCGAGAAGCGAATTTCACAGTGCACTTTTCGATGGTTAGCTCGGCACTGATTATTATTAGTTAGTTGAAGAGTGTTATTGTCTGAAAGATAACATGATTCTAAAACGTGAGATATCGTGATAGTGGTGCTGCATTTCGGGCACATACGGGGTGTTCCTTTTTTTAAAAGATATTCGTGAGTCAGTTGGGGGTGTCCTAAGTGTAATCGAATGAAACTTATTATGTTCGCCTTAGAAATATTAGTAGGGAAGAAAGGACTGATTTTTTTGGTGTTAATGGCATGATAGTGGTGCTTATATTGAGTGCATTTCAGTGTATGATGTTCTTTAATTTGTTTAATTACTAGTCCGTTCAGATCCTTTCTGCTTGAGGATTGGAACATAAGTGATGGCGAAATATGAAATAGATTTGCAGAACGGTCAGCGAGTTCATTGCCTACAATTCCAACGTGACCTGAACCCACATTAGCTTTATTTTCGTGGGAGTTTTTATTAGTGTGTCTCGAATTTTGGCAATTGTGGTGTTATCATTGTTTACGTTGAGAATAGCTTTTACAACAGATAGACTGTCAGTGCAGATCGTCCATTTGCCGGCAGTTTTCGAAAACCTTTTGATGGCACATATGCGACTTGTGCTTCTGCTGAAAAAATTAATGCTGCACCTGAAAAGACGCCTTGTATGATAGTCGATCCATTGTATGCTGTTACTTCGAATGAAGTGCAATCAGCGGTTTTCGAGGAATCTGTATATATAAACTTCCAGCCCTTTGAAGTAAAGTCACAGAAGATTTCATGAAACATCTTCTTATATACCAGACTACAAGTATTGTCTTTGCGAAACTCGAGGAGATGCAGTATGATGGAAGACGAGTTCAGGTACCAAGGTGGTAAAGATGGAGTGAGCTGTGCAAATGGTTTAAATGGAATTTCCAAATTTTGTGCCGTTTTTATGGTGTTATATATAGTAGAGGGGATTCTCTTTGCCGTTTGTGTTTTAGAGCTAGGGCTAAATCTTTGTCGATAATTGAGTCCCTTTGAAAACATAATTTGGCAATCAATTTAAGTGACACTTCGAAATATCTTTCTTCAATGGATGGTAGGCCAGCTTCAGCTAAGATGTTTTTGATTAGGGTTTTGGGAAAAGCTCCTATGCTTCTTCTTGCTGCTTGGTGGTAAATGGGTTTTATAATTTTTGTTTTTGTAGACTTAGAGAAAGAACCATAGATAACTAAAGCGTACTTAATAATATTGAGCCTTGACGGAAGCCCTTTTTGCTTTTTTAAGAGACAAACAGTGATTTTTCCAGTTATACCTATTGCTTACAAGAAGACCTAGATGCATTTTCAATTGCTATGTTATTAACAGGTAAATTAAAATTTTGCAATTTTTTTTGCGACAAACGTGAAGCGTTTTACATTTTTCAATCTAAACCTTCGAACCGGATAGAGAAGACCATTCCGTTGTTTCTTTTAGTAAGTTAGAAAAAGTTGTTTTTGTTAAATTAAGGTCATTGTGTTTACGTAAAATGTACGCGTCATCAGCGGATACACAGTGATGTAAATCTTTGTATTTGGATATTATAACACTTAACTCTTTAAAGCGAAGAGAATTACAGAAAGAGACGAAGCTTGAGGAATTCCATTTTGTAGGTGTAGGATTCTTGAGAAGATATTTCCAATTTTTACACAAAATTTTCTTTTGCTTAAGAATGGTTTAATGTAATTAAAAATGTTTGGGCCAACTCTCCATTCGGAAAGTTTTTTTTTAATACAAGATGCATATCTATACGGTTGAAAGCTTTTTCAAAATCAAGTGCTAAAATAGATAAGTGCATCTATATAGGCTCTTTGGTTTGAGTTGAGCTAATCAATTTTTTGTACTCATTGAACCATAGAATACGGTTGGCTAATATTTTCTCTAAGATTTTAGATAAGCAAGGCAGTAAAGAGATCAGACGGTAACTGTCAACCTTTTTTGGTTTATGGATTGGGACAATACAAGCTGTTTTCCAACTTTGAGGTATAATACCTTTCCGGAATATATTGTTGCAAGGTTCGATTAGTTTTATTTTTGCCGAAGTTGGGAGATTTTTGATTATTGGGTAGGAGATCTTATCTCGCCCAGGTGTTTTACCTTTCATTCCACCAAAGAAATATCTTTTTCTATATGTTTTGCAGCTAGAGTTGTTGCAGGTTTCGGGGCTAATGAAAATGATTCCGATTTTCTCGTTACAAAAGTCGAAGAAAAGTGCATATCTTCTGCTGCGTCATCTGGAAAACATACAGGACCATTTGGCGTTTGGATAGAAACTATATTTCTTAACTGTGTATTACCCGTTAGAGACCTAGTATTGAGCCAAATTCTGCTCATTGATGTATTGGGCTTAATTTGAGCTGTGAAATTTGTAAAGCTTTCGAGTTTGCTGATTTTTAGAAATCTTCTAAAAGTAGCATTTGCTTTTTTATAGGAGAGATGTTAAACTTGTGTAGGATTTTTTCTAAAATTCCTCCAAGTTAGGATTTTTTGGCTCTAAGCCTACTGAGTTCCGGATTACACCAAGAAACATTTCGCCTTGGATTTACAGAAGACTTTTGTGGAATGGAATCATTGGCAGCCTTGCGAATACATTTAAAAATTACCGCTGATTCTTTGTTTACACAGAAAAATGGTTAGCTTGGTAACAAAAGCACGCTTGTGCTTGGCTTGTGAACTTCTCCCAGTTAGCTTTTTCGGTCTTAAAGCTGGTTATAGATCGATTACAGGAATTTGATTTTAATGATATTTTTGTAAAAATAGGAAAATGGTCGCTGTTGTGTAGGTCATCAAGAACTTTGGCGCCAAAAATTGATAACGGTTTTTACAGAGGGGTCAAAAACAAGCATTTCTTACTACGGGAGGGGGGTCTATCTTGCCCCGTTTAGGAGGTAGGGGCAATTTCATTAAAAAATGACTTTAAAAATTATTAAAAAACAACGGCAACACTTATAACAAAGTACTGTACCAGTTTCGGAAGTCAGAAACCTATTGTACAACCTTAAATTCCAGCTATATTATTTGTATCAATAGTTTTTAAGAAATTCTAATGCAAACTCAAAATTTTGATAAAAACAATTTTAAAAATGAAGTTTGGACCAATTTTTTTCAAAATTGTGAAATGAAGTGCTAAATTGGAGTCCTGTGGTCGATGTCTACATCAAATTTGAATAGATTTATTTCGTCTAGTTTTTGAGTAGATTGGAAATTACTATTTATGTTTTTTTTTTTCTTTTTTTTTGGCAATTACATGGTCTTCCCTTGAGGTAAGTAAATGAATATAATAAATTAAACGTCTGGCAGGCGCCTATATTAATAATTTTCTTAATTAATCGCGTGATTAAGGGATTTCAACTCTCTTTCCGCAGGCGGCAGATCCCGCTCACGCAACTTCGTTGCTCCGCTCGGGTTATGTGCTTTTCGCCAGGCAGGCGCCTATGTCATCAATACTCTTCACCTACAGTACGCATTCCAAAATTATAGAAAATTCACATGTACAAATGTTGTAGAAAATTATTCACTTTGCGTAGTATGTATGTTTGTACTTTGCGTAATGTATAATGCACTCGATAATAATGCAAAACATAACCGAACAAACGGGTGACTTTTGTACTGTTGTTTTGTTTTTCATACACATGTGGTAAAGCGTGTAGTTACTGATATTCACAAAGGTCATTCTATGTCCAACCTTAGTGCGAATCGGTTATTATTTATTGTGAATAAGCAATGGCGGCTAAACATCCTCTAATCCATCCTAAACTATATAACTTCTCAATATTTTGTTCGTTTGCGGGTTTGGTGTTGACAAACAAAAACAGCATTGCTTTTTTGGAAGAAATTGGTCTAATTCCCACTAAAACATCAACTCCCCCACTGTGTTGCAA